>JASAUF010000224.1:0-1200000 GCA_030180095.1 Magnolia changhungtana | reverse complement strand
CTAGGCCTCCACCTTTCGATGGCTCCAATTATGCCTATTGGAAAGCCAGGATGAGGATCTTCCTCAAATCCATGGATGAAAGTGTGTGGCTAGTCATAGTGAATGGTTGGACCCCTCCTACCACTGAAGTAACTGGTGTTGATGGTTCAAAAACAACAAAAATAACGGCTTATTTTTCTTGGACCACACTTCAGAAAAGTGAGAGTAGTGCAAATGCTAAAGCACTAAATGTAATTACATGTGCACTATCACCGGATGAATTTAAAAGAATTATATCCCGTGATTCTGCAAAACAAGCTTGGGATATATTGGAAATGACACACGAGGGTACATCAATTGTCAAGAAATCTAAGATACAAATCCTCACAACTAAATTTGAGGAAATACATATGGAAGAAAATGAAATATTCATGGACTTCTATACCAGATTGGATGACATTGTGAACTCTATGTGGGGTCTAGGCAATAAAATCCCGGAAAGCAAGATATGTGCTAAAATACTACGCTCACTTCCCGAATGGTTCAATTCTAAAGTAATCGCAATCCTGGAACTTCGTGATATGGATAATATGAAGGTTGAGGAATTAGTTGGATCTTTACAGACCTATGAGTTAAACTTTAAAGCTCCTAAAAGTAAATCCATTGCGCTCAAATCTACTAAAGATATTTCTCAAGAAAACTCGGATTCAGAAAATTCTGAAGATGATATGGCTCTTTTAGCAAAGAAATTTTACAAGATTTTCAAAAGCAAGAAAATGGTAGATCTTCAAAAATCAAACGATAAGAAAAGATCTAAACCTCGATCCAAAAATTGGAAGTCTTTGAAAGATAGTCAATGTTACAACTGCCAAGAGTATGGACACTTAGGAAACAAATGTCCTAAAAAGGACAAACCAAAAAGAAAGGGTATGTTGGCCACATGGGATGAATCATCTGATTCTGAAACTTCTTCTAAATCGGAAGATTCTGAAACTAAGTCGGGCAATGAAGTTAAAGCCCTTATGACTCTAGCCAAATTCACATTCTCAGATAATGATTCAACAAGTGAAGAAAATTTGAACAGTAAATGTGAAAATGAAGAAGATCTTCAAGATGCTTATAATGCCCTATACAAGGAAAGTTGTAAAATTGCTGTCAAACTTAAACTTCAAAAGGAAAAATTTTTTAAACTCAGAGAATGTTTTGAATCACTTGTTTTAGAAAAATCCCAAATTTCAAATTGTTTTGAAAAATCAAAATGCGATTTAGAATTCAAAACCTCCCTGATTGAAAATCTGAAATCTGAAAATGAGAAACTTAAAAATGAAGTATCTTCTCTTTTGAGTTTAAAGGACACATGGAGATATGCCCAAGGTGATCCAAAGTTAGAAAAATTATTATCCGGATCAAGAAAATGTGGCGATCGATCCGGGTTGGGCTATGATAAGAATATATCTTCTAAACAAAAGTATACTTCTCCCAAGTTTGTGAAAGGAGAATCCTCAAACTCAAAAGGGAAAAGTACTTACCAAGGTTTTTCGAAAACTTTTCAAAAACCTAAACGCAGCCATGTTAATTTTAAAAATCAGAACCGAAACCCTCTTGCTGAAAAGATAGTTGATTTACTCAAGGAGCTCTTAAAATCTAACTCAGCAGGTCATTCTTACAACAACAAACAAAAGAAGACCAACTATACTCCTAAACCCAAAACAGTTCTGAAATGGGTTCCTAAAGTTGCCTACTTGGTTGCTCACGCCGCTTTCAAGGCAACAAGTCATTCAAAGTGGTACCTAGATAGTGGATGCTCCAGGCATATGACTGGTGATAAAGGTTTGTTCACCAATCTCAAAGACATGACTGATGGTTCAGTCATATTTGGTGATGGCAGCAACTGCAAGATTATGGGCCAAGGTACGGTTCATCTCTATAACCTTCCTTTGTTCAAAAATGTTTTATATATAGAAAGTTTGAAACATAACTTGCTTAGCATATCTCAAATATGCGATAATAACCATAATGTATGATTTACTAATTAGAGCTGTGAGATTCTAAATAACAAGGGTTCAGTAATACTAACTGTACGTAGAACCTCTGAAAACTGCTATATTGTTAGTGAATCCAGCTCATCTAATCAATCATGTTACATGGTCCATACAGACGAGACTGATTTATGGCAAAAACATCTTGGACATGTACACTACTGAAATCTATATAGATTGAGCAAACGGGAACTTATAAGAGGTTTACCCAAATTACAAAAATTAGATAAAATATGTGGTGAATGCCAGATTGGCAAACAAATAAAGAACTCATACAAAAAGGTGAATTCTAATACCACATCAAGACCACTCGAGCTTCTCCATATGAATTTAGTAGGACCTACCAGAATGGAAAGTCGAGGTGGTAAAAAATATATCTTGGTAATTGTAGATGACTTTATCAGATATACTTGGGTAATCTTCTTAAGGGATAAATCTGAAACCCTTGAAGAAGTAAGAAAAATTCTCAAAAGGATTCAAATTGAAAAAGGTTCTCAAATCAGTAAGATTCGTAGTGATCATGGATCTGAATTTGAGAATAGCGGTTCTGAGAAGTTCTGTAACGAAGAAATGGCTAATGTCATGTTGAATAGTATGAAGCTTTCTAAGAATCTTTGGGCTGAAGCTGTCAATACAGCTTGCTATATTATTAATCGAGTTTACACTAGTAAAAGTAATAATAAAATGGCTTATGAAATGTGGTTCGATAGAAAGCCTACTGTCAAATACTTTCGAATTTTTGGCAGCAAGTGCTATATTTTACGAGATCGTAAAAATCTGGGAAAGTTTGATACGAAGAGTGATGAAGGGATATTTTTAGGATATTCTTTAAACAGTCGTGCTTATAGAGTACTGAATAAAAGGACCGGTGTGATTCAAGAGTCCATCAATGTGGTCATTGATGATCACTTAAACACACCAGTCTCAAGTTCAGACAATGATGAAATTCTTGTAATTGATAAACCTGATACTTCATCCGATCAGACTGATTCTGAACTAAGGACTGTTAAAGATCATCTAACTACATAGATTCTTGGAAACCCTCTCACTGGTGTTCGTACTCGTAGACAACTTGAGGATATATGTAATTACGCATGTTTTACATCCCAGATAGAACCATCTAACGTAAAAGAAGCTCTTGTTGATGAAAACTGGATTATTACAATGCAAGAAGAGCTTAACCAATTTGTGAGAAATGATGTTTGGTATCTCGTACCCAAACCTAAAGATAAACACATCATTAGAACCAAATGGATTTTCAAAAATAAGTCTGATGAGCTTGGTAATATAATTAGAAATAAGGCTAGGTTAGTGGTACAAGGTTACACTCAAATTGAAGGTATTGACTATGATGAAACCTTTGCACCAGTAGCCTGTCTTGAATCAATTAGACTCTTTATATCCATTTCATGTTTTAGAAAGTACAAGATTTACTAAATGGATGTAAAAAGTGCATTTTTAAATGGTGATTTGCATGAGGAAGTCTATGTTGAACAACCAATGGGTTTTGAAGACCCAAGAATGCCGATCATGTTTATCGACTTAAAAAGGTACTTTACAGTTTAAAACAAGCTCCTAGGGCATATTACGAGAAACTAACAAAGTTTTTATTAAACCATAATTTTCAAATGGGTTGTGTTGATAAAACTCTGTTTATTAGAAAACATAATGAGCACATCTTATTAGTATAAATCTATGTTGATGATATCATTTATGGATCTACCTGTATTGACATGACTATTGAGTTTACAGATTTGATGAAATCTCGGTTTGAAATGAGCATGGTTGGGGAATTGAATTATTTTCTTGGGTTGCAAGTAAAGCAACAACCTGATGGAATGTTCATATCTTAATCTAAGTATACTATGAATCTAATTAAGAGATTTGGATTTGAGAATGGTAAGAATTTCGATACTCCTATGAGTACAACTTTGAAAATCTTAAAAGATTCTGTAGGTAAAAATGTAGATCCGAAATAAAATCGAAGTATGATTGGTAGTTTACTACATTTAACTGCTAGCAGACCTGATATTTCTCTAAGTGTTGGTATTTGCGCTAGATATCAATTTGATCCAAAAGAATCGCTCTTGACTGTTGTTAAGAGGATTATTAGATATGTCGCAAGTACTGTTAATCTCGGTCTCTGGTATCCTCATGAGACTAATGTTCAATTAGCTGGATACTCGGATGCTGACTGGGCTGGTAATCTAAATGATAGAAAATCAACCAGTGGTGATTGCTTTTATATCGAAAATTGTTTAGTTTCCTAGTTTAGCAAGAAACAAAATTCTATATCACTTTCAACAGTTGAAGCTGAGTATATCACAGCTGGTAATGCATTACGCAGCTTGTTTGGATGCAACGAATGCTAAGTGATTATGGAATTAAACAGGATTCTATGTTATTATATTATGATAATTCCAGTGCCATAAATATTTCGAAAAATCCTATTCAGCATTCTCGTACTAAGCATATTGACATTAGATTTCATTATATCAGGGAATTAGTAGAAGAAAAAGTTATATCTCTAGAATATATCCCTACCGAGGATCAACGAGCTGACATTTTCACCAAAACGCTCGACAAAAGCAGGTTTAGCAAGATGAAATTTGATCTTAGCATGCGCATTTTAAAATGATTATTTATGCCTACTTGTATCATAGTGTATATATTTAGTAGTTTGAATTTCAATTTTTTTGGTCATTATGCAAGAAATCTGATTTTTTGGCCGGTACTCGACCAGTCGTAGTTCGACCGGTCGTGCATATCCGCGACCAGTCGTAGATCGTGATAAATTACTTAAAAATTATGAATTTCGCTTTCTTCCTCATTCCATTTTCACTCTCTAAGGAGCCGAGCCTCGACTAGTTGAACCCATTGTTACATTTCTTCAAGGTTAGTGCTCCATTTACTTTTTTCTTGCAGATCTGTGTCTCGATTGCTTTCTTTTCTCTCTTAGAGCTTTCCATTTTGGATTTCATTGTGATTTGAGGTTTTTCTTTTGCAAAATCTGATTTGAGCAAACCCTCTTCTCAAACTTTTGCAACCTCTTTTTTTTTTTTCTTGAAATCTTTGTTGCAAATGGCTTCTAGAGGAAAGAAAACAACAACCCGTGGTCCGTCTTCTTCTTCCAGATCAGCCCCGATTTCTAAATAGCATCTTCAGCCTCCCGATGATGATCCATCTTATGTTCGATACATCAGATTACGCAATGTTATTATTGAACTCCCTGTTTTCATTGATCATGTTGCACCTTTTGACATCCTTCCTATGCTTCAATCTGTAGATTGGGATAACTTATTACATTGGGGTGGGCCAGCATACCGGTCCATTGCCCAATCCATGTTTGTATGTATTAGTGCTTTTTCATTGGATGAGTTAACGTTTAAAATATCTACTAGAGAAGGGCCTTTTGACGTTGATTGTCATTTGACTTCTGCTCTTATGGACATTTCAGTAAATGATAAGGGTATTCCTATCCATAATTTGACTGATAAACCCTCAGTTTCTGAAAAATGTATGCTCACTAGAGACTTGTGCAACATGGATGTTCAATGGACACATAAAGGGAATGCGTTTCCCGTAAGGTATTTGTTGCCTAAATACAGAGTTCTCTACAAAATCTTTGTGTCTAATCTGTATTCTTGTTCGGGTAATAAAACTGATTTGACATCATATATAGTTCGTGTTATTTATGTTGTTGTCAGTGGTACCTGTTGATGCAAAAATCTGGTTGACCCTCTGGAGACCTTCGAGCACCTGCACAAGAAGAAGGCAATGGAGACCCTGGCTAGAACAGGGGACCCTCCGATGCCAAAGTCAGGCTAGGAATCAGGGTCTTACAGTATTGAGGGAGCTTGGATGAGGAATTTGTGCGTACCTTTTCGATGATGAAAACTCCCTTTTTATAACTGTTTAAGCATTTAATCGTGGGAGGATTCTTCTCCTGATATCATGTAATCGAAAGAGGATTCTCTTCCTAGGATCGCGGACATCGGGTGGCGCCCGTCCGCGATCTTCGTCTGATCCCGCGGACTTCGGGCTCAGGGATCTTATCCCAAAATGTTCGGAACGAAATCGATGTCGCGCTGTCCTCTGGCTGGTTCCGTTACGAGGGTCGGCTCGATGCAGCCTCGGATTTCTGGTCCTTCGTCCGAGGCGAGTTAACTTTCGTCTCGGTTTATAGAGCTCTCAAACCCGCCTCGGATCCGACGTGCCCTGCCTCGGATCCGACGTAGTGCTTCCCAAACCGAGGAACCAGATCCGAGTCACTGGACTTAGTATTTTGTCCCCAACAGTAAGCCCCCTTACTCCGTGTGTTTCACGTGACACTCAGGAGTAACGAGTTGTGAGTCGGTTCATGGCCTGGTCCGAGGCAATAAGTGCATTTAAAGCATCCTGTGCTGTCTTTGATTGGAGACGATTCAGTTTCTGACAACGCATGCGCCGGCAACCGTCAAGTCGCTCATCACGCCATAAGGGTTGGACACGTAGCTAGGGCGTTATTGTCGTCGGTCGACGTGCGCCACGTGTCGGCCGGGAGTCGATGCGGGCGTCGAATCATTTCCTCATTAATTGCTTCCCGGCGTACGGCAATCTTATAAAAAGGTAAGGGTCCCGCATTTTAAACTACGTTTGCCGTTCAGCTTTTCATTTCTTTTGGAGCTTTTTCGGTCTTCGGTCTTTCCTTTAGTCCCTTCCTCTTTCTTGTGTCGGCGGCTCTCTTCGCCATTTCCGTTTTTCTCCTTCCTTCCTAGGTGAGTCTCTCCTTCCTCATTACTTAGTGATAATGGCGACTAGGGGTTCTCAAAGTCCCCGGAAGGAGTTTCGGAGATGAAGGCGAAATGCGCAACGTTTTGGAACGTTGCGGAATCGCCTTCTTTATTAACGGAGATGGCGGTTGATGCTAATCTTTGCATTTCTCTCGAGCGGGTCACCGAAAACTCCGGCGTGCGCCACTGCTCTGTTAACCCTTCTCGGGGTGGATCTTCTTTGATAACCCGTCCGGGAAGGCCCAATTGTCCAAGGGACATGGAGGAAGAAGAGGAAGAAGAGGAGGAAGAAGAAGAGATAGTGATGGCCGAGAGGACCTCTAAGTCGGTCCCTGCTGATAACTCGGCGCGTGCGAGTCTGAGGGAGAAGGATCGGGGATGACCTAAGCGGGCCGGTTCCCTCGGTTCTAACTGAGGCGGATTTAGACAGAATCCGAATCGGGTATCATATCCCCGAATCAGTTATCACTTATCTCCCTCGTCCGAGCCAGCTGCCGGATCATCCTCCTACTGGGGCAGTCGCGATTTATCAAGTCTCGATGCAGTGTGGCTTGCGTCTGCCCCTTCAACCCATTGTCCAGGGAGTTTTATCCCGAATTCGGATTGCACCGGGGCAAATAGTTCCGAATGGGTGGAGGAACTTACTCGGGTGCGCGGTACTGTGGGCTGAGATGGAACAACCGCCGTTATCAGTCGACGAATTCCTTCATTTATACCAAGTGCGCGTGAATCCAAACTATCCCGGCTTTTACGTCTTCGCCTTGGCGGGCGGAGGCGGCTCCCTAATAACTGACCCTCCCACTTCTAACAAACACTGGAGAGAGCGTTGGTTTTGGGCCTGTGGCCGTTGGGAGTCGGCTGAATCCGGGTCCTACGAGGCTCGTGTCCCTCGGTCGTTTCAAAGAGCAGGTGACCCGGCTCTCCTTTCTTGCCCTTATATATTTTTTGTAATATACTGAGTCGACGAGCTTATATCTGACAGACATCCCCAAGAAGCGGCAAAAGCTCGGTGCCGGTGCTTCGGCCCGGGTCAAAGAGTTGAGGAAGCTTGATCCGGCAGATAGGTCCTGGAAAGTGCTTTTACAGCCGGAGCGTCTTCACCTAGCAGGTCTAGACTCGGCCGTCACAGGTAATTGAGAATGTACCTTTGTGTATCTTCTGAATTTTCCCTGACTTGAAATTCTTTCTTTTCTTTTATTTCGATTTGCACTGAAGCTCGTCCTCATTTGCGAATTGTTCCCAGAGCCAGCCCCCTCAGAGGCAGCCCCCTCCGAGCCAACTCCCTCCGAATCAGTCCCTTCAAGGATGACCGGGGCTCGCCCTCCTCTTAGGATGGTTTCGAAGTTGAAGGCTCCTCCGCGGTCAGTCCTTGCTGCCGGAACCTCGGCCGCCAAAGAGACGAGGGTAGCGCAAAAGGAGAAGGAGCCCGCGAGGTCTTCGCTCCTCTGTCGTCGTAATTCCTGGATCCCGGTCGGAAGAGAGGGTGGAAGCGACGAGGCCGCTACCACGGAACCTCGGGCGGCACGACTTGGGACATGTTGCCGCGGAAGTCCGCGGCGGGAGGAAGAGACAAGGGCCGCGTCTTCCGGAGGGGAAGAAGAGACGAGAACCGCATCCTCCGGAGGGGAAGAAGCAGAGCCGGGAGGGGTCGTCCATCTTGCGAGAAGATGGTGTCGGGGATGGTTCCTTGGGCCTTAGCCCATGGGAGCGAAAAGGAGTTCGTTAGCCTCTATAACGCTCCTTCGTCCCAAACTGTTGGCCATGCGGCCAGGGTACTTTTTGAACTTGCTCCCTGTCTGGTTAAGGCCTGTAAAGAGTTATCCTCGGCCCATCGGCTGCAGGCTCTTCTCTCGGAAGCTGAAGGGCGACGCGAGAACGCCGAGATACGAGTTGGCGTCCTGATGGGCGGGCGGGCCTTGCCGGAAAGGCTGCCGAAGACGCGAGGGCTGAGGCGGCTTCTTCCCAAGATAGCCCTTGATGAAGCGAGGGCCGACGTTGCTCGAATGTCAGCTCTCCTTTCTAGGACTGAAGAGGAGAACAGGCGAATCCTTGCAGCCCACGCTTCTTGTGCAAGTGACTTGGCTCGGGCTAAGCTTGAGGCGGCGGAACTTATTCAACAAGCCAAGAACAAGACTCAGGAGGCCGAGAAAGCTAGGGATCAAGCCGTCCAAGCATTTCTTGAATCAGAGGAGTTCGAGGATGAGAGGGATCGCTTGTTTCAAAGCGGATTTCTTGAATGTATTAAGGACATCGAGAAATCTTTTCCCATTCCTCGATCTCTCGGAAATCGAGGGTGGAGCCTTAGAGTCGAGAATCCAGGATCTTCTGCTTGAAATCAACTTGGTGGGGAAGAGGTCGGCATTTGTGAGAATGCTTCGGGGGCCCGTTAGTCCGTGGACGATGTGCAAGGGCTCTTTTTTTTTCTTTTTTTTTTTTTTTTTTTTTTTTTTTTTTTTTTTTTCGACATGTTGTACTCGGATGTGGTTGATGAATGAAAGAGAACACTTAGTTTTATTTGACTCGGCTTTGGTCTTGCTTAGTCCAGCGTCTCTACATTGAACATTGAGCTATGGATAGTAAGTCTTGAGATGTTCAGCGTTCCACGGATGAGGCAGCGATTGCCGTTTAGATCTTCCAATTGGTATGTTCTGGCGGATGGTACCGATACAATGTAGGGTCCTTCCCGGTTGGGTCCTAATGTGCCCGCCCAATTTCCTTCGTATTCGGAAATACTTTTCGGAGAACCATATCTCCCATCCGAAATCGTCGATCTTAACTCGGGCATTGTAGAAGCCGTGCCACTTGTCGTTCTTGAGACTTGTACGTGAGTCGTGCCATTTCCCTTCGCTCGTCCGGGAGGTCGAGTCCGTGCGAGGAGTTCTTCGTTTTCATCCTCGTCGAATGAGGTGATTCGGGCCGAGAAGCGGGCCGATTTCAACGGGGTGACGGCTTCGGCCCGTGGCGAGTGAAAAGGGAGTTTCTCTGTGGCGGTTCGGTTGTGGTTCGGTGGCCCAAAGAATTTTCGGGAGCTCTTCCGCCCACGCTCCTTTGGCTCGGTCGAGCTTTGTCCAGAAGATCTTTGCTTGACAATCTTATTAACCGCCTCGACTTGCCCATTAGTTTGAGGGTGATAGGGCGAGGAATAGATGTTTACGATCTTGAGGTTGTTGCACATTTCGCGAAAACTTTTGTTGTCGAATTGTCTTCCATTATCAGTAATAATGGTATGGGGTACTCCGAGCAGAACGGATAATGTTTTTCCAGACGAACTCGGTGATCTTACGCTTTCGGTTATTTTGGCTAATGGCTCGGCCTCGGCCCATTTCGTGAAATAATCCACTTTGCTACCACGGCGAACTTGGTTTGACCTTTTCCCATCGGGAGTGGGCCGATGATGTCATACCCCATTGTGCAAAGGGCCGGGGACCGGTCATTGGTGTTAGCGCTTCGGGGCTCGTCTCGGGATTGCGGCGAATCGTTGACATTTGTCGCATTTTCGGACGAGCGTGCGGCGTCGTGTTGAATAGTGGGCCGGTGGTATCCCTGTCGTAAAACCTTGTGGGCGAGAGACCTTCCTCCGGAATGGTTTCCGCAGATTCCTTCATGAACTTCTCGTAATACGTAATCGCCTCACCGGGTGTGAGGCACCGAAGCAACGGAGCGTAGTATCCTTTCTTATAAAGGGTATCGTTGAGTATGGTGTAACGGGAAGCTCGGAACTTGAGTCGTCGGGCTTCGCACGATCTTGACGATTCCCCTTGTCCGGGTATTGGCGGGTGGATCCATCCGGATGGTTCGAGTCGATGGCATTGACGGCCCTAGTAATCCCTTCATTAATGCTTGGTTTATCGACGTATTCGACGGGGACGGACTGGGTATGTCATCTTCATCGACGGAGAGGCGAGCTTTGCTAATAGGTCGGCTTCTTGCCGTTCTCCTATACGCACGAGGATCAAGTGACGACAAAGTTGAAATCCATTGATAAGTTCTGTCGCTTTCTCCATGTACGCTTTTAACGGTCTTCAGGTGTCGATATACTCTGTCACTTGATTAACGACCAATTGAGAATCGTGAACACACTTAGATGCGTGACTCCCATGCTAGGCTGCGAGTGAGGCGAAGCAACAATGCTTCATATTCCATTTGTGTTGTTCGAGGCTTGGAATCCAAGTCATGCAGGCATATTGTATGTAAGTATGATCGGGGTTTCTAGTACAATCCCATTACTTGCCTTCGAGTTGGAAGAGCGTCGACAAATAGTTTCCGAGGGGTGGGCGGGGGTAGGGAGCGTAGCGTGACATTTCTTGGGCGATGACATCTGTCGGCATATCATCGACTGGGAGATCATTTGGTGGGGTTCCATCGACAATGAAATCAGCAACGGCTTGCCCTTTGATTGCCGCCTTCGGCTTGTACTGAATATCGAACTCACTCAGCTCGATAGCCCATTTCGTGAGTCGGCCGGAAGCTTCTGGTTTCTGCAAAACTTGGCGAAGAGGTAGATCGGTCATCACGATTATAGTATGGGCATGGAAATACGGCTGAGTCGGCGAGAGGAAGTTATTAGTGCCAAGGCTACTTTTCCAAGTCTGGGTATCTTGTTTCTGCTGGCAATAATGCTTTGCTAACGTAATATACCGGCAGCTGCTTTCCTTCGGATTCTCGTATCAAAGCCGAGCTAACTGCTGCGTCGGATACTGCTAGATACAGGAGCAAGGATTCGCCCGACTCCGGTTTTGATAAGAGAGGCGGGGAACCGAGATATGATTTTAGTTGTTGAAACGCCTCTTCGCATTCTTCGTCCATCTTATTGTTTGTTGTCCTTTCAATTTGCTTGAAGAAAGGAGACACTTATCCGTTGCTACGGATAGGAACCGATTAAGCCCGCGACCCTTCTGTCGACCTTTGGATGTCCTTAATGGTTCTAGGGGATTCCATTTCGACCAAAGCCTTTATCTTCTCGGGGTTTGCTTCTATTCCTCGTTGACTAACCAAGAAGCGAGGAACTTTCCGAGCTCACCCAGAAAGCGCATTTATTCGGATTTAACTTCATCAGATACTTAGTAGGATGAGAAACATTTCTTCCGGATCATTTACATGATCTGTCGCGTGTATACTTTTGACAAGCATGTCGTCGATGTATACTTCCATGGTTCGACCTATAAAGCCGAGAGCAAAGATTTTGTTAACTAATCTTTGATAAGTTGCACCGGCATTCTTCAAACCAAATGGCATCACTCGGTAACAATAAAGACCTTTGTCGGTGACAAAGGTAGTTTTTGATTTATCATTTTGGTGCATTACAATTTGATTATATCCCGAATACGCATCCATGAAGCTCAGAAGCTCATGTCCGGCAGTACTATCTACTAGCTGATCTATCCTCGGAGCGGAAAGCTATCCTTTGGGCGAGGCTTTATTTAGGTCAGTATAGTCGATACAGACTCGCCACTTCCCGTTGGACTTTTTTACCAGCACGACATTCGCCACCCATTCTGGATAGTGTATTTCTTCTATGAAATTGGCCTGACGGAGTTTGCTGACTTCTTCTTCAATGATGGCATATCGTTCGGGGCCGAGCGGTCGTCGTCTTTGGGATCGGTCGAATGACGGGTCGACGTTGAGTCGGTGGGTCATTACCAATGGGTCAATCCCCGACATATCGTCATGGCACCGAGGCGAATACATCGGCGTACCTACGGAGTAGGGCTATCGGCTTATCTTTCGAGGGATTTGTAGGACGAGCCAATTAAATCTTGTCTTCGATGCATCTGTCTCGACCAAGGGGACCGGGATGAGGTCTTCAACCGGTTGTCCTCGTTCATGACTCTCGCCCAGGGTCCAACGATTCAATCGTTGAGACGTCGATTGGATTTTTGTCGGCCGATCCTTTCACACGGCTATCATGTAACAACGCCTTGCATCTTGCGATCTCCTTTGACAACTCCTACTCCCGACTCGGTCGGGAATTTTAGTGAGAGATGATATGTGGATACCACGGCTGAAGGAGACTTAGAGAGGGTCGGCCGAGTATGGCGTTATATGCGAAGGTTGATCAACGACCAAGAAATCCACCATCATCGTCTTCGATGTGGGAATGCTGCCCAAGCGGTGAGTGGCGGCGAGACAATTCCTTCGAGGCAATACTTGTCCCCGGAAAATCCGATTAGCGGGGTCCGAATCCGGAGCGTAACATAGATCGTTCGATTCCCATTTTATTGAACGCATGAGTAAACAACACGTCAGCAGATGACCCCGTATCAACGAGTATCCGAAACACTTTCCGATTGGCAATAGTCAGAGTGATAATCAGTGCGTCATCGTGGGGGTGATAGATCCCTCGGGCGTCTTCCTCTGTGAACGAAAGACAATATTTTTCCCTTTTCTTCTCTTTCAGCGGCCGCCCTATAACCATAAGCTCGGTATCTGGCTGACTAAGTTTTCTTGCATGGTTCTTTCTGGCGTTGTTGGAGTCGCCCCCACCTCGCGGACCACCGATAATTGTCCGGATTTCTTCCATCGGCTGATTCTCGGTCGGGCGTCCCTCAGTTTCCGCAGCTTTAACCACATGCTCTTTGAGTCGGCCGTCCTTTATGAGTCGCTCGATTTCTTCTTTTAGATGACGGCAATCACTCGTCGTTATGCCCATGATCACGATGATAGTGACATGTTTATCCTTATCCCGCCGATTAGGATTGCCTTTGAGCTTATTGGGCCGGTGAACGAAACCTTCGCTTTTGATTTCCATCAATACTGCTCCACGAGTTTTGTTCGGGGGTATATGAGGAAAAAGCTGCGATCGGTCGTTTTCTGATCTTCGCTCATTATGCGCTTGATCATCCTTGCGTTTCTTTCCCCGGTCGAGTCGGCTTCCTTTTGACCAACTCTTTGACCGGGTTTTAGTTTCACGCGGGATTCGCGTTTCTTCGGCGTTGGCATACTTGTCCGGCCGTGCCATAAACTCTGCCAGTGTCGGGCGGAGTTTTGTCTAAAGATGCCGGGAATGGCTTATCTTTAACTCCTTGCATGAGCGCATTGAGAGCTGTTTCTTCCGAATGTTTAGAACTGAAGGGATTCGAAATTGAAGCGCTTTATGTAATCTTTCGGCTGACTCTCCACCTTCGAACTATGTTGTTCGGATGTGCGGGGGCTTCAATTTCTTTTCCCGCCGATGAAGTTCGTAAGGAAGGCGTCGCTCAGCTCAGCGAATGAACTAATGGACTTTGGCTTCAACTGTTTGAACCACAGTCTGGCTACATCGGTCAATGTAAGAGAAAAGGCCCGACACATCACTGCATCCGAGGCGTCATGGAGCTCCATATATGTTAAGCATTCGATATGCTCCGTTGGGTCGGTTTTGCTTAGGTGAAGGGAGTGATTTGAGGTAAAAACCTCTCGAACAGAGCCGCCATTCTGAGAGTCCACAAAGGGGGACGCCTTTGCCTCGTATCTGGTTGGATGCATATTTCGACTATGCTTCATATCCGCCATTTCTTTCGCCATTTCTTCCCGCACTTCTCTTTTAAAGTTTTGAATATCGGCTTTCCACGGTTCACTACTTTCCGCCGTGCCTTCTTCGGGAGGTCGGATGCGCCTTCTTCGTTCTATTTCGTCTTGAGAAGGTCGGTTGAAGCGAAGATGCATTAGCCGATTGCTATGGCCGGAGTTGGCTCGGTCGGTTCGGGACGCCTTGGTGTTGGCTCGGCCGAAAAAACGTGGTGCGAAAGTTGAGGATCGGCCGTGCCGGTTGGTACGTGTGTGCGTTTCTCCTTGAGGAGGCGGGAGTGGTGCATTTGTCGTGATACATTCGTTCTAACATCTGCTTCATCATATTCATATCGGATCGGATTTCTTGGACCTCCCGATCCAACCGCCCATCGTTAGACCTCGGCGATTGTTGCTTGTTGCAGTCGCTCCTCGTTGGCGGTTGGCGGTGTAGGTTTTGGGCTGCGGGGACATGGCCCCGACTGTTGGCCGTGTCGCGATCTCATTTAGATCTTCTTCTGGGACCGTCCTTCTAGTCATCACCATGGGATGCACAAAGGAATATGGGATGGCTTTCTTGTACGGTTCCCACGGTGTGCGCCAAGCGGTGATGCAAAATCTGGTTGACCCTCTGGAGACCTTCGAGCACCCGCACAAGAAGAAGGCAATGGAGACCACAGGCTAGAACAGGGGACCCTCCGTGCCAAAGTCGGTAGGAATCGGGGTCTTACGGTATTGAGGAGCTTGGATGAGGAATTTGTGCGTACCTTTTCGATGATGAAAACTCCTTTTATAAGCTGTTTAAGCATTTAATCGTGGGAGGATTCTTCTCTGATATCATGTAATCGAAAGAGGATTCTCTTCCTAGGATCGCGGACATCGGGTGGCGCCCGTCCGCGATCTTCGTCTGATCCGCGGACTTCGGGATCGAGGATCTTATCCCAAAATGTTCGGAACGAAATCGATGTCATGTTGTCCTCTGGTTCAAGTTCCGTTACGAGGGTCGGCTCGATGCGACCTCGGATTTCTGGTCCTTCGTCCGAGGCGAGTTAACTTTCGTCTCGGTTTATAGAGCTCTCAAACCCGCCTCGGATCCGACGTGCCCTGCCTCGGATCCGACGTAGTGCTTCCCAAACCGAGGAACCAGATCCGAGTCACTGGACTTAGTATTTTGTCCCCAACAGTACCCAATTTGTTTACCATCCTTAATCTATCATTTCATTCTTCAGTTTAGACTCCATTCGGGTCACAGTGACATTCCTTTTGCTTATTTGATGACTGTGTTGGCTAAACATATGTCAGTCGATATGCCGGTTAGAGAGGCACATATCCATCATCTGATTTTCAACAATTCTAATATCAATAAGATGAAGCTGGATTTTTATCCTGACCAAGGTGGTGGTGGTGGTCATGCTGAACATG
The DNA here is from genome assembly GCA_030180095.1 of Magnolia changhungtana. NCBI lineage: Eukaryota > Viridiplantae > Streptophyta > Magnoliopsida > Magnoliales > Magnoliaceae > Magnolia > Magnolia changhungtana. The sequence continues at coordinate 1,184,303 of JASAUF010000224.1, read as the reverse complement.
AGGGAGAAGCTGGTGATCTTCCTCCTGATGACATAAATATGGATGACATCTTTGAAGAACTTGAATCTGATTCTACGAATGATTCAGATTTTGTACCATCTGATGTTGATGCCCGTCTGAGTGCATTGGAGGATAAAGTTGATAATATAAATGTTAAGATGGAAAATATGTCTGTTGCTCATGATTTACAATTTAAGTACATGCGCAAATATCTTAGACGCTTGAACAAGGGGATGCATAAACTTGATCCATCTATCCCTGCTCTTTCTTCTAGTTCAAATTAGTGTTTAAGTTGTTCAAGTTGTAATAACTTTACTACTATGGTGTTAGCTTTGCTTATACTCAGTATTTACTTTATGTGAGTTAATTATGCTTTTATCTCATATCTTATCTATCTGTTCCTTGTTTTCCTTTGTCCACTGATGACAAAAAGGGGGAGAATAGATATGTTTCACTCATTTGGATATGTTTTATTCAGGGGGAGTTTTATATGTCTTATAAAGACATGGATGGAGAATAGTGTTGAATATTTGCATATAGTGTTGAATATTTGCATATTTACAGGTTCATATTAACTGTGCCAGTTGATGACAACATATTTGCAGGTTCATATTAACTGTGCCAGTTGATGACAACTGGTGCATGATTCGTTACTTAGACATTCTGTGTTCTGTAAACATATCTTAGTAGTGTGTTTTGTCACTAATTTGACAAAGGGGGAGATTGTAAGTGCTATAGTTTATATCCCTTTCTGTTGTCAAATTTGTGGTGCCAAAGACACTGGTATGTAACTTGCTATGTGAAGCTCCACTCAAGATCAACTTTGATGAACAAGCAATGCTCACAAGTGTAAAGAAGAAAGTTCTACTCAAGTTCAACTATGATTAACAAGTATTGCTCTCAAGTCAAGACATTGCAAGATATTAAGAAGCTTGCAAGTTCGATCGTAAAGAACTCAAGATACTTTCAAGGATTAGCTACAACAAGACTTCAAGGTTTACTACTTTCAAAGGTCACTTGTCATTAAGTTTCAATGTCCTTACTTCACGATTGAGGTTTGGCTGACCTTAGGTTGACCTTTAGAGTAGGCCATTTTGGATACATAAGTCATATGTTTGATTTACGTGAATTTGGTCAGTTCTAAGACTAATCCTAGACTTTGTTCGACTAGTCCTAGTACTGCTTCGACCTGTCTAAGAAATTCTTGGATCAGTCGTAAGTTTGTTACAAAATTCGAATATTATCTGTTAGGCTTCGACTAGTCCTGGGGTCTGTTCGACTAGTCGAAGGAACAGTGTTGACTACATCTAAGACCAGTCGTAAACCTACGACTCAAAGTCCAGCACTGATCTTCGGATCCTACGACCAGTCGAAGGAGACCTACAACCAGTCAAAGGATACCTTCAACCAGTCATGAAACAGTCAAATCTTATCCCGCCCGAATTTTCAAATATCTGTTGGTTCTATGACCAGTCAAAGAGCTCTTTAGACCAGTCGAAGACGTGATTTGCTCACCTATAAATAGAACATGAATCTCAGAAGAAATTAATTAATTCAAGCTAATCTAATTCGGCCTTCTGAGAGATAATTCTGTGCTCCATCAAAGCTAAGTGTGTTTATTTAATATTCTCTTTCTTTAGCTTTATTTGATTGATTTTGTTTCTAGCATTCCAATCTTATATGAAAAGAGGAATTGTTGTTTTCCTTCTTTTTGAATCAAAATCAATTAAAGCTAGCCCATTGTTTTTAATTTAAAATCTATTAGAACTTAGAACCATTATAAAGTGAGTATTGGACATTGATCTTAGACATTCAAACCTCTACTCCAATTTGGTTCTTCCGGGCTCCTACAACAAAGAAGATAATTAGGTATTTTACATTTGTTGTAAATTCTGTTTGGTTTTCTTTTGAGATTTGCCAGAAAAATCACATTATATTGGTTATCTGAGGAGAGCTAGAAAACTCAGAAGTGGGGTTTTTTTAATTGTGTAAGCCCACAGATAAAGACACAATTGTGAAGGTTTTTAGGTGAACCTGGAAAAACCTATTTTCGTTAGTGAACACTAATATCCCCTGTGTGAGGATATTAGAATTAGATAGTTTGTGTGGTACATTGTTGAGCAGGTTGGTGTACACACAGCGAACCACTATAATCCCTTGTGCTTTGTGGTTGTTTGATTTTTACTTCATATATTTAATTATTCAGTGTGGGATGTATATGTGGATGTGAATGTTGTAATCATTTCATTTCAAGCTCAGTGGTGAATGTTGTAATAGTTAGATTTATATTTCTGCAATTTATCGCTTACTATTACTTTATTAGTTTGAGCTTCTGTTTTTATATTTGTTCTAAAAATAAGGTTGTCCTACTATAAACTTTGGTTTTTTGTGTAAGATTGTTCTTAAAACAATTTTTTATTTCTTTCCATTCCTATACTGCGATTCAAGTTTAGTGATTTAAATTCTTATTCTTTATTCCGATATATCTTTTATTTAAATTTGGCATAGTCCTATTCACCCCCCCTCTAGGACATATAGCTTGGCCATTTCACATAATTCCCCCTATGGATTGGTTGATTGCCTAAAATTATCTTGGTGGTACTTGTTAGACCTGTCCCTAAGTGAATCTGGCCCAACAGTTGAACCGTACATTGTAGGCCGTAGTTGGACTACACGAGATCATGTTCTCAAGCCAATTAGTTATAGTTTAGCCCGTCGGGGTATATTGACCATTAGTCGACCATCCTGGTATGTTAACCTTGTTTGATCATGCCTGTATGAACCTGAAGTACCTTAAAACCATTACGCCCATTTTAAAATATAATTTACGGCCCACAAAATCTCATGAGCCGGGGATGGTAGTATAGGATACTATGACCATGTTGTCGGCCTATGTTGGGGTGATGAGCCTCCCCGTAGTGTCCATTGAGCATTTGGACTCGTGAGCCAGGAACGGTGGTATAGGACAGTGTACCCATGTTGTCGGCCTATGTTGGGGTGACGACGTCCCTACAGTGACCGCAAGTGGGACATCTAAGTTCCAATCTGATTTCGTCTATGTTATATTTTGTTCGGGATTGACGACCCCAATATAGGGCTAAGGATTGTGAGAGTCACATGACCACGGTCCTTGAGCCACGCGATCGGGTTAGGGCAATAACTCCACTAAGGGTATTCCAATTTTCCCAACTTGCTGGATGAATGGACTAAACTAATAAACATAGCTAACATGTTCTACGACATTGCATTTATATTGTTGTCGATTATGCAGTCGAGGTCGCTTTTGAGGGAGTGTTATTTCATTACGAACGTCAGATGTCGTCGCTTGAGGGAGTGCTGGGTTTTGGCGAGGAGCATGCATCATATCATAATTATGCATTTGCATTAATAAAGTGTTTAGGAATCTATGTTGTTTGTTGTTCATTAAATGTATCCTATGCATGATAATTTAATGCCTATTGCTAATGGTACCACTGAGTTGATCACTCACTCTCACTTTGGGACGGTATTTTAAAACACCAACCAGAACCCGATATAGATGCAGGTACCCTGGAGCAGCACGCATTGAACGATGTCGATGGCGACGACGATGAGGAGCGGGCGTACTACCAGGAGTTTGACGGTCCTTATTAGAAAGGTGGATGTCAGCGGGACTGGGCCAGAGCCCAGATCATTTTGGGAGTGATGAGTGTATGGGATTGGATCCCTGGATGACCGTTATTTGAATTTATTAAGTTATTATGTGGATATGAATTTACAATGGAACTTTATTTGGTTAATAGCACTTGGAACTTAGTTATCTGATTTGCAATTAAACATGCTTAGTCTAATTCATCATTGTTTGCTAATACCTGATTAAATATATGCATTCATGACTCATCATTGCACACGTGACACTCGAAAATTCGGGAGCCGAGTAGCTACTCGGTCCTCAAATTTCGGAGCGCTACACCTACGTCCTGTAGTGGCCCTCAAATGGTAGAAACACTCCCCTAGAGCTAGTAGAGTAAAAACTCGACCCTTATGGGCATTTACACTAAATCTAGTTTTATAAATAGGATTTTGGGGACATCCCTTGCCCCCATCTAAATTTGCCCCGGCAAATGAGATAAGAGAGAAATAGAGGAAGAGAATAAGAGTGGGAGAGATAATGGGGTTCTTGGTACTAATTTCACCGGATTCCTCTTGACGAAAACCCTTGGAGCTACCATTTCTTACACTGAATCCACTTCCACTCGTGATCGAATGCAAGATTTGCATCCCACATTCCAATATAAGCTCATTAGTGATGAATCACATGTATCTTACATAGATTCTTCCATTTCATCTATGAATTAGTGTTTTCTTCTAAAACCACAACTCTAAGGTTTGTTCATGTTAAGAATCGGGGCCCCTACAATTGATTAAGAGCGACTCATGTTATTATGAAAGCCTTATTTAGGAGTGGCCCCATGTCGATGTCGTTGTATGCCAATTTCAAGCCTTAACTTGTCAAATTGAGTTTGAGTTTGCTTAAACTAAGTTAGGTAGAATCCATAATCCTTAATTAAAATATAATTAGATTAGAATTTATGATACTAACAATGAAATTGCTAATGAATTAAGATTTGGAGCAGTTTTCCAAAATTCCAAGCACTAAGGCCACATCCGAGTCGAGAATTTCAATTCTGAGGTGAAGATTTAACCTCAAGCTTTTACTTGTCATTTTAAAATAACAAAATGTGTTGCTTTCCATTTGATTGATAACATGTCCGATGAAATGCTTATATGACATGAAAATCTTAATATTATAATTCTTCGATGTTGAATGATTAGAAATGTTAATATTATTGAATTTTGTTGTTATAGTGGATTGAGCTTCATAAATTATTTAAATATGTGGATAGCCCACTTTAGGGAGGCTATCTTAAGTTTATACGGCCGACCGGAGTTGAACACAGACTATCGACAGTAGTTAGAGCTACACAGGATGCTTTGCATCCAATGTCGGTTTGGTCGGGGTCCTCCGTAGTCCATCGCATCAGTCTAATGCAGGCTCGATCATTCTCGTGCTTGGTTATTGTATAAAATTCAATAGAATATGTGATACCACCGTCACTATTGATTTATTCCAGTCATAACCATTAGTGTATTACAATCCCAAAGACTCATGAGCCAAGCATTGTGGTATGGGACACCATGTTCGAGCTGTCAGCCTATGCAGGGGTGACGAGTTTCCCCATATTGACCATTGAGTACTGATAGAGTGATAGTATGTTGTTCAAATGACCCCCTATTGAGACTCAAATATTGCATAATTTTCCCCATTTATATCTTGATTTTATAAACATGAATTAGCTTAATGTTCTATTTTACTCATGTTTGTGTTGCAAGGTGAATTTAAGAGCTTGGATTAAAAAGGGTGCTAAAAGCATGGATTTGATACTCGAGAATCACCAAGGCAAGGGAAAGATCTTAGGAGACCAAGATTGAAGAATTCACATGCCAAAGATCCAAGAAAACCAAGTGAGGAATAAAGAGAATCGAAGATTTGAAGTGAAGAAAATGAATCCTGAAATCGTCCTAAAAAATGATATTCTGAAACTCAGGGTTATTTTGAGAAACTGCACAGAGAGAAGTCTATTTTAGTAAACTGCATAAATTTGAGGCGGTTTCTAAATTTTTCCAACTAGGTGGAGTTCCCCATTGTTTTGACAAGAAACAAATGCATTCATTTCAAGGGAATTCATTTTACTCAATAATTAACAAAAGAAGAATGAAAAGAACAATCACTATATTTATTTAATCCGAATTCATTTTACCTCTTTTATCTCCTTTGATTCCAAAGTAAAGGATTTACATAATCCAATACAAATATTAAATGTTCAATATTCATTCATTTCTGTAGCATCTCAAATTGTATCATGGTCTTTAATATAGAAACATCGCCGTGCTGGACTAATGTTTATTCCAATTGATTCCATGCTTTTTGTCACACCCCGAATTCGGAGACCGGGCTCACAAAATTTTCGATCTCCGAATCCAGCGCCGACAGCCTTCGTAGTACCCCATTCTCAACTCCCGGTACCCATATACCAGGTTCCGATCCTGGGATGCTACAAGGAGGATTTCTAATAATCAATTTGATTCGTAATGAGCATAACCACAAGCATAACCCACGAACAATAACTACAAGAACACCATCACAAAATCCACTATGATCAAAAACTTTGAATACAAGGCGTATGAAGGGAAATACAAGATAGTAATAATAACAAAAACTCCAAAAGCTTGGCTACACGTGTTGAGGGTCAAATATTACATATCAGACCCCAGTTAATTCCTGAATTTATGAACATGGTACTGTTAAATGGCCTATTTTAATTGTGTTTTGTTGCAGGATGCAATTATGAGCGTGGACTGAAAAGAATGCTAAAGGCATGGATTTAATGCACAGAAGTCACCAAAGGCAAGGGATGGACCTCATGGGGCCAAGATCGACGAATTTACACGCCAGAGATCCGAGAAAATTGAGAAACTGAAGTTCAAGTGGCCAAAAAAAGGGTCCGAAATGCAAAATCACAGGGTTCCCACCATCCGTTCGGCCCGAAACTTCATACACGGCCTGATGGCCTTAAATTAACCGTACACGTCAAAAATCATCTATTGGATCGTTGTGGAAGTGGCCCAACGAGCAAATCAGCCCCTTAAAACCTTAAATGGGGCCCACCTGATCTTTGGATATGCTTCAATTTTGGACTCAGCGCCTTAATTGAGGCTACAAAATAGATGAACGGAAAGGATGTCTCATATACATCAATATGGGACCCATTTTGCATAGAGTGTGTGCACCACACATATGCATGGGATGAGTACCAGAACTCATGAAATCGGTCAGCACTTGCTGACCGATGCATCTTTAAATTTTTTTTTAAAGAGGCAGGGACGGTCCCTGTCCGATTTGGGTTTCCTTAGTGGACCCCACCCATCATGGAAATGGATGATCTGATCCGTCCATATGATCCATAGGGGGGCCATAACCAACGCCTAGGTGGCGGTTTTACCCATGCAAGATTATCAGAAGATCCTGGCCGTTGAACATAATATGGACGGCGGAATGAAAGATCAAGTGGGCCACATCTATTTCACTTCATTATATACACTCTCGGACGGTTTCTCGATGGCTATCTCATGAACGGAGTGGATTTTCCATTCAGTGGAAGGAATGGGACCCACCATTGTCACGGAGGACGGATACGCGTCCGCGTAACGTGATTCGCTGCCGACTTTTTCAGAATTTAGTGGGCCCCGTACGTCATCTGTCCGACCGATCCGACCCGTCCATCGTGTAGATGGGTTCGAGAACTACAAAACCATGTTGAGACTCCACTCCCATGCGTACACACGTGTGCGTATGCAGAGGCCACAAACAAAGGCGGTCTTGTGACGTTCAAAACTGAATTTTTGAGATTTCTTCTGTGGGCCGCAAAATGGACCTTCAAAACCACCCATTCTTGACTGAAATTTCGTCCTGAATCCAATGGATGGGGTGGATTTTCCAGAAAACACCTCTGTGGGGCCCACCGATCACGGCTGCGAAAATTTGTACTCTGAGTCCTTCTACGACTCTGCCACCGATTCTAGCCATCCAGCCAGCTATAAAAGGGGAGTTTTGGACGTGAAAAGGCATTGAGAGCGAGGAAATTCGAGATCCGAGAGCCGGGGAGAGAAGAGAGAGAGAAAGGAGTAGAGTTGTATTTTTCTTTCCTTCTTTGCTTTTAATTTATATTTATTTTATTTTGAGAGATCTAGTCCACTCATGTGTGGCTAAACCTCTTAGCTAGGGCTAAGAGGTGAAGCTTTTGTAGCGCGTGAAGGGAGGTCTCTTTGCTTGTGCCTTTGTTTAAGACTGATCTGATTTTGATTTAATTTTATTAAGGGAATGTTTTCGGTCCTTAATGGTCTCATGACCGAAATTACAATGGGTCCGCAATGGCTTTGAGCATGTTCTTTTTCTTTTATGTTTATGACGTCGAAGCCCCGTTGTTCACCATCGTCTCCTGGCATGGTTGGATGTCGACCCTTCTAACCTTCATACATTGATTGGTTGGTAATTAGTTTAATTACATTGTTTGCTTTGTCTCCTGGGCATGGTTTGGTGATGGAATCCATTCTAATTCATATACCTTTCATCTTATCAAAATTACATTAAAGCGCTCGATTAATTTCCTAAATTGTAATACAGGCATAAGATCTCCCTGATCTCTACAAGTGGATCCTCTGAATCCCTAGTTTCCCTTCTCTGATTTTTCCTAAAGTTTTAGATTAATTATTTCATCATTATTCTCCAAATTACAATTGGTTTAGATTTTATCTCATTCTAGTTCTATTTCTACTTAGTTTCAGATAAGCGTACAAGTTCCAGTCCCTTGGGATTCGACCTCGGTCTTACCGAGTTTATTACTACATCACAACCCTATACTTGGGGAGTGAACAAGTTTTTGGCGTATTGCTTAGGGACTGGCTACAATTTTCTGAAAATAATTAGTTTTAGAGTTAGTTTAAGATTAGGATTTTACTAATTTTAAATTTTTAATTTTGTTTTCTATTTTTCATAGAACTAACATATTTCTTATTCTGTAGGTTGTTAAGATAGAACTTCTAATTTGGTAATCTCTTTCTGATTTGCTAGATTTCCTAACTCTTTAGATTTGATTTGCTCTAGAAAATTCTTCTATTTTGAACTAACTTGTTTTGTTTTTGTTTTGCGTTTTTTTTTACTTAGGAATCTTTAACACTGGTAACTTCTTTCTAACTTCTTCCCCTCATACTTTCCATCTTGTTGTAGGATCTTTTCTTTTTATTTTTCATAGGAGTAGATTCTTAATTTGGGTTTACTATGCAAGAGTTGGAACGATATATATGCAGATAGCTAAGGAATCTTGGGAAAATTTTTTGATGTATGATGATAATGATGGAAAACGACCTATGCCTCAAATATTTTCAAAAATTACTTCAACCAATCGAAACATGATGCCCCACCGATTAAGAAGTCCTTCTATGATTATCTACGGAAAATAATTGCATTCCACGAGTTAAGGAAACAAAGACGTGATTATTGGAATGATAACGCGTATCACTCTCGACCGATGACCCGTATGACTATAACCAGTGGAACCATCAAAACTGGGAAGATGAACCAACCACATGTAATGATTATTCTCTTGGATACCCTACCGTGGAGAACCTACCAGAAACGATCCAAGAGGATGAAATTCAGTATACCATGGAATGTCTTACGGAAATAAGAAAAGCAATGGAAGCACTGAATTCGCGCCTTGAAAGGATAGAAGAAGCTCGTGCATCCCAACTACAATCCAATCGAAATACAATGCCGGAAAGTGATCCTCACTCACTTTTGACGAAATCTGGAATTTGGAATGAGGAGTTGGATTCCATTAACGAGCACGTGGTTCAATTTCCCAATGAGCGATCTCGATGATGTTCAAAAGAATGGTGGAGATACATGGGTGTCTTTCAAATACAAAGTGATGATGACACACCTCCCTTACTTGACACACATGAATTCAATGATGAGGTAGAGGTTAGTTCATTCGAACCTCAACCGAATTTAGGAATAGATTGTGAGGAAAGCGATCCCATCTCAAGTGTGTCTTGCCTTGAATTGGAAGCCGAGAAGTATTGGGATGAGATTCATGAGAGCACAACCCAAATTCCCTGGAATCAATCTCAAGTATGGTCCAGTCAATGCTCAAGAAGTACACGAAGTGATCGGTCATCTTGACCGAGCTACTCCACTCACCTAACATATCGATTTAAAAGTGGAAGATGAGCTCATTAAAACCGACCCTTCCAACTTCACATGTGAAACATGTTTGGACCACTCTCTTGAATTGAATGATAATGTGATTCAGGAGAAGGACAAGCCGCTGCTACGACTCTAGAATTTGAAACCACTCAATTAAGACCACCATCCGAGCCATACACGTCCTAATGCTTCAACGCCTCGATTGAGTAGTTTCAATGAACAAAGTAATCCCATCGATGCTTCCCTATTGATCTTCAATATGTTTGTGCGAAATTTGGAGCAAGAAAGCATATCTTCATATACTTTTAAGGGCGAGGAGTCCTTGAGCATCTCATTCTGATTTCCATGAGGAAAATAAGTCACTCTCACCGAAATTTCCGACTCTTTGATAATTGCTTGGCACACTTTGCGATTCAAATGATCCCATGATAAGAGACATAGTGAATGCCTTGCAAAACAATATCTCGGTAGTCATCATTGACCGAGAGAACCCTTACTCGAAGCCCCTCCTTCCACAGATCCTGAATGTTTACCATTAGGGGAGGAGGAGCTAAAAATTGAACCGAAGTCTGATACTTCGGAATGTGTTGAGGCTACATCACTTTTTGCGAAGTTTTCTAAACTTTATCTACTTATAGTCTCTGATTCACCTTGGGATACTAACGTTGAAACTTCTTCTGTCACAGGTGAATCGTACATACTCTGGTTACCTCAAGCAATACAATGGAAAATTTCTTATGAGGTATGTAAGTCTCTCTGGAAAGTCATGCTCCAGGGCACCCAAGCCTTTTGCAAAAAGGGCTTTTGGATGATCTTGTTGAGGAACTTACTGAGGAACTTATCAAGATACTGGCCAGAAGAGGAACCTTGCAACATGAGTAGTGAGTTCAATGTTTGTGGGTAACATTACTGCAAACCCTCACGAGACTACAACTCGTCCACTAGGGGCAACCTAGGGGTTTAAAGGCTTGTTGCATGCGCTAAATACAATCGAGAGCACCTGCGAAAGTGGTATAGGTAGGATTTTATTTTATTTTTGTTATTTTTGTGTTGTTATCTCTCTCATGCTAGTCGGCTTCCATGCTGCGATCTCTTGGAAAGTCTCTCACGATTCATCATTCAGGTACTATCTTCCCATCACTTCTCTTTTACTTTCGTTGTCCCATGTGCATTCCATGCTCATATCTTTTACATTGAGGACAATGTAGATTTTAGGTTGGGGTGGGAGATTAGGTTACCTAATCAGTGTTTTCTTCGTCTTGAGCAAAAATTGTGAAAATTTTTAAAATTTTTAAATTTTTTCTGGTCTTTCTTGTGAATTCAAAGTGATTTTGACAGATATCCTGGATTTAGAATTTCAAGATACGTGATGTTGGAAATTTATAACTCTTGATTCAATTATTTGTTAGATTTCACAATTAAGTTTGAATTGTTAATCCATGATTAGAAGTTGTAAACATTGATTGAGTCATGATTTCACATACCACATCTCACTTACACATTGAGATTTCGGTTTGATATTGAATGATTAACTTGGTAATCACCGAGCATGAAAGAAACCAAATACAAAGATTTATCCATCGGGGTATAAAAGAGTTGCACCATAGGTTTGCTCCTATAGGTGTGGATTTGATTTTCTATGATTAACAGTTAGACAAATTACATTATTTTCACCATAGGTTTGCTCCTATAAGTGAAAATTTGATTCCATGGTTTTTATTTTAAAAAAAAAAAAAAAAAAAAAAAAAAAAACACTAGAAAAATGAAAGAATGATCTGTGAGGCAAGTTTTGGTTATCATGAATTCTCTTGTTGATTACCAACGAAATCATGAAATAAAGAATTGAATATTAATGTTGAAAGTCGGATTACACTCTACAACATGGAACTCAATGTTTAAAATTATTCTAGTTTATGGATTAATATTTGAATTTGATTATGAAATTCACCAGTGCATGAGAGGCCAGGAGAAATTGATAATCACCATTCATGAATCTTAAGATTTCTCATATCTGATTGTTTTTCAAAATTTCACTCGGCTTCATAAGAATTGTCTCGTAATTCTCAACTTATTCTTCAGCATATTTTGCTCGGGACTAGCAAAATGCTTTGGTTGGGGAGTTGTGTTGAGGGTCAAATATTACATATCGGACCCCGTTAATTCTGAATTTATGAACATGGTACTTGTTAAATGGCCTATTTTAATTGTGTTTTGTTGCAGGATGCAATTATGAGCGTGGTCGAAAAGAATGCTAAAGGCATGGATTTAATGCACGAAGTCACCAAAGGCAAGGGATGGACCTCATGGGGCCAAGATCGACAATTTACACGCCAGAGATCCGAGAAAATTGAGAAAGCTCAAGTTCAAGTGGCCAAAAAAGGGTCCGAAATGCAAAATCACAGGGTTCCCACCATCCGTTCGGCCCGAAACTTCATACACGGCCTGATGGCCTTAAATTAACCGTACACGTCAAAAATCATCTATTGGATCGTTGTGGAAGTGGCCCAACGAGCAAATCAGCCCCTTAAAACCTTAAATGGGGCCCACCTGATCTTTGGATATGCTTCAATTTTGGACTCAATTGAGGCTACAAAATAGATGAACGGAAAGGATGTCTCATATACATCAATATGGGACCCATTTTGCATAGAGTGTGTGCACCACACATATGCATGGGATGAGTACCAGAACTCATGAAATCGGTCAGCACTTGCTGACCGATGCATCTTTAAATTTTTTTTTAAAGAGGGGGACGGTCCCTGTCCGATTTGGGTTTCCTTAGTGGACCCCACCCATCATGGAAATGGATGATCTGATCCGTCCATATGATCCATAGGGGGCCATAACCAACGCCTGGTGGCGGTTTTACCCATGCAAGATTATCGAAGATCCTGGCCGTTGAACATAATATGGACGGCGGAATGAAAGATCAAGTGGGCCACATCTATTTCACTTCATTATATATACACTCTCGGACGGTTTCTCGATGGCTATCTCATGAACGGAGTGGATTTTCCATTCAAGTGGAAGGAATGGGACCCACCATTGTCACGGAGGACGGATACGCGTCCGCGTAACGTGATTCGCTGCCGACTTTTTCGAATTTAGTGGGCCCCATACGTCATCTGTCCGACCGATCCGACCCGTCCATCGTGTAGATGGGTTCGAGAACTACAAAACCATGTTGAGACTCCACTCCCATGCGTACACACGTGTGCGGTACGAGAGGCCACAAACAGGCGGTCTTGTGACGTTCAAAACCGAATTTTTGAGATTTCTTAAGGGCCGCGCAAATGGACCTTCAAAACCACCCATTCTTGACTGAAATTTCGTCACCGAATCCAATGGATGGGGTGGATTTTCCAGAAAACACCTCTGTGGGGCCCACCGATCACGGCTGCGAAAATTTGTACTCAGAGTCCTTCTACGACTGCTGCCGACCCTAGCCATCCAGCAGCTATAAAAGGGGAGTTTTGGACGTGAGAAAGGCATTGAGAGCGAGGAAATTCGAGATCCAGAGCCAGGGAGAGAAGAGAGAGAGAAAGGAGTAGAGTTGTATTTTTTCTTTCCTTCTTTGCTTTTAATTTATTTATTTTATTTTGAGAGATCTAGTCCACTCATGTGTGGCTAAACCTCTTAGCTAGGGCTAAGAGGTGAAGCTTGTAGCGTGAAGGGAGGTCTCTTTGCTTGTGCCTTTGTTTAAGACTGATCTGATTTTGATTTAATTTTATTAAGGGAATGTTTTCAGTCCTTAATGGTCTCAAGTTGTGGCAAATTACAATGGGTCCAAATGGCTTTGAGCATGTTCTTTTTCTTTTATGTTTATGACGTCGAAGCCCCGTTGTTCACCATCGTCTCTCGGGCATGGTTGGATGTCGGTACCATCTTCCTAACCTTCATACATTGATTGGTTGGTAATTAGTTTAATTACATGTTGTTTGCTTTGTCTCCTGGGCATGGTTTGGTGATGGAATCCATTCTAATTCATATACCTTTCATCTTATCAAAATTACATTAAAGCGCGCTCGATTAATTTCCTAAATTGTAATACAGGCATAAGATCTCCCTGATCTCTACAAGTGGATCCTCTGAATCCCTAGTTTCCCTTCTCTGATTTTTCCTAAAGTTTTAGATTAATTATTTCATCATTATTCTCCAAATTACAATTGGTTTAGATTTTATCTCATTCTAGTTCTATTTCTACTTAGTTTCAGATAAGCGTACAAGTTCCAGTCCCTTGGGATTCGACCTCGGTCTTACCGAGTTTATTACTACATCACAACCCTATACTTGGGGAGTGAACAACACGCTCCAACTGTAGCGAGACTACAACTGCGTCCTGGCTTCACCTACACGTATCAATCGTGCATAAGCTTATAGAAAGCTTAGAAGGTGGTGTAAGTGTGTGCGCAATATGAGCGTGCTCAGAATGCAAGGTCAAAGTAATACGGAAACATGCTGATGAGTACATGAATGCAGTCAGCCATACCAAGGCTATGCGGTGTAAGATATGAATGCTATCGGCCATAACACGGCCATGTGATGCGAGATGCAACTCAAGCATGTCAATCATTATCATATATCAGTACAGTTCTCATTCAGGATAATCACTGGGGTTCAGTACACTTCAAATGGTACTACCGCTCTCCTAGCCGCACAGTCCAAGTGAGCGTAAGAAACCTTACTATCCGTCTGGCCAATAGTCTGCCAATACCTATCTGGCACGTCAACCGTGGATCCATTCACGAGCTGGTCAAACTCAGCCTAGTATTACCCCCTACCCTCGAACAAGTAAGGCCACACCCCTTTCCAACCGACCACGACACAGTGGGAGACGTGGCCTCCTAGTATTTGGCCCTCATGAGCTCATATATCCACTCGGTCTCGATGTTGGAGTCATCCTCTGGTACCATCGGGTTTAGGAATTTTCACCCAGGAACATCTATGACGCCCGTATGCTAGAACCAAACGTTTCCAGTGTCCAATCTAGCCACCCACGATGTGTCTGTGGAGGCTATGGCCTTGATGTCGCTAGGGCATACAATAATCATGATCACACAAATGCAAGTGCATGAATCACCCTACAAAACATACAACAATTATGCGCGTACCGCGCGCTCATGTAGGTCAACTCTGTCTATCAGGGAGCCCATAAACAATCCGCCCAAAGGCATATGCTATGATCAATCACTCCTCATACCCAGCATACATATGATGCGTATGATCATGAATCATGTATCTATACTAAACATGTGATACAGTGATGACCTCTGTTCATAACGAAGATAGGCCTAGACGGCCTACACACTACCAGTATGGGCCTATCAATGGGCTAAGGAATAGTGACAATGCGGTCATTTAACCAACATTATCCTTATAATGTGGACATTAAACCATCATTGCTCCCAAGGCATAGCCTGCTATAAAGGTCAACCCATAAGCCATGGGGAATCACACTATAATGGGCCTTATGTACATCCTATTGGGCCTCGACCCATGGGCCTCATATATATTAAAGTGGGCCTCAACAACGGGCCACTATTACATCAAGATGGGCCTAGTCACATGGGCCTTGCATACGCCATAATGGTCCTCAACCTACGGGCCCTTATACATCACAATGGGCCTCAACTCATGGGCCCTAAATATGGTAAGTAGGCCACATCACACGGGCCATATGTATATCAAATGGGCCACACCCACATATAGGTGGTCCACTTGATCCTAGATCTGCCTCATTCTTCTACTCATGCCATAAAATGACCTCTTAAAAGGGTTGGATGCAACACATGCATCATGGTGGGTCCCACTGTCATTGAACAGTATGAATAAAACACAAATATTACTGTGGGCTCCACCGTCCGCCTGGACGGTGGGAATAAATCACATATATCATTGTGGTTCCCAACCTGTTGATAAGGTTGTACAGATTCGGGGCCCACCAAAATGTTTATTTTCTACCCAACCTGGTCACGTGGACTTAGGGCCCACTGTAAGGTTTATTTTCCAACCAAACCTGTTGATAAGGTCTTACAGACCTGGGGCACCCACCGTGATGCTCATATGCCATCCAACTGTTCATAAGGTCCCGTGGACCTGCCACTGTAATGTTTATTTGCCTCCAATCTGTTGGCAAGGCCACGTGTGCATGGGCCCACCATGATATTTATCTGCCATCCAAACCGTTCACGTGGACCTGGACGATTAGAAAAAAATAATTTTCATATTTGATCTGAAATTTCTACAAGCCCAAAAAGAGTTTCAAGGGCAGGCGTTCAGTCCAACTGTTTCCAGTGGTGTGGGCCACCTGAGCTTCAGATGAGGCTGAGTTTTGGAGTGGAGCTCACAGTAAAAGGGACCCACCGAATGGACGGTATTGATGACCCATGCACATCACGATGGGGCCTACGGCTAGGGCAGTGGGTCCTAGCCATGTCCGCTAGACGCAGTGTTGCTGCATGCTCTGACGACGCTGTACCGAGGTCCGCCGCACTTTTTTGTTGGGTTTTTTTTTTAAGGTTTTGCATGGGTGGGGCCCACATCAAGGAAATCGGACCCAGCCATGGGTTCCCATGGCTCGATACAAACCCATCGAGCCCAATATACAGTATATTTTGGCGGATAGAAACATCAAGATGTATTTCAATGGTATAAAACATTGTTTTCCATGCTAAGGCCCACCATATACTCAGATTGGTCTCAAATTTCGGCTCAACGCCTAAAATAGGCTGAGCAATGAAATGGACGGCGTGCATTAGAGCCTTACATCAAGGTGGGGCTTGCATGAATAGTCCACCCCAAAAGCATTATTTATTATTATTATTTTTTTTGTTAGCTTTGTTAGTACACACATGTCAGTACACACCTCCATGTTAGTCATTTCCTGCTGCACGTCCAGCGTCCAGGGACGCTGGACGGCATGGATATAACACGACATCATGGTGGGTCCCACATGGACGTGGCCCACCATACACGTGTGCATAGTATATATACATATATATAATATAAATATATTACATACATTTTTGTCTAAGAGATGAGAACTCCTTAAAATGTGGTGGGCCACTCCGTCCAATGAATGAAGTAGATTCAACATAATTCGGTGGGGCCCACAACATTCTAGGAAGAGAAAAAGGAAGAGAGAGAGAGAGAGAGAAATGAGAGAGGAGGGACCCCGCCACTATGGGCCCTTCATTGATACAACACATACATCAAGTGGGTCCCACAACAAGTGGACCCAAAAAAATCAGAATTTAACGGTGGATCACCCACCTTTAGGCTTCCTTCTTGCTCCCCTAGCTTCCTTAGCTCCTTGCCTTCAAGTTTGATGGAGGGAGATGAGAGATGAATGGCTTGGATGATAGGTTTTTGGGATGGAAAGTGGGCCACACAACTCACTTTCTCATTTTCTCTCCTTGGAAAATTGTGGACGTGTGAAGCTTGTTGGTTGCTTGGGATTTTTATGAATTTGAGAAAGAGAGAGGTGTGATGGTAGAGAGAAGTGATGGGTGATAGATGTGAAGTGTACTTGACATGTATGGGTGTGTAAGAGAGAGAGTGAGAAAGAGTTGACTTGTGATGTTGCTTGACTTGTGGAGAAAGAAAGAATGGGTTGCTTGTACTTGACATGAAATGATTGATTGATTTAATTGATGGGACATATCGTAAAGATTCTCTTAGAGTTCGCAACGTGCGGTGTTTTTCTCGAAATGAACATAGGCCTACATCTTCTATCCTGGGTATCGGATCGGTGCGCGAGTCGCGGCGTTGGAACCGCGGCGACGACGCGGTCGCTAAGGTACAGGTTTCGGGTCGAGCTGACTTTGGCATGCATGTCTCGTCTTAGGATCATGCGCAAACGTTGGCTTCGGGTCGAGGATTGCGGGAATTCGACCGGAAGGATCGCGGAAGCCTTCGAAACAGTACGGACTAGGATACGGGTCTTACAGCTCTCCCTTCTAAGTAAAAATTTTGTCCTCAAAATTTGTATAATCATCGCAACTAGACATAACTCATAATAGAAGAAGAAGAAGCAATTAGAATAGACGGTGTGGATTTCTCCCAAACAGCACAGTGGCCCCCACACGAGGTGGGCGTGCACCAAGGCCACCCATGCATGAAGTGCACGGGACAGGGCATGCTAGCCGACCAGTGCTTACCCGCGCCTCTCTAAAAGCTAAGAGATTTTTCTCTCTCTCTCTCTCTCCAGTTTACTCAGCGGACGGACGGACGAACGTCCTTTCGTTTGGGTTGGTGGCCCACCATCTAGCCCCATTGGGATGATCCAAACCGTCTATCTGGCAGTGGACACACGTGCAACAAAGAGCCACGAGTTTCACATGATTCAGCACGTGTACATGGACACAATTCTAGGCGCAGATAGGTCCCAAAAACACAAACGATTCTAAAAACGGAAACCTGCTACATGCCAGCTAGCACGATCCACGTGAGCTATTTTTTTCTCCATCCTGACCATCCGTTCGTTGATATCTCAGCCCCTGCTTCCCCTGGTTTGAAGTTTTCCTAGGAAACCATGGAAACCGGCGGTTTCCTACCCACTGTTTTATAGGAAGTTTTGGTCAGAGAAGATCTAGGTCAGCTGTTGTCGATCCAACGGCCCTGAGAGAGTCGAGGGATCGATTTAAGTCCATAGGATGTAGCTAAGGGTGTACACGGGTCGGGCCGAGTCGAACTGGCCTCAGCCCGTCCAGGCCCGTTCAACAGCCACACAAGGCCCGAACCCACCTAGTCACCGGCCAACATTCCACCCGAACCGGGCTCTGCAGAGTTCGGGCCGAGTTCGAACCTTCGAGTTCGGGCGATTTCGAACCTTACAGAAGTTCATGGGAAGGGCTTTGTCGGGTGTCCGCGTCCCATTACAAGGCCCTCGATCAATGGTTTAGATAATTGAACTATAGACACCACAAAAAATCTAACTAGTCAGACATTTACATACATTTGACAAAGCATAAAATAAAACATTTTATACATTAAATACAATCATACGCGGGTCGGCCAATGCCGCCGGGCCGGGTGGGCCGGGCCGGGCGAGTCGATTCGGACCGAGTCGGGCCGAATCGGGAGGTATCCGAACTCGGCCTAAACTCACTTTCGAGCCTAGAAAATTGGCTCCGTCCCGACCCGAACTCGGTTAGGGTCGCCGATCCGATCTTCGGTAGGGTCGAGTCCATAGGACTGGCTACACCCCTAGATGTAGCTGTAACAGACCACCCTCCCACGCCCTTGCTGCAACTCGAAAAAATGGCCATCTTCTTCTCCGTCCGAACCCACCACCTAAACGACTGTGGAGCTTTGAAAAAGCTTATCCAAGAGCTCCGGGACATCCATTGGAATCGTCCCATGTTGCCGGAATGAAGAAAGAAACCTTCATTGAAAATCTACCATTAATGGCGTTCACCTCTCCACCGCTAAAACCGAGACGGAATCGGTCGGACAGCATGATTTCGTCGGGCAACGTCCATTGCTGGACATTCCAGCGCATGAAGGAAAGAAGGGAGACAAATAGGAAGGAGAAGAAAAGAAAGAAGAGAACAGAGGAGAGGAAACGAGAGAGAGATAGGGTTGGTGCGTCGTTGCACCAGCTTGACTCGAGGCGAGTTGACTCGCTGCCGAGTCGTGTCGTGCCTGCTGAAACATCCCTGGACGTGGGATGTGGAGCCCATAATGATGATAGTGTTTTATCAACACCGTCCGTCTGTGGCCCTAGCAGTAGAACGGCTGATGTACTGCCGTTACCAAGTTCTGTGCGTCTGACTGAGGTATGCGTTACCGTCCATCCATCTTGCTTGAACTGGGACTCTCCCACCTCTGATGTACATATTTCATCTATGCCATCCGTCTATCCAGACTGTGGGCCCCACACAGCTCCAGGCCGCTATTGACGTCACCGAGTCCTGTGAGCCCCACCATCAGCGGATGTTGATTCCAGGTCGTCCATCTAGCCTTATATGATTCCGGGCCTCTCTTATGAATTTAAATATATCATAATATACCTATAATATAATATATTATATTATCATATAAAGCTGTCAGGTATCCTTACAATATAATATAATATTATATTATGGTGGGCCCCACGTGGGACCCACCTATTGTGATTATATGGAGTCTCTCTCCATTACGTATAACATATAATAGAATATTATGAGGGCCCCACACCCATGTGGAACCCACGTTGATATAAAAATGCATATATATTGTATATACATTCAATTGCATAATAAAATATTATGTGGGCCCCACACCCATGTGGAACCCACGTTGTTATAATATACATATGTATTGTATATATGTGGTGGCCCCACGTGGGACCCACCTATTGTGACTAACTGGAATACCATCCAGTGCATGTAGCATATAATAAAATATTATATGGGGTCCCACATCCACGTAGGACCACCATGGGGTGTGTTTTCTTCACACCGTCCATCTGGGGACGGTGAGGGCCACTGCAACACATGCGTGTCCGCATTGTCCATCCACCTTGTAGACTTGGGACAGAAGATAAGGCAGATCCATCCATCAGATGGACCACACTGTGAGATCAGTGGAGGATTGACCAATCACCAGTACATCCGTTGGGGTCACAAAAAGTCTTGGATTATTATGAAAAATTTTCCTTCCAGGTCTTCCTGACCACATGAAGAGATTGAATGAAAAATAAACATTATGGTGGGCCCGACGGATTTTAGAACAGTAAAAATCATTACCTCCACTGTTAATTTCATATGATCTAAATAATCTATAGATAGGATTCAATTTTGGGGAATACTCTAATATGACCCCTTAAAATATCTAAGGGAATAGGTGGGTGCATCTCATCCATTAAGACCCACCTCACGATGTGTAGCACCATCCATGAGACTTCACTATGATATATCTGTTAATCCAAGACATAAGAATACCTGACAAACGTAAACTGTAATTTTTAGGAGATTCTTTGAGTGACCTTGGGCCACAAGGAGACTCAGACCGAGTCCGTGAACACTACCATACAGGTGATGATTCTTCCCTTTGAGCTTTCCATCTTCTCATTAGCTTAAGTTATAGTTTTTATTTAAATTCATAATTGATATCTCTCTTTATAATCACATGTGTTAGCTGGCAAAAATCGAATTGCTGTATTACATGCTTTATGATTATCCTGTGTAATTGTTTATGCTTGTGGATTCCTTTTTGTGGATTGCTTATGGAACTTAAACTGGTACATTAGTGGGAATTCCCACATATGAATGTACACCCATACTTAGGATGTAACTTGACTAGTTGTGATCATAATAGACCTTCGACTTGGTGGTTACTGAGTGTGGTCTAGATGGATCATTGATATAGGTCTACCATCCAGGGTTGTTGTGTCCAATGGTTTTCAAGGATGGTCTTTTATCGCATGGTTTTGATACTCACCCTATGTGGCCTACTTGATATTGCCCTATGTGGCTTTGTTTTAGTATTTTCCTTATATGGGTTGAATGTTTTATACTGTACAACCATGCGATGGTAAGCCCCATATATTGTAATATGATTGGCCACTAGTCAACGGGGTACCATTAAACATCTTAAGGTGGTAGTCTCATGGGCCGGGATGGTGGTCATAGAACAATATACCTGAGCCGTCGGCCTACGCTGCGCCATGCGTTCCCCGTACTGACCGTGAGCTTACTTAAATTGGCTGATTGTAACTTAACTAATAATGGGCTAACAAACCATGCATACATGGCATATTTCGATGACTTAGATCACTCTACCCTACAATTACGCTGCGTGTTGCGCTTATGACCAGTCATTCAATTGTGATATTGACTCGGATTATCATGCCATGCGATTACGCTGCGTGTTGCGCTACGTATTGCACTGATAACCAGTCTTATCTCTGGGTGACGACCCTATTACCTGTCCGGATGTTTTACTCGGGGCACAGACCGTCTGGATGTTTTACCCGGTCGATCATTACATTCATGCATCCATGTATCTAACAAGACTGCATTTACTCTGTTTTGGTTGTCTGTATATTTTATACTATTTCTTACCTAACGCGGCGGTGTATAATCTTGAGGGAAATTCACACTGAGTTGGCCACTCATCTATTAAATATATAACCGTACAGGTAGCACAGGTGGCCCAGGTGAATTTCATGTTTATATTGTCGAGGAGCAAGCTACATTTGATAGGGATGCATGATTGTGATTGCTAAGAGTTGCTACAGGATTTCATATCTCAAATTTGTTGTAATTTACTTTATTTCACATGTAATATTATTTCATTTTGTAATTGTAAGAATGAGGACATTGGTTTTTATAAGTCATTATGGGCAGCTTTTGTATATTTCAAATGTAAATGAAATTTTCTATCACGTTGATTTGTCCATCCTACGTTCATCTGTTAACTCTGATAAAAGAAAATTACTATATATTGAATTTGACCATCCTTTAAGGTTAACACTCGAGTTTTTGAGAAACGGGTCGTGTACCCGGGTCCTGAAGATTCGGGGCGTTACATGAAACTTTGAATCTTGGGTGTTGTTTTAATTCGGTTGAATTACATCCATTCAAAACTCTCAAAATTAAATCATCAATTTAGTTTTTATTAATTAGTTTGTTTTGCATTTGATTTTCTCATTCTCGCAATTCATCTCCTTGTGGGATCGACCTTGTATTCACGGGATATTACTTACAAACCTCTACACTTAGAGGCAAGCAATCACCCCCGTTAAATTACTCGGCCGATGGTTTCGTACCATATTACTGTTCGAACGACCGGGCGTGAGTAGAATTAGGTGACGAGTCAATTTCATTTATATTGGTTTAGTTTTGAGTGACAAGCTCGCACCTCTAAATTGATTGTGTCATACTTGGTGTTGAGTGACGACCAGTACCGTGTTGATACCTCAATTTAGATCAAGGGATACTGGTGAGGAGCCGCCACGTGCCGCAACAAACCACGTGATCCGGATAATGACTTATGATATAATGACGGTATCCAAACTTCGTCAATCTACTGTATGAATTGGGACTAATAATCACTTAGCTAATCATGCAATAGAATAAGATATTATGATTTGGCATTAAATTCGTTTATGAGGGAGTGTTAGTATTTGCGAAATAGGCGTTGGTTGCTAGTGAGTGAGTATTGGATTGTAATGAGCATGCATCATTTCATCATAACATTAATATACTTATAAACTAGATTAGGAAACTATTTGTTTAATATGTCATCATTACTTGCTCTTGATTGTGTTAATAACATGTGTAACTGTTTAGTATCTATGTGTTAAATGTAACCTGCTTGAGTGTATTACATGTATAAATATGTATTTGTTATGAACATGTTATTCCTTAAAATGTCTCAAGTAACAATCTTGGAGATATTTCTTCACTATGTTGGCATTTGACGCCTCCTATTTGACATATGGTGATAACTCAAGAACAAGACCAGTCGGTGGTGTGCTCGGGGTGCCCAATAGATCTCTAAAATTCTTTCCGATTGATAGTTGTTCTTCTGTTTCTATTGTAATTATTGTAATTTGTATAATTCTCACATGGGTGGTTATAACTTTTAGAACTGTAACTTCTAAGTGTTAACCCTATTTTTTTTTTATCTTCCTATTTCTACCTCGCTTGGGTTTCTCTAAGTTTAAAAGCTTTACTCTGATTGTTTGTGTACGAAATGAATGCGGATTCGAATAAGAACACATGCGCATTTTATTAAGGTAACACCTAGGAACTCAGGATCAGAGTGTACGTACTCGGGTGTCGATTTTCAGGGTGTTACACTCGGGTTGACAAAGTATTAAACAAATGAAAACATAATAAAAGCGTAAATTTGTGTAGTTGTTGTGAGCGTATAAGGAATGTGCAGAGTGGAATATAACTCGATTTAAGATGTGATGGGGAAAATGAGAAATCGTACAATTTTTATATATATAAAAAGGGCGATCGGACATCCCAAATTCTAACCATTCTCATTGACTTAGGTGTTGTCAATTGCTTTGGAAAAAAAGCATTTTTCAATGCGCCGGAGGTTCAATATGTGTTTGGTTTCCAGTAGCTTTAGAAAAAAAGGTTTGAATTGCCACTACTTGATATCGAGAATTTATTTTGGGTAAAGCTTTTGTATTCATTTCTTCCAAAGCTTTTCGTCTCCCCGGAATGCTCCCTTTCTCTGTATTCTTCTCTCCTTCATCGCTCTGAACTCTCTTAACCCCATTTTATCGTCTCACAAGGAGCTGCTTAAGTAGGCACAAGTGACCCATGCATCGCGATCATTTGGAGTCATTGAGCCACTAGATATAGTGGTGCATAATTTGTATTCATGGATACTGATTTCCTACCATTGTCTACGCAAGGGCACTTCTTCTTCTTCTTCTTCTTCTTTTTAAAATAAAAAATAAAAATTGTACACCTTTCATGGGTGAGCTTAGGTTGATACTCTTTCACCCATTTTGTCACTTGTATGACCTGATCTTGGTTGATCCAATCCGGTAGACATTTTTGGGATTTTTTTACCAAACAACTACCTTGGTTGGTGACTACTATAGTCGACAGGCAAGATTACATCTCATTTTATAGTGAGGTGTCTACTAAGAAACTTTGCTTAACGGGTTAGATATAGATATGGATGGACAAGCTAGGTGGGGCTCATTGTGATGTTTGTGAGAAATTTACCCTGTTCATTCATTTTGCCAAATGGATTTAAGACATGAGCCAAAAAAAAAATGATATAAATCCAAAACAAGTGCACTACCTAATTAGAAAAAGGTAAGCAAGAAAAATATCAAATAGGTAAACCTTGAATCTCTTATGATGTTTATATGCCGTACAAATTGGTCTTAAGCTCGTTCATACGAAACAAGAAAATATTAGTTTAATCCAAAAAAAATTGTAACCCCATGAATAGTTCAACTGCAAACGTTCAATGCCCATCATTTATCATCACGTGACCCACTCAAGTTATAGTCTCCTTCATTGTTGGGCTCATGTCCGAACATGATCCAACTAAAAGGATGAACGGTGTGGATCTCTCGCAAACATCACGGTGCACCCTACCTAGCTTATGAGCACATGAACTTTTTATAATTCCGCGTCAGTCAGGAACCATTAATCATAACCGTGGACCCACACGCTTGCAAAACTCTCACAATAGGCTACTTGTCATTTGGTGCAGATTTTTCAGTAAAAAATTCAAACAAGAAGAGAGGTATTTACAATTTTCAGAATCTACCGGGGGGTGTATGCAATTATCCCTTTTTCTCTCTCCACTGTCTGCTTCCAGAAATGTCTTTGTTACTGATTAGAACTTTTGACTGCCATTACTACCAGAATCTTCCCATCTGGTATCTAAGATGGCCCCTCTCCCGGTTATTGGCACACAAGACACGTGCAAGATATTAAAAATCTCTCTTCCATTTAAAAATGGACATTGATATAATTCCAATCAACACAATTTCCTGGCCCATCTAATCATCTTAGATGTGGCCCACTAATTACACGATCCGATCTTTAAAGTTCACCTATCAAGTATTTGATTTGAGTTAGGGTGATGAAGATATGGAATATGGTAGAACCATCTATCACAGTACACTTGGCAGGGACATGCATCGATTAGGACTGTCCATCTGGTGGGCTCTATAACAGATGGCTTATGTTTCCATAATCATATAAATTAAACCATCCTGGCCATTAATTAGTTCGATCAAACACCATCACCCTGAAGGCCACCTTTCATGTGGATAAGATATATTCAGAAAAAGGACGCGGTTTGGCCAGTGACGCTGGGACCAGCCGTGTGGCTAGTGGTTGGTGCTATGTGGACCCCACCATTGTATGTGTTTTATTCACGCCATTCATCCATTTTAAAATATAATTTTAGGGCTCTATAATAAAAATCAGGTAGATCTAAATCTCAGGTGGACCACACCATGAGAAAAAAGTAGTGATCGAATGTCCACCGTTAAAAACCTCCCATGGCGAAGGCAATGGTTATTTGACATCTTACAGGTTGATTACGTCATACAGACTTCGATGACGGGATATATATACGCGGATTGCGTCCTACCCGGGCGGCAGGGCTCTGTGGGGCCTATCGTGTTGTCAGTGTTTTATCCACGCCTGTAAATGCTTTTTTTTTTTTCCGATAATTTTAATATACGAACAAAAAATGAGGCAGGTCCATAGCTTAAGTGGACTACACCAAAGGAAGATTCACTAATAATGACACCCACTGTTGAAACCTTTTTAAGGGCCAATAAATAAATATATATATATATATATATATATATATATATATATATCATCCAAAACTTTTGTAGCCCTATAAGTTTTAATGGTAGGTGTTCAATCAACATTGTGCAGTCCACTTGAGATTTTGATCAATCTTATTTTTTTAGCATACCATAAAATGATATGAAAGAACGAGTGGCCGGCATGGATGAAATACATACATCGTGGTGGGGCTCATAGATCACCATCCACTAGCCATTAGCTAGTGGCAGGGTGAGAAGCCGAACCGTTTCCTTGGAAAAACTATCTAAAGTACAGAAAATTAGATGGATGGATCAGATTAGTTCATTATCTTGATATTTGTACTGTGTAGAGTTGGTTGTATCATATTCTGATTGCATCCATTGTTGACCAACTCAATCCAAGCAATGGCTATGGTCTTCGCACCGGTGATACATGTTTTGTTCATGCTATCATTCAATTTGACGGATCATTTCAGGGCATGAGCCCTAAAAAAAAGCAGATCTAATGACCAAGTGGCCACACCATTGAAAGCATCGGTTATAATGAGGCTGACCATTGAAACTTTCCCAAGGCTGTCAGTGAAGCCGACTACCAAACAATACAATCCATAGTGAACTGCGCTTCCAAACACTCTCTAAAATCATATAAACTAGAATGAAGGTAAAATACAAATATATTAGCTTGATCAAAACTCATGAGGTTTTCAATTAATGGTGGGTGTTCAATCTCCATTACTTAGTCCACTTGAGCCTTGGATCTGCTTTTTTTTGGGGCTCATATCCTGTATATAGCAAAATAGATGGATGGTATGGACAACCACGGTAGGCCCCCACAAAGGCCCTACCTAGACCCAACCCCTTTGGAGAAGGCAGGACACAATCTGCGTAGTTGTTGGATCCGTCTCCCTCTCACTTGATGCTGGCTGTGCATGTACTAATGTCGGTATAAATGTGATGTGATGGGATTTAATTGGCCACTCCGTGTAAAGCATGTTTGAAAGTTGTTTAGTTAGCCTTATTTAAAACAATGATTAATCATCCAATCAAATTCTACGGCGTTTAATTTATATTAGTATCATTATAGGGCAGAGCAGTACAAACATTTTGAATTATATGTATAACAGCCAACACGGTTTCCTTAAGTGGCGGCAACAGATCAAGGTGGCCCATGTGGGTTTTAGGCCTACGCCATTTATAGAATAGGCTTGGGTTTTCACAATTTTTCATTAGGCCTGGCCCATCTAAGATGTTAATGGACAGGCTTGGGTCCAAAATCAAAGGCCTGATTACTAAACTGGCAGGGGCACACCTTGAACTTTAGGTCCAATTAAGAACTATAGCTTGACCATGACATGGCCTGTTGCAAAATATTGATTTTAATAAAAATATTTTAATAATAAAATAATATATAATATATAAAAGTTGTCTTGAAAAAACACTTTCTAAGAATAGTCCCACATGGGAAAAGGAAGAGAAGAAAATGTGGTTTATATGAAAGATGTGGAGTATTATAATATTTACCTTCGTAGTCCGTGGACTATGGACCTTGCGTGTTCCAGTGCGAAGCTTGATCAAAACGCATAAGGTTTTCAATTAATGGTGGGTGTTCAATCTCCATTATGTAGTACACTTGAGCCTTGGATCTGCTTCCTTCGTTGGCTCATATCCTAAATATGGCAAAATGGATGGATGGTATGGACAATCACGGTAGGCCCCACAAAGCCCCTACCTAGACCCAGTCCCCTTAGACAAGGCGGGATACAATCCGCATAGTTGTTGGATCCATCTCCCTCCCACTTGATGCTGGCCGTGCATGTACTAATGTCGGTATAGATGTGATGTGACGGAATTTAATTGGCTGACAGGCCATTGTTAAATATAAGCCCTCGTGTAAAGCATGTTTGAAAGTTGTTTAGTTAGCCTTATTTAAAACAACAATTAACCATCTAATCAAATTCTACAGCATTTAATTTATATTGGAATCATTATGAGCCAGAGCAGTACAAACATTTTGAATTACATGTATAACAGCCAACACAGTTTCCTTAGGTGGCGGCAAAAGATCAAGGTGGCCCATGTGGGTTTCAGGCCTACGCCATTTATAGAATAGGCTTGGGTTTTCACAATTTTCCATTAGGCCTGGCCCATCTAAGATGTTAATGGACAAGCTTGGGTCCAAAATCAAAGGCCTGATTACTAAACTGGTAGGGGCACACCTTGAACTTTAGGTCCAATTAAGAACTATAGCTTGACCATGACATGGCCCACTGTAGTCTCCATCAAACAGCTAATATTTACAATAAATCAATAATTACTCATTTATGCTCTTTTACATGCATTTACAGCAAAACAAACACTCCTTAACGAAGGAAACGGCCATCTTATAGTATGAACCTAAAAATGAAGTAGATCAAAATCTCAAATGGACCACACAGTATTGATTGAACTCCCACCATTAAAAACTTCTTAAAGGCCACAAAAGTTTTGAATCAAGTTGATACTTATTTTTTCCCTTCATCCAGGTCTGTATGACCTAATCAAAATGTTGAATGTCAAATAAATACTACAATCAGCCCTAGGAGGTTTTAAATGGTCGACATTCAATCTCTACTCTTTTCCAATCGTGTGGTCCACATGAGATTTAGATCTGCCTCGTTTTTGGCATCAACCCATAAAATGATCCTTAAAAATGGATGGACGGTGTGTATAAAACACATACATAACAGTGGGACCTACAGATCACCGACCACTAGCTAAACCGCCTCCCTTAATGAACTAAGCCGAAGACGGGCCCACAAATTAATGGGCAGATGCAAGGCCAAAATCCTGCACATGGGCTAAGCCCGTTCCAGTTCATGCTATGGTTGAAATTTGGTTTTAGCATACCGTATCATTCACCGTAGATACTGTGCGGGGCAATACAATACGACTATATCATTCATGGATGGCACCGGCACACCAGGCAATACGTATCAGTTTTGTAGAATACTTAAAACCTTGGTTTATAGTTCGTATCTTGAATATGGGATTAGCCCAAAGATCAATGGACCGTCTATTTTAAAGGCCCAGATCAGTTGATTCACTATATTTCAAACCAAACATAGAGAATTGACTTTCCAACAAATCCACCCAGCAACCGTACACGTGGCATACATATACATCAATTCAGGCCCTACAAATCATGGGACCCTCCGTGTATGAGCCACCGATCCTACATCATATTGATTAGTGTCCCGTAATGTATGATTACTTAGTGGATCATTCTTTGTTTAATTTTGACCGTTGAGAATTGTCATTTTAACTGTCCATCTAGTGTGCACGTATTGGATAGTTGGGATAACCTGTTCGGTAGGGGATCTAAGTAAAGACAAATTGGACGGTTGGATGCCACGATTTCGAGAGTTCGGTCCAGATCGAGGTGCAGTATGCTGTTTATAGGTGGGGGTGCACGGTCACAGAATATCATACTCTTCATGCGTATAGAATAACACCTTGTTTTTGCCGAGTCCTGACTCGGACCAGGAGACTCAAATTTCTAACAAGTCATGTCGACTCAACGAAGTTTCTCATAGCCCAACGTGTTTTGACACGTTGATTCTAACTAGAGAAAATTTATGGTTTCGATGCATTTAAGACAAACACTATCAAATGTATGGTTCAAATTCTATTGTAATTATTATGATTTGTATAATTTTCACATGGGTGGTCACAACTTTTGGAACTGTAACTTCTAAGTGTTAGTCCTATATTTTTAGATCTTGCTATTTCTATTTTGCTTGGATTCCTCTAAGTTAAAATGCTTTACTCTGATTGTTTGTATGTGAAATGAATGTGAATTCGAACGAGAACAGGTGCATTTTAGGGCATGTTTGAATTTCCAAAACAATGGTAAATACATGGGAAATGAGTAATGATTACTCTTACATCGGTTTGAAAACTCGTAAGTATTTCCGCTTGGAAAACCAGTTCAAATGGATTGATTTAAATTTGTGGGTCCTATTGTGATATATACGATGTATCTGTGCTGTCCATCCATTCTAGCATAACATTTTGAGGCATGAGCCAAAAAATGAGGGCGATCCAACACTCCAGTGACCCACTCC
Organism: Magnolia changhungtana; assembly: GCA_030180095.1. Classification (NCBI taxonomy): domain Eukaryota; kingdom Viridiplantae; phylum Streptophyta; class Magnoliopsida; order Magnoliales; family Magnoliaceae; genus Magnolia; species Magnolia changhungtana. The sequence goes on along the minus strand of JASAUF010000224.1, from coordinate 1,154,134 downwards.
AAACAAAACAGTGGCCCCAAAAAGTTTTTAAAGGTAGTTATTTGATTTCCTAAATCTTGTGGTGTGGCCCACTTGAGCTTTAGATTTTCCTCATCTTTTTTTACGATGCCCTCATTTCAAGTGGGATAATGGATGGACGGTATGGATAAGCCACGTATATCACCATGGACCCACATATTTCCCAGTATTATCAGTTTTCGTTGGCTTTCAGTTTTCGTGGCAAAAAAGCCAACGTCAAATCAAGCATTGGTATTGTTGTTGTAATTCCTCAAGGAAATCATTATTACTCTTTTCCAATGTATTTACCATTGGTTTGAAAATTCAAACAGACCCTTATTAAGTTAACACCTGGTAACTCGGGATCGGAGTCTAGGTACTCAAGTGTCGATTTTTGGAGTGTTACACTCAGGTTGGCGAAGTATTAAACAAATAAAAACAAAATGAAAGCGTAAATGACTGTAGGCATTGTGAGTATATAAGGAATCTGCAAAGTGGAATATAGCTTAATTTAAGATGTGATGGGGAAATGAGAAATCATACAATTTCTTATATATAAAAGGGATAGTCGGACATCTCAAATTCCGACCATACTCGTTGACTTTGGTGTTGTCAATTGCTTTTGATTTCTCAATTGAAAGAGGTGGACAAAAAATATTTTTCTATGCACCAGAGGTTCAATATGTGTTTGGCTACCAATAGCTTTGGAAAAAAGGATTGAACTACCATTATTTGATCTCAAGAATTTATTTTGGGAAGAGCTTTTGTATTTGTTTCTTCTAAAACTTTCTGTCTCTCCGAAATGCTCCCTTTCTCAGTATTCTCTTAACCCCCTTTTATCGTCTTACGCGAGCTGCTTGAGTAGGCATAAGTGACCCATGCATCGCGATCATTTGGAGTCATTGGTGCGTCCCAGGACTACCATGGCATCTAGATTGGGTGTTGTTACGACCAAGCAACAATTGTATCAAGCAGAGAGTGGGCAGGCCTGGATAGGGTGGTGCATAATTTGTATTGATGAATACTGATTTCCTACCAGTGTCTATGCAAGGGCACTTCTGTTTTTTAAATTTGTGCACCATTCATGGGTGAGCTTAGGCTGATACTCTTTCACCCGCTTTGTCACTTGTATGCTCTGATCTTGGTTGATCCAATCCGGTAGACATTTTTGGGATGTATTTTTTTACCATACAAGCTACCTTGGTTGGTGACTACTGAAGTCAACGGGCAAGATTACATCCCATTTTAAAGTAAGGTGTCTACAAAGAGACTTTACTTAATGGGTTGGATATATTTATGGTTTGACAAGCTAGGTGGGTGTAAGACCCGTATCCTAATTCGTACTGTTCCGATGAATCCTGCGATCCTTTCCGTCGAAGTCCGGCAATCCGCGACTGATAATCGACGTTGTACATGATCGTAAATCGTATCCTTTAGATTCGAGTCGGTTTAATCCGAGACCTATACCATTGCGATCGCACCGTCACCGCGGTTCCAACGCCGCGACTCACGCACCGATCCGATACCTTGACCAGAAGATGTGAGTCGACGTTTATTTCGAAGAAATGCCGCGCTTTCTCGATCCCAAGAGAATCTCTACACAATGTCAAATCAATCCCATCAATCAAACAATCACATCAATCACTTCAATATCAAGTACAAAGCAACCCATGCTTCCTTTCTCCACAAGTAAAGCAACCACCAAAGTCAAACCATCACTCACCTCACCCATCACTCACCTCACATCCATCACTCTCTCTCCCTTACAACCCTCTCTCTCTTTCTCATTTTTCACCACAATTCCAAGCAACCAAGAGCACCCACGTACAAGCCTTCCATGAGAGAAAAAATGCATGTGTGAGGCCCACCTTTCCCATTCCAAAACCCATCATCCTAGCCATCCACTTCTCATCTCCACCATCAAAGTGAAGCACAAGGAGGGTGGCGTTCCAACAGACCGAAGAGATCAACCGGTGGGTGCTCCTAGAAGCTAGTTTTTTTCATATTTTTATGATGGGCCAAGTGAGGCCTACCGATCAATGGTGTGGATCTTACTTTGGACCCTAGGTGTGGCCAATGGCCCACCTTGATCCTCATGATCATTCCATGATGGGGCCATTCTCCATGGACCCCATCATGATGTTTATATTTCCTTGCATAAAGAGGTCATATAGACCGTTCACTTTAGGTGGAGAGGGATTCTTTTATTTGGAGGGCCCATATGCAATGGGACCCATTGATGTATGATTTGATGCTTGAAACGGAGGACCCATAGTGTCGGGGTCCCTCCATCACGCGTGTCCCACTCTCTTTTTATTTTATTATTTTGTGTATGATATTATGGCCCTATGGCCCACTTGGATGGACCCCACAATGGAGCATGTATTGGATCCAAACCATCTAAAGGTAGGGCCCACTTTACATATGTATTGTAATCACACCACCTCACCATGTGGTGGCCCACCTACAAAGGGCCACCTTAAAGGCATTGCATGCCCAAACAAAAAAAAAAAAGGGAAAAGAGTCCAGGGACTCTCTGGACGTGAAAAGCTAAATACAAATATTAGCCTTTTTCAAGGCATTGGAAGTGGGCCACTTGTATAGGATCCACCTTGATGAACAGATTCAATCCATGCCATCCATACCTTTCCTCATACTATTTTAGGCGTTGAGCCAAAAAGTGAAACTGATCCAACTTTCTGGTGGGCCAAACCCTTGAAATCAGTGATTTTCACCGTTTAAATACACCTAAATTCTTCTACACGCCAAAAAATATCCGATATTGGACTTGTTGGGTCCATCTCAGGCCATGGAAATCAGTAAATGGGGTGGATTTGGCTGAAGCGGGCCCCATACGTGAAAAACCTTAGAAATAAAGGGATTTCAAAAAAATAAAAAAAAATTTAAATAAAAGCAGCATGGCTGCTGCTGCTGTCAGGGATAGAGAGAGGACGCTCGGCGTCCTGGCGCTAACGAGCAGGGACCCACGAGTCCCCAGCCGTGGGCCCACCATGATGTATATTTTGTATCCACACCGTCCATGAGGTGGACCACCCCCTGAGGTGGGTCCCCTCCGAAAATCAACTTGATCCAGATCTCAGGTGGCCCACACCACACAAAACAACGGTAATTGAACTCTACCATTGAAACCCATTTGGGGTCCACAGAAGTTTCGGATCAAGCTGAAATTTGTTTCTCCCCTTTGTCCAATCCTATCTGACCTTATGAACGGGTTAGATGGAAAGTAAACGTTATGGTGGGCCCCACATGGGACCCACAGTGATGTATGTATTGCATGCCCACCGTCCAGACGGACGGGGGGGCCTACTTGATGTATGTGTTCGTCCGCACCGTCCACCCTGGACGGTGGGACCCCCCCTGCTGTGAGTGGATGTGCGTGAGTGTGTGCGTGTGTGAGTGCATGCGTGTGTGTCCACGTGTGTGTGCATGCGTGTGTGAGTGTGCACGTGTGTATGCATGTGTGTATGCGTGTGTGAGTGCATGTGTGAGCGTGTGTGCTTGTGTGGGGTGGTTGTGTGTGTGTGTGTATATATATATATATATATTTATATATATCTATATATACCTATATATATACATTGTATATTATATATATATATATATTATATTTTATATAATATACCTGTTAGTGGGCCTTTATGGGCCTCACCATGATGCTTGTATTGCATCCAAACCGTCCACCTATTTTTGTAGCTTCCGATTAAGCTAATGTTTGTTCCACTTCATGTATCCCTATGTTAACTTAGGTACAGGTTAGATGGGAAATATACATTATGGTGGGCCTTAGAAATTTTAAATGATGGAAATCATTATCACCACTTATGTAAGGCCCATGTTATAGGGCCCATTCGATGTATTTGTGGCCGTTACTGAGGCCCACCTTGATGTGTAATTGTGGCCGTTATTGAGGCCCACCTTGATGTGTATTTGTGGCCATTATTGAGGCCCACCTTGATATACATAAGGCCCATGTGATTAGGCCCATTCGAGGTATTCGTGGCCCGTTGTTAAGGCCAACTTTGATATATATAAGATCCATATTACAAGGCCCATTGTGATGTTTTCAAAGGCCCATGGGACATGGCCCATTGCAATGTACTTAACCATTGATGCGGCCCACTTGATTTATGAAAGGCCCATATGAGGCAGCCCATTTGATGTATTTGAGGACTTTGGGTTGAGGCTCAATGAGATGTATATAAGTCCATTGCAATGTGTGATTCCCCATGGTTTGTGTAATGATATTTATGGCGGACCGTGCCTTGGAAGCAATGTTGGTTTGACGTCCACATTGTAAGTACAATGTTGGTTAAATGTCTGCATTGTGACTCTTCCTAGGACCTATTGATAGGCCCGTACTTGTTGTGTGTAAGCCGGTTATGCCCATCTGTGTTGTACAGATAGTTCATTACTTTATAACATGCTTAGTATAATCTCATAATTCATACTCATACGCATTATTTGTATGCTTGATATGAGGAATATTTGATCATGTGGGCTGAGACATTTACGGGACTCCTTATGAGATGGAGTGCTCCACATGATCGCGTGGTACGCGTGAGATTGCTGCATGATTGTACGGTATGACTCATACATCTCGCATATGTGTGACTTGATCACTGCACGCCCTAGTGACATCAGGGTCGTGGCTCCACAGCTACATCGTGGATGGCCGTATCGGATACCGGAAATACTTTATTCTAGCACTGTGGGTACTTAGGATGTCCTTGGGTGAAAGTCTCAGAACCTTTTTGGTACCAGGGGATGCTCCAACGTCTAGACCAAGTGGAAACATGAGCGCCTGAGTGCCGAATACCGGTAGGCCGCGTCTCCCACTGTGTCGTGGTCGGTTGGAAGGGGGTGTGTCCTTATCTGCCTGAGTGAGGGGGCTATAAGCTAGGCTGAGTTTGACTAGCTCGCAAATGTGTCCGCTATCGACGAGCTAGGTAGGTATTGGCAGACTACTAGTCAGGCAGATAGTGTGGTCTCTTCCGCTTGCTTGACTGTGCAGCTTGGGAGGAGGCAGTCAGTGTGAGGTGTATTTGACCCCGGTGATATCCAAAGAGGAACTGTACGGATATGTGTACTTGATGAGTACTGGCACACTTGCTTTGCATCTCGCATATGACATTTGGCTACATAGGCCTCACATCGCATGGTCTTAGTATGGCCGATAGCATTTATATCTTGCATTACATAGCTTTGATATAGCTGATAACATCCATGGACTTACCGCATATTTCCGCATTACTCTGATATTGTACACTTGGCACTTTTCTTACACACACTTTCACCACCCTCTAAGCTTTTGTAAGCTTATGCACGATAGATGCGTGCAGGTGGCATTAAGTTGTAGCAGCATTGAGCTCGGAGCGTGCAGCAGTGCTTTTGGAGTTTTTTTTTACTTTCATTATATTGTATTTTCCTTTCATACACATTGTACTTAAAGTTTTTGATATAGTGGATATGTGGTATTGTTGTTTTGTGACTTAATTATGCTTGTGGTTATGTTCCATTAAAAAAAAATTTCATACTGAAAATCCTCCTTGTAGGATCCCAGGATCGGAATCTGGTGTATGGGTGCTAGGAGCCGAGAATGGGGTACTACGGAGGTTGTCGACTCCAGATTCGGCGATCGAAAATTTTGTGAGCCCGGTTTTCGAGTTTGGGGCATGACAGTGGGGCTCATTATGATATTTGTGAGAAATTAACACTTTCATTCATTTTGCCAAATATTTTTAAGACATAAGCCAAAAAATAAATGATATAGATCCATAACTCAAGTAGCCTACTTAATAAGAAGAAAAAGGTGAGCAAGAAAAATGTCAAATAGGTAAACCTTGAGTCTACTATGATATTTATGTGCCATACAAATTGGTCTTAAGATCATTACGAAACAACAAAATATTAGTTTAATCCAAAAAAATTGTAACCTTTTGAATATTTTAACCGTCAACATTTATTCATTATTATTATTATTTTTTATTTTTTTTACATGACTTACTCAAGTTATAGATCTTCCTCATTGTTGGGCTCGTGTCCTAACATGATCCAACTAAAAGAATGAACGGAGTGGATCTCTCACAAACATCACGGTGCACCTTACCTAACTTCTGAGCACATGAACTTCTTATAATTCCGCGTCAATCAGGAACCATTAATCATAACAGTGGACCCCACACGCTTGCAAAACTCTTGCAATTGACTATTTTGTCATTTGGTGCAGATTTCCCTAATAAAGTCTTATTTACAGTAAGAAAAATTCAACCAAGAAAGGACGTATTTACGATTTTCAGAAGCTACTGGGGAGGTGTATACAATTATCCCTTTTTCTCTTTCCACCGTCTGTTGCCTTCCGGAAAAGTCTCTGTTACTTATTAGTACTTTTGATTGATTGCCCGGCCTAACTGAATCTTCACATATTGTCTAAGATGAGCCCCACATGGTAATTGGCACACAAGACACGTGCACGATATTAAAAATCTCTCTTCCATCTTAAAAAAGACAGTGATATAATTCAAATCAACACAATTTCCTGGCCCTTCTAATCATCTTAGATGTGGCCTACTAATTACATGATCTGATCTTTAAAGTTCACCTATCGAGTATTTTATTTGGGTTAAGGAGATGAAGAAATGGAAAAAGGTAAAACTATCGATCGGGACTGTCCATCTAGTGGGCTTTATAATGGATGGCTTCTCATTCCATAATCATATAAATTAGATAATCTTGGCCATTAATTAGTTTAATCAAACACCATCACTCTGAAGGCCACCTTTCATGCGGATAAGATAATTGGATATTTGTGTATTCAGAAAAAGGACGGGGTTTCGCTACTGAGGCTGCCACTTGCTAGGTGGCTAGTGGTCGGTAGCACCCCACCATTATGTATGTGTTTTATCCACGCCGTTCATCCATTTTAAAATATAATTTTAGGGCGTAAACATAAAAATGAGGTAGATATAAATCTCAGGTGGACCACACCATGGAAAAAGTTAGTGATTGAATGTCCACCATTAAAAACCTCCTACGGCCCAGTGTAATGGTTATTTGACATCTAACATGTTGATTATGATTAGGTCATACAGAATTGGATGAAGGGAAATTTTATATATACCAGCTTGATCCAAAACTTTTGTGGAACCCGAGAAGATTTTAATGGTGGGTGTTCAATCAGTATTGTGCAGCCCACTTGAGATTTTAATCAACCTCATCTTTTGGATCATGGCATAAATGATCTAAAAGAATGAGTGTGACGGCATGGATGAAACACATACATCACGGTGGGGCTCACAGGGAACCGACCACTAGCCATTGACTAGTGGCGGGGTGGGTAGCCGATCAGTTTCCTTAGAAAAACCACTGAAAGTACGGAAAATTAGATGGACGGATCAGATTATTCATTGTCTTGACATTTGTACCGCGTAGAGTTGGTAGTATTATATTCTGATTTGACAGGCTCTGTCCTATCCTTTGTTGACGAACTTGGTCCAAGCCAGGGTTATGGGGTAATGGTCTTCGCACCTGTGATACATGTTTTATTCAAGTTGTCCATTCATTTTAACGTATCATTTTAGCCATGAGTCTTAAAAAAAAAAGCAGATCAGTGATCAAGTGGGCCACACCACTGAAAGAATCGGTGATAATTAGGCCGACCAGTGAAACTTTCCCAAGGCTGTCAGTAAGGCCGACTACAAAGCTGCGCTTCCAAACACTCTCTGACATCACATAGGCTAGAATGAAGGGAAATACAAATATATTAGCTTGGTCAAAACTCATGGGGTTTTCAATTAACGGTGGGTGTTCAATCTCGATTATGTTGTCCACTTGACCCTTGGATCTGCTTCTTTCTTCCGCTCACATATCCTAAATATGGTAAAGTGGATGGATGGTATGGATGCCCCTTCGTGGACCCAGTCTGCTTAGACAAGCGGGACACAGTCTGCATCGTTGTTGGATCCATCTCCCTCCCACTTGCATGTATGGTATAGATGTGATGTGATGGGATTTAATTGGCCCGGATGCCATTGTCAGATAGCAATGTGATGGGAATTAATGGCCTGCTGGCCGTTGTCAACTATAAGTATCCGTGTATAGCGTGTTTGAAAGTTGTTTAATTAGTTTTATGTATATTAGCAATCAACCCTCCAATCAAGTTCTACTACATTTAGTTTATATTAGTATCATTATAAGCCACAGCAGTACCTAATTTGTATTCATTATTTCGTTTTGAATTATATGCATAACAACCAACACAATTTCCTTATGGCCTGTTTGGGCGGTGGGATTAGAAGAGATTAGGTGAGATGGGATTCAAAAAATATAATTATTACCATGGTAGAGATGTCCCCTGTTCCCATGGGATAAGATTAATGTCATGCTTTGTTGATAATAGGGTGGTACATTGAATGGTTATGCCCACCATCATTTGAAATTATTGAAAGTAACACGTGTTATTTCTAAACCGTTTATTTGTTTTGTAACCTCATTTTATAGCGTAGGCCTAAAAATGAAGTAGATCCAAAACTTTTTTGGCCCCAAAGAAGTTTTCAACGGTAAGTATTCAATCTCCATTACTTTCTATAGTAGGGTCCACTTGAGCGTTAGATTTACCTGATTTTTTGGCCATTCTCTAAAATAATCTCGATAAATGGGTGGACGACGTGGATATAGCCCACACATTATAGTGGGACCCACACAACTTGTTAACATTGAGTAAAATTGGCACGGACCAATGTAATTCCAAGCTTTCTTCTCCATTCTTCCCTGGAGTGGAATTGGCATAGGACCACATGAATCCCATCCCACCTAATCCCACCGCCCAAACAGGCCCTTAAAGTGGTGGCAAAAGATCAAGGTGGCCCATCTGAACCACGCCATTTATAGAATAAGCCTGGCTTTTCACAATTTTCCATTAGGCCTGGCCCATCTAAGATGTTAATGGACAAGCTTGATATTTATTTTTTCCCTTCATCCATGTCTGTATGACCTAATCAAAATGTCGGATGTCAAATAAATACTACAATCGGCCCTAGGAGGTTTTAAATGGTGGACATTCAATTTCCACTCTTTTCCAATCGTGTGGTCCACATGAGATTTAGATCTGCCTCGTTTTTGGTATCAACCCATAAAATGATCCTTAAAAATGGATGGACGGTGTGTATAAAACACATACATAACAGTGGGACCTACAGATCACCGACCACTAGCTAAACCGCCTCCCTTAATGAACTAAGCCGAAGACGGGCCCACAAATTGATGGGCAGATGCAAGGCCAAAATCCTGCACTTGGTCTAAGCCCGTTCCAGTTCATGCTATGGTTGAAATTTGGTTTTAGCATACCGTATCATTCACCGTAGATACTGTGCGGGGCAATACAATACGACTATATCATTCATGGATGGCACCGGCACACCAGGCAATACGTATCAGTTTTGTAGAATACTTAAAACCTTGGTTTATAGTTCGTATCTTGAATATGGGATTAGCCCAAAGATCAATGGACCGTCTATTTTAAAGGCCCAGATCAGTTGATTCACTATATTTCAAACCAAACATAAACATAGAGAATTGACTTTCCAACAAATCCACCCAGCAACCGTACACGTGGCATACATATACATCAATTCAGGCCCTACAAATCATGGGACCCTCCATGTATGAGCCACCGGTCCTACAACATATTGATTAGTGTCCCGTAATGTATGATTACTTAGTGGATCATTCTTTGTTTAATTTTGACCGTTGAGAATTGTCATTTTAACTGTCCATTTAGTGTGCACGTATTGGATAGTTGGGATAATCTGTTCGGTAGGGGATCTAAGTAAAGACAAATTGGACGGTTGGATGCTACGAATTCGAGAGTTCGGTCCAGATCGAGGTGCAGTATGCTGTTTATAGGTGGGGGTGCACGGTCACAGAATATCATACTCTTCATGCGTATAGAATAACACCTTGTTTTTGCCGAGTCCTGACTCGGACCAGGAGACTCAAATTTCTAACAAGTCATGTCGACTCAACGAAGTTTCTCATAGGCCCAACGTGTTTTGACACGTTGATTCTAACTAGAGAAAATTTATGGTTTCGATGCATTTAAGACAAAAACTATCAAATGTATGGTTCAAATTCTATTATAATTATTGTGATTTGTATAATTTTCACATGGGTGGTCACAACTTTGGAACTGTAACTTCTAAGTGTTAATCCTATATTTTTAGATCTTGCTATTTCTACCTTGCTTGGGTTCCTCTAAGTTAAAATGCTTTACTTTGATTGTTTGTATGTGAAATGAATGTGGATTCGAACGAGAACACATGTGCATTTTAGGGCATGTTTGAATTTCCAAAACAATGGTAAATACATGGGAAATGAGTAATGATTATTCTTACATCGGTTTGAAAACTGGTAAGTATTTCCGCTTGAAAAACCGGTCCAAATGGATTGATTTAAATTTATGGGTCCTATTATGATATATATGATGTATTTGTGTTGTCCATCCATTCTAGCATAACATTTTGAGGCATGAGCCAAAAAATGAGGGCGATCCAACACTCAAGTGACCCACACCAAACAAAACAATGGCCCCAAAAAGTTTTTAAAGGTAGTTATTTGATTTACTAAATCTTGTGGTGTGGCCCACTTGAGCTTTAGATCTTCCTCATCTTTTTTTATGATGCCCTCATTTCAAGTGGGATAATGTATGGATGGTATGGATAAGCCATGTATATCACCATGGGCCCACATATATTTCACAGTATTATCAGTTTTCGTGGCAAAAAAGCCAACGTCAAATCAAGCATTGGTATTGTTGCTATAATTCCTCAAGGAAATCATTATTACTCTTTTCCAATGTATTTACCATTAGTTTGAAAATTCAAACAGACCCTTATTAAGTTAACACCTGGTAACTCGGGATCGGAGTCTAGGTACTCAAGTGTCGATTTTTGGAGTGTTACACTCAGGTTGGCAAAGTATTAAACAAACAAAAACAAAATGAAAGCGTAAATGACTGTAGGCGTTGTGAGTATATAAGGAATCTGCAAAGTGGAATATAGCTTGATTTAAGATGTGATGGGGAAATGAGAAATCATACAATTTCTTATATATAAAAGGGATAGTCGGACATCTCAAATTCCGACCATACTCGTTGACTTTGGTGTTGTCAATTGCTTTTGATTTCTCAATTGAGAGAGGTGGACAAAAAATATTTTTCTATGCACCAGAGGTTCAATATGTGTTTGGCTACCAATAGCTTTGGAAAAAAAGGATTGACTACCATTATTTGATCTCAAGAATTTATTTTGGGAAGAGCTTTTGTATTTGTTTCTTCTAAAACTTTCTGTCTCTCCGAAATGCTCCCTTTCTCAGTATTCTCTTAACCCCCTTTTATCGTCTTACGCGAGCTGCTTGAGTAGGCATAAGTGACCCATGCATCGCGATCATTTGGAGTCATTGGTGCGTCCCAGGACTACCATGGTATCCAGATTGGGTGTTGTTACGACCGAGCAACAATTGTATCAAGCGGAGAGTGGGCAGGCCTGGATAGGGTGGTGCATAATTTGTATTGATGAATACTGATTTCCTACCAGTGTCTATGCAAGGGCACTTCTGTTTTTTAAATTTGTGCACCGTTCATGGGTGAGCTTAGGCTGATACTCTTTCACCCGCTTTGTCACTTGTATGCTCTGATCTTGGTTGATCCAATCCGGTAGACATTTTTGGGATGTATTTTTTTACCATACAAGCTACCTTGGTTGGTGACTACTGAAGTCAACTGGCAAGATTACATCCCATTTTTAAGTAAGGTGTCTATAAAGAGACTTTGCTTAATGGGTTGGATATATTTATGGTTTGACAAGCTAGGTGGGTGTAAGACCCGTATCCTAGTTCGTACTGTTCCGATGAATCCTGCGATCCTTTCCGTCAAAGTCCGGCAATCCGCGACTGATAATCGACGTTGCGCACGATCGTAAATCGTATCCTTTATATTCGAGTCGGTTTAATCCGAGACCTGTACCATTGCGACGGCACCGTCTCCGCAGTTCTAACGCCGCGACTCACGCGCCGATCCGATACCTTGACCAGAAGATGTGAGTCGGCGTTTATTTCGAAGAAACGCCGCGCTTTCTCGATCCCAAGAGAATCTCTACACAATGTCAAATCAATCCCATCAATCAATCAATCACATCAATCACTTCAATATCAAGTACAAAGCAACCCATGCTTCCTTTCTCCACAAGTAAAGCAACCACCAAAGTCAAACCATCACTCACCTCACCCATCACTCACCTCACATAACTCACCTCACATCTATCACTCTCTCTCCCTTACAACCCTCTCTCTCTTTCTCATTTCTCACCACAATTCCAAGCAACCAAGAGCACCCACGTACAAGCCTTCCATGAGAGAAAAAAATGCATGTGTGAGGCCCACCTTTCTCATTCCAAAACCCATCATCCTAGCCATCCACTTCTCATCTCCACCATCAAAGTGAAGCACAAGGAGGGTGGCGTTCCAACAGACCAAAGAGATCAACCAGTGGGTGCTCCTATAAGCTAGTTTTTTTCATATTTTTATGATGGGCCAAGTGAGGCCTACCGATCAATGGTGTGGATCTTACTTTGGACCCTAGGTGTGGCCAATGGCCCACCTTGATCCTCATGATCATTCCATGATGGGGCCATTCTCCATGGACCCCATTATGATGTTTATATTTCCTTGCATAAAGAGGTCATATAGACCGTTCACTTTGGGTGGAGAGGGATCTCCACCGTTGATCTTTTATTCGGAGGGCCCATATGCAATGGGACCCATTGATGTATGATTTGATGCTTGAAACGGAGGGCCCATAGTGTCGGGGTCCCTCCATCACGCGTGTCCTACTCTCTTTTTATTTTATTATTTTGTGTATGATATTATGGCCCTATGGCCCACTTGGATGGACCCCACAATGGAGCATGTATTGGATCTAAACCATCTAAAGGTAGGGCCCACTTTACATATGTATTGTAATCACACCACCTCACCATGTGGTGGCCCACCTACAAAGGGCCACCTTAAAGGCATTGCACGCCCAAAAAAAAAAAAAAAAGGGGAAAAGAGTCCAGGGACTCTCTGGACGTGAAAAGCTAAATACAAATATTAGCCTTTTTCAAGGCATTGGAAGTGGGCCACTTGTATAGGATCCACCTTGATGAACAGATTCAATCCATGCCGTCCATACCTTTCCTCATACTATTTTAGGAGTTAAGCCAAAAAGTGCAACTGATCCAACTTTCTGGTGGGCCAAACCCTTGAAATCAGTGATTTTCACCGTTTAAATACACTTAAATTCTTCTACACGCCAAAAAATATCCGATATTGGACTTGTTGGGTCCATCTCAGGCCATGGAAATTAGTAAACGGGGTGGATTTGGCTGAAGCGGGCCCCACATGTGAAAAACCTTAGAAATAAAGGGATTTCAAAAAAAAAATTTAAATTAAATAAAAGCAGCATGGCTGCTGCTGCTGTCAGGGATAGAGAGAGGACGCTCGGCGTCCTGGCGCTAACGAGTAGGGACCCACGGGTCCCCAGCCGTGGGCCCACCATGATGTATATTTTGTATCCACACCGTCCATGAGGTGGACCACCCCCTGAGGTGGGTCCCCTCCGAAAATCAACTTGATCCAGATCTCAGGTGGCCCACACCACACAAAACAGCGGTAATTGAACTCTACCATTGAAACCCAGTTGGGGTCCACAGAAGTTTCGGATCAAGCTGAAATTTGTTTCTCCCCTTTGTCCAGTCCTGTCTAACCTTATGAACGGGTTAGATGGAAAGTAAACGTTATGGTGGGCCCCACATGGGACCCACAGTGATGTATGTGTTGCATGCCCACCGTCCAGACGGACGGTGGGGCCTACTTGATGTATGTGTTCATCCGCACCGTCCACCCTGGACGGTGGGACCCCCCCTGCTGTGAGTGGATGTGCGTGAGTGTGTGCGTGTGTGAGTGCATGCGTGTGTGTCCACGTGTGTGTGCATGCATGTGTGAGTGTGCACGTGTGTATGCATGTGTGTATGCGTGTGTGAGTGCATGTGTGAGCGTGTGTGCTTGTGTGGGGTGGTTGTGTGTGTGTATATATATATTTATATATATCTATATATACCTATATATATACATTGTATATATTATATTTTATATAATATACCTGTTAGTGGGCCTTTATGGGCCTCACCATGATGCTTGTATTGCATCCAAACCGTCCACCCATTTTTGTAGCTTCCGATTAAGCTAATGTTTGTTCCACTTCATGTATCCCTATGTTAACTTAGGTACAGGTTGGATGGGAAATATACATTATGGTGGGCCTTAAAAATTTTAAATGATGGAAATCATTATCACCACTTATGTAAGGCCCATGTTATAGGGCCCATTCGATGTATTTGTGGCCGTTACTGAGGCCCACCTTGATGTGTAATTGTGGCCGTTATTGAGGCCCACCTTGATGTGTATTTGTGGCCATTGTTAAGGCCCACCTTGATGTACATAAGGCCCATGTGATTAGGCCCATTCGAGGTATTCGTGGCCCGTTGTTAAGGCCAACTTTAATATATATAAGACCCATATTACATGGCCCATTGTGATGTTTTCAAAGGCCCATGGGACATGGCCCATTGCAATGTACTTAACCATTGATGCGGCCCACTTGATTTATGAAAGGCCCATATGAGGCAGCCCATTTGATGTATTTGAGGACTTTGGGTTGAGGCCCAATGAGATGTATATAGGTCCATTGCAATGTGTGATTCCCCACGGTTTGTGTAATGATATTTATGGCGGACCGTGCCTTGGGAGCAATGTTGGTTTGACGTCCACATTGTAAGTACAATGTTGGTTAAATGTCCGCATTGTGACTCTCCCTAGGGCCTATTGATAGGCCCGTACTTGTTGTGTGTAAGCCGTCTATGCCCATCTGCGTTGTACAAATAGTTCATTACTTTATAACATGCTTAGTATAATCTCATAATTCATACCTATACGCATTATTTGTATGCTTGATATGAGGAATGTTTGATCATAGCATAAACCGTTGGGCTGAGACATTTACGGGACTCCTTATGAGATGGAGTGCCCCACATGATCGCGTGGTACGCGTGAGATTGCTGCATGATTGTACGGTGTGACTCATGCATCTCGCATATGTGTGACTTGATCACTGCACGCCCTAGTGACATCAGGGTCATGGCTCCACAGGCACATCGTGGATGGCCGTATCGGATACCGGAAATACTTTATTCTAGCACTGTGGGCACTTAGGATGTCCTTGGGTGAAAGTCTCAGAACCTTTTTGGTACCAGAGGATGCTCTAACGTCTAGACCAAGTGGAAACACGAGCGCCCGAGTGCCGAATACCAGTAGGCCACGTCTCCCACTGTGTCGTGGTCGGTTGGAAGGGGGTGTGTCCTTATTCGCCTGAGTGAGGGGGCTATAAGCTAGGCTGAGTTTGACTAGCTCACAAATGTGTCCGCTATCGACGAGCTGGGTAGGTATTGGCAGACTACTGGTCAGGCAGATAGTGTGGTTTCTTCCACTTGCTTGACTGTGCGGCTAGGGAGGAGGCAATCAGTGTGAGGTGTATCTGACCCCGGTGATATTCAGAGAGGAACTGTACTGATATGTGTACTTGATGAGTACTGGCACGCTTGCTTTGCATCTCGCATATGACATTTGGCTACATAGGCCTCGCATCGCATGGTCTTGGTATGGCCGATAGCATTCATGTCTTGCATTACATAGCTTTGGTATAGCTGATAGCATTCATGGACTTACCGCATATTTCCGCATTACTCTAATATTGTACACTTGGCACTTTTCTTACACACACTTTCACCATCCTCTAAGCTTTTGTAAGCTTATACACGATAGATGCGTGCAAGTGGCATTAGGTTGCAGCAGCATTGAGCTCGGAGCGTGCAGCAGTGGAGTTTTTTTTACTTTCATTATATTGTATTTTCCTTTCATACACATTGTACTTAAAGTTTTTGATATAGTGGATATGTGGTGTTGTTGTTTTGTGACTTAATTATGCTTGTGGTTATGCTCCATTAAAAAAAAAAATTTCATACTGAAAATCCTCCTTATAGGATCCCAGGATCAGAATCTGGCATATGGGCGCTAGGAGCCGAGAATGGGGTACTACGGAGGCTGTCGGCGCCAGATTCGGCGATCGAAAATTTTGTGAGCCCGGTTTTCGAGTTTGGGGCGTGACAGTGGGGCTCATTATGATATTTGTGAGAAATTAACCCTTTCATTCATTTTGCCAAATATTTTTAAGACATAAGCCAAAAAATAAATGATATAGATCCAAAACTCAAGTAGCCTACTTAATAAGAAGAAAAAGGTGAGCAAGAAAAATGTTAAATAGGTAAACCTTGAGTCTACTATGATATTTATGTGCCATACAAATTGGTCTTAAGGTCATTACGGAACAACAAAATATTAGTTTAATCCAAAAAAATTGTAACCTTTTAAATATTTTAACCGTCAACATTTGTTCATTATTATTATTATTTTTTTTACATGACTTACTCAAGTTATAGATCTTCCTCATTGTTGGGCTCGTGTCCTAACATGATCCAACTAAAAGAATGAACGGAGTGGATCTCTCACAAACATCACGGTGCACCTTACCTAACTTCTGAGCACATGAACTTCTTATAATTCCGCGTCAATCAGGAACCATTAATCATAACAGTGGACCCCACACGCTTGCAAAACTCTTGCAATTGACTATTTTGTCATTTGGTGCAGATTTCCCTAATAAAGTCTTATTTACAGTAAGAAAAATTCAACTAAGAAAGGACGTATTTACAATTTTCAGAAGCTACTGGGGAGGTGTATACAATTATCCCTTTTTCTCTTTCCACCGTCTGTTGCCTTCCGAAAAAGTCTCTGTTACTTATTAGTACTTTTGATTGGCCCGGCCTAACTGAATCTTCACATATTGTCTAAGATGAGCCCCATATGGTAATTGGCACACAAGACACGTGCACGATATTAAAAATCTCTCTTCCATCTTAAAAAAGACAGTGATATAATTCAAATCAACACAATTTCCTGGCCCTTCTAATCATCTTAGATGTGGCCTACTAATTACACGATCTGATCTTTAAAGTTCACCTATCGAGTATTTTATTTGGGTTAAGGAGATGAAGAAATGGAAAAAGGTAGAACTATCGATCGGGACTGTCCATCTAGTGGGCTTTATAATGGATGGCTTCTCATTCCATAATCATATAAATTAGATAATCCTGGCCATTAATTAGTTTAATCAAACACCATCACTCTGAAGGCCACCTTTCATGCGGATAAGATAATTGGATATTTGTGTATTCAGAAAAAGGACGGGGTTTCGCTACTGAGGCTGCCACTAGCTAGGTGGCTAGTGGTCGGTGCTACGTGGACCCCACCATTATGTATGTGTTTTATCCACGCCGTTCATCCATTTTAAAATATAATTTTAGGGCATAAACATAAAAATGAGGTAGATATAAATCTCAAGTGGACCACACCATGGAAAAAGTTAGTGATTGAATGTCCACCATTAAAAACCTCCTACGGCCCAGTGTAATGGTTATTTGACATCTAACATGTTGATTATGATTAGGTCATACAGAATTGGATGAAGGGAAATTTTATATATACCAGCTTGATCCAAAACTATTGTGGAACCCGAGAAGATTTTAATAGTGGGTGTTCAATCGGCATTGTGCAGCCCACTTGGGATTTTAATCAACCTCATCTTTTGGATCATGGCATAAATGATCTAAAAGAATGAGTGTGACGGCATGGATGAAACACATACATCACGGTGGTGCTCACAGAGAACCGACCACTAGCCATTGACTAGTGGCAGGGTGGGTAGCCGATCAGTTTCCTTAGAAAAACCACTGCAAGTACGGAAAATTAGATGGACGGATCAGATTATTCATTGTCTTGACATTTGTACCGCGTAGAGTTGGTAGTATTATATTCTGATTTGACAGGCTCTATCCTATCCTTTGTTGACGAACTTGGTCCAAGCCAGGGTTATGGGGTAATGGTCTTCGCACCTGTGATACATGTTTTATTCATGTTGTCCATTCATTTTTACGTATCATTTTAGCCATGAGTCTTAAAAAAAAGCAGATCAGTGATCAAGTGGGCCACACCACTGAAAGTTTCCCAAGGCTGTCAGTAAGGCCGACTACAAAGCTGCGCTTCCAAACACTCTCTGAGATCACATAGGCTAGAATGAAGGGAAAATACGAATATATTAGCTTGATCAAAACTCATGGGGTTTTCAATTAACGGTGGGTGTTCAATCTCGATTATGTTGTCCGCTTGACCCTTGGATCTGCTTCTTTCTTCAGCTCACATATCCTAAATATGGTAAAGTGGATGGATGGTATGGATAATTATTGTAGGCCACACAAAGCCCCTACGTGGACCCAGTCTGCTTAGACAAGGCGGGACACAGTCTGCATCGTTGTTGGATCCATCTCCCTCCCACTTGCATGTACGGTATAGATGTGATGTGATGGGATTTAATGGGCTCGGATGCCATTGTCAGATAGCAATGTGATGGGAATTAATGGCCTGCTGGCCGTTGTCAACCATAAGAATCCGTGTATAGCGTGTTTGAAAGTTGTTTAGGCCCTGTTTGGGCAACTGGATTATAAGGGATTAGGTGGGATTGTATTAAAAAAAAACATCATTATTACCCAGGGATTGTCCCCTGATTCCATGGGATTAGATTAATGCTGTGCTTTGTTGGTAATACGGTGGTACATTGAATGGATATACCCACCATCATTTGAAATTACCGGAATAACACATATGTATTATATCTAAACCGTTCATTTGTTTTGTTCATTTTATGGTATGGGCTAAAAATGAGGTAGATCCAAAACTTATGTGGCCCCAAAGAAGTTTTCAACAAGTATTCAATCCCCATTGCTTTCGGTGGTGGGTCCACTTGAGCTTTAGAATTACCTGATTTTTGGCCCATGCTCTAAAATAATCTCAAAAAATGGGTGGACGGTGTGGATATAGCCCACACATCAGGGTGGGACCTACACAACTTGCTAGCATTGAGTGAAATTGGCACGGGACTCCATGTAATTCCATCCGATCTAATTCAAAGCTTTGCCAAACATGGAGTGGAATTGGCACGGAACCAGATGAATTCAATCCCACCTAATCCCTTCTAATCCTGTTGCCCAAACAGGGCCTTAATTAGTCTTATGTATATTAGCAATCAACCCTCCAATCAAGTTCTACGACATTTAGTTTATATTAGTATCATTATAAGCCACAGCAGTACCTAATTTGTATTCATTATTTCGTTTTGAATTATATGCATAACAACCAACGCAATTTCCTTATGGCCTGTTTGGGCGGTGGGATTAGAAGAGAGTGGGTGAGATGGGATTCAAAAAACATGATGATTACCATGGTAGAGATGTCCCCTGTTCTCATGGGATAAGATTAATGTCATGCTTTGTTGATAATATGGTGATACATTGAATGGTTCTGCCCACCATCATTTGAAATTATTGAAAGTAACACATATGTGTTATTTCTAAACTGTTCATTTGTTTTGTAATCCCATTTTATGGCATAGGCCTAAAAATGAAGTAGATCCAAAACTTATTTGGCTCCAAAGAAGTTTTCAACTGTAGGTATTCAATCCCCATTACTTTCTATAGTGGGGTCCACTTGAGCTTCAGATTTACTTGATTTTTTGGCCATTCTCTAAAATAATCTCGATAAATGGGTGGACGACATGGATATAGCCCACACATCATAGTGATACCCACACAACTTGCTAACATTGAGTAAAATTGGCACGGACCAATGTAATTCCAAGCTTTCTTTTCCATTCTTCCCTGGAGTGGAATTGGCATAGGACCACATGAATCCCATCCCACCTAATCCCGCCGCCCAAACAGGCCCTTAAAGTGGTGGCAAAAGATCAAGGTGGCCCATCTGAACCACGCCATTTATAGAATAGGCCTGGCTTTTCACAATTTTCCATTAGGCCTGGCCCATCAAAGATGTTAATGGACAAGCTTGATATTTATTTTTTCCCTTCATCCAGGTCCGTATGACCTAATCAAAATGTCGGATGTCAAATAAATACTACAATCGGCCCTAGGAGATTTTAAATGGTGGACATTCAATCTCTACTCTTTTCCAATCGTGTGGTCCACATGAGATTTAGATTAGCCTCATTTTTTATATCAACCCATAAAATGATCCTTAAAAATGGATAGACGGTGTGGATAAAACATGTACATAACAGTGGGGCCTGCAGAGCACCGACCACTAGCCAAACCGCGTGCCGAAGACGGGCCCACAAATTGATGGAATGATGGGCAGATGCAAGGCTAAAATCCTACACATGGGCTAAGCCCGTTCCTGTTCATACTATGGTTGAAATTTGTTTCTGGCGTATCGTATCATTCACCGTAGATACTGTGCCGGGCCGATACAATACAACCGCAAGTTTGTAACATTCATAATCATGGACGGTACATCGGGCGATACGTATCGGTTTTGTAGAGTACTTAAAACCTTGGTTTATATTTGGTATCTTGAATATGGGATTAGCCCAAAGATCAATGGACCGTCTATTTTAGAGGCCCAGATCAGTTGATTCACTATATTTCAAAACAAACATAGAGAATTGACTTTCCAACAAATCCACCCTACAACCGTACACGTGGCATACATATACATCAATCCAGGCCCTACAAATCATGGGACCCTCCGTGTTTGAGCCACGGATCCTACATCATATTGATTAGTGTCCCGTAATGTATGATTACTTGGTGGATCATTCTTTGTTTAATTTTGACCGTTGAGAATTGTCATTTTAACTGCCCATTTAGTGTCCACGTATTGGACAGTTGGGATAACCTGTTCGGTAGGGGATCTAAGTAAAGACAAATTGGACGGTTGGATGCCACGATTTCGAGAGTTCAGTCCAGATTGAGGTGCAGTATGCCGTTTATAAGTGGTGGTGCACGTGTACAGAACATCATACTCTTCATACTTAGAGCACAACACCTTGTTTTTGCACAGTCCTGACTTGGACCGGGAGACTCAAATTTCTAACCAGTCATGTCGACTCAGCGAAGTTTCTCGTGGGCCCAACGAGTTTTGACACGTTGATTGCAACCAGGGAAAATTCAGGGCTTCGATGCATTTAAGACGAAAACTATCAAATGGACGGTTCAAATTCCATATGCACTGATCGGTTGAGGAATAATGGGGATGATCTGTGGTAGGTTCGAATTGTATTCTTATTACCATACGCACGAGCTGTTTGGGGGCACCCATGATGTTTCTGTCGAATCCGAACCGTGGATCTGGTGCGCCTCTTCATATTTACCACACATTCCAAGAATCGCCACCATCCAAATTTCAGGTGGGACACACCACATGGATTCATGCACAATCACGCCTAAAAACCTATATACTCACATGTGAACCACCTGAGTTTGGCATACCCTTTCATCCTGGTGGACACCTGATGGATGGGTTGGATGGGTTGGATGGGATATACATAATACAGTGGACCCCACAAGTTGGATGGTTCTCATACAACACAATGGGCCCCACAGAGCTTGAACATAAGAGAAATTACCATGCGTTGCAAAGAATCCGTACCCCACTTTCATATGATCATTGATCAGGTCCGTTCAATCAATGTCCAACGTCTTTGGATAGGCACATTCCAAAAGTAACATCAATGTATGCCATGTACAATGTCTGAGTTTCTACGAATCAACCGTTATACTCTGCCATGAGTATCAAGTGTCCAAAAAAAAGAAGGTTTATGACTGATCAACAATCAGATTTTAGGACACTGATTTGGCAGCAGTGAGTTACACAATTTAATAAGTTTAAATTGTGTTAATATTAGGGGTGTACACAAACCAGGCTAGCCCGGTTAGCTCGCTTGACCCGGTCCGAAAAAACCCGACTCGACCCGACTCGGAGCTGAGTTCGGGTCAGGACGGACCAATTTTCTAGGCCCGAAAGTGAGTTCAAGCTGAGTTCGGATACCTCCCAGTTCGGCTCGACTCGGTCCGAAATCCGACTCGCCCTGGCCCGACCCGACCCGGCCCAGCCCGACCCGTGTATGACTGTATTTAATTTGTATAAAATATTTTATTTTATGCTTTGTCAAATGTATGTAAATGTTCTGATTAGTTAGATTTTTTGTGGAGTCTATAGTTCAACTATCTAAACCGTTGATCGATGGATTTGTAATGGGACGCGGATTACCTGCCAAAGTCATTCCATGAACTTGCTGTAAGGTTCGAAACTGGCCCGAACTCAGGTTCGAAACTGGCCCGAACTCGAAGATTCGAAACTGGCCCGAACTCGCGTCGGCCCGGTTCAGGCTAGAGATGTTGGCCCGGTGACCAGGCCCGGTCCGGTTCGGGCCTTGTGTAGCTATTGAACGGGCCTGGATGGACTAAGGCCAGTTCGACTCGGCCCGACCCGTGTACACCCCTAGTTAATATATACACGTGTACAACTTGCAAGTGGTTGTGCATCAAGTGTTGTACTCTTCCAGAGTATCAAATAACTCTCTTTCGAGTTCCAGAAGCACCGCCCTCCATGCGTCCACACTTTTAAGTCAAAAGGAAATCTAATAAATCTTGGACAAAAAATGCCTTTATAGTTTTTATGGGCTTTCCATCTTCGGCCGTCCCACGGATACTATTGAATATGGCTGTCGGACGGGCCGGGCCTGGGGCAGGTCTTGACTTGGATGTTGAACTGATTCGGCCATGTCGTCCAGCCAGCCTTATTCAAAATTCTGATTTTTAAGGCGATACTCAGCCCATTGACACCCCTACTATTGAAGTGGAGACTGTTGGAACATATGGTCATTTTACCGACTCATTCTTTTTAGGAATGAAACTCCCTCATCTGGAGAATGGATGCAATGAATTCACACAGAAATGACTTATTTGATAGTAACAGTAAAAACCCAAAATCGGCTATGATTCCAGGATTTATAAAAGGAGGAATCCATGACAGATAGAATATATGCACACTCAGTGAAAACACGGGAAAGAATAGAATTAAAAAATAACCATAGTTTATAATTGAAAAAAAGAGCCATAAGAGGTTTTTCAAACCACGAGAGGTCTGTATCCTCTTTATTTTTAAGTATTTCTAACTTTCAATTTTCCTGATACTTTTGATTACCATCTAGGATGTCTAATTCCTTCTTTTCTTCTGAACACGAGGAAGGATTCGAGTGTTGGACCAACAAATAAGAGAGCCACTGACGGTCCACCGGTCAAGCGCCTGAAGGAGTTATTGTTGGGTTGGGTTGGATTACTTAGTGTTGCACGCCTAGGACTCTTTGAAATGCGGAGGAGCTATTATCGCCCAACTCCCTAACCTATAAAACACCTTTCTTTTAATGTGTGAACACTTTATATTGGAGAAATTTACGACTGTACGACCCATTTATGGCCCATTTACGAGACGAAGCCCACCTCATTTTCCCCTGCAAGAATAAGCCCCAGCTGTACGCATGACTTGCCAAAGGTTGAAAATACCCCTTGCTTTTACCTTCAAGCGGATCTGCTGGTCCTCGAAGACGAGCGCTGACGCTCCTCGAACTCTGAGTTGTATGAACGGTTCAAAAGTAAACGTTACATGGCCCCACAGTTATGTATTTATTATATCCACAACGTTCATCCATCTTTCGAGATCATTTCGGAGCATTATTCAAAAAAAAAAAAAAATCATATCCAGAGATCAACTGGACCACACCACGAAGAGTAGCGGGAAAATTGATTTTCATCGTTAAAACTTTTATAGGCCCACCATAACATTTATTTTCCATCCAATCTATTCATAAGGTCACAAAGACCTGGATGAAGAGGAAAAACAAATTTCATAATGATCCAAAACTTCCGTAACTCCTAAAAGGGTGTCAATGGTAGACGTTCAATTCCTCACTGCTTTTTACAGTGTGGTCCATTTGATAGTTAGATCTGTCTTATTTTTCGTCTCAACCTTAATATGAGCTCACCAAATAGATGGACGGTTTGGATATAACACAGACCTCATGATGGGACCCACAAAATCCACGAAAATTCCACGGCCAAAAAAAAAAGACGGCCACGGCTGGGGCTATAGCTACAGTTATAATCCGTAGCCTTTTGTTTGAAACGGTGATAAATCGCAGATTCCGCGATTCCACCACAACTCGCCGTAGGATTTGGGGATGGATCGCAGAATCCACGATTCATCGCCGATTTAAAGAAAGGCTACGGTTATCTTTGGCTACGAATAATAACCGTAGCCAAAACGTATTCTAATAACCAGCTACGAATTATAACCGTATCTGTGTACTTTAAAAAATAATAATAAATAAAATTTATATACATGGAGAATTTTATTCTACCTACATTTTTCTCTAACACATATTTATATAAATATGTATATATAATCATATATATAAAAAAAATAAAAATTTCTTTCCTTTTTTCATTTCTTTCTTTATTCATATAACAAGAATATCTTCGAAACCAAAATTAGTTACTTGACATACCATATATGGCTTTAGGGCCGAAAGTTGGGCAGGTTCAACCCGACTAACCTGTGACCCACCCAACATTGGGTTTGGGTTGGGCTTGGGCAGGATGTATCGGGCTTGGTCTTGGGGTTGGGCCATACAAACACCAACCCAATAAAACTTGGGTTAGGCTCGGCTTGGGCAGGATGTATCGAGATAGTAAAGTGAAGGGAATTGACCGTGAATCAGCACGGAATCACCGAGTTGACCCTGAAATGCATGGAAATCGCGGTGAAGCGAAGTGAATTGACCGTGAAATGAGTGAAAATGACCGTGAAGTGAAGGGAATTGACCATGAAATGCATGTAAATGACCGTGAATCAACACGAAATCACTGGGAATGACCGTGAAATGCATGGAAATGACGGTGAAGTGAAGCGAATTGATCGTGAAATGTGTGGAAATGATCATGAAGTGAAGCGAATTGACCGTGAATTAACACGAAATCGCCGGGAAAGATCGTGAAATGCATGAAAATAACCCTGAAGTGAAGCGAATTGACCATGAAATGCGTGGAAATGACCGTGAAGTGAAGGGAATTGACCGTGAAATGCATGGAAATGACCGTGAATCAAACGGAATCACCGGGAAAGACCGTGAAATGCATGGAAATGACAGCGAAGTGAAGCGAATTGACCATGAAATGTGTGAAAATGACCGTGAAGTGAAGGGAATTGACCGTGAAATGCTTGGAAATGACCGTGAATCAACACGGAATCGCCGGGAATAACCGTGAAATGCATGGAAATGATGGTGAAGTGAAGCAAATTGACCGTGAAATGCATGGAAATGACCGTGGAGTGAAGGGAATTGACCGTAACATGCTTGGAAATGACCCTGAATCAACACAAAATCGCTGGGATTGACCGTGAAATGCATGAAAATGACGGTGAAGTGAAGCGAATTGACTGTGAAATGCATGGAAATGATAGTGAAGTGAAGGGAATTGACCGTGAAATGCTTAGAAATGACTGTGAATCAACACGGAATCGTCGGGATTGACAGTGAAATGCATGGAAATGATTGTGAAGTGAAGCGAATTGACCATGAAATGAGTGGAAATGACCGTGAAGTGAAGGGAATTGACAGTGAAATGCATGTAAATGACAGTGAATCAACACGGAATCACCGGGAATGACCATGAAATGCATGGAAATGACCGTGAAGTGAAGCGAATTGACCATGAAATGCGTGGAAATGACCGTGAAATGAAGGGAATTGATCGTGAAATCCTTGGAAATGACCATGAATTAACACGGAATCGCCGAGAATGACCGTGAAATGTATGGAAATAATCGTGAAGTGAAGCGAATTGACAGTGAAACACATGGAAATGACCGTGAAGTGAAGGGAAATGACCGTGAAATGCTTGGAAATGACCGTGAATCAACACGGAATCGCAAGGAAAGACTGTGAAATGCATGGAAATGACAGTGAAGTGAAGCGAATTTACCGTGAAATGCGTGGAAATGACCTTGAAGTGAAGGGAATTGACCGTAAAATGCTTGGAAATGACCATGAATCAACACAGAATCGCTAGGTTTAACCCTAAAATTCACGGTCAATTTCATGTTGATTCACCGTCATTTTCACGCATTTCACGGTCATTTCCCTTCACTTCACAGTCATTTCCATGAATTTCGCGGTCAATTCACTTCACTTCACGGTCATTTTCATGCATTTCACGGTCTTTCCCGGCTATTTGTGTTGATTCACGGTCATTTCCATGCATTTCTATAACATCCTAGAATTTCACTGTTTTGGATTTCCAAAAATCCTTTAAACTTTTTTTTAATTAGCTTATAATATCACTTAATGACCATTAGGGGTGGGACCAGTCTTGTTATGATAGGACAAAGTGCGGGCTGTCAAGCCAGATAGTCCGTTTACACCTAGTAGCAACCCGTATGGGCCACCCAGTGACCGAGGAGGGTCAGAAAAATCTAAAAAATTATGGAACTGAAAATCTCACTGGGCTTGTGGTCCATCACGGACCACGGACCCAGTGGACACCCAGAATTGGAATTTGGCACTTGCTAAATGCACCCTACCAATGCCAGATTGGAATCTGGCACTTGCAAATAAAACCGAGATACTAGGCTTTCCAACCGTCGGATTTCTTTCAAATTTACGGTGAAGGTTTAACGTATTTTTCTACGCCCGCCCATAAAATCTTGGTCCCGATCGTGGCACGGTGACCGTTGATCACAAATCGGACTCGTACGATCAAACCCCATATCCGATCGCTCCCAAACTTTGCATGGCCCTTCATCGGGCCATGGAGCACCTATCCTATAAGTTTCATGGCCAGGGGGCCACCAGAGCCACCCCAACCACCAAAATGGGCCCCACAGGGCCATTTAAAGATCGGAACTGTATGCTCAAACCCCACCTTCGTTGATCCGTTTGTCCTCAAACTTTGCATGACCCCTCATTGGGTCATGAGACACCTGCGCACCAAATTTGGTGGCTAGAGGGGTGTTAGGGTCGTCCCAACACCAATAGAGAGTCCTAGAGGACTATTTTAAAAAATTGTGGAAACTTAAGGCCAAAGGGCCCAACTCTAGCAAATAAATCCCTAACCCTTATCTCATAACCCCCACCATAACCACCGTTTTCAAGGGATAAAGAGAGAGCTAGAGAGCAAGGAGAAAAGAAAGAGAGTATGAAGGTGAACAAGGTGGACCCTAGATCAAGGTGGGGCCCAAGGAAATCAAACCCCGCAACTCCCTACATCTTCTCTAAGAAGAATACCTCATTCAAGACCACCCTTTTCACTCCGTTGATCATCGAGGTAAGATCCATCACCCATTTTCGTTAAAACCCTTGTGATGAGGGAGATTTTACATGGAAACCTAACCTACCAATGTTTGCTTTAGGAATCCCGACCGCTCGACCCCAAATTCTACGTCTCCTAGGTCGTTCCTAAGCCTTCAACAAATCCGAAGATGCGGACTATTAATCTTATGTGGCCTAGCACCAATTATATCATAAGTCTAATGATTTTTGCTTGTTTGGATGAGGCATTTGTAGAATCTAGAGAGACCCTAGGATTTGGGTGTTTGTTTGAGAAATGTATGGAATTGTATGTTTGTTTAGTTTTTCTTATGACCGTGTTTGTGCCTCTCACATGCTCAAGTTTTAGTGGATGATTATTTACTCATGTGTTGCGTGATTTTTTCATATGTTGTTGCTTATGACATGTATGATGCCTTGCCCTTGTGCATTTTAATTCCTTGAAGATGAGGGAAGTGTTTCACTTCCTCGCTAACCCACACCTCTCACATGCAGTTTGTTTATGATAATGTAACATGCTTGTTAGGAATATCTGAATTATATGATAGGATGTATGCAACATGATACCGTATGCTAGTTGATAACCTTGATGTTGGCATGCTACGAATCATCATCAAACCCTTGGATTGGTCAGGAAAATGAGGTGAGAAGGTAGTCCCATTGATTGGACTACCTTAAGACTAAACCCGCGGATTGGGCGGGTGCGTATGAGCGGCAGTAGTTCCACTACATAGGTTTATTGTACCCGATGTCGTTAGTTATGTGCTCGCCTGACTCGTGCGGTTTAGCCTATTATTAACAAATCTTGATTAGTAACCATGTTTGCTCACATATGTATAGAACCTGGAACACCTTACCACCATTGTAGCCTACTGATAACCACTTGAAGTTGATCTACTGCCTCGTGAGCCGGGCATGGTGGAATGGGACACTGTGTCCGAGCTGTCGGCCTACACTGGGGTGACGCTCCTTCCTGTAGTGACCGCTAGCTATCCCTTCCTCTCGGTTCTCCTCATGTGCTTAGAGTCGGGGATGGGGAACCCAACGGAATCAAGGATCGCGGGGTCTCGGCTTCACAAGTTGGGGGCCTTGGCCTCGCAACCAGATTAGGGCATTGATACGTGGGGTGTACTAGATTCCCAAACCTGCTGGATGAATGGACTTAGCTAATAACTCGGATAACACGATCGCATTACATCACACTAGTTAGGGTAGCGACTCGGCAGTCGAGATCGCTCTGAGGGAGTGTTGACATACGCGATCGTTAGATGGAGTCGCTCGAGGGAGTGTTGTGGCGAGGGCATGCATCATATCATCCATCATGTACACGCATTAATAAGATTTGTTATGTGCTTATGAATGTATTGTATTTCATTAAATCCATAATTTAATTGATGCCTGTTGTAACTTAAGACTAATAGCACCCACTGAGTTAATCACTCACTCCCACTCTGGGATGGTGTTTTAAAACACCAACCAAACATTTTACTAGATACAAGTGAGGTAGATCTCGAAGAGCCAAGAGAGGTGAGCAAGGATAGGGAAGAGAAGCTCCCTGCTTCCAGACTTTCGACGGATCCTTTTAGTTGAGTTCGGGCTACCGCCGGGTTTGGACCATGGTCCTAGTTGATTTGGGTCCCGTATGGGTGAGACTAGTTCCCTATTTAGATGATTTTGGATTCGTTGTCTAGATATTTTTATATTTAGTAGCAATTGATACTGTTTTATGTTGTACTTATGCTTCATGTTTTGATAAATCCTTCATTGTTTATGAATCATCTAAATGTAATCAAAATATGAAGCCCATTAGGGCATCCATGACACCTGAGAATTCGAGAGCCGAGTTCTTACACGGCCCTCGAAAACCCGGAGCGTTACAATTTCATGGTCAATTCCCTTCACTTCACGGTCATTTCCACTCATTTCATGGTCAATTCGCTTCACTTCACGGTCATTTCCAGCGATTTCGTGTTGATTCATGGACATTTCCACGTAGTTCACGGTCAATTCCCTTCACTTCATGGTCATTTCCACGCATTTCACGGTCAATTCGCTTCACTTCACGGTCATTTCCATACATTTCACGGTCATTCCCGCCTATTCCATGTTGATTCACGGTCATTTCGGCACATTTCACGATCATGCCCCTTCACTTCATGGTCATTTCCGCGCATTTCACAGTCCAATCGCTACACTTCACGGTCATTTCCATGCATATCACAGTCCTTCCCACCATTTCCATGTTTATTCATGGTCATTTTGACGCATGTCACGGTGAAGTGTAGCGATTGGACAGTGAAATGCACGGAAATGACCGTGAAGTGAAGGGGCATGACCGTGAAATGCGCCGAAATGACCGTGAATCAACACGGAATAGGCGGGAATGACCGTGATATGCATGGAAATCACGGTCATTCTCGCCTATTCCGTATTGATTCACGGTCATTTCGGTGCATTTCACGGTTATGTCCCTTCACTTTACGGTCATTTCCGCGCATTTCACGGTCCAATCGTCTCACGTCACGGTCATTTCCATGCATATCACGGTCATTCTCGCCTATTCCGTGTTGATTCATAGTCATTTCGGCGCATTTCACGAACATGCCCCTTCACTTCACAGTCATTTCCGCACATTTCACGGTCCAATCGCTACACTTCACCATGAAATGCGTCGAAATGACCGTGAATCAACACGGAATAGGCGGGAATGACCGTGAAGTGAAGCGAATTGACCGTGAAATGCATGGAAATGACCGTGAATCAAAACGGAATCGTCGGAATTGACCGTGAAATGCATGAAAATGACCATAAAGTGAAGCGAATTGACTGTGAAATGCATGAAAATGACCGTGAAGTGAAGGGAATTGACTGTGAAATGCATGAAAATGACCGTGAATCAAAACGGAATCGCCGGGATTGACCGTGAAATGCATGGAATTAATCGCGAAGTAAATGAAATGAGCGAAATTAACCGCGAACTGATTGAAATTGACCGTGAAGTGAATGAAATGGATTTTCGACCATCGACCCAATGGAATCTTGAAAAATAACCAAGTTGGTTGGCTAAAGTAGTTTCTCCTACCCCAAAATCATATAGGGTACGTCAAGTAACTAATTTTGGTTTAGAAGATATTCTTGTTAAATGAATAAAGAAATAAATGAAAAAAAAAAAAAAAGAGAGAGAGAAAAGAATTTTATATGCTTATATATACATATTTATATTAATATGTATTAGAGAAAATTGTATGTAGAATGAAGTTCTCCATGTAAAATAAAAAAATATATATATATTCATTGACTGGCACAGACGACAGTTATAGCTACGGTTATAATCCGTAGCTAAAGGTAAAATACCTTACACTTCAATATGTATTAAAAATTGCTGGATTTTTTAGGCAAACTCGCTGGATAGTTGAGGACCTTTTACGATTAATCGAAAGACCTTCGATATATCGATGTATATATTGAAAGATTGGTGAGACAAATCAAAGGGCTATGGGTACGGTTATTATCCGTAGCCATAGAAATCCCCGTAGCCATAAGGTCCTGGTTTATTTATTTATTATTATTATTTTTTGCCATTGTAATCCCCACTGCTTTTTGTGGGTCCTATTATGAGGTATGTGTTATATCCAAATCGTCCATATTTTTGGCGAACTCATATTAAGGCTTGAGAGGAAAAATAAGATAGATCTAGCTATGAAGTGGACCACACTGTTAAAGACTGTCGAGGATTGAACGTCTACCATTGAAACCCTTTCAGGGGCCACAGAAGTTTTGGGTCATTATGAAACTTGTTTTTCTTCTTTATCCTGGTCTTTGTGACCTTATGAATAGATTGGATGAAAAATAAATGTTATGGTGGGCCCTACAAAATTTTTAACGGTGAAAATCAATTTTCCTGCTGCTCTTTGTGGTGTGGTCCAGTTGATCTTTGGATATGATTTTTTTATTTATAATGCTCCGAAATGATCTCGAAATATGGATCAACGTTATGGATATAATAAATACGTAACTGTGGGGCCATGTAACTTTGATCTCTTTTGAACCGTTCGTACAACTCGGAGTTCGAGGAGCGTCAGCGCTCGTCTTCGAGCACCACCGATCCGCTTGAAGGAAAAAAGCAGGGCCATTTCCGACATTTGGCATGTCGTCCGTACAGCTGGGGCTTAATCTCGCAAGGTAAAATGAGGTGGACCTCCTCTCGTAAATGGGCCATAAATGGGTCGTACAGTCGTAAATTTCTCCTTTATATTGGCAATCTGTCGCCAAATGGCCGTTGAATCGCTCCTCAACATTCTTCAGAGACTCTCTCACCCTCTCTCTCTTATGGAAAGATTGGGGGAAAACATGATTGTGAGACTGATGTGCTTCTGAATTTTGGTTTGCAATTTCATTCTTAAAATTATCATATATTTACATTTCAAGGGCAAAATGTAAAGTGAAAAAATTTGCCTACCATAGTTTTTATTGAAAGAGGAATAGTCCTTTTATAGAAAAAATATAAGCTAATTTAGATAAGTGCCTAATTCAAAATGACTAGAAATATAGAACTTAGAATCTAATCAAAAAAATAATAATAAATATGTACAATTTATAATCTAATACAAAATGATAGTAAAGAAATGACTATAGCTTAATTTAACCTCCAAACGTTGTTGATGATTAATTATGAAAAATCGCATGCACTTGAAACGTACCTAGGACATAGTAGTTGAAAGCAGAAGTATGGTAAGGTATACCAATTTTAAAATTTTTGAGAACAAAATTATCTCAAATGCATCATCACAATTTTCTTTTCTCCTACATGAAGATGAAGAAACACTGGAGATTTTGATTCTCAACCCCAAGAGGAAAGAGAACCCTATAGGCTATACACACCATTGAATCTTTTGATTTGATTAACTACCTTTAAGAGAGACTTTTCTAGAGCTTAGGTTTAAGAGAAGAGTAAAAGGTGTCTCAAATCAAAACCCTACATCTATATTTATAGGCCCTATCATAGTTAGAAACTAAATATCTCTTCTTTTATGACAATAATGAGGTGTTCCAAATTACCACTCTCCTATATATATACATATATATATATATATATATATATATATATATATATATATATATATATATATATATATATATATATATATATAGGAAGACGCTTCACATGTGAACCAGTTCGTAAGTAGCACGTACGAACTTTTTTGATGACCCATCATACGTGATGAATCTCGCAAAATCGAACGGTTCACATGAAGCGTAACCTCATGAAACCTTATAGTATGAATTTTTACTTTGATCCGAAATTTTGGTGGACCGTGAAAAATGTAAACAGCTTTTTTCCTTGATTTTAATTTCTCTTTGCTATGGACGGTATGGATAAAAGTTTTAGATAAAAGTAAAACTTGGTCCTAGGGGGTTTCACTAGGTGCTGCTTCACATGAACGGTTCAGATTTTGGATCAACATCACGTATGATGGGTTCTCAAAAAAGTTTGTACATAAATACGTACGAACTGGTTCGCAGGTGAGCGCTTCTATATATATATATATATAAGAACTCAATTTACACGGTTTAATCAAATAGATCCAGTGTGAGACCCCTAAGCTATGATCCTACTTAGGTAATGACATCACACCAAATCTACCCAAAGACAAAAAATGATTCATCACAATTTTTAACCATGTGTCCTAAACTTTTGATCTAATCACATTCAATTGAGCACATTTGATTCCATTTGTGAACACATACAAATCTTAATACCCAAACTTATTTACTTTTGATATCAAATAAATTTCATTTTAGCAAACTTGATCATTCAAACCCGATGAAAATATTAATATAATAATATATAAATGTTTTTTTTTTCAAAAAAATCTCAATAAAATTTAACTGTCCATTCAATCCTACATTTTAAATAAATCTTCTCTACATCATTACCTTCATGAGATTATGTAAGATCTTTCTCTAACTCATTTCCGTAACCCAACTTTGATTTGGCTACCTTCCAAACATGCTTTGACCTAGCCGACTCTGTGTATATATCCTTGAAAATGTATACTAAAATAGCATCAACTCATCCTAACCTTACTACATATCTTAAAATAATAATGACACTAGAGTCTCTTATAGGACTAGCATACTCACCCAACAACTATATTGGCATTGATCCGTTGCTTATAGATAATTGATCTGGCAATACGCATGACCCAATTCACAAATGTGAATAATTAATTGTTCGTTGATTCATCCAATGAATTAATGATCCATTCCCGCTGTAATAAATAGGGTTATGAGATATAGAGCCAATTGCATTATGAAATCTCATCCTAATCACACCTAAATTAAGGCGGACTTACATCTCATTTTCACATGTATGTCAACATGCATTACTCTTGCTGTACTGCCTGCACATTGATCTTGGTTGTTTAGTCAATGAATATCAGCTACATCTCATCGTAATGGCATCTGAATGGACATGCATATATTATCATGAAGTGATGGCGTTTATACATATAAACTCAAGCATTGAAAAATCTCAATATAATTTAATTAATAAATATGTACTAATGTCAATTATTGTACACAAAGTGATGTAGAGCAGGTCGTAGACACTTTCATGTTCAAGTTGAACTAGAAAAAGCCCGATAGAAAGCAAAAGTCATTAAGACCGTCAGAACCTTAAAACAGGTATATCTCGCAAACCAGAATGAATTAATCGACGTACCATATATGATTTTGGGGTAAGATGAGCTAGTTTAGCCAACCAACCTGGCACCACGGCGAATTTGAGAGATTCCATCATATTGACATTCGAATTCCATATTTATTTTCATTTTTACTATTTTTAGTAAATTTTTGTTGATTATAACTCTTCATCGGTTGGGCTTTAGGAGTTGTGTCCAATATGAAAAGTGTTTAGAAAAATTAGGAGAATAACGTGGTTAAGCCACATGGGACACCTACTATGAATAGAAAATTTACTATTTATTGTACATTGCAAATTCTAAGAGTTTTAGTTGTAGCTTAATTTTGAAATTTCTCCCATTGCTTAGTATTCCTATTTAAAGGGTTGTGAACTCATTTATTTCATTCATCAACCAAATTACAAATTTTATAGAATTTATTTCTATTTTTCTTGCTTTTTCATCATGGATTCGAGAAGTCTCTGTGAGGAATCCAGAGAAGCTCCGTGGATACGGAGTAGTTATCCTTGAGGAAGACGGTGATCGAGCTTATCACGTTCATCCCTACATCAATTGGTATCGGAGCGAGGACTCCCCTCGGACCGATGCGGAACAACGAAGTTATGAACCAAAATCCTATGGACGGTGATCCAAGGATTTGTTATCTTTCGGATAGAATGGAATCTTTCCACCGAGAGAGTCAGTTGACCATGCAAAGGCTGTTGGCAACCTTCAACTGTATCCAGATATACTAATTCCGCTCCGAGCTCAATGCAATGCTCAACCGTCCGTGGTCGTTGTACGACACAACCCCGATTTCTGCAGAGCACCATCAGATGATAGTAAATCGTAGACCACCACTTTGATCATGGGGAAGCTGTTATATATGTCAAAGGTAGAAATAGATTTACAATGAGACAACATCTTTCGAACGAGGTGCACTATAAGCTAAAAAGTCTGTAATGTGATCATCGATGTCAGGAGCAATGAAAATCTCGTGTCGAAAATAATGGTGAAAAAGCTTTAGTTAAAAATAGAAAAGTATCCATCTCTACACACAATTGGATGGATCAAGAAGGTTAACAAAACAGAGGTAATCGAACAATGCATTGTCTCATTTTCAATTGGTAAAAATTATAAAGATCAAGTACTTTGTGACGTAATCAACATGGAAGTTTGTCATATGTTACTTAGTTGACCATTGCAAAAATAATATTAATGTTATTGCTACACATAGATGTCGGGATAATGTATTTGTATTTACTAGAGACGGTAGAAAGATTGACCTCGTCCTTATGGGAACGGAGAACCAACCCAAGACTTCTAAAGTTGAGGAACAGTCTCTCATACCCAAACAGGATTTCGTAAAACAACATGAGAAAACAGGAGATTGAGATGCATTAGTAGAAAAGGAAAAATATATGGAGCTTATGAACATTCCAGAGGATCTGGAACCAATGTTGCAGGAGTTTAAGGCGGTTGTGTTCGATGAACTCCCTAATAAATTGCCTCCCATACGAGATATAAAAAACCACATTGATCCCGTCTCAAGGAAAAGTTTGCTTAATTGCCCACATTATTAGAAAGAATATGAGATCTTGAAGGGAGAAGTGAAGAAACTGATCAATACTAGCCAAGTCAAGGAAAGCATGAATACATGTATTGTGTCAGCTCAAGAGTCTAATGTCAAGTACAAGAAAATTACTAATAAACATTGACGTTAGAAGTTATCTCAAAATCATGAGCCAAGTTCCTTGAGTAACTCGAGAATGAGTTTTTTCCAAGTGGAGGGGTCTGATGTAGAACATGTCACAGATACATTCCTAGCATGGTTGAACCAAAAGAAGGTGAACCGTAAATTGATCATAACTTTTGATCTGGGTATCATTACGGTGCACCGATAGAGCTAGGCAGAAATCGGAT
Source organism: Magnolia changhungtana (assembly GCA_030180095.1). NCBI lineage: Eukaryota > Viridiplantae > Streptophyta > Magnoliopsida > Magnoliales > Magnoliaceae > Magnolia > Magnolia changhungtana. The sequence goes on along the minus strand of JASAUF010000224.1, from coordinate 1,118,074 downwards.
CGATCCGAACCGAATCGAAGGCTAGGATCGGGTTAGATCGAGTTGGCTTAGTCAGATCCAACCAATATTGATTGGATCGAGTTCGGATCAATGGTCAATCTAAACCGATCTGATCCGGAACATGTGTATATAAGTAATTTTTTAAAAAACTTTTCGCTTTTTACCTACCCGGCTACCCGCACCCGGCAACCCTCCCGAACCCTAAAAACCCCTTTCTCTTTCTCCACCCGAATGAGCGTCGCACCATCTCGATCCGGTCACTGAGCAGCCCAACCCACTCATCATCACCGTTCATCATTTCCATTGATCAGGTAGGTACCCTAGTTTTAATTTTAATTTTAATTTTTTATTTTATCTTCCATTATGGAGTATTTTGGAGTGGTGGCCCCCGCACCCACCCATCTCTCCTCCTTTCTCTCCCTCTTTCTCTCCCGATTTCCCTCCTCTCCTTCTTTCTCTCATTCTTTCTCACCTTCTTTCCCACCTCTCCTTCTTTCTCTCCTCCTTTCTCTCCATCTCTCTCCCGATCTTGATTCAGCCTAGTTCAAATCGACCGGACAGACTGAACTCGATTTGACTCGGTAAAGTTTCCCTGACCGAGTCGGACTCGATTCGGATCAGGCAAGCAAGGATTCAAATCAGATCGAGTCAGCCCCACTGGACTCGGTCCCGGATCGAATCGAGTTCTGGTCAGGTTCTTGAAAAAATCGAATCAAGTCAAGTTGGACCTAATCCGGTCCTACTCGACTCGATGCCCACCTCTACGCACCAGATCGAGTATCAAGAACTGAAGCAGCACGAGAACTCGAGGACGAGTTTTTTCGAAGTGGAAGGGACTGATGTAGAGCGGGTCGCGGACATTTTCATGTCCAAGTTGGACTAGAAAAGGCCCAATAGAGAGCAGAAGTCATCAAGACCGTTAAAACCTTAAAACGAGCATATCTCGTAAACCGAAATGAGTAACTCGACATACCATATATGATTTTAAGGTATGACAAGCTACTTTAGCCAACCAACCCGACTATGCTGGGTTGCCCATGCCGAATCTGCGAGATTCCATCATATCGATAGTCAAATTCCATATTTATTTCCGTTTTACTATTTTTAGTAAATTTTAGTTTGATTATGACTCTTCATCCGTGTGTCCACCATGAAAGTATTTAGAAAAATTAGGAGAATAACATGGTGAAGCCACATAGGACACTATAAATAGAAAATTTACTATTTATAGTAAGTTGCAAATTATAGGAATTTTAGTTGTAGTTTGATTCTGAAATTTCTCCCATTGCTTAGTATCCTTATTTAAAGGGTTGTGAACTCTTTTATTTCATTCATCAAAATTACGAATTTTATAGAATTTATTTCTACTTTTTTTGCCTTTTCCTCGTGGATTCGAGAAGTCTTTGTGAGTTCAGAAAAGCTCCATGGATTCAAAGTAGTTATCCTTGATCACAGAGTATAACATCAGCCGCATGAATCCTTTTTTAGAACCATCTTTTGAACACATGAGCTGTTGAACAATAGATTCCATTGTGTTTTCTGTCTGCATCTTTTCTTTAGGGGGTAAAGAAGTGAAAGTAATGCATGCATGCTATCACGCTCATCCACATCATGGGACCCAAGGTCCTAATGACAGTGATTGAACCATCATAACCGTTCAACCAGTGATCATCAAACAAGCCATTAAAAAGAAAATGATCAGTAGATCAAAATCCATGGGCAAAAAAACACTGCTAAAATTCATCCCATTGGTTTGACACGCTATGCTCCGAACCATGATAGGGCCACAAATTGGACGGTCCAAAATTGGCCGGCAAGTATGACACATGTGATAGATAAGTAGCTGCAAATGGTTACCCTGCTGCGGATAGCAAACTGCTCGTGAAACACATTGATCAGAGGACCCCCAATCCAATCAGGGGCCTTCAAATAGACAATATGAAGCAAACATCCTTAGCAATCAACCACTAAACCTGAAAGGGCAGAAATTTGATGGCCAGGATAGTAGAATAAGTTTAATTTTTTAACCCCTGTATGGATGGTCTAGACTCCAAATTGACATTTCACAATGCCACTTGCTATAGAGGGCTAAATCATGGGCTCTACTTTGTGACTGCCAGTGAAGAAGGATACTGGTCTGTACGCTTAGAATCCTACTCATGGGCAGGCAAACCTACTCATAGGCGAGCTCCCACACTGTGAAACAGGGCTGTACATCACATGGGCCCCACTGTGTATGCCTCCAATGAAAATAGATTAGTCAGGTCCTCAAAACTATACTTGTTCACTGAAAATGGACTACTTGCTGACCATCCATCTTCTTCAACATGCATGGGGCTAAATAATAGGTAGATTACCCTGAATTTGGGCTGCATTCACATATGGCAGGGCCTATATGATGGATGGCTGCCAGAGGCTAAGGTTGACAAAGAAACAGAGTAAAAATACAGCGCCATGAAGAAGCAAGGAAAAGATATGGTGGGAAAATTTTAAACTGCTAAATCTGGGGTGGCAGTGTTGTCAATTGAACATGGGAGATCTGATATGCATGAAATCCAGGGGTTCATTTCTCTTGACTACACACGAGAAATGCTCATTCCACGTCCCAGCTTCAATCACCAAAAACAAATGCTCCACCCATTCCCATTCATCCACGTTTTTGCTGCAATTGGAATGTTCAGAGGGTGGTCCCCACAATTCATGTGCCCTCACCTAAGAAGCATGCTGAACAACTTATCAGGTGGACCACCTGTCCATTTCATAGATGTGGCCCACCTGATGAATGGACTGACTGTATTTTTAGTCTGAGGACAATTCACCGTATGGACCATCCTATAAATGTCCCGGATCCTGCATGCATGCTACATTAGCACATGTGGTGCAATTGTGTTCGGCACTTGAAGACGTGGGGTTAGCATCTCTCCCTAGGCAAACATAGCAAACAGACAAAGGAAGAAAGACTGTCATTACAATGTATCATTACTGATTTTGGGTTGGTGAAGTGCATCGCCAAATTCCTGCTAAAACACTTCCATAGATTGAGTGGCACACGCTGGAAACAGCACATGGTACTGTAGTCAGAGGATTTTTGAAATGCTGACCAGCAAGCACTACACCAAGCACCGAGTTCTGTATATACACATGAGAGCAATTAGCAGAATACACTGAAAAGTGGAAGTGCATGCTTCAGAAAAAGATATATATATATATATATATATATATATATATATATATATATATATATATATATATATATATATATATTTGAAGAATGATGGATTCATCTAATCAACAGGCATACATTTCACAGTTGCTCAGTAATCCAAAACAATTGATCTGCTGGGCCACACCACAGACCAGGAACTCCCTCAAAATCTCCCTGATTGAAGATCCCAGCCCTTTGTTTTTTTTAACTGATTTCTGTTAAATGTGGACAAATGCGATGTTTTCTAATTGATCATTTATTTAGAATCTTCCAATCTTGAAGGAATTAGAGGATCCCCCATCCATGGGAGGACAACATCAGATTGAGCCATGGCTCCACATGTGGGTCAGCAAAACTGTACATTTGCCAAGACCTGATATAGTTCCTCCAGTAAAATACCTGCCCCTAGGATCTAAAATCAAGAGCGTCCATTACCTGCATGCCGACCTCAATGGAGATGGTGCGTGAAGACGAGATGTCGAGCCCGAGCATCCTTGAAAGTATATAGCCAAAGAAAAAGCCAGAGGCATGAAGAGCACAGCAAGCAAGCACCACTTGCCAACCAGATATAAGGATGGCTGTGGCATTTTGTGCAATTGCGCTACCGCAGAGAAGGGCTACGGTTACCACAGCAATGACTGGCATGATGGGGGAGACTACCTTGACCGCACCATGGAAATATTGATTCATGAAAGCACCGAACAATACAGGGGCGAGCACAACCTGCATGCACCTCACCATCACTAAAGAAACACTATAGAATTAAAAATAAATAAATGCTAAGAGCCTGTTTGGTTGCCACTTAAAAATGAGTTCATCTCATTTTAGCTAATCACAAGTGTGTATTCAAGTTCTTTTTTCTTTTTTTGGCAAGGATTAAAATAAAACCTACAATTTACATAAACTATAAACTTTGATCTCTGATACCTAAGGGTCCATTTGGGTATGGGATCCTGCATAAACGGGATTAAGTCGAATCCCGATTTTGACAGGTGCCGCACCCTCCACATAGGATTCCCTGCACTACGGCGGTGCTTTCCTCTGATTGCATGTATGTGAGGAAAGTGCCGCTTTAGTGCAGCAAATCCAACGCATAGAGCATGGGGCCCACCAAAATTAGGATTAGACTTAACCCCAATTATGTGGGATTCCTTACCAAAAACCCTGATTGATATTAACTAAAATGATATTAACTCAATTTTATGTGGCAACCAAATAGGCCCTAAAGCAATTTGCATCAGGAGAGAGTGAAGAGGCAGTTCACAGCACAAGTGTTTGCAATACATGCCACTCGCCTATCATAAACATGCAGGCTGGTGCACTCATCAAGCAGTTCCTGTCCTGAACATTCAGTGACCTGGAAATTGGGCTGGTCCACTCATCAGGTCTGTCACAGACGTAAGTTGAATAGGCGAGTTGGTCATCTTTCTCCTAAATGTCCATTTTACTTGTGCAGGTGTGGACATTCAATGAGCAGGCCAACCTCATGAGTGGCCAAGATCTTGTACATGTGGGCCATGTCAGCATATGTGCCACAAATTCGCCTAGAACTTCTCAAATGAGAACGACCACTTTTACAACCTGTAATGTTGAGAAAAAGAGCCCAGCTGCATCCACTGCAACAAATTGTCCCGCAAGTTTTGCTGTGAGGAAAGGGGTCATCACCTGCAATCAGAAGGCTGGCATCTTCATGCGTTTTGAAGAAAAGGGAATTACTTAGGAAAGCATATTGTATGAAAAAGTAGTGGTTGTTTCAGTACCACAGCAGATATGGTGCTTGCAGCGGTCATCAACACCGAAAGGGCCACATTTCCTCTGGAATACAAAAAGAGAGTGCATGTGACTTACTGAGTGCATGGTTCCAGGAAGATCTAGATTGAGTGTACCTTGCTAAATAAGTGACTATGTTACTGGCGGTTCCTAAAGAAGAGAGGATAGGATAAGTTAACAAAAGCAAGGATAGAAACCACAAAAAGGTGAAAGACAAACAACACACATTACACACTGCAACCCGATGTATATTACTCTCACACTGCAACCCAGCATGTCAACGTGTCAAGCATGGGGGGCATCTGAGCCGTGAATAAGGTGGCCACTACTTGCAGTGTACCCAAAAAAAAAAAAAAAAAAAACAGACATTTCAAATCAGACCATCCAACAGTCTGATTCAGTTTACATGCTGGGCCCACCTGACTGAGCTGATTTCTGCACCACATGATTTTCACAGTGGACCCACTTATGCAACACTCAGATGCCTAACTTGTGTCTTGCATGCGAATCACATGCTATGGGTTGTAGGTGGTAAGTGTATGCAAACGCACCTCCAGGACAGCAACCAACCAATATCAAACCAGCTGCATAATGGGAAGGCAAACTTAAAAGCTTGCTCACAAAGAATCCCGATAATGGCATCACCTGCAAACAAATCGTTCTCACATTTGGAGGCATATAGTTAAAGAAACCAAAACCAAATGCTTGCATGCACCTACTTTGATCAGTACTTTGAAATGGCAAGTGCTGATCCACATATTGAACTAATAGTTGGACATGGAAAACAATAGCCATCTCATATGTAGGGAGTCTTCTATGAATCGATTGAAAACAACTTACATCTATCAATTTGATTTTATCATCATTCCCTAAATCTTATCAATCCAACTTTGCTTGTCCAAGCTAGCACAACAGCAAAGTTCCCGACAAATTACAACCACACAAACCATACTGAAATTCGTGGGGAAAAATAAAAAACTCCTTAGCCTCACTATGCACACAACAGAGTTTCCAGAATGCTATCATCATTTTGAAAACAGTTGTTTATTTTCTTTTTTTTGAGAAATAAAACAGTTGTTTCAACCCATTCAACTCTATTTCCAAATTGTTGTTTCTAATGTTTTCCATCTACCAGAGGTTAAAAAATAAAACTATACAATCCCAAACATATTATAGCCTACAAAGGGAAGAACAAAAAGCATCAGTCAGTGTCTCTTGCCTCCACTCAAGAGCCTTTACCAGATTATGATCCTGAAATTACACTTGGTACATCATTCTGTGATTCACTTAGATCTTCCTATTACAGTAAAAAAAAAAAAAAAGGATTTTATTTTATTTTATTTTACACACACGCACACCCCACATGGGCAATCGAACCCATGACCTCAGTTTTGTGAGGCACGAATACCCCCCCCCCCCCCCCCCCCCCCCAATCCTTCTACTTGTCACCTCATTAATACTTTCGTCTTATATCAGGCCTAATACTCATCGTATAAGTTTTTTGTTTCATCGTCAGATCATATTCCTTATGATCTAGTTAAAGCCTTGTGTGTACCTGAATCAACAGAGGCCATGGTTGAGGAAGTGGCTGTGACAAAAATGATAATTGGAAGCTTGTAAATCATCCTGAGGAAAAGAAACCAATAAGGTACTTACTATCAAATATTGAGCTAGCAACTTTTAATGGATAGAGCTTATAGGTTCTTGATGTCACTTGAGCCAATGGAATTGATTATAGATTTGCCCCCATAGCAAAATGAGTTTCATTCAGGTAATGCTCTCTGCTGCAGTAATGCTCTCTGCTGCAGCCATAAATCATGGGGTCTACATCAACAAGCTATTTTACCTCAATATCACTAGCTAGATATATCTTAAAATTCTTCTGGAAGCTGATGCTGATTGAGCTTTTTATGTCCGCATGGAAATCTCAATATTACCATATACACTGATGCTGATTGAGCTTTTTATGTCCATGATCAGCGATTGCCATCTGGTTATTGCAACTTTATTGATGGAAACTCCGTAACATGGAAAAAGTAAGAAACAACTTGTTTTGGCCAGTCTAGCACTGAGGCAAAGTATCACCTGATGGTTCATGGTAAAGGAAAACCTACTTTGCTTCTCAATTATTGAATACAAAGCTTAGCTTTGGATCTTCTTTCCCTATGGCATTTTTTTTAAAATAATCAAGCTGGTATGTGTATTGCATCAAAACCAGTTTTCAATAAGAGAGTGAACCGTGACTCTGTGCTCAGGAAAGTCACTACTAATCAGATCCGTATTCCATATGACAAGTATTGAAATCAAGTTGCTGCCTGGTTCAATGGGCACCTTTGATATTCGGGAGGGGGGCTGGATGTTAGTATTAGAGGAGGTGCCATGTGTCACATGTCCATGTGTGCTAATGTGTCTTAGTGGGTCATGTATTCTTGTAATAGTTGTTCTTTGGTTGGTTATCCAGAGTGCTAGTAATTAAGGTTAAGTTTGTAAGTTTAGTAAGAAATATATTGTGCGATTTAGGGTAAGACGTTTCCTAATCACTCGTGTTCTGTCAATATCTTTTTCTTTTGCCTTCTCCTTCTTTCCTTCTTCTTCCCTTCTATGTGACAGCCTCACAATAAAGGATCACCCAATGACTCCTTAAAAGGTTTCAAACCTATCAAAATGGCTTAAATCTCCACTTCATTCAGATCCTCAGTACCGGATGGCCCAGAGCAAGAAACAATCCACACTCAATAGGGAAAAAAAAATTAGCCATTGGACATATGGATGGTTCATAGGTTATGATTTTCACCACATGACCAATCCACGATGAGATGCACCAAATGGACAATGTATGTTACTGTCCGCATCACCACATTTACAAGATGCACAACAAAAACGGTGATGTGCACCCCAGACATCATCTGTCTTTTCTTATGTTTAGCGTGATTAGATGGATCCAATTAACATCTGCCAAAGCTCAAGTCATGAAAAAGCGAGTCTTGAAAGGTGTTATTGGAAGTAAAATGGGTTCGGAACTTACTGTGTATTGCAAGACGAAGCCTGCGAGCAATTCCTTGGGCATTGAGATAGCACCTCGCAGATCATGGAGGGTAAGAGTCATTCCCATACCTAGCCAACATGGATAACATCAAGTTAACATCAATCGGGGAATAAGAGTAGGATGAATCTTTATTAATCCTCATCCAAAGACATACAATGCCTTTGGGCACGGCGTCTGTACAAGTGGGACCTATGGTTGGTGATCCTGGCCATTGATCTGATTCCCCTGTGAGATGGTTTGTGCCCCAAAGATTCACCAGATTGAAAGATCCTAGCCATCCAATCTTTAACTTTCTTGCTGAACGTGGGCAGTTCTTGTGCTTTCTCTCAATTGTCTATTTGTAAACCACTGATCAAAGGGTTGGGATCTTGCATTATGAAGAACCTTTCAGGACATTGTCTATCCATGACAGGTACCATAAGATCAAAGCTCCGGATAACCAATATGCGGGGCCTGCTTATACAAAATGCGTGCCCAGGACCCAAAATCAGATAACCCCCTCAACATTGAGGTATTACATGATCCAGACCTCAAGTTATCATTGTGTGCACATAGGGCCCATGGTCCTTGACACAGACGATTAGTCTGATAGGCCCCACACTAGATGGAGAATGTGCAAAATCTCCCACATCGGAAGATCTTAGCTGTCCAATTGTTTCACTCTGTCAGATGAATCTGAGCATTGTCGTATTTTCATAACCGTCTGTTCGTGGGCTGCCAATCATGGGGGCATAGGTTTGCCTCGTTGATGAGATTTTGGCAGCAAATACCATCAAAGGAGTGGGCCATCCAACCAACAATATGCTGGTGTGTATACACCCCACCCGTGTGAAATTACAACAATTTGTAATTGTTCTTTAAAGAGAGTCATGTTTCCACCATTGTTGTTGCAGGAATTTAACTAGGTAAACAACACAAAATCCCATTAAACCTACCCAAAACCCAAGCTTAAAACCTCGCCTAAATTCCCTTCAAATAACCAGCAATTCAGCCCAAAAATGAGGAGTTTGGCGCCTAGTTATGGTTTGGGTGCCCACTCACATTCCTATGTGCAAACCAGCCAGAACCTTATTTCTGCCAGCCAAAGAGAAGCATTATTTAGGGAGCTCTCTGGGTGGCAGAAATACTTTTCTACCAGCAAAGGCAGCAGCCCTTCTTCAGGCAGCTAGATGGTGGGAGATCTTCAAATGTTCCAGGTGAACGTCGAAGGGGTCACTCAAAACGTCACTAGTCCAATGTGTTCCCCATGGAAGATAGTGGATCTAATGGAAGACATCAATGAGTGATCTTTGTGGAAATCGCGAGGTGTCTTTCACTTTCTCCTAGGTTCCAAGAGAGGCAAAAGGCAAGGCTGATGGGCATCTCTGGGTGACATACTGAATTTTCCAATGTTTTCACTCTCCCTCTTGGGGTATTAGAACTGTTTAATCTTCCTCTGCAATGTTGTTAGTTTCTTAATAAAAAGTTTGAATATTCATTATATATATATGGATACTTTTTTCTGCCAGCCAGAGAGCTACTAAAAAAATTGTACTCCCTACTTGGCAGAAGAACTATTTCAGTCACCCAGTTTTCTATGCAAACCTCCATATTTGGGCTTGATTGTCTCTGGTTTCCTCTGCCCAATTGATGCAATTTAGGATACATCATTATGCTCATCAGAGCGGCTTCCTAACGAGCACTAGATCACTCCAAAACATGGTACAAGCGCAAAGATATGTGCAAGAGAAAATGGTCGTTTGTGCTAAATCTCTGTAGTATTTTCAGCATGATTTGCCAGAAAGCCCTGCATGAGGATTTCAAAACGAAACTCCTTTATCTCCAAATTCAAAATCAGTTGGCCCCCAACCCATCCAATAATTACAAAATCTACCCTTCCAACTAACTTGCCTGGGGAAATTCCCAATCTACCCTTAGCTAAAATTCCTACAACTAAAAGAAGAACTTAGCACAATCAGAGAAGCAAAATGAAGAAATCAAAGGGTTTGGATTTAGATCCAGAGACCATAGAGACTCTCGAATCTAAGAAGGCTAAGAAGTATGCCTTAGCCTCCGAGCTTTGAGATGTATCTCTGGTGATAGAATCCCTATCGCAACTCAAGTTGATCAAGATAAAGAGTCATTTAAGAGCAATTCCACACACCATTAAGCACTCTTTCCTCTCTTTTACCATTTTCCGCAATTCTTTTTCATATTCTTTAGATCTTTGAAAACCCATGCACAAAATCAATTCAATGAAGTACTGCTTCTTTTTACAGAGTAGAAAAAGCAGGGTGTGAACTGGGAAGGATGCCTAATACATTCCTTCTCCATCACTAAATCACTTGCCGGATCTCTAGTTCCCGAACTTGTTCGAATCAAATTGCAAGAGTTTTGAGTTTCTAACTGGCTTTTCAGTAGATTTTGCTCAAAATCAGTTTCATCGTTTCCATCATCGACTATCAAGATTGCCAAATCCATATCTACAATTAGTGAGCTGTGTGCTCCGTTTCTACAAAACTGGACAAAAAAAAAAGATCAAACGGTATATAATTCATACCGAGCATGGTGAGGGTGATGCCAGGGATCTGCCACTTGGAATCCAACCAAAGGAAGGAGGAAGGTCTGAAGAGGCCGACAACGCATGCCAATGCAACCCACATCGGGAATGCCATTGATATAAGCTCTCCAGCTGAAGCTATCCGCCCGAGGAGATCGATGTCGCTGCCGTCGCTTGAACTGTCAGTAGCAGCCGAAACTGCAGTTGATGAATTTCTACTTCTCCTTCTCCTTCCATTCCCATCGCTAGGAATCCAGATGCTGGAGACAGCAGCAGCAGTAATGCCGTGATCGCTGCAGTGGGTGTGGAACCCTCTTCTTCCCAACGGCTTTGATGGGAAGCTGGGTGGGGCCCACTTCCTGGAGCTGTCGATTGCTTTGTAAGGACGGAGATTGTAAAGTTCTGCTCCCCTACTGGCGGGAAGAGTGAGTAGAGATTGCATCTTGATTTTCTCGTGTGCGCGTGAAAGAGGGGAGCGGACGTTGACCGCGACAGTTATACGGACGGACATCCTTGACAACACCTGTTATACGCTCACACCCAGCTGTGGGCCCCGCGATGTTGCATCTGTAAAATCCACTCTGTTCATCTGGTGAGAAATATTATCTGAACCGTACATACAGAAGATAAGAGAGATTAAAAACTCGTGTAAGCCAAATCAACGGGAAGAACGTAAACTTGATCCCCCATCTGAGTTTTCTATTAGCTTTTATCTTCTCTTAAGTGAGTTAACACTTGATTAATGGGTTGGATTGGAAGATATAAACTATGGTTGCCTTACACACAAAAGTTGTTGGTATTTCATCCCATTGGTGTGTTCGAATGTATATGCTTTATTCCATTGAATTATATATTTACTTTATTTATTACTCACATAGTAATGGAAATAAATATGATATTGGACAGATTTATTGGAAGGCTGGTCAAAATCCCTGTATCCTAGAAAATAATAAGTAGGATAAGTTGGCAATTAAATACATCATATGATTTAATACATTTATTTATTTATTTTTTATGATAAAGTACATTTAATTCTAAGTATAGCCATATAACCATGAATAAGTTGAGATAGCTTAATTCAATGGGTTAGCATTGATGGTGTGATTGCTATGTGCATGGTGAGTTTTTACTATGGACATTATCCCTACATATATGTAAGTGTGTGCATGTGTACACATTTATTAGATCTAGAAACTTAAGTCTGATTCAGTCATTTGGTCTTAACTTTGTATTTATTAAGCTTACTATCTTTATTCTTAAACTTGAGAGGACCTAAGGTAGTAGTGAGAATTTCTTTGCTTTGATTCACCAAATATATGTATTTCATTGGTGGATCTTGATTAGTTGGATAATAAATCTTGCTCTCATGGAAATTGAGACTCTCAACAAAGAATATATAGGCCTTATATGTTAAGCCTTACATCATAAAATGGAATGATTGATTAGTATAGCCGGTCAAATTAGTTTTGTAAATCATTTCAACTATATAATTGATTTTCAAAATTATTATCTACATGTTTTGTAAAATCAATAATTTAGACTTGTTTTTTGGATAATCAATCACACAATCATGAGATATATTAGGCGAACAACATTGGGCCTTAGGGTAATAAATAAAAGAATAAATGTAGAATAGCTTGAGGCAAAATGATTACGTCTTCGGAGGAGACAGAGTGGTGTGTAATCGTCACCGTTCCAAGGGCACGAGATGGGACATCCTACTATATATATATATATATATATATATATATATATATATATATATATAATCTGAAATGTCTCATGCCGGGCGAATCAACGCCACACATGCGAGCAAGCCGACCGTCGACGCCATAATGTAAACTTGGCCGAACTTTTTGGAGAAGTCATCATACGTGATGTGACTCTAAAATTTAAATGTAATGTCTCGCACTCTCCCTCCACCCTACAACTAAGACCTCGATTCCCTTCACGTGAAGCAAGCACTCACCCTTTGTGCAGGATCAAAACCCCCCTACTCAATTTTTCAACACCTTACTTTGATCCAAAACTTTGGTGGGCCATAAAAATGAAAACAGTTCCCTCCCTTGATTTTCATTTCTCTTTGCTATGACCCATCAGAATTTTAGATCATGGTGAAAATTTGTTCTTTAGAGTTTCATGAGATTCCACATCACATGGACTGTTCGGATTAGACGCCCATGACACGTGTACAAAGGTGCACATGTGCATAGGTGTGCAGGTGAGCATGACTATATATATATATATATGTGTGTGTGTGTGTGTGTGTGTGTGTGTGTGTGTGTGTGTGTGTGTGTGTGAATCTCTAAGCTTTAATTTACTTGAATTGATTAAAGTTTTTGTACAATTAAACAAGTATATTTTGAATGTTAGTTATAAACAACTTACAATTGTTGCCATAGATAAATCCATTTATGACAATGAAATCTTAATGATAAAGACTTAAAAATTTATAAATACATAAGAGTAATCCATAAAGACTTACATAATTCTGCACCCTATTAAAACTTCCTCAGCATGGAGTAAATATCCTAAGGTAGTCGATTTGAAAGAACAAAGAGGGAGAGAGTAAGTCTTGATTATCTTCTATTCTCCATAAAATATGCAGTTAAAGGTCGTGTTAATTCATGCATACTTGAAAGTGGATGTGATTTGATTTCATTTATTTTTCCCACGTGTAAAAACTTTCAATGTGGGCCACCTGAGTTTTAGATCTAGCCTATTTTTAGCTTGGGCCTGACATTGAGGATAAAACTTAATTGACATAATGCATTTTATATATACAACATGGTGGTGGCCCTTGGACTCTCTGAGTATTTTACACACTGTAAAATATAGGTTCTATATATAAAGATTCCAGTACAAGAACTATAAGATCCTTGATCGGAGGAGGATTTACATCACACATTACACACATCTTTGAGATCATACGCCTGTTTACGGTTTTGACAGGAGGCCTCTTTTTCATTAATCCAGATCGTTGATTTGTAATGCCATGGATTATTATGATTTGAAACAATTCTTCATACAAAAATATTAATCTTTCTACATGTGGTCCACGGATAAATGTGGGACCCAATAAACCAATGGTCTATGACGAACAATGGGCCCATTTGTAAGAACGGAAGCTTGTGTAGGCCACCTACCATGTAATTCCACGTGTGACCAATGTGTATGGGCGCATGGTACATCCGCATCATTGATTTCACATATGGCAAACGCGGATTAGATCCAAACCTTTCATTTGATAGCCTAACAGTGAATAACCCATGTCCCAAAATCCTAGTACTTGGACCATCCTAGCCTTTTGATAGTGGAAACATTCAACCATGAGCAAATGTTTAGTGTAACTTTATAGGCAGGGCTAGTGTACTTAGGAAGCTGATTGGCTGGTGTACCACACACCGCCGATCTGGCTGGTGTGTTCACGTCACCAAGTTCCGTGGGTCCCATCATGAGGTATGTGTTATATCCAAACCATCCGTTCGTTTGGTGAGCTCGTCGTGCGTCTTAAAACGAAAAATAAGATAGATCCAAAGATTAAAAGGACCACACTGCAAAAAGCAGTGGGGGATTGAATTTCTACCATTGAAACCCTTTTGAGGGGTCGCAGAACTTTTGGATCAATATGATAATTGTTTTTCCTCTTCATCCATTCATGTCTGTGTGACCTTACAGATTGGATGGAAAATAAACGTTATGTTGGGCCCTACCAATGTTTTAACGGTGAGAACCATTGTCCCACTGCTATTTGTGGTGTGGTCCACTTGAGCTTTGGATATGACTCATTTTTGAGATCATGCTCTAAAATAATCTCGCCAAATGTATGAATGGTGTGGATATAATAAATACATCATTGTGGGGCCATGATCCGCTGATACAGACAGTAGATCCACTGGCACCAATGTACTCGGTCGAAACCGACTCGAAAGACAACCCTTCAATATCTAAAGCATGAGCCTGTTAAATTTTATTTATTTATTTATTTTCTATTTTTTAAAAAAAAAGAAGAAGAAGAAGAAGAAGATAGAGAGAGAGGACACTGATGTATGCATGACACATTTTCCAGAATGGCAAGATAAATCCAAGATGCAATCCATCCACTCAAATGTACGGTTCTGAAAAACTTGGATGAAGATTTTCGCCAACCCATTCACCGGTTTCATATTAGAGACTACGTTAGAGACTACGTGCTAATTGAACCATATTTTCATTTTGAGAAATATGTACATTGTCAGACCTGATGGATGGATTAGATCTCGCATGTATGTACCATGCTAGTACATATGCAGCAAGCACACTAGATATATTATATATATACATGAGTCAAACCGAGTTGAGTTTGGCATAGCTCGGCTTGGCTCAGCCAACAGCCAACCTCAACTCAAACTCGACTCAGCTCGGTCAGCAACTCGGGCAACTCAAACTAAGTTCAAGCTATGCTGTATTTTCTCAAACACATTGTATCTTCAATCTCTTACACTTCGAATACAAATTAGTAAGAGTGCTGTACAAGCATTTTATCGAACACTTAACGAGTAACATCAAAATTAAGATATGAGAGCAGTCCTAAAAAAAAAAAAATTTGTGTGAAAATTTGTTTATTCAATTTTCTCTCAAATATTCATTTCCAGAATACCCTGATATGAAGATGCTCCAATAAACAACACTTTGTTGAGGCATTTCATCATATACTCAGCGAGCTTCATCAAGATCAAAATGACAAAGTCACTAATTCGATTCAATCCAAGTTGATTCGAGTCGGGGCTTGAGCCGAGCTTGAAATTTTTTCGAACTCCAAAAATCAGCCCGACGCTGTCCGAATCCAATTTCGAGCCGAGGTGAGTCAAGTCGAGCGAGCTGACTGTACTAACTTGACTCATGTACAGCTCTATGCGCAACTAGCAAGGCTCTTTTTTTTTAATCGGTGGTTTTCGATCTTTCTCAAAATAAGGGCAAAAGGATTATTTTGTCCTCTTTAGGAGGTTCTGAGGGATAATTTCATAAATATGAAAGTTCAAGGTTTTTTTGCGGAAAATTGGCAATGGTAAGGAATTTTTGGGTAAAAATCCAAAAAATTAAAAATTAAAAGCCAAAAACACAACCCATTCCAGCACTTATCTTGGCATGATCCTCAGCGAAGATTTCGAGGGAATACCTAAAAATCCAAAAAATTAAAAATTAATAGCC
Source organism: Magnolia changhungtana (assembly GCA_030180095.1). Taxonomy (NCBI): domain Eukaryota; kingdom Viridiplantae; phylum Streptophyta; class Magnoliopsida; order Magnoliales; family Magnoliaceae; genus Magnolia; species Magnolia changhungtana. Next base: position 1,102,324 of record JASAUF010000224.1, on the reverse strand, counting down.
AAAAACACAACCCATTCCAGCATTTATCTTGGCGTGATCCTCAGCAAAGATCTCGAGGGAATACCTCCCGTATACGGAGGTATCTTCCCTCTTCTCCCATGGTAGTGGTCAGTGTCTGAGGTCGAGATCGATAGCCGAGGCCGACCTCTGAGGTCGGGGCGCTTGGTCGAAGCCAGTCATTGAAGCTGACGCTCGAGGTCATCCCACGAGGTGGGCATACAGAACCATTCCCTTGGTGGAGACTGTAAGGCATCAACTGTGCAACCAAGACCAAGGCCGTCATCCGTGGTCGTGGAGGCCAAGCTCATATCCAACCTTATGTCCAAGCTATTTTCCTTGTAATTTCTACCTTATCCTAGGTTTTTGGTCAGTCCAATTTTACCTATAACACCATCCATTTTCTTCAACAAGAGCAGGCCCAAATAACAAGGAGATTGCCTGAATTTGGGCTGCATTCACATATTGCAGGGCCTATACAATGAACGGCCGGCAGTGGCTAAGGTCGAGAAGAAAACAGAGTAAAAATACATTGATGTGAAGAAGCAAAGAAAAGATGCTATGAGAGAAAATCAGAACCGCTAAATCTGGGGCCGCAGTGTTATCATCTGTACATGCTCAAGAAATTCAGGGGTTCGTTCTACTGATCGCCTTTTGGCTGCATTATTTCTACACATGAGAAATGCTCATTCTACATGTCCCAACTTCCATCACCAAAAACAAATGCTCCACCCATTCCCACTTATCCACATGCATGCTGCAACTGAAATGTTCATAGGATGGTCCCCACGATTCATGTGCCCTCACCTAAGAAGCATGCTTAACAACTAATCAGGTGGGCCACACATGGGGGTGAATGTAGATTATTGGTTATCATTCTTCCACCTGTCTATTTCATACATGTGGCCCACCTGATGAATGGACTAGTTGGAATTTTGGTCTGAGGATAAGTCCCTCTAGGCAAACATATTAAACAGACAGGAAGAAAGACTGTCATGACAATGCATCATTCCTGATTTTGTGTTGGTGAAGTGCATCGCCAGATTCCCGCTAATGCACTTCCATAGATCGACTGGCACACACTCGAAACAGCACATGGTACTGCAGTCAGAGGATGTTTGAAATGCTGACCAGCAAGCACTAACCCAAGCATCGAGTTCTGTATACACAAGACAGCAATTAGCAGAATACGCTGAGAAAGGAGTGGAAGTTCACACTGAAAAATCGAAGAATTTTGGGTTCGTCATTAACCCAAACCATTGCTCTGATGTGCCACACCATGGATGGAGGATTCCTTGGAAATCGCCTTGATTGAAGATCCCAATCCTTTCGACTTTTTAAAACTAATTTCTGTTGCGGAACTGTTTGTTTTTCCTAATTCCATGGCAAAGTTATGTAAGTGGGATATCATTTTTATTTCCCATTGTTTGTTTAAATAAGTATTAGGGCACATAAATCGATGGTCAAATACATGTGTAATAGGACTAGGAGAGAAGTAAATGCATTTGTAATCATTACAATTTTACCTTATAAAATTTCAATCCATATGATTTTGTAAGGGTAAAACAAACAATGGAAGCATGTTATCATTACCCACATCCACTTATTTACTAAAGTAATTGGAAAAACAAACACGCCCTAAATCTGGAGGATTGCCATGTGTTCTTCTGGATCATTTACTTATGATCTTCTAATCTTGAATGAAGTATGGGAACCAAGGTGTTCCATAACGGTAATAGTGGCTGTAACAGCCACTGCCGTTATGATACGGGTGGTTATATATATATATATATATATATATATATATATAAAAAAAATTTAAAAAAAAAAAAAAAAAAAAAAAAAAAAAAAAAAAAAAAACTGTTATGAGACCGTTATGGGGCCGTTATGGTACATTAAGAGGCCGTTACGGGACCGTTATAGGCCTGTTACCGCCTATTTTTTCTGTAACAGCCATTAAAGCTGTTTCGGCCGTGTAATGGTGTAATGTGTAACGGTTATGACTGTTACTGTTACATAACAGCCGTTACGTAACTGATTTTGAACAACTTAACAGGAACCCCATCCATGGGAGGACAACATCAGATTGAGCCATGGCTCCACATTTGGGACAGCAAAACTGTACATTTGCCAGGACCTGCTATACTTCCTCTGGTAAAATACCTGCCCCTAAGATCTAAAATCAAGAATGTCCATTACCTGCATGCCGACCTCAATGGAGATGGTGCGTGAAGACGAGACGTCGAGCCCAAGCATCCTTGAAAGTATATAGCCAAAGAAATAGCCTAAGGCATGAAGGGCGCAGCTAGCAAGCACCACTTGCCAACCAGATATGAGGATGGCTGCGGCGTTTTGTGCAATTGCGCTGCCACAGAGAAAGGCTACGGTTACCACAGCAATGACTGGCATGATGGGGGAGACAATCTTGACCACACCATGGAAATATTGATTCATGAAAGCACCAAACAATACAGGGGCGAGCACAACCTGCATGCACCTCACCATCACTAAAGAAACACTATGGAAGTAAAAAATAAAAATGAATGCTAAGGGCCTGTTTGGTTGCCATTAAAAAAAATGACTTCATCGCATTTAGTTAATCGTAACAATGTATTTGTGATCTTTTTCTTTTTTGTTAGGGATTAATATAAAACCAACAATTTACATAAACTATAAACTATGATCTCTAAATACGTTAGGGTCTATTTGCATATGGAATCTTGTATGATCGGGATTAAGTCTAATCCCAGAGAACTTGGTGAGAACCATATACAATTCCATTGATAGATAGGGTATAAATACAGTGTAGAATATAGAGACGTAGCTGTATAAACAGTTGTGCAACTACATAATAGGAAAAATATAATTGTAAAAATATAGAGATGTAGCTGCACTACAATTGTACAGGATATACACACCCTCCCCATCAAACTCGAGATGGTTTAAGCGACATCATTGAGAGTTCGGAGATGAGATGCAAGAAATGAGAAACACCGTGTGACAAGTCAGCAAGATATTCTGAGGAGGCTATATAAGGAAGAGAGATTATGCCATCCAAATGCCCTGGACGAACAAAATGGATGGCAGTCTTACGGACCTGGTGCTTAAAGATGGCCCTAGTACCAGGCTATCAAACAATCTCGAAATGAGTTCCGAGTAATTGAATTTTTTATGGTTCTTCGCCCAGAATTTGAAGTTGTTCAATCATCATACTTCATCGATCATCGTAATGCCATATTTCATCGATCGTCACTTCCATCTCTGACTTAGACTCTTCCATATTTCATCGATCACCATCAGAACTTAGTGAATATCATATATCAATAGAGGTATACAATTCCATTGATAGATGGGGTGTAGATACAGTGTAGAATACAGAGATGTAGCTGTATAAATAGTTGTACAACTACATAATAGGAAAAATATAATTGTAGGAATAAGCACTACAACTGTACAGGGGTATACACACACAATCTTGATTTTTATGGGCCCTACTGCCCTCCACATAGGAGTCCCTGCACTAAGGTGGCACTTTCCTCTGCATAAATGCAATCAAGTTTATAGAAAAAGAAAAAACCAAAAACGGCGCTAATTGCATTTATGTGGAGGAAAGCACTGCTTTAGTGCGGCGAATCCTACATAGAGGATGGGGCCTGCCAAAATAAGGATTAGAATTAATCCCAATTACACAGGATCCCTTAGCTAAACAGACCCTAATTGATATTAACTAAAATGAGATTAACTCAATTTTAAGTGGCTACCAAATAGGGCCTAAAGCAATTTGCACAAAGAGAAACTGAGGAGGCAGTTCACAGCACCAAAGCATTGCAATCCATGCCACTCCGGTCCACCCATCAAACAGTTCCTGTCCTGAACAATCGATGACCCAGAAATTGGGCTGGTCCACTCATCAGGTGGGTCACACGCATAAGTTGAACACAGAGAGTTGGTCATCTTTCTCCTAAATGTCTATTACTCATACACGTGTACCACACAATGAGCAGGCCAACTTCATGAGTGGCCCAGATCTTTTACATGTGGGCCATGTCAGCATGTATGCCACAAATTTCCCTAGAAGGCTAGAACTTCTAAAATGAGAACTACCACTTTTACAACCTGCAGTGTTGAGAAAAATAGGCCAGCTGCATCTACCGCAACAAATTGCCCCGCAAGTTTTGCTGTGAGGAAAGGAGTCATCACCTGCACTCAGAAAGCTCAAGAAGAGGTGGCATCGTCATGCCTTAGAAGTAAACTACTTAGGAAAGCATATTGCATGAAAAGGTAGTGGTTGTTTCAGTACCACGGCAGATACAGTGCTTGCAGCGGTCATCAACACCGAAAGGGCCACATTTCCTCTGGAATACAAAATGAGAGCGCATGTGATTTTCTGAATGCATCATTCCAGAAAGATACAGACTGAGCGTACCTTGCTAAGTAAGTGACTATGTTACTGGCCGTTCCTAAAGAAGAGGATACGAGAAGTTAGTAAGAGCAAGGATAGAAACTGCAAAAGGAGAATAACTAACAACATATAACACATGAGGAATGATTTCACCTACAACTCAATGCATATTACTCTCACACTACAATCCAGAACATGCCAACGTGTCAAGTGTGTGGGGCATCTGAGCTGTGAATAAGGTGGACACTGCACTGTTCAAAAGAACAGACATTTCAAATCAGACCTGCCAATAGTCTGATTCAGTGTACATGTTGGGCTCACCTGATGAGTACAGATTGTCCCATGGTGTGTCATAACGGCCGTTACGGGGCCGTAAAGGCTGTCACGTAAAGGTAGTGGCAGCAACCATTACACGTTACGGGGTCGTAACGGGCATTATGAAAAAAAAATTACCTGTAACGGCCCATTATGCCCCCTATAAAGGCCGTAATGGCCCTATAAATGTCTGTTATGGGCAGATACATTTTTTTAGGTTTTTTTTTTTTTTTTTCAATAAAAAAATACGCTGTAATGGCCGTTACGGCCACCATTACTGTTACAGAATACCTTACTGTTTGATTTCTGCACCACATGATTTTCAGAGTGGGCCCACTTATACACCACTCAGATGGCTAATACGTGTCTTGCATGTGAATCACATGCTATGGGTTGTAGGCAGTGTTCAAAATATCAGTATTGGATTGCGTATTGCACCCTTGGGATACGGATATGTATCAGTTATCGCATGGGATATATCGGTTGTATCGCATAATGTATCGTTGTTGTTGGAAACATGGGGAAACATTGAGAAATTGGTCAAATTTTTCAATGAAACTTCAGTGATTGTTAAAAAAAAAAAACATCAAATACACTTATAAATTAAAACATTACAAAAAACAAGTGCACATAATATGTTTTCTACGTATAGGGTCCTAATTTATGCTTGTCCAACTGAACTGATGCAAGTACATTCAAAGTTTATTCATAAATGTAAGAGGACGTGTGGAAACACAAGCAATACATTCAAAAGCAAAAGAAGAATCACTAGATCAGGTTACATATATGTTTGATTTTATGTTTGGACACGGATTGCAACCAATTTGAGAGAAATTGAGAAATTTTGATTTTTTTTTTTAAAAGAAAAAAATTCTACAACTATGCCCATCTCCTCCAAATCTCGAAATCAAAGCTCCCAATCCATACTTTTTTCATGTTTATGAATTTGTAACAATTTAACACTAATTTAATATAATTTATCGAAGAAAAAAAAAGGATCGAAAATCAACAATGCTCACTGGATCGAACATGTGGGATATATCCCACTACTTGTGCATTTCATATCACACAGGTAGGATACAAGATATATCTTGGGATATATCAGCCAATATCATCGATATTTAAAAAATTGGTTATATACAATGTTTTAAATATCGAAGATATCGGCTGATATATCCCACAATATATCTTGTATCCCACCTGTGCGATACAAAATACACAGGTAATGCTGATATATCCCACATGTTCGATCTGGTGAGCATTTTCAATTTCCGATCCCCTTTTTTTACTGAAATTATGTTAAATCCATGTCAATTTGTTAGAACTCCATTTGTTTTTCATGTTTTGCATGAAAAATCATGGAGTTGGGAGCTTTGATTTTGATATCCATAGGTTCTTCATGTTCTCCATGTTATTTTCAAAATTTTCCTTCAACCAGCTATCAGTTGAGACTAATTTCAAAGTATTTAAAGAGTATTTGATGAAATAGTCATCACATACACTCTAATTTCGAAATTCGAGTGTAGGTGGTCCTATTTGGGGAAATTTTGAAATTTTCCCAATTTCTCCCAAATTGCTTACGATGTTACACTTCAAACATGAAATCAAGCATGTATGAGGGCTGACAAGTCCTTGTTAATTTTTGAAACATAAAATTCATTTTTTAATTAAAAATTAATAAAAAAAATTATTTTTATTTTTGAAATTTCCCTTCAACCAACTGTCGATTGAGACTAACTTCGAAGTATTTAGGAGTGTTTAATGAAATGATTATCACATACACTCTAAATATTATGCATTCAATTTGAATATAGTTGCATTAGTTCAGTCAAACAGCGCATATCTTAGGATCATATACAAAGGAAGTCTATTATGTGCACTTCTTTTTTGAGATGTTATTATTTAAAAGTATGTATTAAGGTCTTTTTTAACAATCCCTGAAGTTTCATTGAAAAATTCAATCACTTTTCCAATGTTATCCCATGTTTCCCAAAAAGTGTGATAAATTACCCGATACAAATGATATATCTCATGCGATAACCGATATGCATTTGTTTCCCAAGGATGCGATATGTAACGCGATACCGATATTTTAAATACTGGTTGTAGGTAGTAAGTGTATGAACACGCACCTCCGGGACAACATCCGACCAATATTAAACCAGCTGCATAATGAGAAGGCAATCTTAAAAGCTTGCTCACAAAGAATCCTGATAACGGCATCACCTGTGAAAAAATCATAGTTGCATTTGGAGGCATATGGTACAAAGAAACTGAAACCAAACGCTTGCCTACACCTACTTTGATCAGTACTTTGAAATGGGAAATGTTAAGACAATAGCTGGACATGGAAAATAACAGCCATCTCATATGTAGGGAGTCTTCCATAAAGCAATTGAAAAGAACTTACATCTATCAATTAGATTTTACCATCATTCCCTACATCTTATCAATCCAACTTTGCTTGTCCTTAGCACAACAGCAAAATGGCCGGCAAATTACAACCATGCAAGCCATACTGAAATTCGTGAAAAAATAAATAAATAAATAACTCCTTAGCCTCACAATGCATACAACGGAGATTCTAGAATGCTACCGTCATTTTGAAAACGGTTGTTTCAACCCACTTAACTCTATTCCCAAATTGGTGTTCCTAATGTTTGTCATCTACCAAAGGTTAAAAAATAAAACAATAAAATTGAAAATTATTGGGCATTGAAACCCCTTAATAGGCACGAAAACAACCTCAAACAGAATCAAACACACAATAGAGAACGAAAACGAACAAGCAAACATAGAGAACACAGAGATTTTTGCGGGGAAAACCCTTGTGGGAAAAAACCACAGAATAAAGCGACAAACAATCCAGTATATTAGAAGAATAACAAGAGATGGAACAACTTACAGATTTGAAACCCTAGATCCCTTTAAAACCTCTTTGGCTCTCAGGCTTTACATTCCGCATTAATCCCAACCCCCATTAGGAGTCATATATATACACTCCGTACAGAATTAGAAACAAAACCCGCGCTTACGCAAACTTGTGCGTATTGTCGTTCAAATCGACAGGACTCGACAAACCATCAATCGAATTGACAACGTCCAACGAGCAAACATGAATTTCCGGGAATATTTCGATCGAATCTATAGTCTATCGATCGAGTCAAAAACTCTTCCTTTGGGCAATAGATTGAAGGCACTCGATCAACAAAAATAAATGTTTGGATGTTATAGCTTACAAAGAGAAGAACAAAAGAATCAGTCAGTGTCTCTTGCCTCCTCCACTCGAGAGCCTCTACCAGATAACAGTCCTGAAATTACTCTTAGTACATCATTCTGTGATTCATTTAGATCTTCCTACTACTGTAAAGAGGGGATTCATTCTTCTACTCATCACCTCATAAATACTTTTGTATTATATCACGCCTAATACTCCTCATATAATATTTTGGTTTCAGCCCTCTCTTTAGATCATATTGCTTCCAATCTATTTAAACCATTGTGGGTACCTGAATGGACAGATACCATGGTTGAGGAATTGGCTGCCCTAAACATGGTAATCAAAAGCTTGTAAATCATCCTGAGCAAAAGAAGCCAATAGGGTACTTACTATCAAATATTGAACTAATATTTTTTAATGGATAGAGCTAATAGCTTATTAATGTAACCCGAGCCTATGGAATTGATTATCAAGAGACATTGACCCCACCAAAATGAAATTCGTTTGGGTGATTCTCTCTACTGCAGCTACAAATTATAGACTCTTCATCAATTGACGTTAAGAACACTTCTTTTACATGGTACACTGCAAGAAGTCTCCGTCTCTACCCTCAGATTTCATTATTACGGGGGGACGAGAAAAAATATATCATCTTAAAAAACAGAAATATATGGACTGAAACAATCTCCTCAAGCTTTTTGTGTGTATGTGCGCACGCGCACACGCGTGTGTGCATATGATGATTTTGTTGCAAATCAACAGTTGGGCAACAAGCTATGTTATCTCACTATCACTAGGTAGACATATCTTAAGCTATGGTTGCCCCACACTTGGAAGCTGCTCATCAAAATACATGGTATCTTAAAATTCATCTGGAAGCTGAATTTTCCATCCACATGGTCATCTTAATATTACTATATACTCTAATTCTGATTGGGCTCATTCTGTCCATGACCAGCGATTGCCATCTGGTTATTGCAACATGTCGATGGAAACTTCACAACATGGAAAAATCAAGAAACAACTTGTTTTGGCCAAGTCTAGCACTGAGGCAAAGTATCACTTGACGATGGTTCATGGTACTGGAAAACTTGCTTTGCTTCTCACTTATTAAACATAGAGCTTAGTTTTGAGTCTTCTTTCTCTATGGTATTCTATTGTGATAATCAAGCTGCTATGCATATTGAATCAAAACCAGTTTTCTGTTGGGGTCCCTCCTTGTGTTGAGTGGGACCCACATGTGTGAGCTTAAGTAGCTTTTAGTGCCACATGTGTGAGGGGTATTTTGGTCTTTTGGCCAAGTAACTAAAATGAAAGAAAACTCCCAAATGTTGCTCTAACTCTCTCTAAAGGTGTTTGGTTATTTGCACATAGAAGGGAAAGTTGTGTGGTTTCCCAACAAGTGGTAGCAAAGATCCGGGTTTGGTTCTAATTATTTCGTGCGTGAATCATAGACGCAAGCACAAGTCAAATGGAAAAAATTGGATAATTTGGAAAGCCAAGGTGGAAGATTTATTGTATTACAAAGACTTATACGCACCCGTTGAAGGTGATGGGGCAAAACCAAAAGACATGACCAATGATGAGTAAAAGAAACCAGACCGGAAAGCCGTTGGGTTTATTCGGCAATGGTAGGATGATAATGTCTTTCATCATGTGTCTACAAAAACTTCAGCAGAATCACTTGGAAGAAATTGGAAGGGTTGTATGCGAGAAAGATCGCAGGCAACAAGGCTTTCTTGATTAGGAAGCTTGTGAATTTGAAATATGAAGAAAGAAGCTCAATTGCAGAGCACCTGAATGAAATTCAAAGTATTGTCAATCAGCTCTCTTATATGCAGATGATGTTAAATGATGAGTTGCAGGGTTTGTTATTACTCAGTTCTTTGCCTAACCATTCGGAGACCTTGTTGGTGTCTCTAAGTAACTCCGCTCCAGATGGAGTTTTTACAATGAGCCAAGTAACAGGTAGTTTGTTGAATGAAGAAACAAGACAGAAATTCTTGAGTTCCACTCAATCAGAAGCACTTATCGCAGAAAATTGGGGGAGAAGTAAACGCAGAAAAGCCCATTACAGTGAGAAGTCAAGAGGCAAATCCAAGTCAAGAAATAATGTTGACTGATATAATTGCGGCAAGCCGGGCCACTATCAAAATGAGTGTCAAAAGCCCAAAAAGGAGAAGAGGAAAGAAAAAGGGGACGAAAAAGCAAGAAGAGAAGGACACAACTGCGATTGCTTTAGATGGTGATATTATTATCTTCTCGGGTTGTGAATAAGCGTGTCTCAATTTCACATGTCAAGACACAAATTGGGTCGTTGACACCAGTGCTACATATCACACTACTCCTCGTAAGGACTTCTTCACATCTTACAAGTCAGGGGACTTGGTGTTGTGAGGATGGGTAATAGTGGCTCTTCAAAAATTATGGGGATGAGTGATGTGCATGTTGACACCAATGTTGGTTACGTATTGGTTCTCAAGGATGTGAGGCATGTACCCAATCTTTGCCTTAATTTAATTTCTACGGGAAGATTGGATGAAGAAGGCTTTAACAATCATTTTGGTGGCGGCTAATGGAAGCTTATAAAATGGTCTCTTGTGGTGGCAAGAGACAAGAGGTGTTGCACTTTATGCAAGATGCAAGCACAACCATGCAGGGCCGAGGCGAATATAGCAGAGAATGATTTTTCTATTGATGTATGGCACAAACGGTTGAGTCACATGAGCGAGAAGGGCCTACAAATCATTACTAATAAGAAACTCCTTCCTGACATAAAAGGTACGCCTTTAAATAGTTGCACTCATTGCTTGGTTGGAAAACAACATAGAGTTTCATTTCATAAAAATGCTCCCCAAAAGAAAACATATTTTAGAATTAATTTATTCTAATGTTTGTGGTCCCATGAAAATGAAAACTGTAGGCGGTGCTTCTTATTTTGTTACCTTCATAGATGATGCTTCTAGAAATGTATGGACATATGCCTTGAAGACTAAAGACCAAGTCTTGGATGTGTTCAAGCATTTTCATGCTATAGTCTTCAAGGCATGGAATTCGACATGAGCAATTCGTTCCCAAGACTCCACAACACAATAGTGTGGCAAAAATGATGAATCGCACTATTGTGGAAAGAATCAGGTGCATGCTTTCACAAGCCAAATTGCCAAAATCATTGTGCGAAGAGGCTATGCGTACCGCTTGCTACTTGATTAATCTATCTCATTCAGCTCCTCTAAATGGAAATGTTGTTGAAAGGGTATGGATCGGAGAAGATGTTTCCTATGAACACCTAATGGTGTTTGGTTGCCGAGTATTTGTGCATGTTCCCAAATATGAGCGGTCTAAACTAGATGACAAGGTGACGCAGGGATGAACGTGATGAGGTTGATCACCGTCTTCCTCAAGAGGATAACTACTCCGAATCCACGGAGCCTCTCTGGACTCCTCACAGAGACTTCTCGAATCCACGAGGAAAGAAAGCAGAAAATAGAAATAAATTCTAATAAATTCTTGATTAATTAATTCCAATAAACGAGTTCACAACCCTTTAAATAGGGATACCAAGCAATGGGAGAGAAATCGAAGCAAACTACAACTAAAACTCTAGAATTCGCGACTTATTATAAATAGTAAACTTACTATTTATAATCTATCTCATGATGTCTACTAGTGAAGGTTTTCGGCCAAAAATAATAAGTGTCCAATTTGGCTTCACCAAACCGTTCTCCTAATTATTCTAAGCTCTTTTCACGTTGAGAACGATGTTAATCCTAAAACTTACTATTTATAGTAAAAATGAAATTAAAACAGGGAAACGACCGTCGATCCAGGGTTATTTCGCAAATCCGGCTTGCATAACCCGGCATAGCGAGGTTGGTTGGCTAAAGTAGCTCGTTCTACCCCAAAATCATATATTTTACGCCCAATAACTCATTCCGGATTGTGAGATACACCCGATCTAAGGTCCGAAAGGATCACTTCGTGTATTTTTTCTGATCCATCTTGGCCATGAAACTGTCCGCGACCCGCTCTACATCACAAGGCAAAATAGTGTATTTTCTTGAGCTATGCAGATGAAAATTTTGGCTACAGGTTATGGAATCCAATTGACAATAAGGTGATCGGAAGCATGGATGTGGTCTTTCTTGAAAACTTTGAAAAGGTTGAAAAGCCTCAGCCTAGTGTTGGTGATCTTATTGATGTAGATCTAGTTCTTCCTCCCATGATGCATGATGATGCGGGAGATGTGTAGGGCCAAGAAGAAATAGTTAGTGATGTTAAACATGAAGAACAGAGGGAGTAGCCCCCTCAAGAACCGCCAATTGAGCCTCAATCGAGAAGATCCACCAGAGCGAGTCAACTGTCCAAGAGGTCCCCACCTCATGAGTATGTCATGCTTACAGATGGGAGTGAACCAAAGAACTATTAAGAAGCTCAAACCGATGAACACAAAGAGGAGTGGCTAAAAGCTATGTAAGAGGAGATAGATTCTGGGTCCTTACTCTTGCCTGGGTGGTAGACTCCCATGAGTTGAAACTCCTGGTCAAGGGTTCGAGTACCCATATGTGGTGAAATGCCACCAGCGTGAGTGTGTGGGGTGTGTGTGTAAGAAAAAAAAAAAAAAAGAGGAGATGGATTCTTTGCATAAGAACACACTTATGATTTGGTGAAGCTGTTAAAAGACAAGAAAGCACTCATGAACAAGTGGGTATTCAAGTTGAAGACTGAAGAGAAGAACCCACGGCCAAGGTAGAAGGAAAGATTGGTTGTGAAAGGATTTGGGCAAAAGAAAGGCATTGACTTTGATGTGATTTTTTCACATGTGGTGAATATGCCATCCATACGGTCGTATTGGGTTTGGCTGCAAGCATAAATCTAAAGGTTGAGCAACTAGATGTCAAGACAGCTTTCCTTCATGGTTATTTGGATGAAGAGATATATATGGAGCAGTTGGAAGGTTTCGAAGTCAAAGGCAATGAGCACATGGTTTTTAAGTTAAAGAAAAGCTTATACGGGTTAAAACATGCCCCAAGGCAATGGTACAAAAAGTTTGATTCATTTATTGTGGATCATGGGTACAAAAGAATCACTTCAGATGATTGTGTATTTCCTAAGAATTTTTTATGGTGATTTTATTATTCTTTTGCTCCATGTTGATGATATGTTGATTGTTAGTCAAGATATTGGCAAAATTGACGAGTTGAAAAATGAGTTAAGCAAGTCATTTGCCATGAAGAACTTAGGACCCACACAACAAATTCAGGCCATGAAGATCTCTCATAATAGGAAGGTCGGCAAGCTTTGGTTATCACAAGAAATGTACATTGAAAAAGTACTTGAAAGGTTCCATATGAACAAAGCAAAACATGTCGGTTTTCCACTTGCAAGTCATGTCAAGTTAAGAAGTGAGCAAAGTCCCTCAAGTGAGAAAGAAAAAGAAGAAATGAAGAAAATTCCCTATGCATCAGTAGTAGAAAGTTTGATGTATTCTATGGTGTGTGCACACGAGGCTCGATATCGCACATGCAATTGGTGTTGTTAGCTTATTTCTTGCAAATCTTGGTAAAGAGCATTGTGAAGCAGTTAAATGGATTCTCAAATATCTCAAGGGTTCATCCAAGGTGTGTTTATGCTTTGGAGGTGGTACGCCTGTGTTAGAAGGCTACACAAATGCAGATATGGCAAGCAACATTGACTTCAAGAAGTCCACATCGGGGTATATGCTTACTTTTGCAGGGGGAGCAGTGTCATAACAGTTCAAGTTGCGAAAGTGTGTGGCCTTATCTACTACAGAAGTTTAGTATATTGCAATGACAGAATCTTGCAAGGAAATGTTATGGATGAAGAGATTCTTTCAAGAACTTGGCTTGATGCAAGACGGTTATGTTGTTTATTGTGACAGTCAGAGTGCCATCCACCTCAGTAAAAATCTAAGTATTCATTCCAAGTCAAAGCACATAGATGTAAGATATCATTGGATTCGAGATGCTCTTGAAGAAAAGTTACAACAACTTGAGAAAATCCATACCGACAAGAATGGTTCGAATATGATGACCAAGGCCTTATCTAGAGACAAGCATGAGTTTTGCATAAGCAAGGTAGGTTTGGGCATGGCGGAGCCCTCCTCATGAGTCGGGAGGGGGAGATTGTTGGGGGGTCCTTCCTCATGTTGAGTGGGACCCACATATGTGAGCTTAAATAGCTTTTAGTGCCACATGCGTGCAGTGTTCATATTATCGGCGAATTGTCAATAATATCGGCGATAATATCGGTATCGCCAACGCTGCGACACCGATACCCCCTAAATTCGTTTCTCTGCCAGTTATCGGCGAAAAATCGGCGATTTTTTTGAGATGAGCGATATTATCGGAATTCCACATTTCGGACGAAATATCAGGAGATATTATCGGCGTCCGTCCGATATTTTCGGAATCTCGACTGTAGCCACCAACCCCACGAGAATATCGGGAAAAAAAAAATTTCAGAGTACCTGGTTAATTGGAAGTCGGAACTGGAGCTGGAAACGGAGCTTCTCGATCGACTTTCGCCGGTATGTGTACGCCGCCATCTCCCCTCTTTAGGGTTTCTTTTAATTCCTTCCTTTGAGCGAAAATCCCTCTCGCACAGTCGCACTACGAAATTCGAACGAAAATGGCTCTCGCATGGGAAATCGGATTTCGCCGAGCGAAAATCCCTCCCACGCGAAAATCCCTCTCGCGAAAACCCTGCGAATGCGAGAGCTTCTCTCGCCCCTGGGAGGAAAAGGGGATGGATGCACAGTGCAACTGAGGAGTACACTCCTATCGTACTGACTAAACTCGGTTGGGCCCACTTTGATCGTATGTGGTCTATCTAAGCCGTCCATCCGTTTTTCCATCTAATTCAAGGGGACGAGCCCAAAATTGAAGCATATAAAAAACTTCTGTGGCCCAGAAATTTTTCAACGGTAGACGTGCAAATCAACTGTTGGTTACGGTGCGGTCCACCATGATGTATGTGGGCCCCACCATGATGTATGTATATTATCCACTCCGTTCATACATTTTTACAGATCATTGTAGGGCTTCATCCCAAAATTGAGATGGACAAAAATCTCAGGTGGACCACACCACGAGAAAATAATAGTAATTGGATATCCATCATTTAAATCCTACTAAGGCCACTGTCTGATTATTTCACATCCAATCTGTTAATTAGGTCATACTGACCCGATTAAGGAAAAAACAAAGATCAGGTTATTCCAAAACCTTTATGGCCCCAGAAAGTTTTTAATGGTCAAAGTTCATTCAACACTGTTTCTTGTAATGTGGTCCACTTGAGATTGGGATATAACTCTTTTTTTTTTTCATAACATAAAATTATCTATAAAAATACATGGACGGCATGGATGAAACACATACCTCATGGTGGGGCCCACATAGCAAGGCAGGGAGTAGCCAATCCGTTTCCAAAGCTCAGGATGGATGGAAGGGGGGTGGATGGAGGACGCGGATTTCCTGCGAAAGGCTTTCGCAGGAAGTTCCTGCGCTGGGAACCCAGGTGGGGCCCACTGTGATGTTTGTGAGAAATCCTCCCCTTCCATCCGTTTTTTGAGTTCATTTCAGGACATGATGCCAAAAATGAACCGTATCCAAAGCTCAAGTGGGACGTACTAAAGGAAAATGTGGTTAGGTAAATTCCTACCGTTGAAACCTACACAGGTTCGACAATGATGTTTACATGCCATCCATACCGTTAATAACTTCATTCCTAAGGATGAACTGAAATCACAAATATTAGCATGATTCAAAACTTCTATGGCCCACGAATATTTCAACTTTGTGGACGTTCAATTATCACGTTTCGGCCCACTTGAGCTGATTTTCGCATGATGCCCTAAAATGAACTCACAAAATGGATGGACGGTAAGATTTCTCACAAACATCATAGTGGGTCCCACTGGTTCCTCGAAGAGCTTCTCGCGAAAGTCTTTCGCAGAAATCCGTCGTGGATGGAAGGGATTGCGTGATCGAGTACAATGGCCGACGCTAAGCGTCACATGCAAACTCTGTGGGGTCCACCGTGATTTATGTATTTTATCCACCTTTATCCATTTTACAAGATAATTTTAGGGCCTTATATCAAAACCGAAGGATTACAAGTCTAAAATGGACCACACCACAGGAAACAGTGTAAATTGAAGTTATACCGTTGAAAAACTCTTGGGGGCCACAAAAGTTTTGGATCAAGATTATATTAATTTGTTATTTCCTTTCATCTATGTTTGTTTGATCTTATGAACAGTTTGGATGAAAAATAAACATCACTTTCGGGCATATAAAGGTTTCAACTGTGGAAATCATTATTTCCAATGTTTCCTGTGGTATGGTCCACTTGAGATTTGTATAAGCTTAAATTTTGGGCTCAACACCTAAAATGAGATGGGAAAACGTATGGAAGGTGTGGATAAACCACATAAATTCATAGTGGGCCAAACTGAGTTAACTCAGTACAATAAGAGCACACGCATGGAAGTTGATTGGGGTGGATTCGCATCGACTTGGGTTTTGCCATGGTCGAATGGTGGTGGTCTGTGCTCAGGGCCCCACCATGATGAATCTGTTTCATCCATGCCGTCCATCTATTTTCCTACATCATTTTATTTAAGGATACTAGAACTAAGGTCTATAAGAGTCTCAAGTGAACCACATTATCGAAAACAGTGTTGAATAAACTTTAACCATTAAAAACTTTTTGAGGGCCATAAAAGTTTTGGATCAAGCTTATCCTTGTTTTTTCCCTTCATCTAGATCACCTAATCAACAGATTGGATGTCAAATAAATAGTACAGCCGTCCTTAGGAGAATTTTAATGGTGGATATCCAATCACTATTATTTTCTTGTGGTGTGGTCCACCTGAGATTTATATTCCTATCATTTTTGGTATAAATCCCTAAAATGGTCTGTAAAAATGGATGAACGGAATGGATGAAACATATACATCATGGTGGGGCCCACATAGCACCGACCGCCAGACGGCCTAAAAGTTAGGCGCTGATTAGATACTAACAAGGTCAAGGCCAGATGGCTACCGAAGTGACGTCACCAAGCTCTGTAGACCCCACCATGATGAATGTGTTGTATCCATACCGTAGTGCAACCATTTGTAGACATCATTTTATGGCATTACAAAGAAAATGAGATAGATCTAAATTTCAAGTGGACCCACCACGTAAAATCGTGGGAGCCGTCACACCCACCGTTGAAACATTTATAGAGCCTACAAGATGTATTTTTGAGATCCATCCTATTCATAAGTTAACATAGAGATAGATGAAAAACAAAATATCAAACTTTTGGAAACTACTATGGCCCCTAATAAGTGTTAAACGGCGGACCGTACAATCATCTGTTTCCTTTTGCATTGTCCACCTAAGACTATATCTGTTTCATTTTTTTTCAAGTACTCTATAATTAAATACAAAAACAGATGAACGGCGTGGATATAGAATAAATGCATCAAATTCTCAAAAATCAGGATGATCAATTAAATAAATGGGCTACACCAGAGGGAACAAGTTGGGAGAAAATATCCACCCTTTATTTGCATGGACCCATCAAATTGTATGTATAAATCATAGTAGGCCCCATAAAGTTTACTCAGTATGCAATTTGCAGACTCTATCCTTAATTGTAATTTATATGAAAATTTAATTTGATCTAGCATCTTAGCCCTTGAAATGATTTGGGCTTATTACACTCGAATACTGAAATTAATGCGTACTTTTTATTTGTCCATTATTGTAAATTTGTATACTACTAGGGAGCAAAATGTCGTCTGGATCGGGAAAAGGAGGAGCAAGGGATGACCTGGGAACAGTACTGCCAATATGTTGAGCAGCAGTACTACTCTCAACTACCACGGGATCCGGACAATGATTACGAGCCACCTCGTCACTCTATGTGGGGATAAAACATGGGCAGAAATGTGTATTTTTTTTAAAATTCATTTACTTTTGCATGTCTTAATTGTTGTAAGCTTGCATTTGTATTATATAAACTAATTTTGGTTACTATTTGAGTGATTTCTTATGACAACGCATACTTTTTTTGCCCCCATTAAATGGAAACTTCTAATTTAAAGCATTCTTTTTGTAAAATTTTCATTCCTGAATATGTAATGATTTAGGCATGTCCCGAAGTTTCAATCAAAAATTCCACCATTTTTCCCATATTTCCCCCTTTTTCCATGCATTTAGGTATGATATTATCGGCGATAACGATATTATATCGTTATCTCCAAATGGCTTGTCAGAACTCGACAACTCAACACTTTGCATGCGTGTGAGGGGTATTTTGGTCTTTTGTCCAAGCAACTAAAATGAGAGAAAAGGGGCTCTTTTGTTTAGAAAGAGTTAGAGCAACATTTGGGGGTTTTCTTTCCTGGAGAAAAAAGAGGAGAAAGAGGAGAGGAATGGGCTTTGTAGAAGAGAAGATCAAGAGGCTTCTACTATCGAAATTTTCGCATCCGGGTTCGTGAGGATCCATCCACAATGCCGACATCTTTGATTGTTTTCTCCAAGGGTTGTGTTGGAGATTTTCTACAATCCCTAGTTGGTGGGAAATTCATTTCTTTCATGTTGCTTGTAATCCGCCTTTGGGTGATATAGTTGGGATATCCAAGAGAGGTCTCTTGATGATTGTACTTTCATTATTATTATTATAGTGGATTTGTGCCGGACTAAGTCCCATGGTTTTTCCCTTCACATCGAAGGGTTTTCCATATTAAAAATATTGGTCTCTTACATCCTACATGTTTGATGATTTTCTTATTTGTGTTAGAAGTAATTTTCATTCACTAAATATTTTATATTGTTAATCCCATTGATTTGCACATAGAAGGGAAAGTTGTGGTTTCCCAACATTTTCAATGAGAGAATTAAGCATATTAAAGCAAACAACCACTTTGTGCGGGGGAAAGTCACCAGTAGTGTCAAGTATGGAAATTAGGTTTTTGACTTGTTCAATGGGCACCTTTGATATCCATGCATCAACTTGGGTTGGTGGGTAAGTATTAAAGGATGCGCCATGTGTCACATGTTTGTGTATACATGTGTGCTAATGTCGTAGTATGTCATGTACTCTTGTATATTTTTGTTGTTTGGTTGGTTATTCAAAGGGCTAGTAATTAAGGTTAAGTTTGTAATTTTTACTAAGCAATAACATAAAGTGTAATTTAGGGTAAGAAGTGTTGGTGCACCTATTTGTCAATCACATGTGTTAGTGAGTCAGTTAAGCCCTTGGAAGGTGAAGACCGAGGACACATGAAGACATGAAGCATCAAGGAGTAAAGGAATGAGTAAATTGAAGTGCCTTGGTGAACCTAACCTTAGACCCAAAACAACCTAAGCTCTAGATGATTTGTCCTTCAATAAGTAAACATTTGTTTGATCATCACTCAACCTTAGGAGCGCAATCGGAACATGATAAAATTGGTTAAAAGAGGTTCGGAGCATATAGCCCAAAATAGTAGGCTCATAGGTGTTGTCAATCGAAGCTCGATCAATTGGTGGCCCTAGTCGATCAATCGATAGACCTGGCCTGATCGATCGTCGGTAGCCGAAATCGTCCAGCGAGCTTTCTAGGTAAAATCATTTTGGACAATTGATCGATAGGCCAAGTTCGATCAATCGATGGCACTCAAAAGTGTCCAGCGAGTTTTCTGTTGAAAATTTGTTTTGCTCGATCGATCGATCGAACTAGCCATTTTCTGACCATTTTATAGCCCTTGCCAAAACTTTCTTTATATAATGAGCATTCGGTCTTTGGGCATTTTAAGGGGTTTTTGGTAGATTTAGAGCTTAGGTGTTTTCCCACTCATATACACTTATTCTAGCCTTTAATCTATTAAGATTATGCAATCCACCTTGTGATTCATCACTTGTTATGAGCATTCCAAGCTCTACTTCATTGTGAGCATAATCTTTTGGATTCTTTAGGGCTTAGACACAAATCCCATAGGTATATCCTTGTCTAAACAAGCCTAGAATCCCCAATTAGATGAATCCCCTCATTGGAAACAACTAGCCTTAGTTGTAGGAGATTCATCACTGCCCATCCTTCCATTGCCTTAGTCATCTCATTGAAGCATCAAATGCAAGGTAATTGATTGTAGGAGTTGGAGCATCTGCATCAACAATCGTGGGAGCAATTGAGAAGCTAATTGAAGCATGGGAGAGTATTGATGAAGCATCCCAAGTAGGTACATCAACAGGGCTCAATCCGACAATTAAGATTGTCAATTTAGAGTCCATATTATCTTTCCTTATGTAAGATTGAGTATAGAGTTTATAACCCAAACTCAAATAGGTCTTGTGTAGGATTGTCTCCAGTGGGAGTGTACGTGGGTTCTTGTGTAGAACCGCCACCGGACACGAGTGCATACGTGTTAGTCTCCGTGGGAGCCTCCGGCGGGATAATACGTAGGTCCTTGGATTAGGACAGTAGTGGTTGTTGGTTAACCGATAGAAAACTAAGTCTTTGCGGGAGCCACCGACACAAGTGGAAACGTGTTCCACCAACACAAATGAGTTCATGTAGGTCTTTGTGTTAGACCGTCACCGACACAGGTGTGTACATGTAGGTCCTTGTGTAGGGTTATAAAGGTTAGAGGTGAACCTGATTTAAAACCTCCAAGATAGTGAAATCTGGTACACTCGAGGAGAGTGCGTCCGTCGAGAGTAGAGTAGGCAAGTAGCTGAACCACTATATATATCCTTATGTTTGCAATTGTGATTTTGCACATTTTTATTCATGCTTATGAATTTAATTGATTGAATTAAATGAATGCTTGAATAGATTGTATGCTAGGCATTTAAGTGATTGTACACGCACACACAAGATATCTATCTCACATGTAGACTAGTTGCTCAAATTGTTGAACTCTCGTAGTCTATGCAATTGGACCATGTGCCTTGTTTAAATTGGTAAATCATTTAAGTAGGCAATTAATTTTTAAACAGTCCTATCAACTCCCCCTTTAGGACTTCGTTGTAATTCTAAGCTTCGTCAAGCTTTTGCGTATAGCATGTGGTGTCGACTTAAGACTATCCACGCAATTTCAAGAAGTTCCCTAAGCACTCGCATTCTCCCAATATCTTTTTCTTTTGCCTTATCCTGTTAGGAAAAAATGGATTTAAACAATTAGGAAAAACTTGTTTCCCTATTTTGTGTTTTCCCTGTTGTCATGTAGTGTTGGTTATCCACTTTGTTTTTTTGTGTTGGTTTTAGTCCCACGTTGGAAAGGAAATGGGCAAAGAAACCTTTTATATTAGATCCATTTGCTTGTAGTTTGAATTGGAAAGCAAGACTAACCAAGAGAGCAACCTCATGCGCGGGTGTCATGGTCGTGGCAAGGCGCGGTATGGTGTGTCTTTAACTCGGGCACTTTCTGTTTTTCTTTAAATAGATTATGTCGCACACGTGAGCAGAGAGTCGTCATGCACTAACACAATAATAAATGAGCCGGCATGCACCGACATGTCATTAATGCATCACCCACATGCGCCTCGAAACCAATGGCTATCTTCTATATCGATATAAAGGCTTCATGTTTTCTCATTCCATTTACATAACAACGAGGCAATCTTCTTCTCCATCTCTCCGGTTTTCTAGGTTCTTTATTCTTTCTTCTAGGCAAATCAGAAAGAGTAAGCTTGGGTCTGTGTCGTTGAGATCGTGCGTGCACCTGATCCAAGCCACTCATCATGGAGGAGAGTTGTTATATACCGGAAGCAAAGTTGCTAAGACCCAGTGCATTGAGTATCTTCCTTGTGGGGGCAAATATGTCTTTAAGACTGCGACTGTAACGTATCCCAACTCTACAGATAATTCTTTTATTATTTCTTGTTTGTGATTTTTTTATTTTTTGTTATATCTCTTTATTAGAACCAACATCTTCTTTCCTTCTTCTTCCCTTCTATGCGACACCCTCACAATAACGGACTGCCCAATGACTCCTTAAGAAGTTCCAAACCTATCAAAATGGCTTTAATCTCCACTTCATTCAGATTCAGGTCCTCAGTACGGGATGGCCCGGAGCAAGAAAGAACCCATGCTCAATGGGGAAAATTTAACCAATGGACATGTGAATGGTTCATAGGTTGTGATTTCACCACATGACCAAACCACAATGAGATCCACCAAATGGGCAATAGCATGGCCACACTTAGGTGATGCACACAACAAAAACTATGATGTGCACCCCAAACATCATATCTCCTCTCTTATGTCTAGTGTGGTTAGATGGATCCAATTAACATTAGTTAAAGCCCAAGTCATGCAAAAACAAGTCTTGGAAGGTGTTACTGGAAGTAAAATGGGTTTGGAACTTACTGTGTATTGCAAGACAAAGCCTGCAAGCAATTCCTTGGGCATTGACATAGCACCTCGCAGATCATCAAGAGTAAGAGTCATTCCCATACCTGGACAACATGGATAACAGCAAGTTAACATCAATATATAAATAAGAGAAGGGGGGGATTTTTTTTACTTTAATCCTCCTCCATAAACATGTATTGTGCCCTTGGGCACCAAACCCATACAAGTGGGACCTATGGTTGGGTGATACAAGCCATTGATCTGATCCCACTATAAGAGGGTTTGTGCCCCCAAGATCTACCAGATTGAAATATCTTAGCCATCAAATCTTTGGCTTTCTTGCTAAATGCAGGCAGTATTTGTGATTTCTCTCAATTGTCTGTTTGAAAACCACTGATCAAAGAGTTGGCATCTTACAAAGTTACAATATGGAGAAGCATTGTCTATCCATGGCAGGGACCATGACATCAAAGGTCTGGATAACCATGAGAACCTTTGCCACTACGATGTTTTTGAGAAATCAACCCTTGCCAGGTCATGTTAAGGGGTGGGCCCAAAAATTAGGCAAATCCAAAACTCAAATGGGGCACACGGCATGAAACGGTAAGGAGGGCAATGCTTACCGTTGAAACCTTCTTGGGGTCCATTGTGATGTTTATACACCATCCAAACGGCTTGACCCGTGATGTAAGTAGGGCCCATTGTGATGCACGTTGAGAAATTCACCCCATCCATCTATTTTTCCAGCTCATGTTAGTGGGTGGACCCAAAAAAGAGGCAAATCCAAAACTTAAGTGAACCACATTGAAGGAAACACTAGATATTGAACAAACACCATTGAAATCTTCCTAGAGCCCACCATGCTATTTATATGCCATCCAAACCAGTCATAAGATCATTCCCACCCATTAAAATCATACGAAGAAACCAGTGGACAGGGTGGATATTTCAAAAACATCATTATGGACCCCATGACTATTTCAATAGTGGGCATTCAACACCACTGCTTTATGCCATGTGGCCCATTTGAGTGTTGGATCTACCTCATAATTGGGTCAATTTCTTAAAATAAGCTGATGAAAATGGTGGACGGGGTGGATTTTTCAAAAACACCAAGATGGGCCATGAATATTTCTACAGTGGACTGACATTGTTTTCACAGCGGGCATTCAATATCAATGTTTCAAGTAGCGTGGCCCTCTTGAGTGTTGGATCTGCTTCATATTTAGACCCACCCCCCCTAAAATGAGCTAAAGAAAAATGGTGGACAAGGTGGATTTCTAAAAAACAACACAATAGTACGTGAGTTTTCTAAAGGTGGGCGTTCAATACCAATGGTTCAAGCCGTTTGGCCCACTTGAGTTTTAATTCTTCATCATATATGGGCCAACCTGTTAGAAATGTAAGTGATTCTTGTACACAACGGAGGATAGAAAGAAAAAAAAAAAAAAAAGAAAAAAAGATCAGATCTATCGGGTTAAGGCTTGACTTGAATGGTCAATTTCTCAAGACAAATTTGCTGCCCTTTTTCTGGAAGTTTCAGCAAGCACAAACGAAGGTAATCTGCAAATTGTCTTTAGGATACAATGAACTCTCAATCCGATTTTCAACACGAAAATTTGCACATTTAAGTGTTGGATCTCTAGTTTTGACACCATATGCCTTAAGACGTTCGTAAAAAACTCAAGAAGAGATGAGCTTGAAGAAGATGATATAATCTTAAGGATTAAGAGTATATTCTTCTAGATTATGGTATCCAGGATTTATATCAATTGAAAGGTTATGGATTTCTTCCTGAAGAAGTGCTAAAGTGTCTCTTCAAGAAATCCATACCCATTCACACCAAATAATTGCCTTTCCATGAAAGGACATGACTGTCCTCAAATTCGTAGGTGTTTATCCAAGGTGGCATAGGTGCCACATGTACAATCATATCACAATTACTCTCAATCAACAAAAAAAAAAGGTAATAAAACATCAGCGTACCATGGCCCAAAAAGTTTGAACCGAGTGTCAAAAAGACTAAGTGCTAAGTGCGCTGTGTTACATACCACGCCACTACAAGTAGACGTGTTTCGCACCATCCTCAAGGAGATTTGAACCCTGGTTGCATAAGCAAAAACCCCTTCTCTTACCGACTAGTTATACACACTATTTATGGGAAGTTTTAATAATTAATATATTTATTTACTTTCTAAAAATAACTTTATTTTTGAAATTTAATTTTATTCTAAAAAACACAACACAACCAACTAAAATGAGCTGGAAAAACTGGTTGATGGGGTGGATTTCTCGAAAACATCATATTGGGCCACACAAGTTTCAAAGGTGTGTTGGTGTTGTTTCAACAATGGGCGTTCAATACCACTGTTGCAGGTCGTGTGGCCCACTTGAGTGTTGCATTTGCCTCATATTTGAGCCCACCACCTAAAATGGTGGATGGGATGGATTTCTCAAAAACTTCTTGGTGAGCCACAAATGTTTCAAGGTGGACTGGTGCTGTTTTAGTGATGGGCATTCAATAACACTATTTCAAGTAGTGTAGCATGTGTGGCACACTTGAGTGTTGGATCTGCCTCATATTTAGACCCACCCCTTGAAATGAGTTGATGAAAATGATGGACAAGGTGAATTTCTCAAAAACATCACGGTGGGACACGAGTTTTTGGAGCTCCTCCATTTTAACGGTGGTCGTTCAATACCATTGCTTCAAGTTGTGTAGCCACTTGAGTTTTGGATCTTCATCGTATTTGGGCCCACCGACTACAATATGCTGGAAAAACTAGTGAATGAGGTGGATTTCTCAAAAACACCGCAGTGGGTCACATGAGTTTCAACGGTGCGCTAGCACTCATTCAACATTGGCGTTCAATACCACTGTTGCAGGTTGTTTGGTTTGCTTGAGTGTTGGATTTGCCTCATATTTGGGCCCGCCCACCAAAATGAGCTGACAAAAATGGCGAACAGGGTAGATTTCTCAAAAACATTACCGTGGGCCACACGACTTTTTCAGTTGCAAACTAAAGAACGTTTCAACAGTGGGTGTTCAATACCCACTGTTTTGAGCCATGTGGCCCACTTGAGTTTCGGATTTGCCTCATTTTTAAGCCCACCCCCCAAAATCATATCACAAACCCAGTGGACGAGGTGGATTTCTCAAAAACGTCACAATGAACACACAAATGTTTCAACGGTGGGAAGTTTCGTTTCAATGATGGGTGTTCAATAGTTATTATTTCCTACAGTCTGGCCAACTTGATTTTTGGATCTACCTCATCTTTAGGCTCACGCCCTAATTTGATCTAACGAAACTAGCAAACAAGGTGGACTTCTCCCAAACATAAGGTGGGCCCTGACTGTTTCAATGGTGGGCAGGCATCGTTTCAACAGTGGGTGTGTCATACCTACTATTTTGTGTCGTCGGGACCACTTATCACTCTCATTCTTCGGCTTACGTCTTAAAATTATCTTGGGAAATTGGCCGACCACATGGACCCTAACTTCTAGTTGAAACCACCTAAATTATCACACCCTAAAATTTACACCACCTAAATTTTAGAACAATTAATGTCAAAATCCCAAAATCAAATTGGTTGAACAATCCCAACCAAGGTATTCCATAATGGTAATAGTGCCCATAACGGCCATCACTACTACCTTTACGATACGGGTCATAATAGTTGTTACAAACCCCGTAATGACCGTTATGATCGCTTTTTTAATCAAAAAAATTAAAAATAAAAATAAAAAAACTCAAAATACCGATATCTGCCTTGTAACATTGAAAAAAATAAAAAATCTAAAAAAACTTGCATGTGTCCCATGACAGATCATTATGGGGCTATTACGGCCTTTATAGGGGGAGGGGGCCATAACAGGTTAACAGGGGTTACTAGTTTTTTTTTTTTCTTCTGTAATAGCTGTTACGGCTGTTACGGCTATTACGACCCCGTAACGTATAATGGTTGCCATCGTTACCTTTACAGCCTTTGCGGCATACCATCATCCCAACTTCTGGTTCATGTAATGAAAACCGTTGGATATTTTTCATCTCCACAATGCACTAAATGTCAATCGATTCTTGGCTAGGATCTTCCAGCTGGGCCCTGTGTAGTAGACGGGCAACACCTGTACAAAAGGCCATTACATGTGCACCAGCGTACGGTGGATCAAATGGTTAAGCTCATCCAATGGTTCGTCCAAGATGGGGCCTACAGATTATCACCACGCATATATTGGATCATGACCACAGGATGGAGAGAGTCGATGTCACAATGCAACGGGCCTAGCCGTTACGTTCAGCACTTCCAACGGTAAAACAGTGAAAGCTTGGGTGAAAAGGGGGCAAAATGTATT
Source organism: Magnolia changhungtana (assembly GCA_030180095.1). Lineage (NCBI taxonomy): Eukaryota > Viridiplantae > Streptophyta > Magnoliopsida > Magnoliales > Magnoliaceae > Magnolia > Magnolia changhungtana. The sequence goes on along the minus strand of JASAUF010000224.1, from coordinate 1,075,676 downwards.
TTTGTCAGCCAAAGGTAGGCGGTTTGACAAAAATAATTTAAAGTTGCCGGTTTTCCGTCCATACCCAAAAAGCAGAAGCGGCCAAATGCAAAAGTAAAAAAAAAAACAAATCAAATCAAATCAAACGGTATGTAATTCCTACCGAGCATGGTGATGATGAGGCCAGGCATCTGCCACTTCGAATCCAACCAAAGGAAAGAGGAAGGTCTGAAGAGGCCAATGACGCATGCCAATACAACCCACAGTGGGAATGCCATTGATATAAGCTCTCCAGCTGAAGCTATCCGCCCGAGGAGATCGATGCCGCTGTTGCTACCGCCGCTCCAACTGTCGGCACCGGCCGAAGATGCAGTTGCTGACTTTCTACTTCTCTGCCTTCCATTCCCATCGCTGAGAATGCAGATGCCGGAGACATCAGCAGCAGCAGCCATGCCATGATCGCTGCGGTGTTTACTGAAGCTGCAGCAGGTGTGGAGCCCTCTTCTTCTCAACGGCTGTGACGGGAAGCTGGGTGGGGCCCACTTCCTGGAGCTGTCGATTGCTTTGTAGGGAAGGATGTTGCAGGGTTTCGCTCCCCAGCTGGCAGGAAGAGTGAGCAGAGATTGCATTTTCATTTTCTCACGTGTGCGAGAAAGAGGGGCGGAGGGGGACCAAGATGAAGTTATACGGACCGACGCGGATCGCGCCCTGCACCGAGATGTCCCCTGCCTGGGATTTTTACTGTAATAGTCCTATCGAATGATGACAGGACTAAAATGATTAATTTCTCGCGGGGCTATACTCTTCTAACCCTAAGATGACATTTTGCCCCTTTTTTTTACACTTATAACCACATGCTCCTCGAGCATAAGGTCATGGCTTGCAAATGTCTTTTCGAGAAGAGAAGAGTATGGGTCCCACAAAGTCACAAATGGGCCCACTACTTAGAAGATTTGACATGTTCATTCACTTTTGGAGTCATTGGAGGCCTTTGTGGCCTTTAATAGAGATAAGATGGCCTTTTTTTTACTATTATTTTCTCCAATGTGGTCGATCCCAATGTCTTCTTCCCCAATTCATAGGCCAATGCCCTTAAAATTATCTAACCAAGCTAATGGTCATAATGAATTTCAATGGAGATACATGGCAGCGCCATAATATCATTCCCTAATCATATATGTGGGGCGAACTCTCATTCCAACCCATTTTCAAGTTTTTTTGGTTTTTTTTAGGGAGATGGGACCACCACCACCACCTATTTAAGAAATAGAGGAGACCACCACTACCATCGAATCGAGCGAGGGAGGGGAACATCACCGCCACCACTGATTCAAGAAAGCCACCATTGATTCAAGAAAGAGAGGAGACCACCACCACCACTGAATCGAGAGAGAGAGAGGGGGAGGGGGGGGGGGGGGGGGGGGGACCATTACCACCACCATAAAGAGAGAAAGAGACCACCACCACTGAAGAAGGTGGTTAACACCGTTGCTTCCACCTTCGTGAGGCCCATTTCAACAATCATTCGACGTGTTTACGGTGACAATACCTTCATTCCGACAACATTTTAATGTTATGGTACCTTCAATCCAACAAAAATCTTCATACCGCCAATGGATTTCAAGTTTTCCTTCAAGTGAGTGTGACTAATATAGAGGATAATGGTAAGATTATATAGTGTGACGTTTTTAAGGCTTGCTAGTGTTGATCGTACGTGGGCAATGTGGATCCCTCAGCTAGTGTTGATCTCGCTTGGGAATTATGGATCCCATCTGGCCCACTATGAATACCACTTGGTAATTGTGGTTCCCACCTGTGCATCTTTTTTGTGAATGTTGAATGAATGAATGTGCATGTGGATGTGTTTATGGGTTGTGAATGTTGAATGAATGAATGTGCGTGTGGATGTGTTTGTGGGTTGTGAATGTTGAATTCTATAAATGCAAATGAGGATGTGGTTGGTGTATGTGGAAGTGCATGTATGTGTGGATGTTGAGTTGAATGAATGAAAAATATAAAAGTGGATGTGATATTGGATGTAGATGTGGATGTGTATTTGTATGAATGTATATATGAAAGTGCATTTGTTATGAATATTGAATTGTATAGTATAAATTTGTGAAAGTGGATGTAAATGTGGACTTGTATAAATGAAAATGTAGATGTGAAAGTGGAAGTTGGGTGGATTTGTATAAATGTGAATGTCGATTGCACAATGTAAAAATGTGAAAGTATATGTATATGTGGAAGTGGATGTCAATATTGTTTTATATGGTGCGCATGCAGATATAGTTATCAATGTTGAATGGTATGAATGCACCTGTCAAAGTGTATATGAATGTGGTTGTGAATTTTGAATTGTATGGATCCCCTAAGTAGTGTGGATCTCACCTGGGGGTGGATCCCCTTGAGTACTATGGATCTCACCATATATGGTGCTCGGGGGGATCCACCCCCTAGGCGAGATCCACAATGCTTAAGGGATCTATACAATTTAAACCCACATCTTCATACACATCCACATTCATATTCACATATTTAACTACATTTACATACTGAATTCAACATTCACATTCACCACTACATCCACATTCACATCCACACCCACACCCATATTGGCAACCACATCTACATGCATGCCATAGAAAACAACATTCACATCAACTTCCACATTCACACATAGTTTTACATTTTTATACCATACAATCCACATCTACATTCATACAGATCTACTCCATTTCCATATCCACTTATATATTTTCATTTATGCAACTCTACATTCACATCTACTTTCACAGTTTTATATTATACATTTCAAATTTCACAACCAATGCACTTCCACATCCACATTCATACAAATCCACTTCCACTTCCACATACAATATTACACCCATTTTTACATTTTCATTCATACAATTCAACATACACATTTATATTTACATTCATACATATCCACGTCAATAACCACATCCACATCTACATTCCTACAATTCAACATTCATAGCTGACAACCACATGTACATGCATATTCATTCATTCAACACTCACAAAAAGGTATCCAAATGGGATCCGTAGTCACCCAGTGGTATCCACCGTGGGTTAGGTGGGTCCACAATGTGCAAGTGGGATCAACACTAGTCGATGATCCACAATGCCCACCTGCGATTCACAATAACAACATTAAAAAAATAAAAAATAAAAAAACATTCACACTATGTATTCTTTCCAATATTCACCATATCAGTCGCATTCCCTTGAAGAAAAACTTGAAATTAATCGGTGAAATAAAGATTATCGCACTGAAAATGTCATCTATCACCTCAAAATGTCATCGATGAGGTTTAACCATCTTCTTCCCCGTCGATTTGAATGATTATCGAGTGGATCCCATGAAGGTAGAAGCAACGATCACAGGAGGAAATAGCGACAAGAAAAAGGTTATTGTTATCTCCATTGGGGGCTACAAAGGCCTCGGATGGAGATGAAATTCGCACCCTACGATGGGCAAGGATGCTCTGAAGCAAATGAACAAATCATATCTCCCAAGTAGTGGGTCCATTTGCAGCTTTGTGGGACCCACAATCTTCTCTTCTCGGAAAGACATTTGCAAGCTAGGGCCGGTGGGCAAAGGGATAGTTTGGTCTTAAAAATAGGTAAAATATCATCTCATGGTTAAAAAAAAGTATAGCCCCGCAAGAAATTGGTCATTTTAGCCCTATATATCATTCCATAAGGCTATTATAATAATAATACAAGACTATAGCGAATTAGGTGAGACCCAACCTCACCCAAGATGGTGCGGCCCTCACCGTGGGGTTACCATGGGGCCCACCTTGATATATGTATTATGTATCCACGTCGTCCATTTATTTTTCCAAATAATTTTAGGGCAATAAAATGAAGAAGATCCAATTATAAGGTGGACCATATAATAGTGATTGACCATTGTACCATTAAAAACTTCTTGGGGCCTTAATGTTTTCATAGTGTCTATTTATCATCCAATCTATTGATAAGGTACCATAAGCCTAGATGATGGGGAAAAAACAAACATCAACTTGATTCAAAACTTTTGTGGCCCATTAATGGTTCATCACCACTTTTCTTATGGTATGGTCCACCTGATAATTGTATCTGCTTCATTTCTGGACTAATGCCCTAAAATGATCTGGAAAAATGGATGGACGGCATAGATACAAAATACATAGCCCCATCATAACCCCATGGTAAGGGCCGCACTATCTTAGAGGGTCCCACCTAACCCGCTCTTAGGCCAAACTGGGTCCAATCATGGGCTTTATGGGGCCCACCACGTTTATCCACTTCGTCCATCCATTTTGACAGGTCACTTAGGGCCTGTTTGGCCGGGCAGATTGGATGGGATTAGATGGTATTAGAGTGGATTGCACGGAGCGTCAGTGGATTGGTGCAAGATCTATGGGATTGCTATATCCCAACATTGCTATATGGGGTCTGTTTGGCACGCCCAACTAATCTCGAGATTAAACCTTCAAATCCCTTTCAATCCCTCAAACCAAATATGTCCCAGGCAATTTTGAAGGGATTATGGTGGATTAGATGGGATTTAAAGGTAATGATGGTGATGTCAGTGGATTGTCTTAGGGCGTGTTTGGACAGGCGGATTGGAAGGGATTAGATTGTATTGGAAGGGATTGGAAGGAGCAATCTCGGGATTGGCCGGGCGTGCCAAACAGGCACGTTGAACTTCTACATGGATTGGAGCAATCCCATGGGATTGCCGATGGTCGACATCACCATCATTACCTTGAAATCCACCCAATCCTCCTAATCCTATCTATTTTGCCCAGGACATGTTTGGTTGGAATGGATTGGAAGGGATTGGTGGGCGTAATCCCGAGATTGGCAAGGGGCCAAACATACTCGATGGTAGATTTCTTGGATATAACAATCCCATGGGATTGCCAGCAATCCACTGACGCAGCCATCATTACCTGCCATCCACCCTAATACAATCTAATCCCATGGGATGGACCTGTCCAAACACGCCCTTAAGATTCATGGGATTGCTATATCCCAAGATCAGGATCCTGTGTTTATTTGGCAGGCCCGGCCAATCCCGGGATCTATCTTCCAATCCCTTCCAATCTGCCCGGCCAAACAGGCCCTTAGGGTATGAGCCTAAAAAGGAGGCAAATCGAAGGCATGAGTAAACTACAACACAAGAAGTAGTAGTGATAATTAATGACATGCACAGTTGAAACCTTCGCAGGGACCACTATGATGTTTATTTTCCATCCAACCTATTTAAAAGGTCACATGCAGCTCCCAAGAATTTTTTAACGGTGGACGTTCAATCCCCACAGTGTGGTCCACTTGAGCCTTGGATCTGTCTCATTTTTTGGGCTTATACCTTATAATCATTTGAAATAATAAATGGGCAGCATTGATAAAACATATACATCGCAATGAACCCAACAGAGCCTATGCCTGGACCAAGTTCATCTAGGTAGGGTGCAAGATGGGGATTGTTTACAACAGACTGGGATTGCCTAGAGACCTCATCACCAGGGATATCTGAGGCACATGGAATTGCATATGGTTATCAACGCCATCCATCCTTTTTTGCTAGATCATTGGAACCTTCATGTTTGTTTGCCATCCAACATGTTCATAAGGTCGTGCATACCTAGTATCAGCCTTATTCAAAACTTTTATAGTCCTCAAGAAATTTTCAACCAGAGTTGTGGTCCACTTAAGCTTCCAAAGTGCCTCATTTTTTGTGGGATCTTGACAGTACTAGCCTCGTGGTATTGCCAGATACTACAAAAATTAGTAGACTTAAACAAATGCCATAAGTAGTCCCATTACACCTTTTTTTTAAGGACAAATTTACCCTTGAGTCTGCCCACATGCATAGAGCGTTGAGGCCGTTAAGGGCATTGAAACAAGAAGTGGATTGTGCATGCAGGGTAAACTTGATGTGGCCGACCATGGTGTTTGTGAGAAATCCACCCCCATCCACATGTTTTGCCAAATCATTTTATGGCATGAGCTTAAAATGAGGCGAGATCCAATGCAACATAAAACAATGGATATTGTATGCCCATTAAACATTCTTTAAGGACAATTTTTATTTTTCACCCCCGAGTCTGTCATTTGCCCGTGGATTGAGCGTTGAGGCCGTTAAGGGGTTTCAAATCCCCTTGGTTGTTTGGCAGCAAAAGCAAGAGTGGATTGCCAATGCAGGCCCCTCTTTGGGGGTTTTAATCCACCGTGGAGCTTGGATTACACTTGTTGCATGTATAAATGTATGTCATTACACTATCATTCTACTGGGCACACGGCCCACTAACGATGATCAACAATCAAACATTGTTCATAGATCGGCCAAAATATTGTCGTGGATCCAAACATTGTCATATTAATCAACGATTAAAAATGGATATTAGTCATGCCCATGATCTTGTGCTTGCGGTCCATTTGAGACTTGGAATTTCATCATTTTTACGCAAAGCATATATTTTAGAGGGCTTATCACAACCATAGTGTAAAAAATTATATATCTCACTAATTGGGGATATTAAAGTTGATTTAGTAATTAAATTCAAACCCCTGTAAATATATCATGTATAAGTATTTTTGAATTAAAGTTGATTCACACTCCAGGGTACCAAATACACCGAGAGGGTTGCCAATCCAAGGGGTTTGCAATCCTGGGGGTTGCTAATCCAGGGGGTTCCAAATCCATGCTCCCAAACAGGCCCTTATATGAACATTTGGGCTATTTCATGAATGATTTGGATTGCATACAAACATCAAGGTTGAGCCCATAAAAGGTTTGAATGGTAGGCAACCCCTTTCTACTGCTTCCCGATGTATGGCCCACTTGAGTTTCAGATGTACCTGATTTTTTGTCTCATGTTTTAACATAATCTGTCAAAACGGATGAACGAAGTGGATTTCTCACAAACATCATGGTAGGCCCAACATAGCTTCTGATGCCAATAACTTCCTGTTAAGGCGATTTCGGAGGCCATGTGATGGGACATGACCCAGATTGGGTACCGTCTTGTCCTAGCAAGACCTGTCAATGTGTGTGTATATTAGCATGATTGGGTACTGTCATGCCCTCCATCCATGTCGAAAGATCATTTTAAGGCATGAGCCCATGTACTAGGCGTATCAAAGGCTCAAGTGGACCACATGATAGAAAGCAATGAGATTGAAAACCTACATTTGAAAACTTCTAAAGCGCCATAGAATTTTTGGATCAAGCTAATATTTATATTTTTCTTTCATACAAATAGGCATCACGATGGGCCCTAAGAAGTTTTCAACTGTGGGAGTTCAGTCACCATTGTTTTTTATGGTGTAGTCCATTTAAGCTTTTGGTCTACCTCCTTCTGAGGCTCATGCTCTAAATTGTTATGTCAATATATATAGAAGGCATGGATAAATTATATACATCACGACGGCACATAACAACCAATAACAGTGGCCAGTGGGCGTTACACTCCTAACTATTTCCTTGTCGTGGGGTCCACCTTATTTATGGATGTAACTTATTAATTGGCCATTAAAAGTAGTGAGATTGAAAACTTACCATTGAAAACTTCTTATGTAACTTAATCTTTTTCCCATCGCATTAATTTAAATTATAAATCCAATGAATGAATAGATTCAACACATATCCCATGGTGGGCCCTACAACCCAACCAAGACCTTTAACACATGACAATCTCGACTCTTAATACATACTTGATAGTGGACCCCACATAAGACATCCTTATAATGTTAAGGGCCAGCGTCAAGGTTATCATGCATCAAGGGTCGATGTTGGTGTTAAGGTATTAGATTATATGTTAAGAGTCATTGTTAGATCTCATCCCATTCCCCATGTTAAGGGTCTGGATTATTGTGTGTAAACACCACCCTTAGCTAACATGGATCACCTGCCTTTATCATGACAATATGTGAATTTTCACTTCTAACACATGATAACCTAGACCCTTAACACATCACAACTTAGACTTTTAATACACGACATGTTGTATTTTATAGAATAAAAATAAATTTCAAAAATAAAAGTTATTTCTAGAAAGTAAATAAATATATTAATTATTTAAACTTTTCATAAATAATGTATATAGCTAGTCGGTAAGAGAAGAGGTTTTTGCTTATGCAACAAGGGTTCAAATCTCTGATATCCCATGGGCTATCCCAAACCCATGGGATCGGTGGACAACATGATGACTTTTTGGCGTTTTTTAGGAGCTAAAGATCCTTAGTCTTTTTGGCCTTCTTCAATTTTGGATTGGTGGTACCTTGATGTTTTATTACCTTTTTGTTGATCGAAGTAATTATGACATGATTGTATATGGGTCGATGCCTATGCCATGTGTGTAAACACATTATGTGGATTAAAGTTTTCATGTGGATAAGCTCTTTCTTGTCTAAATGGATTGAGAAATAATCATAGGTTAAAAAGTCATGTCATTTCAAGAAAAAGGCAATTATTATGTGTGAATGGGTATGACCTTTCTTGAAGAGGCACTTTAGCACCTCTTCGGAAGAAATCTAACCCTTTAATTGATATAAATCCTGGATACTATAATCCAGAGAAGATATTCTTAATTCTTAACATTATATCATTTCAACACAGGTTACTTACTCTAATCTCTTCTTGAGTTTTTATGAGCGTCTTCAAGGCATATCGGTGTCAAAGCGGTCTGTTCAACACTTAAATGTGAAATTTTCGTGTTAAAAATTGGATTGAGAGTTCGTTGTATCGTGTGGCTTGATTGTGGGATTTGTTCGTTGTAAAAAGAAAAAAATTAAAAAAAAAACCAGATTTGTCTTGAAACATGACTACTATTCAAGTCGAGCCTTAAACCCGATATATCTGATCGTTTTCTTCTATCTTTTGTTGTGTATTAATATCTAACACGACAACCATGACTCAAACTCTTAACACATGATAACCTAGACCTTTATTTATTTCATTACTAATCATGAAAATATTTGAAGAGATTAGAGATGTCTAAAGATCAAGAGAGATCCTACTAAATACATATTAACAAAAAAGTATCTTAATCTACTTAATATTCTCTAACAATAACAAAATAAAAAATAAAAAATCTACTACAGTTTAATAAATAATATTAAAATTTTAAATAAACAATTGTACATTGCAGCAATCTAATTTTGAAAATTTACAGGTCAGCGGATAAATGTATTGAAAAACCGCCATAATATGGTGATAATATTATTATTTTTGTGTGAAAATATATTAAGATCTTCGTAATCTCAGCTATATTTGTCCAAGTGCTCCCAAGTTAACATTCCACGTGAAAGGTGAGTTTTCGAGACAGAGACAAGCTAACAGAAGAGATCAAATGCCAGGATGCGATCAGCTTTTTTATTGGAAGAGCTACTGGAAAGAGATTACAGGATCGGCTTTTTAATGGGAAGAGTTACTCGATGCTCTTGCCTGCATATGATGCTTGATACACAGGCATGTAGAAATGGTACACGTGTCATGTTTTAACTCAAGTTAAACCGACTAGATTGTGGAAGTAACTATATTACTTTTTGAAAATTCGATTGGTTGAATATCCTAATCTCTGCTTAATGGACACCCGTTGTTTGAAATAAGACCATTTATTATCATTTCTAACCGTCCAATAAATCTCCCACAATCTACTGATCAGATAACCAGTTAATAGTAATATTTTGTTAATGATGCATCTAAACTTGTGTTCATAGTTTGGACGGTTAGTTTAAATAAATTGTAAGCCGCGTATGAAATTTCTCAGTAACATCTAACTGCCTGTGTATTGTCGGTCATACCTGCCAGAGTATCAAAGTATTTTTATTTCTATTATTTATTATTTATTTCAAAATTTTTTTAACGGGTATTCCAACAACGTGCTTAGACATTTCGAATTTAGTAAACCAATCCTGTAGCCGTTGGAACAAAGAATGCTTCATCAAGTGCCCCGGATAATTACGATTATGAAAAGTCAACTTCATGTAGATCGAAACTAGATGTGTATTTGAAATCCAATCCAATCACTATTCACGTAACTTAAATTAATTACGTGGAGGTCTCAAAAACCAGCTCCACCGTAGGATTTGGAACAGTGCACAGGGCGGTGCCCACCCTCCAAACTGATTTCTTTAGCGTGGCTCACCTAATTAAATGACGGATTGTCATGACTTTTGAGCCCCTAGCTTAAATGTTTTTCTTGATATCTAATGGTTTGAGTGGATTTCACGTAATCACCATAATAGACTCCATAGAAAATTAACGATGGACATCTCTCTCAATTGTTTTCTTTAGTGTGATCCATCTGAATCACACGTTTGCCTGACCTTTTGGCCGTGGCCCCAACGTAGGTTTACATATCTAATGGTTGGTAGAAGTGGATTTCACATACTGAGTGGGCCCCACCAAAAATCAATCGTGAGTGCCTCTCACCAGATTTTCTGAGGATTAATAGCGTGCAGCACCGGCCTCAGGATACTTTGTGCCACTTTTGGGCCAACCTCAGAGCCCGCCATGATGTGTGTTTTATCCACACCATTATAAGCATAAGCCCAATAATGATGCAACTCCAAAGCCAAGGGACCAAACCACAAAAACGGTGGGAATTGAACATCCACCATTGAAACCTTACTATGGCCCATCTTGATGTTTTATTTACCATTCAACTTGTTCATAATATCACACAGACCTGATAAAGGGAAGACATAAATATAAGATCGATCCAAAACCTCTGTGCCCCACGAAGTTTTTCAATGGTGGCCGTTCAATCTGCACTGTTTTATGTGGGGTGGTTCACTTGATGTTTATATTTGCATCATTTTTTAAGCTCATGCCCTAAAATGATATGGCAAAAGGGTTGGACGGTGTGATAAAACAAATACATTACGGTCGGCCCCATAGAGATTAGGGAGTGGATATAACAGGAAATCCCTTCCTAAATTTCGGTCCTAATTGAAGAAAATAAAATTTTTTATGAGATGCTCACCCAATCGCACCCATGATATGCATGTGAAATCCACTAGAATCATTAGATGTGTGTAGACCATGTCACATGAGTCCAAAAACTCAAGCCAGGTTGTGATTTAGATAGGCTACACCAAAGGAAACAACTAGGAGAGAGATCTACACTTTGATTTTTGTGGGGGCAAAATGCGTTGATCATGTGAAATCCACTCATTACATGCCACAATATAATTTACGCAAAGGACCAAAAGTAAAGGAAATATTTTGGAGGTGCGGCGTTGCCTTATACACTGCTTTCAATTGAATGGTATACCTTAATCCCAAATAAGGCTAATTTTGAGCCTCATAAATTAAAATGGGTCACACACCCAGGGTACATTTTAGAAATAGGTCTCAGCCCATATGGCTAACCCCTTCTATAAGGACAAGGATGTCTTTTTACACTTACCTATACAATGGGAAGCATGATTTAGTTAATATACTATTTAAAGGCATTTAGGGTAAAAAAATATATTTTTGGGCCATGTCATCATATATTGGTTTTGTATTGTTCATTTGATCACATGTGTTGAATGTGGGCGTACTAAAATTGAATGTTTAGCTCAATTTAAACTGGACAACTATGACCCAAGCACGAAGATAATTAGATAGGTGGTGTGTGACCGAGTTAAATAAAATTAGTCACCTGTTCAGCCACCCTCATAATGTGTTAAAATCATCGGGCGATCTTAGAGGTTAGTGTTCATTCTCTAATAACAGATCATTTAACTTCTGTATAAAAAGATTTTTCAATATATATATATATATATATATATATATATATATATATATATATATATATATATATATAATTTCTTACGATCAGTCGCAAATAATAATTGCAAAATATCTTATTAATCGTAGAATATTGTTTGAATTCAACATATAAGTGTAATCTTGAATTATAGTTAATATTTAACAATTACTTAATTACTAGTATGGATTTTACAAATGAATGTAAAAGATGATTACACTAAATAATGTAATTGATTGATGACACTAATGAGCATAAGATAATTAAAAGATTAGTTTGATTTGATTTATTGGGTTGGCATGGGACTTTTTTTTTTTATATTAAATTCTTTTTATATTTATAAAATTTGAGTTTACTCATCCAAATACTTTTCACGTTTTGACCATTGGTATAACTGCTGTAACACTTCTTATCTTTTCTGCTTATAGCTACTTCAACGCAATCTCACTCATTCACTTGACTGCCTAATAGATGATGTGGTGTCGCTTGATGTACTCTAGCCATATTATTACCAAATTCTCTCCTTGTATTTGTGTATATCTTCAAATATACTATGCGAATTTTCTTTAATTAATCTTCAAATACATTGTGCAAATCTTCTTTATTTACATGTAGCTTATTCTAATTGACTCTCACAGGAATTAGCGTCAATAACAATGAATTAGTACCATAAAAAATGTTGGTGGCTCTTAAACTGCACACATGGCATGGTTGTACAAACACCTAGACCGTCCAAGTCGCTGGGCGAACTCTGGATGGAGTGTCGTCATGAAATTGCACTTGGAAGATAATATCAACCATTCGAGTTTCCCTTCTAACCTGGGCTACTAACTATGTCCATCTGATAGCTATTAATTGGATGGTCGCGGTTGCTTGATCAGTATGATTTAGAGATGTGCACCATTCACAATGGTAGAAATATTTTGGATGGTCCGGATAGCTGCACATCAGCCCCACATGGTAGGAGAAGCAGCCACCACCATTTAGTGCTAAGCTAACATAGGAATCAGGTCCTTGCTCTTACACCGGTGGTGGACTCTCAGTAGCTTCAACACCGGGTAAGGGTTCCGGTACTCATAAGTAGTGAAATCCCGCTAGGGCCGTATAAAAAAAATGATGCATCCGGGTCTCTCCTAATCCTTGCCGTACTCACCTTATGAACGGGGGAACGGGTTGGATGGCATATAATCGTCCAGGTGGACCCGAGGACTGTTCCTATGGTGGGTGTTGCCGGTTTCACTTTTTCCCACGTTGTGGGCCGTTTCAGTGTTGAATCGGCCTGATTTTAAATTTTACTACCTAACATAAACTGGGACAAATGATAGACCGAGTAGATGCCACACAAATATCATGGTGGGCCACAACTCTATCTCTCACGGGTTCCCTAAAGCAACTGATGCATTCCTTTCGCGTCCATGCCGATGGACCATTGCCTGTTCAAGTCAAACGGTCGGCCGTACATGAATTTCAACCGCATGAGTTGCCTGATGCGCGCCAGGTTGTCTTTAGACGTCGTATTGCTTGCAGCCATCCGCAACCATAAGCTCCGTGGGACCCACCGTAATGTAAGTGTTATATCCACTCTGTTCATCCATTTAGGTAAATCATTTTATGTAATAAGGTCTAACATGAGGCATATCTAAAGCTTAACGGGACCTCATCATGGGAAACGGTAGGGATTGAACGATCACCATTAAATACTTCCTGAGGGTCATGGAAGTTTTGGATCAAGGTGATATTTTTGTTTTCCCTTCATCCAGATTGGATTCATATCATGAACGAGTTGGATGGAAAATAAACATCGTGATCGTCCCTTAGGAAGGTTTCAACGGTGGAAGTCATTATCCCACTTTTTCCTGTGGTGTGGATCACTTGAGCTTTGAATCTCGATCATGCTTGGACTCATCCCCTAAAATGGGCTGGCAGAACGGATGGACGGCGTGATACATTCATCACGTGGGCCCACAGAGCTTAGGACGGCAGGAAACCCTACAGCCGAGCGCTGCGTTTGTTATCTTTCCAGGTGGGATTGCCTGTGCCCCGCTTAAGTGAAGTTCCTGTAGTGGGATGCTATGTGGGGCCATAGAGATTCCTTTGAGAAATCCATTACGTCCATCACTTTCTCAAGCTCACGATAGGACGGGAGTCCAAAAAATCAGGCAGATTCAAAACTGAGGTAGACCATGCCACATGAGATTGAACATCTACCATTGGAAGCTTTAAGGGAGAATGAATTTTGGATTAGAGTGATATCTGGGACTACAGTTTATCTCAGTGGTTATAACGTTCTGAACAGTTTGGATGACATATAAACATCATGTTCGGCACCAGAAAGGTTTCAATGGTGCAAGTTTCCATTCTCACTCTTTCCTGTCGTGTGGCCCACCTAAGTTTTATAACTACCTGATTTTTGTATATTTTTCCTATTGTAATAATTAGAAAATGATGGACGGAGTGGATATTTGCAAGTAAATATTTGTGGGCCCCACATAGCTTCCTACCACAGAAACGGCGGGGGCACAGGAAATTCGCGTTCGTCCCGGACACCACACGCAAGTACGCATTGGCTGACGGCCGTAGATATATATCCTTTCATTACTGACCGAGCTTCCACCCACCAGCATTTCAGTACACCGCCGACTCATGAATTTCCACTCCATCCTTCTCTTCATCTCTCTTCTCGCCTCTGCATCTTCCAAAACCCTAACTCCAGACGATTCTCTCACATACATATGGCCTCTCCCCAAGGAATTTACGCACGGTAATGCCACCATCTCCGTCGATCCTGATCTCTCCCTCCAAGTCCGAGGCGACGGTGGAGATTCTCCCATCGTCCGTGAGGCTTTCAAGAGATACAGGTCGACTGTATTCAAGCACTGCTCCAGGTCCCCTGGTCCTAAATCCACTTTCGATCTTAAAGAGATCACGATCGTCGTTGGATCCGCTAATGAAACGGTGAGCGCTTTTGCGGCTTCTCTATCACTGTAATTTCGTTTTAACCATGGCGAGAGGAGTACAAGCGATTTCAAGAAGGGGAGTTAATTGATGCTCTGGCAGTGTACAGCGCTTGATACGCATGCGTTAAGAATTCGTGAAGTGGCATATACTACTCAATTTTGACTGCCCAAATGGGTCATAATCCAAAAATCATATTTGCTGAACTATCCTGACACCTGATTAGTGGACACATATTTGCTAATTTCAATCCGTTGGATATTTTCATTTGAACCATCCAGTCAGTGTCCAGCAAGCAGTTATTTAGAGAGTCAAATCAGTATACTATTTTTTTTTAAAAAATTGGTTTGCCGTCCATCTTATTTGAATTAATTGTATGCCACATGTATAATGTTTCAGTGCCTGCATATCAGCCATCACATTATGCCAGAGAATCAAATTTCCTTTGACTAAAAATAGGCTGTTCAGTGGAAATTACATAGAATCATGCATTCACGTAATTTCTTAAATTCCTTTAATTGGGTTGGTTTTGAAATTTATTTATATCATGTTTCCTTTAATTGGGTTGGTTTTGAAATTTATTTATATCATGTTTCCTTTAATTGGGCTGGTTTTGAAATTTATTTGTATCATGTTTAATTATAACTGGTTTTAGTTGTTTTCGCTTGTCATAGATTCCTGTGAAGATCCTGAGTGTGATCTTTGCCTTTTACAACTACCCTAAGCGTGAGATACAACTATCGAGGTGCACTCATGGGGTGAAGGCTCGAGATTTTGATTCTATTTTTTCTTCCTACAACATGAATTCAGAAACAACCTTCCTAGAATCACCAACTGAATTAGTGATTCAAAAATTGTAGTTTAGATAGAATACTAATCGACTTCCTTATTTTAGAAATTTCAAACTTCTCTTATCCGCATCATGGTCATCAACTTGACGAGATTTTATGCTTTCAGTGACCTTGTAAACATATCCTCTACTTGACCTTCAAGCTTACAGAATATGAGCTGTATGCAAGTCATATGAATTGCTATGGTTTCTATTGCCATCTTTGCTGGTGTTTGAGCTGGTAATGATGACAGAATCATTGAGTCACCATGGCCTATGAGGTGTGAGGTGCATAGCTTGCCCATATTGCAAAAGACGTACTTATGTTTTTAAAAAATGCTGTCCGTGTTAAGCTTCTTGGCGCTTCTCAATGTCTTAAAGAAATGTTTATGATGCATCCACTTGTTTCTCTCATGACTATTCAAGCACATTGATCAAGATTTTTTCTAAAAGTCACACCACCTTAATTTTGGATAAAGATTATCTCATGCAGAATTTTCTGAACCAGAAAGGAACACATTTTTCCATAATAAATCACATGGCAAATAATTAATCCTTCTCTATATTCATGGAACCAACCAAAATAGTCCCAATATTACTTTGCTCATACTTTGGGCCGATTTGATGAAAACTTAAAAAATTAGATTCTAAACTAAAGATAACCACCTTCAAATTTTCATGATCATGGGACCATAATCCAATTCATCAATTCTTCTTTAACTATCTTCTTTGATTCTTCATTCTCCTTGCCATCCCCCCACCGCCCCGTCCGCATTAGAGGGGAAGAATAACAAAGCGGGAAAAGATAGAGGGAGGGGGAGCAACATCTTATTCTCTTTGCCGTTTCACTCGTGCTTCTTTAACGAAGTACTAGCTCACTCCCTCTCCCACCCAAAACAACCTCACCCCGAATACCTAGCTACTAACACACTCGCTCTCACCCGGCGCAGCCTCCTTCACCAGGATCAATAGCCCAGCTACACTACCACTACCCGTGAGATAGAAGTAGGGCACTTCACTCACCTCAGAGTGAGGTGAGGTGAGAAAAGTAGTGTAGTGTAGTCTGCACTCTTTAGAAAGTAAAAGATGACCTTTTGAGATTTACGTTTCAATGGGAAGCCGAATGGTATCGCTGGAAACTCGATGAGACTTCACGAAGGATAGCGAGGAGAGTAAAAGGACAAGCAGATCAAAAGGCAGGAGTCAATCTTCTAGGAGATTTGGAAAACACTAGCATTCATCCCAGCTGCTGCAAGAGGAATCCTTCACCAATAGAGATTTAGGTGGAGATGTCCAAGCTCCATTGAAGGATAGAGGGAAAGAGATCGTCAGGGATGGCTCCTCAATGGGAAGGGATGCTCAACCACAAAGGGAGAACGGGAAGGGCTGGACGAATGTAGAAAAGAAGGGAGTCCTTAATGCAGGAAGGAAGGACGTTGTAAGGGTTGATCTGGAGGAACTTTTAGCACTATTTGTGAAAGGTTTCTTGGTAGGCTGGCTACCCATTAATTTCTTTCGAGTTTTTGGCAGGTAGGAGAGGTGACGGAGGTTGTCCTCCCTTGTTTTAGGGGGTCTGCGGAAATCCATTGATTCACTTTCATCCTCATGAAATCGGAGGACGTGATCTAGCGGGCGATTAAGACGTTGATTCGGGAGAGCTTCGTAGGGAAGAAAATGCTCGTCCAGAGGGCAAAATACAGTCTAAAGCAAGCGAACAGAGAAAAGGCTAAGAAAGAAGAAGAGATAAAAGGGCAAGTTCTTTTCTCCAAGGAATTAGGGGAGCGTTTGCTGGTAGGGATACCCAGCCGGTTCGATTACTCGGTCGTTCAAGGAGATTGTGACAGGGGAAGCCTCGGCTCATAGGAGGACGGATGAGGAAGCAGGGAAGATGAGTGCTGAAGGAGGAAGCAAATGCAGGGAAGACGGTTTGCGTGGATGCAACTATAGTGAGCCAGGCATGGTTTTCCTAGCGGTGGTCGGTGGTGGCATCAATGGCGGAGTGCACGAGATTATCCAAAATTCGGGCCTGGCCTAAAAGTTTGTTGCAAGATGGAAGAACGTGACTACCGTTTAAAGCTAATAGCAGAAGACGAGATCTGGATTTCCTTGAAGTCGGGCTTCGACATTGATATGCTTCTGTTGGTTAGGGAGTGGTTTAACTACGGTTCGACCAAAGTCATTTGCAAGTGGGAGGATTTTTCTCTGTTCGAAACCGAAATCGCTTGGTTTTTGTTTTGGGGTATCTCTTTAGAGCTCTGGAATAACGAAGTGTTCTGGGTTGTGGGCGAATGTGTTGGCAAGGTTATGGCTATTGACGAAGGCACTGGGTATGACAACGACTTTAGCGCTGTGCACCTGTGCATTCACAAACAAATGGCTATCAATCCCTTGGAATTGATACTTCTGAAGGTTGGAGATATTCATATCCTACTAAAGGTGGAGAATGAGTCTTCATGGGGAAAGCCTAGTCATTTGGCGAGCACTGGAAGGCGAGAGAGGAGCGGCCCCTTCCCACGGCATGTGCTGCAATGCGTTGAGAAGATGGAGCTTGGCCCCCGTGGTTCGACAGATCACGTAACCTTTCCGAGCATTGCTGCCTCGATGTGGTTGGTCAGACGGTGGTAGGTGGCCATGAGGCGTGCTAAGGAAAGGAGGTTGTAGGTGGATGCGATGTGGGAGCACAGTGGTCGGTTATTTCCCCCATTGTTAGCTATGTGGAATCAGACGATTCTTCAAACGTAGAAGCCGTACGCACACGTTTGAGCAAGATATTTTCCCTGGAGGTTCGGTGGGAGGGTCAGATCGAGCCTGTGGGTTGGATGCGGCTCGGGCTCGGGATCTGGTGGCTGGTTTGAAGAGGCTTGGGGTTGAGACTTGGGTCCAAGCTTGTTTGGAGCTGCATCGTGAGGCAACATGTACCCCTCACGCTGTCATCGCCTCTGGTTGTGCAGAGAAGGAGTTGCCACATGTAGTCTTGTCTGATGCGAGCAGTTCCGAAGCAGATTTAGCCTCATCCCCCTTGGCACATGATCGGTAAGGTGTTTTCGAAAAGTCTCTTTTTCCTATGGCGCATGAGAGTGATGCCCTAATTTTAGTTTCGGGACCGACACATGCACATCCTAAGGCTTTAATACCCGAGGTTCGAAACTTAGTTCCATAGTGCTGAGGGAGTCCAAGGGCAGTTCTACTTCTTGGAGATGGACTTTTCTCCTTTGATCGGCTTCCAAGCTTAGTTATGAACTGGGAAAATGTGGGAGTTCAGATGCACACTGATTAGATTACACCTTCTGAGGAAACAATCAATGAAAGAATGCATGCGGAGGTTGAGTCGGAACATTTAGACCAGACAGAAGAGTCTAGAGCTATGGTGATGGCATGGGCTGACATTCAATCCGACAGAGGATCAAGTTGCGCGGGGGAAGAGTTGTTTGATGTGCTAGACTTTATGCCTTTGCAAGCTGCAACTCAAATTCCTACGAACCATGTGTGCGAAGTGGGCCCAGCTGAAGCAAGAATTCAAATAGGGGCCCAGCTGAAGCAAGAACTCGAGTAGGGGAAAGCGTTTAGACTGACAATGCTTTGTCGGAGGAAAAGTTGGACTGGACGAAGGATGTGATCGACAAGGTGAGGAGGAAGATAGGCTTGTTGTTCCATGCTCGAGACAAGGATGCAATGGCTCTCTTCCAGTTCATTGAACAACGTGGGAGTGAAGCAAGCATATTACCTTTGAGATGGAACTCGAAGGGGCAGTGAGAACTATTAAGACTCGAAAGCTTAGTCAACTACGAGACAGGAAACAAGAATGGAGGAGTTCTTAGGGGTAGATGGGCGAGGTCTGTTTCTCAATGAAGATCCTCAGCTGGAACGTTCGGGGCTTAGGGTGTAAGGCCATGCGGCTTATCATCAAGGACGTGCAAGAAATCGAAGGCGGAAGTCATTTTTTCTTCAGGAAACCAAAACTTCATCTTTTGATGGAACTATGTTGCAAGAGGCATGGGGGTTAAATTCTATGGATTTCGTCTCCTTGGATGCTAATGGGATAGTAGGGGGTATTATAGTGACATGAAATCAAAGTTGTGAAGGAAGGAAGATTTCTGGTGCGGTGAGTACATTGTTTCTGTTATTCTTACTGACATCTCATCTGGCTTCAAATGGTTGTTCACTATGGTCTACAGGCCTATTAGGGTAGCTGTTAGAGCCAATTTGTAGGAGGAACTTCGATCACTGGCAACTCGCTGGTCTTTGCCGTGGTGTGTAGGGGGGACTTTAATGTCATCCACTTCAGTTACGAGAAGTCAAATGGATTGTGAATAACAAGGAACATGAAGGAGTTTGCATATTGGATCCAACAGTATAATTTGATGGACATTCCCATGTCTGGAGTGAAGATTACCTGGTCTAACGACAGAAGTTCTCCGACCCTATTGCGATTGGACCGTTTTCTGGTGCCTACTGAATGGCTTGTCGAATTTCAATTGTTGCAGTGCCAAGCACTCCCTAAGCCCACCTCAGATCATAGACCCATTCTATTGCAAATTGTTGACTACGGTTGGGGACCAAAGCCATTCGGATTTGAGCTGTACTAGTTAGAGGAGGAAGGGTTCTATGACATGGTTAAAGGGTGGTGGCAGGCTTTTCAAGTAGAAGGGACGACAAGCTTTAGATTGCATAAGAAATTAAAATTGTTCAAATTGGAATTGAAAGATTGGAAGAAGGAAGTTCTCAAAGCCAAGGAGGCTAAAAGAGTGTTTTTGATGGAAAACCTTAAAGCATTAGAGTCCGAAGAAGAGAGAAGAGCATTATATGATGAAGAGAAAGCAACGATCAACAATTCTTCTTGAATATTTGAAATACCTGAAAGACGAAGATATTAAATGGAGACAACAATCAAGAGCCTTGTGGTTGGTAGAAAGGGGATAAAAACACTCATTTTTTTTTCATTGTATGGCATCGGCTATAAACAGAAATAATCGAATTTCCTCTAGTATTGTGGATGGAAACAAACTTCAGAAGAAAGATCAAGTTTGCAAAGCAATAGTGCAATTCTATGAGAATCTCCTTACAAACGATTGTTGGATTCGCCCGAGACTTGACTACCAATAGTTTGATCGTATCAAGGATGATGAAGTGACAACATTGGAGTCTCCGATTTTGGAAGCTGAAGTTAAGGCGACAGTAGATAGCTTGGGTAAAGATAAAGCTCCCGGCCCTGACGGATTTCCCCTCGCGTTTTTCCAAGTATTTTGGGAAGTGGTTAAGATAGACGTATATTTGTTCATCAATGAATTTTTTTTAGAAGGGAGCAATTCTTCTGAATTTTGTGTCTTTTATTGCTCTTATTCCTAAAAAGGAAGGGGCTGAATACTTACAAAACTTTCGACTTATAAGTCTTGTTGAAAGCCTACATAAGATTCTAGCTAAGATTCTCGCTTTGAGGCTTTGTGGAGTTTTAGGTTCGATCATATCGGAAAGCCAATGAGCATTTGTGGAGGGAAGATAGATCCTCGACAACGGGCTTGTAACCCACAAATGCATTGACTCCAGGTTCATGGAGAAGAAACCGGGAGTTGTTTGTAAACTCAATGTGGAGAAGACCTATGGCAATGTGGATTGGGATTTCCTAGATTATATGTTGGGCAGGCTGGGATGTAGATTTGAGCTTGCATTAGCTCGCTGTCCTTCTCAATGTTGGTGAATGGCTCCCCCAAAGGCTTCTTTAAGTCGTATAGGGGCCTTCATTAAGGGGACCCGCTATCTCCTTATCTCTTCCTCGTAAATGCGGAAGCTTTTAGTCGCATTATAGCCAAAGTTCAGGAGGCTAATCCTATTAGCAGGTTCAAGGTTGCCGCTTTGTCTCCTTGGGTTTCCCATCTTCAATTTGTAGATGATACGATGATTTTTTGTGATGCTGATCCATTGATGATAGCCAACTTGTGCGAAATTATAGAATGTTTTGAAGTGGTCTTGGGCTTTAAGGTCAACATCCATAAAAACGAAATCTTAGGCATTCATCTAGGCAGCGAGGAATTATAGAGATTGGTGACGATGTTTGGCTGTAAAGTGGGATCTTTTCCCCCTTCTTACTTGGGACTCTCGCTATGCATTGGGATTTGAGAAGCCTACTCTGTCTTTGGGATAAGGTGTTGGAAAGAGTTGAGAGAAGGTTATCTTCTTGGAAGAGTCGTTACCTCTCCTTGGGCAGCTAGCTGACTCTTCTTCAAGCCACTCTATCTAATATGCTAGTCTATTTCATGTCTGTATTCAAGCGTTCTAAACTTGTGTAGGATAAATTGGACAAGTCGAGAAGGGATTTCTTATGGAAGGGATCAAGTGATGGGTTCAAATTCCATTTGCTAAAATGGGAAGAAGTGTGTCTGTCTTTGGATCAGGGCGGTGTGAGCATCTGTATATTGAATCTTATGAACTAAGCTCTTCTTGGCAAATGTTTGTGGCAGTTTGGGATTGAGGAGGGGCACTTTTGGTGCGAAATTATAGCTTCTAAATACGGTCTCAAGGTAGGAGGATGGGAGACTAAGGATTCTTCTTGCTATTGAGCTTCTTATGTGTGGCGGGCCATCGTAGATCTCAAAGGAAAATTCTGGGAAGGAGTGCCTTTTTCCCTAGGAGATGGTCAGTCAAGTTTTGGAAGGATCCTTGGTGTGGGGGAGACGGTCCGTTAATTAACCTCTATCCATCCTTGGCGGGTCTGGCGACATCCAAAGAGTAGAAAGTAGCAGAGTGCGTTGAATATAGTGGCTCTTCTGTTATTTGGACTCCTCCATGTAGGAGGCCGCTTTCGGACAACAAAACTGAGGACTTGTTATCTCTTTTGGGCTGTCTTCGTGTTGTGGTTCCTCCAGCTGGTGAGGATTCCATGGTGTGGACTATGCAGAGTTCCGGTTGTTTTTTAGTCAATCCTTCTACAATTTGCTCCTGTTGGATCGTACAAATCCCTGTGGGACTTTTGCCTATCAGTTTTGATTCCAAGGTGTGCTTCCCACAGTGGCTGCACTCACCTGACTCGTGGCAAGGAATAGGGTTTTGACGATTAATAATCTCCAAATCGAGCCAATGTCATTCCGAACACATGTTGCCTTGGCATGGGAGACTCTGAGTCTATCGATCACTTGTTCATGACCTGTCCGTTCTCAACCAAGATTTGAGTGCATTTTCTTTCTCAATTTCAGATGGCTTGGGTAATGCCGCATTCAGTTTCGGCCCTCCTTTGGTCTTGGCCAGGCAGATTTATGGCTAAAAAGGTGCGACCCATTTGGAACCTTCTTTTGCCGGCCATCTGGTGGGCCATTTGGGGCGAGCAAAATAGACGTCGTTTCTAGGATTATGCGGGATCTTTCATCGCCACACTGCTGTTTATAAAAGTGAATGTACTAGAATGGCCTTCAATCTTTAAAGTTGACTTAAATTTTATTAAATTGTCTGTTGGGCTGTATATTGCTAGTTCTCCCCCTTCTGCTATATTCTTTTCTTGCTTGTTTGCAAGTGGGCCTTTAATAAAACTTCCATTAATCCTAAAAAAAGAAATTTTGCTCCTAATTTTAAAATTTCAACCATGTTTGTATCTATGATTTTCTCAATTCCAGCAATACCTAAAGTTTTATTTGGACCTTTTGCTTTTAGCCTCGTTCGATTTAGTAAATTATAGCTTCTAACTTACAAATTTCACTTAATTTGGAATGCACCTGATTCAAATTACCTACATAGTAAATCATGTTTACCTATGAAATACTTTTTTTTTTTTTTTTTTTTTTTAAATATATATATATATATATATATATAAAATAATAATTTTGAAAAGTCCTTTGAAATACTTCTTGAAGAAAGATTCACAACTTTATTGTTACTTTAGAGGGATAAAACATTTTTTAATGGGTTGGATAAGCAAATTCTCATAATGTTTCCAAACATTTGGACAAATTGTGTTTTTTAATACCTTGATTGCTTGCTTGGTTCTCCCTTTCCAATCCTCTTGGATTAATGGTTCTACTTTGCCTTTGCCAATGGTTTTCCAAAAGCTACAACCTTGGAGATCCAGAGACAATCGAGTGCTCCATGAGATGTAATTAGCCAGGTTCGATTCTCCCATTACTACCACAATCAACACTTACTGGAAACAATTCAAACGTTTCTATAACAAAACCACACTGTAACCAATTAGACCTTTAGATTTCTAGAACTGATATGTGAATCTAAGATGCTGACTAATAACAAACTAAGAAGCAAGGTGTTTTGTATCTGTTACGATACGCCCGTAAAGGCCGATACGTATAGGTAACGGCCATGACGGTTATGCGATACGGGGGTGAAAAGGGGTAGTTAGTTTTTTGGAGACCGTATCAGCTGTTACGGTGGCCATAAAGGCTGTTACAGGGCATAACGACCGTTACTCCCATAACGGTTGAAAAACGATCACTTTTTTTTTTTTTTTTCCAATTTAAATTTAATTTTCTCCTCTTTTTCACTTTTCTCATTCCAAAAACTCTCTTATATCATTTTGCAACAGATTTCAACCACTCTTACTATAGCTGTTAAGATTAAAATTGTAGATTGAAAGATTTGAGTGAATAGAATCTCCGAGGGCTTTTTTTTTCAAAAAATTGAAAAAACTGTATTTATGTTTTTTTTTTCCTGATTTCTAGTTCTAATACTTGATTGTGATGTGTAAACATTAGAGACATAATCATATTAAACAATTCATTAGATAGCTTGATACAACACTCTCACCCAAGAGTGGACCGTTACATTACCATAAACATGTTCAAAACGAAAAATGAATACGTATTTGAAATATTTACATTATTCTTGATTTTCTAGATATTTTTTTTTTCAGAATTTTTTTGGCAAAAGAAAATTTTCAACCATTACGCGGGTCGTAACGGTCGTCAGGCCCTCGTATCGGTAATGGTGGTGACCGTTATGGCCACCATTACCAATATGAAATACCTTGCTATTGCTAGGAAGCCGCTGGGTTATTTAAAGGCTTTAGGGTGGGCAAGATGGAAAAGCCGGTTTCCTACCTTCAATTTGCGGATGACACGCTTGTATTTTGCGAGGCGGATAAGGGGATGGTGAAGGATTTGAGGAAAGTGGTAATTTGTTTCAAAGCGATGTTGGGGTTTCCTATTGCTTGTGGGGCAGAATAGGGTTCTCATAACTGTCAATCTTTAGAATAGGTCCTTGCCGATCCCGAACATGTGTTGTATGTGCAATCAAGATGCAAAATCTAATGTAGAGAGGGTCGCGGACAGTTACATGGCCAAGATGGATCAGAAAAGGCCCGGTTGATGATAGAAGTGATCCAGGCCATCGGACCTTAAATCAGGTGTATCTCGCAATCCGGAACGAGTTATCGGGCGTAAAATATATGATTTTGGGGTAGAACGAGCTACTTTAGCCAACCGACCCAGCTCCGCCGGGTTATGCAAGCCGGATTTGCAAAATACCGCTAGATCGACGATCGTTTCCCTATTTTAATTCCGTTTTTACTATAAATAGTAAGTTTTAGTTTGATTATAACTCTTCATCCGTTGGGCTTTAGGAGTTGTCCCCAACGTGAGAAGAGCTTAGAAAAATTAGGAGAACAGCTTGGTGAAGCCAAATAGGACACTTACTATTTTTTGGCTGAAAACCTTGCGCACTAGTAGACATCATGACCGTCTATAAATAGTAAGTTTACTATTTATAGTAAGTCGCGAATTCTACGAGTTTTAGTTTTAGTTTGCTTCTGATTTCTCTCCTATTGCTTGTTATCCCTATTTAAAGGGTGGTGAACTCGTTTTTTTTTCATTCATCAATCAAATTTCGAATTTATTAGAATTTATTTCTATTTTCTTGCTTTCTTTCCTTGTGGATTCGAGAAGTCTCTGTGAGGAGTCCAGAGATGCTCCGTGGATTTGGAGTAGTTATCCTTGAGGAAGATGGTGATCGACCTCATCACATTCATCCCTGTGTCAGAATTTGTGAATCATTTATTCATCTTTTGCTCCTTTGTTAGCGAAGTGTGGTGTCACTTTATAGCGGGGGTATGGAGTTGATCGGGTGATGCCTAAGTCAACTGGGGATCTTCTTTGGGCTTGGCAGCTGATGTTGCTGGCGATTTGGTGGTCTATATGGGGAGAGAGAAATCAACGTTGTTTTCGTAATCATTCGCGATCTATTCAAGCGGTGATGCTAGGGATTTCTCATTTGTTGTTTGATTGGATAGAGTTGTAAAGGTTATAAGGTTTTTGTGTTCTGTCCGCTTGCAGGCGATTTTGTTGTTTCCTTTCCTGCCTAACGATTGCTAGTAGTTTCTTTAATATAATTTTTTCACTCTTAAAAAAAAAAAAAAAGATATGAAAGAACTTGGGCAAGCATACTTATCTTTGTTATAAATTGTAGGATCGAAAACAAAATCCTAACCTTGATTTGTAAGGTTGAGATCTTGGACCTGCACCCATGAGTGCAGTCCAATTATTGTGTCTCACATGATAACAGAGTAATAATAAAAGGAAAAGCACTCACGTGAGATCCTTGCACAAATCTTGGGATAAAAGAGAGCAAAATAAAATTTGACTTCTATTTGTGTCTTGTAAAGATCATATATGAACCGATCTTTAAAAAAAAAGATTGTATATGAATCAATCCTCGCTATTCTATTTGCTTATAAATTCGAAGTACGTGGATACTATTCAAACTATGCCTTTCTAACTTTTTATCTCCAAAACTAAATAACTTGAACTGTGAAGCCCATGGCTAGGTAAAATGAGTCCAACCCATTACACTTGTTAGAGTACACAGCTTTGTGTGTACATGCAAAGCATCATAATCTTGTTAGTGTACACAGTCTTGTGTGCACCTACAATTCACCATACCTATTTATATCCTCTAGGATTTGATTTGATCTTATTCAAGCTTATCTTTGTAACTAATTAATTATAAATAAAGGGTCATTAGAGAAGGGAGGTTTAAGCCCTCCAATCCTCATTCAACTCCTCATGTCACATCTTTCATTATGTAGTCTCTTGAGTTTAACAAAACTTAAACCATGAAACACGCACACACATAAATAAACAATTATAAAACGTAAACCGTTACAAAACCAAAACTAAACAAATCACTTTGTACTCTAATAACCAATTCAAGCCCAACCTTCCCAACCGCCGACCAATTTGATTGCTGAGTTAAAAGTTCTTAGTTTTAGATATATTTCTTTATTTATGGTTCAATTTTCTGAAATGAATTGATTTTGGATCAATGGTTTAACATGCAACAGCTTCAACTTGGTGTGGATGAGAGCTATTCTTTATATGTCGCAAAGGACGATGGACAGTCGATCATCGGAGAAGCTATGATTGAGGTAGGAATAGGATGCTTTGAATGCTTATAACCTCTGTGTTAGGCAAATATTCAGAAATGGATGCATGTATTTTGATAATGGTGATGTTGGCTATACTGTTCTCAATGAAACATTATTTAATTATCTTTTCTTTGTCGACAGCCAAGCAGAAATCTAAAAGATAAAGTACCAAGTTTAGAATATTAATATGTTGTCTACACATACTGTGCATACATGCACATGACAAGCCTACAGAAGATGTACCCCATGTTAGTGGATATTATATTTGAGGATCAGTACAATTTGACTTTTTTCAGTTCTATTGCATTCTCTTTTTATATATTGCTTTTCTTTCTGTCCTTACCAATGAAAATTTTCACATAGAAAGTAACAATAAGAATAGGGCCCTATCTTCGTTACCCTTAAAAAAAAAGAAATAGTGCCCTATGGTAGAGTGCAAGATCCAGATGCATTCAAGGATTTCAATAGGCTGCAATATGAGACATTATTATAGGAAATTACCACAGTTCTCTGAGAGGGCGCATAGGGAACCAGATATTCAGGACAGTTGACGAGAGACACAAGGCAGTTCTGCTCGAGGTCAGTGTGTGTTCGGGAGGTAAGAATGCCTTTGAGAGAATTGCGGTCATCATCACCATCACCACCACCACCATCATCATCTAAGCCTTATCCCATCTAAATGCGGTTGGACACCTGAATCCTTTTCTGCCGTTCCACTCTATCAAGGGCCATAACTTCAGTTAGACCATAGTTCATTAAGTATTTTCTTACTAACTCACACATCTCCTTTTGGGCCCTCCCCTTGCTCTTTTAGAGCCTTCAACTTGTACGAATTCACTCCTTCTAACTGGTGCAGTTCCTGTTCTCCATCAAGAAAGACTTTTAGATGGTTTTATCATGTGCAACTGAGACCAAGCATTGCTCTGGTTAGGAGTGAGTTCATACAAGTTGAAGGCCCTAAAAGGGCAAGAGGAAGGCCCAAAAGTACATGGTTGTTTGTAGTAAGAAAAGACTTGATGAACTATTGTCTAATTGAAGTTATGGCCTTTGATATAGTGGCATGGCCGAAAGGATTCATGTCGCCAACCCTATTTAGTTGGGATAAGGCTTAAATGATGACGACCACTGCAATTCTTTGAGAGGCATTCTTACTTCCAGAACATGTGCCGACCTCAAGCAGAATTGCCTTGTTTCTCTCGTCAACTGTCCTGAACATCCGGCGAGCCCTTTGAAGGGGCGCAATTAACACTTTTACCCTCCATGCGTGTCTTTAGAGAATGGCTAGAATCTTCTGCATGTACCCTGGTTTTTGCTAAATCTGGTATCAAATTCAGCCCCTCCCCTGATCATGTGAATTGATAGGAGGGATAGCTGTTTCAAACTCTCAGTGTACCCCAATCATCTAAGGATGTGTCATCCTTTTCCTGACCTGGTAGAATGCACAACACCTGAGTTTTGTCGTATCTGATTCTTCATCATCTTCATCTGCAACTGAGAGCTACCACAACCGTGATTAGTAGTGCCCCCCGAGCCTTTGACCGCGTCATCTCTCCAGCGCTGGTTCCTCATCCTACACTTTCACATAAAAGCAAGACCTGTCAATCCATGGATCTTTTGTTCTGGGATTGGGATTCCTTTATTTTTATTTTCACTCTCATGAAGTGTATCTCCTCCCATCAACTTGCTGTATATTTCAGCCACATCCCCTATGCAAGAACCAATTGAGACCAATGCTTCCTCTAATGATGCTTCTAGAGGGAAGCTGCACCCAAGTGACCCCGTTCTCCACCATCGACCGCCCGGACCGTCTTCACAAGGTCCTTATAGGGTCATCTCCAAATGTCTTTCCGGCGGTGAGCACCCTTGCACATCATGTGAGAACCCAGCTCGAATTGGAGAACTCACCATGGAGCAGACCCACTTGAAGCCTTGGTGATATTGATCCTCTGTCGATGGTGACCACCAAACTTCCCTCAAGTTTCTTGCGCAATCCCCTTCACCCAAGCCACTCTTGCATGCTGCTGAACCACATGTTTAAAGAGCTTTGCGCTGCTAATCATGGCATCCGTGCTCCTCTTCTCTGCTTCCCTTCACATAACTTTGCTGAGGGAATGCGATCTATAGTCAACTGCAAATAATCCAGGACATATTTCGCAAATCTATGACCATTCATCTTCTGGCCAACATTCATTAGCTTCATCTTCTGGCCAACATTCATTGGCTTCATCTTTTGAGTCGAAGTGAATGAATGAAAATCCTGTAATTCTCCAACGACTAGCGGTAATGAGGAATAATCTCTGTTACCTTGCCATACCTGAGAAAGAACCATTGAAATTCTACCTCTATTCATTCTTCAGGAAAATGCTCTATGAATAGGGAGAACCACCCATCTGCTACCAGGTTTCACTTCCTTCTCTCGATGCCCAATCTTCTCTCGCGATCTTTGAGGATTCTTTTCCCTCCAGCTGCTCTTTGGAGTCCATCTCGCAGCCATTCACACTGATCAAAAGGAAATGAGTCAAATGGCATAGACCTTAATTTGTAAGACGACAATTCCTTTCATTGATGGAATTCAGCAATCGCAGGCTGTTATATCCTTAAATATTTTCTTATTTAAATGTGTTGGATGCATCTATTATGCAATTTGCATACCTTTATCATGTCATTTGTGTTCATCATAACCTTGACCTTAGGCATTTGAGTTAGGTCTGCTATAACCTCAATCTATAACATTTGCTATAACCTCATATGTCATGTCATCGTCTTCATCATAACCTTGGCGCATGACCTTAGGCATTTGAGTTAGGTCTGCTATAGCCTCATGTATGTTTCTTTTGGAAAAAAAAAAGTCCTCAAATTTGTTTGATTAATCTATTTCTGCAATTTGCTTTTTCTTTTTTCTTTTTATCGTTTAGATCTGTTTTTTCGTGGACTTAATTACCTTTGTATTTTCTCTTTGTAGGCAAATACTATTTATGGTGCACTGCGTGGATTAGAGGTGTGTATAAGCCATAGGAAAAATATTTATGCTCATTATGTTGATTAGTTGAATCAAAGTATGCATCTTTATGTATTATTTAAAAGTTGGCACTGGACTAGGAGTGTTAAGTTAAACACATTATGTTTTCTCTTGGTTATTTGCACTTCTTTGCATATGGTGTATCTATAGTACTTGGGACCTGTTTGTACACTGCAAGCCTAAAGAAATTGCATTCAATTCATGTAGCCAACAGCTAGCGACTACATGGGATTCATGTCTACAATATGTTATTTTCATTGATAGTAGGGAGAAGACGTCCAAATGAAACGTAATTTCATTTGGCAAGCTCCAATATAGAATTTGTTTGCATTGACTGATCATATGGTTTCCAAACCCTAACCCTAACCCTAACCCTAACCCTAGCTTTTTTTCATAAAATCCTAAATTCTCAATTTCTTGATTTCTAAACCCAAACCCTAATACATTTAAACCCTAGCAAAACGCGAGTGAGTCCTTGAACTTAGAATGAATCCTATGCTAGATTGAAGTTCTACCTTCCATTGGACCATGTCTGATCAATAGCCTTAAGGATCTATTTTGCGCGATTGTGATGTGGTCTTGAACTTGAGCTTAATTGAATATTTGATTTCTCTAAATTTGTGGTAGATTGGCTTTATTTTATGCTTTAATTTGCTTTGGTAATTCGTTAATTAATTTATTTGCATCCTCCTA
Source organism: Magnolia changhungtana (assembly GCA_030180095.1). Classification (NCBI taxonomy): domain Eukaryota; kingdom Viridiplantae; phylum Streptophyta; class Magnoliopsida; order Magnoliales; family Magnoliaceae; genus Magnolia; species Magnolia changhungtana. The sequence goes on along the minus strand of JASAUF010000224.1, from coordinate 1,045,059 downwards.
GTTTAGGCCATCTGTCCTGCATCAGGTATAGGTCTACAATCACCATTTTTGGCATGTGCTGCATAGAGGCAAGCCTCTTACATGTAGCTTTTATATATGGAAGCTTTTATAGTCAGTGTGATTGCATCATCTTTCATAATATGGAAGTTTTTGTGGAAAAATTGGGCAGGAAAGTTCAAACTTTGTAAAACAAATTTCATTATGCAAAGTGCAAACCATGTATCACAAACAAAATTTAACTGTCTGGCTATTAGGAACATCTAAATGGTGAAAAGATATACTAGAAGAACCATGTAGACTTCTAAATTGGCTTTGTCAAGCATTATTTGGCTATGGATATCTTTCTGATCTAGTCCTTAAAAAATGTAGGTATTTTCCCCCAGAAATATTGAAATATATTGTAAAAGATCTAATTTACCAACTGACATTGTGAGAACATTGGTTTATTAGAATTATGTGGACTTCCAACTGGCTTTGTCAAGCATTAATTTCTTTCTGATCCATTGCTTAAAATATGCGGGTGTTTCTTTCCCAGAAACTTTGAAATAAATTGTAAAAGATATAATTTATCTAGTATCAGGCAAGAGATGTAAAGCTGATACATTTCATCTTGTTCCTTCAAAAAGTTACCCTGGCATATTTCTCAGCCCTGATTTTCTTATACAGTTGTTAATTGTTATACATTTTTCTTGTGATTGATGGTACTCCAGTTACCTTTCCCATGTTATAACATCAATTTATTACCTTCATTTAGATTTAGTGGATGATATTGGGATTGGATTCACTTTTTAAAGTTTCTATCTTTTCCAGACATTCAGCCAATTATGTACCTTCAATTATGAAACTAAAACAGTTGAAGTAAACAAGGCACCTTGGTATATTCAAGATGAACCTAGATTTGCATTCCGTGGGCTTCTCATTGGTATGCTACAGTTATCTTTTGCCTCATCATCAAATTTAAATTTGTCAAAACTGTTTCCATTATTCACTAAAATGATTTTTGATGCATTGTATATATTTATTTGCAGATACCTCACGGCACTATCAACCGGTTAATATCATAAAGCAAGTAATTGAGTCAATGTCATATGCTAAACTTGTAAGAGAATGTCACTTCTGATAATTTCAAGCATGCCAATATGAGTGTCTTCCTTCCTGATCCCTTCTCTTCAATTGTTTTGCATGTACTTATTGATATTGAGAATCTCATCCACTAGAATGTTCTTCACTGGCACATCATAGATGAAGAGTCATTTCCTTTAGAAATTCCTTCATATCCTGATCTGTGGAAAGGTGCATACACAAAGTGGGAGAGATACACAGTTGAGGATGCTTATGAAATTGTCGAGTAAGTTACCGAAGATCATATTCATCACCATACACCCAACAATTTAATGCTTTAAATCACAATCTTTCTAAGTGTTCTCTGAACGTTACCATTGGAAGATTCTAAATATTAGGCGCATCATACTAGAATTTCCCCCTTTTATTGTGCATTGGATAGACTTCATATCTACCATAGTGGCTGCATCCTGATCAACATATTGTAGAACAAATTTCATGTCTGAGTATCTGGGAGGTCTTGAACGATACTGTTTCTAAGCTTTATGTCTATAATAGACAATAGAGTCGAACTGTTAAAAAAATCGAGTCGATAAATTATTTTTTTTGAAAAGGGACAATGAGCCAATAAATTATGGGATCTTTTGGGAGGGGGTGATCTCAGTGCCCTGACATAACTTCACAGATGCTGATGTAGTTCATTTGCCTGTAGCATTTTCTCTTTGATGTGTATCTCTCATCAACCAATGGAGGTGGTCTTTGGACAGTTCAGGCATATTTACAGCTTTATCTTTTTATGCTTCTCTGCAGTGGGACAAGGGTCAATGTTGAAGTGCCTACAGCTAGGACCTGGTTGTACCAAGGTTCCCCCCTACAGTGACGGCTTTCAGATGGCTAGTCGTCAAGGATACAATTCTCACCGCTGACCACCTGAGACTGTGAGACATAGGGGGTTGATCATTATTAACAGTTATTCATTATGCTTATGAATGAGGAAACCACTGATCACCTCTTTATGCAGTGCCCTTTCAATTATAGACATTTGGAGGGGCCTCTTTGATTTGCTGAAGGCTGCATGGGTGATTCTGGAGTTGATGGCCTTGTTTTTGTAATCTTGGGATTGGTTTGGGAGCAAGTGTTGTACAACCTTGATGAGGTTGTCACTCTTAGAAAGTATGTGGTCAATTTGGATGGAGTGGGAAATAAAGTCATTAATAATTTGGAACTGCCAAAAGAAGGTTTTTCAAGAGTGAAAGGAAAATGACATATTAGACGATGAATTTCGAAGTCTGTCATGTGGTGGTCGAGGTGCCATTACTAGGGCAATAATTGTTGTAATTTAGGGCTTATTTTTCATTTTTCTTTTCCTTTTTGTTTTTCTTATGCCTGTTTTGGTGCTTTCACCTTCTATTAATGAAATACATTCTAAAAAAAGGGAAAAAAGAAAAGAGAGAGAGAAAGTGCCATTCGAAATTTTATCTTGCGGCATTCAACTGTAGCTACAAAGTAAGAGTTCTTTTTGAAATTGAACCCTATCATATCATTCTCTGGCACCATGGTTCTGAATATCTGTATCGGTAGGCATAACAGCCCTGAAAAAATTGATATGATCCAATGTCGCGTATCAATATCGGTCCCATATCGGTCCATATTGGACTGTATTGAACAAATTTTTTTAGCCAAAAAAATATCTTTTTATTTATTTATTTTTGATGTTTTGAACATGTATACATTAGTGCATCGAACCATTCTTTGTAAGAATGCTGTTTGTTGGGTTGACCTGTTGTAACGTGTACGTCTGTAAACTGTAAGCTATGATGTTCAGTCTTTTGAATATAAATTGTTGATGTATGTCATAAATTGATATGATACATTATTAATGAGTGCATTCATCTATCATTTCATTCATATGTACATTTCCCCAAATTGCTTACATTTTTTTTTAAATGGTCGAAAATACATTAAAAAACAAACAAACTTACATTGCATAGATGGTACAATGGGTGAAAATGCATTAAAAATGCATATTCGGGTCTATGTTTAAACAACATAGATCTACATTCAAACAACAATAAATTTCCATTTTCCAAATCTGATTTTTGAAAAAACAATTGTCAAACAATGGGTGAAAATGCATTAAAAATGAAATTATAGAACATAAAATGTAGATCTATGTTCAAAACTTCAAATAACTTAGATCTATGTTTAAACAACCTAAATCAATCATTCCCCCAAAGAAATTTTGGAGAAGAAAGAAAAATTCCAAAAATGCCTAAAAAAGGCAAAAAATGGCCTGAATATATAAAAATAAATTAAAATCCATCAGCAATGGTAGATCTAGGTTAAAATAACCTAGATCCATGTTTAAACAATCTAAATCTATCATTCACCCAAAGAAATTTTGGAAAAGAAAGAAAAAATATCGAAAAATGCCTAAAAAAGGCAAAAAAAGGGCCTATATATATATATAAAATAAATCCAGCAGCAATGATAGATCCATGTTTAAAAACATAGATTTACCTAGATCGAACATTCGATTTATTTTCGAAAAAACTAAAAATTTCAGAAAATGCTAAAAAAATGTACCAGAAGTACAAAAAAAGAAATGTTATGTATATTTTTTAAAGCGATGGATCTGTGAAATTTGTAGATCTATACTATCAAAACACTCTTCATGCATCATTACAACAATTAGTGTAAAATAGCTATAAAAAAAGGAAAATTTCTGAAAATTTCAAATTATACCATCGTAAGTCAAGAAAAAAAAAAGAGGAGTAAAAATTCCCAATCGAACACAGATGAAGCGTGAGTTGATTAATTTGGGGTTATCATTCTAATTATACTTGATTCCAACAAGAACAAAAGGAAAGTACTATAAAAAAAAATAAAAATTCCCCAAATTGGTTACCTTGCATTTGATCCTTCAATTCAAGGCAAAAAAGCTTGTTTGATCTTCGAAATAGCTTTAAATCTGGTTGGAAATGACCTCGAAACAATCCCTAACCTGTAGAAATTCAAAAGGAGAAGAAAAAAAGGGAAGTGGAAAATGGGAGCTGTTTGTAGCAATTTAAGCTCATATCAGTCTGACTGATACACGTATGGCATATCGGTGTCCATATAGGCTGTATTGGCTGATGCGGGCCATATCAGATCGATATGGTCTAGTTTTTTCATAACTGGTAGATACAGACCTGTGTCTTATATCGTACTAGGCCGATATGGATACGATATGGCTGCATTGGCCAATACGATCCCGATATCCAAAACACTGGCAGCATGAAGAGCATTCGGCTGAAAAATCAGAAATAACATTTGGGAAGGAGCAGTAGTGCTTATTAGGAGTTGGAATGCATGCTTTTTGAAGCTTGTGAACTGTTTTACTGTGTCTAAGGCACAAGCTTCCTTTCTTTAAGCTTCTCTTTCAGGTTCTATTTTATCCGCTAGAATTGTCTTTGGTGTGATTGTAAGAATTCATATTATTTTGTTAGATATGTCTTTAATTGTTTTCTTTTCATACATTGAAATTTTGTTCTTATGAGATGTTTGGCTCAAGGGGGTGCTGTTTTAAGTTATTCCATCATCTTTGTCATATTGTGATTTTTTTTTTTTTTGGGTAGGTAATATTGAGAGTTCTTTTAACCTACTTTAGTACTTAACTATTTGTGAAATGCTAACATTGTGTTTTGTGCTTTGTTTCATTGATGGGTATCATGTTGTGAAGGTTTGCCAAAAAGAGAGGTGCGCTCCATCCTAAATTTGAGAAGTTATTGAATAGACAATTTGTATTTTATTCTTTTCATGGTCACTACCATGAAATCACAATGATCCCTTGTTGCACTTGAGAATTATATTGTTTGTCAATTGGTCATAGAAGATGTTCAAGTTATTAGATGAGCTGGTAGAGATAGTGTAATGTGGTGATCAGGGTTCAATCCCTAGCAACCTTTAAAAAAGAAAAAAGTTTTTAAGTTGTTCACAGTGGATTCATGGACATAAATATGTTTCTGTTTGTGGAAAAAGATTGTTATGACTTATGAGTATTTCAATTTCATGATTATTGATTCACAATGGCAGGTATCAACATTATGGCTGAAGTGGATGTCCCTGGTCATGCGGAATCATGGTAAATTACATTTTTATAAATTGTCTTTTCTTTCCATTGTGATAATTATAGTTTACATGCCTTTCGGTTGTTTTGCACAAGTGATTTTCTTCCCTACAAGAAATTATTATCGTAATTATGGTGTAATATTGGAAAATTTGTATTGAACGTGATTATATTCTATTGATAATGTCCCAAGGCCATTGTAGTGCTTATGCAACGACCTTGGTGCTCTGTTACTGGCGCAATGATAGTGTCAGTATTGGAATATTCAGGGTGTCAGTTACAGCCAATTTCTAGAAGCCTGATTTGTTTATCAGCTTTTCAGATTAATATATTAAAATCCTATACCTATCAAACTAATTATCTTTATATAAAAATATCCCCATAAGTAAAGACTATGAAAACTTGGACCTTTAACTCTAGTCATAAATTTGAAGATAAAAAGTATTAATAGACCCAAAACTAATATATATGTAAGGGTGTGTTCGATGCACATTTATGTTGACATGGTGTAATGTAGAAAATCGAAAAGAAATTGAATTTTAAAGTGGTAGAATTGATATGCACCAATTAGGAGATCAAATTTCTCTTCGACGTCCTGCATGATTGATAAATACGCCCATATAGAGGACTGTTAGATGCTTCTACTGGCCTTCTAGTTACTAGAACTAGAAAAGAGAACTAGGAGCAAACCATACTAAAGAAACCTCAAAATAACATGATCTGTAATCAACTGCATATGCCTATACGTACAGCCCTCTTGCCTTTATATTGGCTATAATTCTCCTCTACATTGTTCTAGAATGAGCTTCTTTAAAAGACTCATTGCTTAATTGTCACTGACCCCATATCACTTGCCTACGTCTACTCAAACTTGCTTTAGGCGAGTATATTGAAATAAGTAAACTAAAATAAGGAGTTCTAATCCAATTATAGCTCTTTCTATGTAAGCTCTATGGACCTATGTACGCTAATGCATGCACTGTACTTGCAGCATGGTTAGTAAGCAGGGCTGTAAACAGTGATAAAATGGATGAATGAGCATTTGACCATCACTTGATTGGAAATGTGGACCCCACTTCTGGTTGGTCTATAGAGTTATCTGATTGATTTGTGACTGCCAGTCCAGTAGGATCCTCTATATATAGAAAAAAGAAAGAACAATTGACGTGTGTGCTTAAGTGAAGAGTTGGAAACCAATTGTGGCATGGTGGTATGAAAGCTACCCTGTTAGATTGATGAAGTTTTGCTTGGTGTAACTTGTAGGAACAACCCATTCTTTCTCAAGAAATGAAGTTCCAATAGAAGAACATTGCATTTGGCAAATTAATTAGTCACCAAGGGTGGAGCAGATCGAATCAATTTCATTCGTAGAATCTTGACAACACCTGATTATGAAATTTGGAGACTGTTTATTAAGGTATATCTTGAAGGGCAAGATCTTTGTGAGCTTGTTGCTTAAGTGGATAGATCCTACATACTGAAAACCCCCAGCATATTGGAGAAATTGAGGAATAAGATTTGGGAAAGATTTTTTTTACCCTATGAGGATCAATCCAAAGGTACTTATCATATTTGGGATATTGAATCACAGAAGGAAGTGTTAAAGACACTTGAAACAACTTTTTATTTGAGGAAATGTGATGAGGCTTTGGATGCTAGAGAATAAGCTAGCCTCATAGACATTCTATCGATAGCTTAATGTTTTTTTGAAGTTAAAAAATATATGCCCAACATTCGGAGTTGAATTTGCATGAATATATCAGTGAAGCAAGGTTGACATTGTGCTTAATTTAGGGGTTTCAAAAAGAGCATAGTCCCTTGTTACATCTCATCATCGTCATCATCATCACCATTCTTTTTCACTGCATGAGGTGGTGGGTACCCATATGCATGTTTGTGCTTCAATAATGAGGGACTACTAGCAAGTTGGGAATATAGGCCTGGCAGGAATGCTTGATCTACCACTAGGAAATTCACAGACGGGTGAGGATATTCCAAATGGAGTATGCTTCCATCTTCGATCCCAGATGAGATCAGCGTGCTAGAGACAGGTCGGGAACGTTGGCATGACGGAAAAGAGGGGATAATCATCAAGCTTCTGATTCAAGAAACACTCACGGTGGGAAAGGGAAGGAGATATTTGAGGTTGCGGAAGGAGATGAGGTCATGGTGGAAGAGGGCTCTCAAGGGGGTTGGACAGCTGTTCGCGGTAAGAACTCGAAGCCAAAGCTTAACAGAAACGCGTCTTAGGAGCTTCCAGTTTTATAGATGCTGTTTGTGGTGGGTTTCCCTGATGGGTGGTTGCCGTTAAACTTTGAGAGAGTTTTCTGCAGAGCCACCAAGTTGATGGAAGTCGCTGTCCTTCGTATGCAGAACTCTTCTTCCCCTGGTGGGATTTCATTCGTGAGGATGAGATTGGAGGAAGTGGTGAAAGCGGTGAAACTCTTGGATGGTGTAAGTTTTGGTGGTAAGAAGCTTGGTGTTCAGAAAGCTTGATACGAGCTGGATATAAAAAGCAGAGAAGCGAAAAGTTGGAAGGAGAAAAGGGAGTAAGCTGTTAGAAAATCCGACCCGGAAATCAGGCAGACTTTTCAACATCTCATGAGTGTGAGGGCGAAAGAAATAACTTTCGGAGTGAGTTCGTCCCATACGCATTCCAGAGATGCGACTGGATAGGTGGAGTTCAGGAGGTCAATTTGGGATGTGGTTGCAAACATTCCAAGTTAGGGGATGAAGAAGATATTGAAGAATCTGCAGGTTGGTGAATTAGAGTGATAAAATCAGGAGGTCTGGATTTGGAGGGAGATCACGGAGCATGGTCTGGTGATCAGAATCCATAAGAAAGTTTTGGATGATTCATGGAACACTCTAAGAAATAGCTTCGTTGCGTCTGTTAAGCCAGGGATGTCGGCGAACAAGATTGAAGAGTGGTTGTGTCACAATTGTTGTGTCGAAGCAGAGGATTTGGTGAACAAAGGTCTGAATGATAACGAAGTATGGATTTCCACCTCCTCTCAGATAAACACAAATCAGTTTTTCGTTGCAATAAATCTTCATCGTGATGACCTTTTTTTTTTTTTTTTTTTTGCCTTTTTTCTTTTCTTTTTTGGCGCGGGGGGGGGGGGGGGTGGGTGGTGGGTGCAAAGGTGGGCCAACTGGTCCATGTTTGGAGATAAGGAGATGTGGTTTCAGATTTTGGAGATTGGGGCCTGTATTTGGGTTGTGGTGAGGATTGATCCACAAATAGAAGGATGTGAAAACAATCGGTATGCTACAGCATCAATCAGAAAAAAAGGAAATTCAGTAATCGCTTCAGGAGGTTAAAATCTGCGTGGGGGATTTGAGTTTCATGGTGAGACTGGTGTGGGAAGACAAGCTTCAAAGCGATGCAGCAATGTCAGCTCCAAGCTCTAGCTCCCCGGGCATGGCGGTTCGATTTCTGGAAGAGGGCAGAGTACCAGAGAATGAAGTTGAAGCGTGGAGGGTCTTTAATGCTTGCCAGTCTCCCAGAGGCATGCTATTGCTGGATGAGTTGACATGGGGAGGGATTGTCGGTCAATACAACCGAATTTCAGCTATGACAGGAGACGAGGTGTTCGATGGGGAGGAAGGTGAAGAGAATGTTTCTCCCTTTGATGCATGTGTCAGATGACGTTAGCGCTGGTTTTCCTAATGAAGATTTTTTTTTTTTTTTTTTTTTTTATTTTTTTAAATTTTAATTTTAATTTACAGATGTTCTGATGATGTATTCAGTCTTTTTCGGTCCTCTGTGCGTGTATCAAACGCTCGTATTGATGATCTGGATTCAGCGCAGGTGAAGAGTGGGGCATGTGCGGGTTTCTTTTATTCTCCCTCACATGGCCAGTTCGATATTTCAGGTCTCACATGTGAGGGCTCCGATTTCTTTTCTTCTATTCAACTTTTCAGAGCAGGAAAAGGGCATCGCGAGCCATGGTTATCAGGGGAGATTGATGAAGAAAATGAAGAAGAAATTAGTGAGTAGATTGAGGTCAGCGGGCAAACATCTTCAGACAGGGCAGGGATGGTGGAATGTTTGAGTTGCAGGTCAGGGTTTGATCAATCTTTAAGTTGCGACAGGTCCTTAGACATAGTGTTGACTAGGGTACATGTATCATTGGGAAAAACTAAGCAGATGGTAGTTTCACAGTGGTAGGCAAATTTTATTGCAAGTTCATCAGATTCTCAGTCTGATCTGATGGAAGTTCAGGAGGTGACGCCATTGGAAGTGGAAGATCATTCGACCTCTTTAGGCAATGGCACAAGCACTCATCAGCCGCAGCTAGTTTCGACTTTTGATTCGAATTTGGTTCAGGGAAAGGTTCACAAAGTTTCAACGGTGCTGTGAATGAAAAGGATAAAGATTGTTATGGGTAGATCGTGCGATTGGTGGCAGTATCCTTCGGGGATAGGCCAGAAGATTATATTGCCTTATTTCAGTTTGTGGAAGACAGAGATAGGCAGAGTATTCAGCAGGTTCTGAGTGATGGAAAGGTTAATGAAGGAGTGCACACCAAGCCAGCTAGGATGGATTTTATTCAGAAGTCTGCAGTTTGTGCGTCTCCTAGAATTGCAGCAAGGGGTAAATAGGTCACTTTTGTTTCCCAATGAAGATAGTTAGCCGGAATGTTTGTGATTTGGGGTGTCCGCAAAAAAGAAGTCAGATTAAGGATTTGTGCAAAAGATATGAATCTCATTGGTTTCTTTACAGGCAACAAAATTATAGTCGGTTGATTAGCGAATTGTGAATTCTTTGTGGGGTGGTAGATCTAAAGAGTGGGTGGCTTTAGAGGCCACTGGTTTGACAGGTACATTTTAGTAATTTGGGATTCTTCCTCATGCTTGAAAGTGGATAGTTGGATTAGGCAGTTTTCAGTCTCTGTTCTTTTGCATGAGAAATCATCGGGTTTCCATTGGTTTTTTCTTTTCATGGGTGTATGGCCCGAGCAGCCCGCAAGGTAGATCTGCATTTTGGGAGGAATTGAACATCCGTCGTAACAAGGGACTCTCGCCTTGGTGTGTGGAGGGGACTTCAATGTAGTGAGGTTCTCGGATGAAGTCTAATCGGGGTCGGATGACTAAGAATATGAAAGATTTCTGAGATTGGATAGCCAAGAATCATATGATTGATTTATCAATGGGAGAAGTAAAATTTACTTGATCAAATGGGCAGGTTAATGCAATCAAATCCAAGTTGGACAGATTCCTGGTTTCCTCGGAATTACTAGAGAAATACCCACTAATTCATCAAAGAGGATGTTGAGGGTCAAATACTGCATATCAGACCCAATTACTACCGAGATTTACAAACATGGCAGGGTTTAACCGCCCATTTTAATTGTGTTTTCGATGCAGGATGTATTTAGGAGCTTGAATTGAAAATGGGTATTAAAAGCGTGGTTTTAGCGCTGAAGATTCACTAAGGCAAGGGAAGAACCTCACGGGACCAAGATGGATGGATTTACACGCCAGAGATTGGAAGAAAATTGAGAAACTGAAACTCAAGTGGCCTGAAATTGGTCCAAAATGCAAGATCATAGGGTTCTCACCATCTGTTCGGCTCGAAACTTCATATATGGCCTAAGGACCATAAATTAACCGTACACGTCGAATTTCAGCTCCCGGATCCTCAGCCACCAAATCCCTAATTTGGGGCGCACCTGATGTATGGATATGCTTCAAGTTTGGTATCAACTCTTAAAATAAGGTGGCAAAGCATATGGACGGTGTGGATTTATCATAACATCACCAAGGGGGCCTGCACCATCGCGAGCGTGCATATAGGGTGTGCACGTTCGTTGTGCACCGAATATCACAAAAGTCGGTCAGCGCATGCTGACCGACGTTTCCTTCCCAAAGTCGTTCCTTTGCTCCGAACTGAACAGAGGAATCGCGATTTTGACAGTGGACCCCATCCTTCATCTGAAACATTGATCCGGACTGACCATTGCATCCAGAGAAGAATTCTGACCAAAACCTCCTATTCCCTTCCAACCATCCATATAGATAAGATTGTCATGGTTGGATCTTTCGCCAGACGTTGATCCATGTAGTGGCCCACCAAAAGCTCAGATCCACTTCAAATTTGGAATGATCTCCTAAATCAGCCTCACAGAGCTAATGGACGGCGTGGATTTCTTTAATAAAACCGATTATGGACCCCACCAAGCCTCAGCGCCAACCCATTACGCAGGCCCTGTTTATGGTGCGTCTGAGACCCGGACGTTGCGGGCCATTTTGCAGATGTGGCCAGGATCGGTCCGACGATCCTAGCCATCCAAAATCCTCCCCTAGGCCGACCGACCAGAGCTATGAAGGTTGAATAGCTCAGATCTTGCACTGGGAGTCCCTGTAGCCGAAAATTCTATTCCAAACGTAGACCGATTGCGTTTCCTGTGTAAAGAAGTCCCGCACCGACTTAGCTGCGCAAGTTCTTCACCGCCTATTGCTGCGGAGAGTCTCTCCCTTTCGCACTCCCAGCCGACCGACTCTCGGCTGCCTATAGGAAAGAAAGAGAGAGAATGTGAGAGGGGCGGGGGTTTGGACGCGAAGCATAGAAGCAGACGTGAGGGAGAGAGTTTTTTTTTTTTTTCTTTAGAGCTTAGCCTCACCATGTTGGGCTAAACCTCTTAGCTAGGGCTAAGAGGTGAAGCTTGTGGCGTGATGGGCAGACTCTACGGCTTTGATTCATCCTTTTGAAACTGAATTTGATGTTGGTTTGATTAATAAGGAATGCCTTAGTTGTTAATGGTTTATTGTGACTTGCATTACAATGGGTCTGCGATGGCTTGAGTATTTCCTTTTCATTATTGAGATTATGAAGTCATGAAACCCTGTTGTTCACCATCGTCTCCAGGGCATGGTTGGGTGATGGAACCCTTCCTAACATTCATACATCTCTCTGATTGGCTGTGTATTGGTTTAGTTCTGTTGTTTGCTTTGTCCCATAGGCATGGTTTGGTGATGGACTCCATTCTAATTTACACCCGTCTTATCTCTTGAAAACTAGATTAAAGGAAGTTCAGATTGATTTTCAGGTTATATCTTCCAACTGGATGAAGATGGGACTCGAAGTCCAGTTGAGTTCATGAATCAAGCATAGATCTCCCTGATCTCTGTGGATCCTTGGTACCCTAGTTCCCTACCTTTGAATTCTATAGTTTTAGATTAATTATTTTCATCATTATTCCCTTATTTTCCCTGATTTAGATTTCATCTTAGTCTAGTTCTAGTTCGAGTTATTTTCAGATTACGTACAAGTTTCAGTCCCTGTGGATTCGACCTCGGTCTTACCGAGTTTATTACTACATCACAACCCTATACTTGGGGAGTGAACAGATGACTGCCGAGGCCTGTATCTGATCATTGGCCGATTATGCTTGAGTTGGAAGATGAGGATTGGAGCCCTTGACTGTTTGGATTTGAACTCACTTGGCTTAAGGCAGAAGGTTTAAATCAAGGAGTGGTAGTCTTCTTTTTCAGTTGAAGGTCTCACAGGTTCTTATTGTTTGATAAATTAAGCTATTGAAAGGTAAAATTAATGAGGTGTGTTATCCTCGCGAAGAAAAGACTTCGAAATTCCGACAAGACATTCAGGCTTTTGGTACTAAAGAAGAGAAGGGGGAGCTTTTGGAAGAAGGGAGAGCCTGGGGGGAGGTATATAGGACAAAGTATAATGCGAGGACAATAGAGGAGGAAATAAAATGGAGACTGCATTCGTGGACTCTTTGGTTGAAAGAGAGAGATAAGAGTATGGAGTTTTTTCATGCCATTACTAGTACATGAGCTGGAACAAATAAAATTAGAAGTTTAATTGTGGAAGGGGAAAGAACTGAAGGTAAGGATATGGTTTGTTTGGCAATTGTTAACTTCTATAAAGATCTTTAGGGGGAAGAATTGGTGACACCTAAGCTTGACAATCTTCCTTTTGCTTCTCTTTCAAGTTTGCGTTCTTTGAGGAAATCAAGAAGGCAGTCTCAGAGTTGGGTAGAGATAAGGCTCCTAGTCCGGATGGCTATCCTATTGCTTTCTTTCAAGTATTTTGGGATATAGTTAAGTTGGATTTGATTAACTTTATGAATGAATTTTTCGAAAAGGATTATTTAGCATCGAAATTAGGAATGACATTTATTGCTCTAATTCCCAAAAAGAAGTGGAAAGTCTAAGGGACTTAAGACTAATTAGTCTATTTGGGGGCTCATATAAGATCTTAGGCAAAGCATTGGCTTCTAGATTTAGTGTGGTCCTTGGTGAAGTGGTTTATAAATCTCATGGGGCTTTTGTGGAAGGGAGGCAGATTGTGGATAACACTCTAATTGCTCATGAGTGTATTGACTCTTGCAATAGGAACGATAAAAGTGTGTCATCTGTAAGCTAGATATCAAGAAGGCATGCGACCACATGATTGAGATTTCCTTGAGTATATGTTGGGTCAACTGGGTTGTGGAGAGAAATGAAGGTTTTGGATTCAAACTCGTGTTAGATTGGTAAAATATTCGGTTTTGGTTAATGGCTCTCTGAAGGGGTTTTTCGCAACTTCTTGAGGATTGTGGTAGGGGGATCCACTATCCCCATACTTATTTGTGGTAATCATGGAGGCGCTTGGCAGGATGACTGAGCAAGGGGTAGTGGAAATTTAGACCTATTCGGTTGGTGAATGGCTTTCGTGTTGATATTTTAGACTTTCAGATTTCTCACCTACAGTATATGGATGATACCTTGTTACCATAAGAGGCGGATGAGTGGAAAGTGGACAACATTCGGATGATCATTTCATGTTTTGAGGTAGTCTCGGGTCTTAAAGTCAATATTTGTAAAAGTGAGTTCCCCCCCCCCCCCCCCGCTTTCTTTTTACCTTGGTGCCTTCCCTTATGTATTAAGAAGCCGACTAAACACCTATGGGATCGAGTGATTGAGAGATTCGTTAGTAAACTGTCATCTTGGAAGGGTAGGCATCTCTCACTAGGTGGTAGATTTACTCTTATCAAGTCAGCAATGTTCAATCCTCTGGTTTACTTTTTTTCAATTTTCAAATGTCTAAAATCAGTTACTGCCAAGCGGGAAAAATTACGGTAGGATTTTTATTTATTATTATTATTATTATTATTGTTTTTTTTTTTTTTTTTTTTTTGTGGAAGGGGGCGGATGCAAGTCATAAATTCCACCTTTTTGGGGTGGGTTGAAGTGTGGAAACCATTGTGGATTAGGGAGGTGCGATGTGTTGGTTTAAGGAATTTGGATGTTATGAACGCAGCATTATTAGGTAAATGGGTTTGGAGGTTTGGGGTTGGGGAGGGGAGTGTTTAGAGAGAAGTGATGGGTAGAAAATATGGGGTTGAGGGTGGGGGTAGATGTTCAAAGTCGTCTGCATTGTATAGGGCTTCTTTTCTTTAGAGGTTGGTGATGTCTTTGAAAAGCAAGGTTTGGGAGGGGGTGGATTTTGCTTTAGGTAATGGAAAGCAAATTAGATTTTGGGAGGATGTTTGGGTTGGTAACCAGAAATTGAGCCAAGTTTTTCCCTAGTTGGCTTTGATTGAGCAAAATATCACGGTCGATCGTGGTGTTTTGTAATTGGAGCAGATTTCATTTGGGTTCCTCCTCGTAGAAGAAATTTGCGTGATGATGAGGTGGATGATTTTATTAGGTTACAAGAGATGCTTTTAGAGATTCAACCTTCTAGCGAAGAATCATATTCGATGGTGTGGTTAAAAGAGAAGTCGGGTGTGTTCTCAGTAAAATCCTTTTTTTTGATGTTTGATGAAGGGCATGGTGAGCAGGTTGTTTTTTCTCATAACACATGTTTGGCATTATGGTGCTTCTTTAAAGGTGGTATTTTTGGCTTGCCTTGTGGGAAGAAACAAGGTCCTTTGCGAAAGCAGCATATGATAATTCCGAACATGTGTAACGCCCTGAAAATCGGGGGTCGAGCAGGAGCTCAACTCCCGAGTTCCAACGCATCACTTATGCAACATAGATAATGATGATTAAATGTTGTCCGTGTTAGTGCATTAAACATAAATGAGATTAAGCTAAATCAACATATCATACTCTAGAGACGATTAGATTACGCAAGCGGAAGACTGTGATAGATATATAAAACACTTAAGTGGTTGTAAGTCTCCAGAGTGTGAGCATGATACCAGGTTAAATAATTACATGTATTGTCCCAAGATATACAAAATAACAAGAGTATAATGTCAACTATCCATATCCCTGTAGCCCCGATACGCAACTCCAGGTCTATATAGACCCACTAGAGAGTTGCATGTAGGAGAACTCGTCATCATAGAAGACAGGCTCCACCTCGTGAGCCTCGTCATCACCTGAAACTACAACAGAGTCTGGTTGGTGTTTTAAAACACCGTTCCAGAACGTGGGAGTGAGTGATTAACTCAATGGAGCTATAAGGCAAAGGTTAACATGTTATCAATTCAATCAAGCAGTAATGATAAAGCAATACAATCAAGCATCCCTAAGTACTCTGATTAATGCAAAATGACATGAATTAATGATGCATGCCCTCGCCTGCACTCTCTATGCGATCTTCCTCTTACGGTCGCAACCCCTTCCTCTGTGCTCAACATCAACGCCAAAGGCACATGCAATGCGGTGCATGAGCGTGATCAACGAGTTCTTATTAGACCTTTTCATACAGCAGGATTGGGAAACTAAGGTACCTCCCTTATATCATTTCCCAAACAATGATCCATCTAGGGTCGTCAATCCTAGTTAATCACATACGATAGGCAAGTTCAGGTCACTACCACCAACGCCCTACCAACTGACAGTCTATTTTCGAAGGCTCGTCACCAACCCGACTGGGGACCACAGCCAGGCTGCGCCGGGGTAGGCCTATTTCATACTCGAGGTCACTCCACCAACGCCCTACCAACTGGTAGTCTATTTTTGAAGGCTCGTCACCGACCCGACTGGGGACCACAGCCAGGCTGCGCCAGTGTAGGCCGATAGCTCGAATACAGTATTCCATACCACCGTATTCGGCTCACGAGTTTGGGTTGCTCACTGGTCACTACGGGAAGGCTCGTCGCCCCAGCGTAGGCCGACAGCTCGACCATGGTGCCCCATACCACCATGCCCGGCTCATGAGTCTTAGCGGATCGTGGTACCAAGGTTAAAAGGGTCTTTACATTGGTAAGTTGGTACCTTAGGTTCAAGCAGTAGTGTCCATACATGGTGAACACACAATAGGCTTATCGGGTTAATTGACAAGTTTGATTGGTACGAGCGTACGCTGAATTAGTCGACATGGTACCACTGTCGACAATCATCGTACGACTCGGATTCACCGAACTTATCCAATGTGGCGAGACTAGTTCGGCCACTTAACCAGGAATTGTTACCGATTGCCTGGACTACGTAGTAGTCCCAATTATATTCAAATGCAGCATATGGAGACATGTGATAATCATATAGGCATTTAACAAACAGTCCAAGTACAACACTCATTTAAGCATTTTATCAAACACATAGGGCACATGTTAACATACAAAGGCATTTCATCCATAAATTACGAAATAGCGAGATAGGTTACATGAAGGAAATTATAACTATAGATAAGGCAATTGAGAATCCTATCTCAACACCCTCATTAAATACAACTCAACAAGCATTTCCTCATTCAAATATTTTATCAAACACTTAGACTACACATTTCAACATACATGTATTAGATTAGTTATAACATATATCCTGGCAAGCCCTTTTACAAAGGAGTTGCCACATACACAACAAGCATATCTTCATAGTTAATAATCATGGCAAGCACAGATCCAAATTCCATATTCATTCAGACATTTTTACAAGCACTTAGACTACACACTTCAACATATATGTATTAGACTAGTTATAACATATATCTTGGCAAACCCTTTTACAAAGGAGTTGCCACATACACAACAAGCATATCTTCATAGTTAATAATCATGGCAAGCACAGATCCAAATTCCATATTCATTCAGACATTTTTACAAGCACTTAGACTACACACTTCAACATAGGTAACGTATGTTGGTTATAACAGGTGTTAGGGCAAATCCTTTCACCAAGGAGTTGTCACATGCATAACAATCATGTATTTGCATTCCATAGACACGACAGGCACAAATCCTAATCCCATATTCATTCAGTCATTTCAACAAACACTTAGACTGCACACTATAACATACATGACGTATGTTGGCCATAACATGTATTAGGGCAAACCCTTTTGCCAAGGGGTTGTCGCACATACAACAACTCTATATCCACGACGAATAATCATGTCAAACACGAATCCAAATTCTATATGCATTCAATCATTTCAACTAACACATGGAGTACACTATACTCAACATAGTTCATATATATCTGTAAAGTGAAGGAATCTTCGCATTTAGCATGTGAAATGACACCCAAATTAGTTATAAATCATTAACTGACATTGAAAGCCTTGAAAACCATAACCTAAACGTTTATAGTCCGCACCTGTCGCCGGTAGACCCGTAACGAACTCAGTTCGTTCTCTAACTTGTCGTCTACGACACGACGACCACCTGTAGCATGAAATAGGTTAGCTAGTTCATCACTTACACTATTTGAAACTTTAAAACAGGTTAGGGTTAGGATTTCTTACCCGAAAATGGAATCAGAATCGCCGGTATAGTGATACAGTAGCGATGGTTAAGCACGTGGATGGTTGGGATCGAATCCTAGGAACAAACCCTCACTCTCTCTCTCTTCTCCTCACTTTCTTCTTCTCTTTTCTCTCTTTTCTCTTTCCTAGGGTTGCAAATTCGTATGGAATGAAAGAGAGAGGGTTTAAGGGGCTTATATAGGCCCAAAACTAATGAGAATGGCCCCAGGGCCATGGTATACTTAGGTTATAGCCAAAAGTTGGCTGATTCGATCCAACAGAGCACATCTAGAGGCCCCTTTTCTGCGTGCTGTCGGACTTAAGCTCCCTAGCATTGGATCTAGGTCGAGTTTAGTTTTCGGTCCGATCAGATTTACAGATCGACCGCGGGGGACCAGTTTCAGTTCACTGGTCACTGGTACTCGATCAGGGTCACAAGTACATTGACGTGTGTTGGAAATTTTCCCTGATCCGAGGGTGTAGTTGGGTCAGATTTTGACAGTCTGAATCCTTAGATTCGGCCTGCAAGCGAACGACTCAATTCACTTAAGTCTGAGTTCATTTTCTAAAGATATTCGCGTTTCTCACACACTTTGCTCCTGGTTCAAGTTGTGTGTTTCGGGATATTATCTGGACTTGATTTCCGAGGTGGTTGTCAAGTCCAGTGAGGTGGTCATAACAGTATAGTTTCGTAGTTATCGGACTTTCGACGCGCGGTCCAGGTCCGATACAGAGTTTTAATGCGCTCCTGAGAGCAACTGGGTTTAGAGATTGATCCCAAGTTTTTAGGTAATGTAGCGTCAACGATTCTACTGGTTTTGGGTCTTACAGATCGTATTTAAAGTGATTCAAGCTAATTTCACAGCTAATCTAGTTTAGCACTTAGTTAATTCTCGTCTAATTTCTAAAGGTTTCGGTCCTGCGTGATTTCTGCCTGAGGTGGTACTCGGGTCTTTGTACGGATTTTTTCGGGACGTTACAACATGTGACTAGAAAGAAATATGCATTGTTTCAGGAATAGAAAGGGGTGTTTTCCGAAAGTTTAGGCTGAAATTGCATGTTATGGAATGGGCAAATGCTTCTAATGTTCTAGGAATAGATCAGTTCCTTGTTTTGTAGTTCAGGTTATAATTATTTTTTGTTTTTGTTTTTGTTTGTATTCTTTGGCCTTTCGCAATAAAATTTTTATCATTTCAAAAAAATAAAAATAAAATCTAAGCCTTATCCCAACTAATTGGGGTTGGTTTCATGAATCCTTCTTCGCTATTTCACTCTATCAAGGGCTTTGGAATGTCATATTGTTTGGATTCATGTCGGAAGTTATGTCATAAGTTTGACAGTGGCTGCCAACTTAACGCAACTCACCCCCTTTATTCGGGCTGGGGACTGACAATGAGAGCATAAAACTCCCATAGGCGCAACGTAACAGACTATACATGGGTTGATTACAATCAAGTGCTATCTAATAGTCTATTACATAGGTTGGTTACAATCAACAAGTTTGTAAGCTCCCTTGTTACATCAAATAAAGAAGTGTTAACAATGCAAATAGATTAAGCTTCAATTTAGAGAAATAGTGAGGCATTATTTTTGCATATTGTGAGAAGGTTCTAATCTAGATCAGAAGATGAAAATAAATCCTCATCATGTGTTTTCTAATGAAGGTTTTTCCAAACAACATCAAGAAGGTGAATCATGAGACGTAGAAAACATTAAAAAAAGCCTAAGAATGGCTGATGCTAAAAATATGGAAAGGTTAGACACATGAAGAAGGATTTTTTGTCCTCCAATTGATGCGATAATGTGGTATTATAGCATATGCTTGGCTGGTCCATGTTAACTATGCTAAAGGTTAATCAAATCATTAATCATAAGTTGATGGTGGAATTCAATATGAGTGATTTATGATAAGGCTTGGATACCTACCATTTCAGAACTCTTCCACAAAATGCATGAGGTCTTTAGACCTGGTGCATTCGGATGTCCTAGCCATGGGGAATGGAAATATGTATAGAGTTGTGTTATGTGCAATGTCTTTAGTATCGATGATATCGGCCGATTTATCCTACGATATATCTTGTATCACACTCGTGTGATATGAAATGCATTGGTAGTGCGGATATATTCCACCTGTTTGATCCAATGAGGTTTTTTTTATTTAAAATTTTTTTTTAAAAAAATCCATTTTTTGTTGTTGTAAATCATGTTAAATCAGTGCCAAATGGTTACAAATTCATGATTCTTTATGTTTTGCACAAAAAATCATGGATTTAGAGCTTCGATTTTGAGATTTGGGGGGGATAGGCTGAGTGTGGAAAATTGAAAAAAATCGAAAATTTCCAATTTCTCACAAATCCGTTGCAATCTTTGTGTCCAAACACAAAATCAAACATGTATGTAACTTGATTTAGTGATTCTTGGTAATTTGGGAGGCAGAGTTTGGAAATTTGGAAAAAATCGAAAATTTCCAATTTCTGGCATATTGGTTGCAATCTGTGTCCAAACACAAAAATCAAACATGTATGTAACTTGATCCAGTGAATCTTGGTAATTTGGAAAAAAAATTAAAATTTAAATTAAAAATGCTAATTTTTTTTTCCTCGAAATTCCACTTCGTTCACTAGTTAATTTTGTCTCACATTTCAGAGTATTCAAGAGTGTTTAATGAAATCATCATCGCATACACTCTAATTTTGAAATTTAAGAGATGGGCCAATTTGCGGAAAATTTGAAATTTGTCCAAAATTTCTCAAATCAAAGAGGATGACTACCAGCATTATATTAAAGACTATCTTCACTGGTATCATTCTGCTATGTCCTGGCCATAATAATGTTGGTTTGTGGAGCAACAATATTATGCTCAACACCGTTGAGATGGAGACGATGATTTTGAGCCACAGTGCAGTTCTATGTGGGTACCACACCTATTATTCATAGGTATATTTCTAGTTTTCTACTTCTTTTTCTTTTGAATGTATTGCTTGTGTTTCCATACATGTCTTCTTACATTTGTAAATTATATGAATAGACTTTGAATATACTTGCATCAGTTCAGTTAGATAGCACATAGATTAGGACCTCATATAAAGGAAACCTATTATGTGAACTTATTTTTTGTGATGTTTTGATTTCTAAGTGTGTATTGATGTCCTTTGTAACAATCCCCGGAGTTTTATTGAAAAATTCAACCAATGTCCCAATGTTTCCTCATGTTTCCCAACAACAACGATACATTATGTGATAAAACTGAGATATCCCATCCCATGCGATAATTGATATGTATCTGTATCCCGAGGGTGCGATACATTACACAATAATGATACGGAAAACATTGTTTATATGCTTGTTCTAATGGATTATTCTTGTTTTCATTGGTATTTTTCCTGAAAGAGAAGTTAGAATATTTTTAAAAGTCCAATTATTTGAAAGAATTATTGAAGGTGAATGTAATATTTAGGAACTAATTATGGCAAGTTTTCCATGATCATGACATCAAGACACAATCAACTTGTGTTAGAATGCCACAACAAAATGTGGTTGAGTGTTAGGAATTTTTCTTATCTGCGTAAGGGTTGCATTTATGCTAAAATTTTCTCAAATTCTATGGAATGCCATGTAGTGTTCATGACATGGGAGAATTCTCTTTTGCTTAGCTCAAATTAGATGATGTCATCAATTGACCTTGAATTAAATGGCGAATCCATTGTCATTCTATTTTAGAGTTTCCGCTTCTCTATGTAATCTTAATGTTTCAAATAAAAGAAAGATGAAGATTAAATAGATCTGGGAGCTCGCCATGTACAACACATGAAGGATAGAGCTTGTGGTGATGGATTTAGGACTCATTGGACCATTACATCTAGAGATGTCATATTCAATGCAGATTCTCTATTAAGTATAACATCTACAGTCTATTCTTACTCCATGCAATGTTTACAGTATCGATATCGCGTAATGTATCGCATGCTTGGGATATAGATATGTATCGGTTATCGCATAGGATAGGATATATCGGTTGTATTGCAAAATATATCACACTTTTTGGGAAACATGGGGAAATTGGTTGAATTTTTCAATGAAACTTCAGGTATTGTTAAAAAAGACATTAATAAATACTTTTAAATCATAACATGATTAACATTACAAAAAGCAAGTGCACATAATATGTTTCCTTTGTATAGGGTCCTAAGCTATGCATTGTCTGATTGGACTGATGTAAGTATATCCAAAGTCTATTCATATAATTTATAAATGTAAGAAGACATGTATGGAAACACAAGCAATAAATTATTAATTATATTTTCAAAGAAAATCATCAAACACTCTTAAATGCTCTAAAAATGTGGTAAATTGACTGTTGATAGTTATTTTTTAATATTTTTTAAACCATTTTTAATTAAGAATTTTGTTTTTTCAAAAAATCTTCAAAACATTAACAATCAGTAGATCATGTGTGAATTGTGATATATGTTTCATTTAATGTTAGGACACTAAGATTGCAACCAATTTGGGAGAAATTGAGGAACTTTCCATCTTTCCCCATTTTTTCCCAAATTGGACCACCTATACCCAAATATCTAAATTAGAGTGTATGTGATGATGATTTTATCAAACACTCCTACATACTTTGAAATTGGTCCAATTGACTGTTGATAGAACTATTTTTAATTAATATATATATATATATATATATATATATATATATTCCCAAAAAATCTCTGAAACTATAAGAATTAGTAGATCAGGCCTCATGCATGCTTGGTTTTAAGTTCGGAAAGTAAGATTGCAATCAAATTGGGGGGGGGGGGGGGGAATTATGCGGAATTTTTTTATTTTTCCTCAATTCCCGAAATTGGACCACCTAACCTCAAATCTTGAAATCGAAGGTTGAAATCGTTGATTTTCCATGTAAAATATGAAGGATCATGCATTTGTAACAATTTGGTATTGATTTGATATGATTTAGACAAAAAAGAATAGAAAAGAAAGAATAAAAATGTGAAAATACTCGCTGAAAAATCGGCCTCAAATTGGCTTTGATCTTGATTCCAGCTCGAAAACGTCGTCTTCTCTTCAAAATGAGTCAAGAGGATGGACTGAAATCCACCTTAGAGTGTTTAGAACAGAAGAAAGAATGAAAAAGTGGAAAAATCAAGTTTTTAATGGTTTTTTCTTTTTTCCCTCTCAATCTAGCTGTGGATCCTAGACAGCATTGACGATATCTGTCGATATCAACAGATATCGTTGATTAAGAAAAGAACAACAATGACTACAGTGATATTTTGTGATATATCGTGATAGTTGTGATATATTGCGGTACATTCATTGATACAGGGGATTTTGAATACTCTAGCCCCATTTCGTATCTTTGGATTGCGATACCGATAATATCAACTAATATTATTGATACTGCAAACGCTGACCCCTTGGTCATCTCCTAAAGTGCAGAAAAAGTGTAGAAAATTGAAATCCAATGATTTCTCTCCAAGCGCATTTTTCTTTGTATGAATAAACTTCATTAAGTTCTCGCATGATTAAATTCTCTTGTTTGTGGGGGATTAGGAGAAACTTAAATTAGGAGGAATGGACAACCATGGACAAAAAGCATTGTCAATAAGAGAAAGCAGCGCACCGACAATTTTGAGAAAATTGAGTGAATTTCTGAATATTATTCCTTGCTTCCTTATGAAGCGTACAAGTAATGATGAACCAGGATTCTGGAATGTGAATCCATCATAAAAGAAGAGATTAAGGAACTTGGAACGAATGAGAATGGGTCTGGTTCCTAAGCCAGTGGATTCCAAAATCATCTCTCAAAAGTGGGTTCGTAAGTTGTGAGGTGGATTGATCAATAGATTGATACAAAGCATAGTTGATGACACTTGGATTTTCATAATATTGTGGATTGGGACAAATGAGGAGACTTGTAGCCCAACAATCAGGAATATGATAGGTCGGTCCATTATCTCATTTGTTGCATTCAATGGAAGTGAAGTGCACCTTTCTTTATTGGGAGATTTATTATGCAATATACTTGTGGGAATCACCTTGGTACAAGTTCCCTAATTATGTGTAGACTCCAGAAAGCTCTTCGTGGATAAGTCAGTGATCTAGTTCTTGTTGTGGGTTTCTTACAGGACCATTGGCTATATATGATGTTAACAAACAAATGCATCTAGTTTGGAAGCTGCATATAGGGCTCTTCCTTGTTGCCAATGCCAACGTGCACACATGATTGAGAAGATTAACGAAGAACCGGTGCAGATACTATGTGATATAGTGCAATCCTCTTAGCATCAATCCAAATTTTTATGCAAGGATCAAGCATTTAGAAGGTCATTACAATTTTTTTCCAAGATAAGATGCGTAGAAAAGAGAGTGATTTCATTGGTGCTTGCCCAATGTCATCTGGTGGATATTTTCATGAGGAAAATCTATGTTCAAAAGAGTTTTGGTACTTCAGCCTTTCTTATGCACATGTATTTTGGTCTTTTATTAACAAGGGCCTTCTTATAATTTGCTTTAGGAATTTAGGAAGGGTAAGACTTTCATTCATTACTTTTTGGAATTCTTGAGTAGACAAATGCAAAAATTTGTACACTCACATAAGGCTCTACAAAATATCTATTTTTAATGAAGCATAAACTCTCTTCAATAGGTCCATATTCTTCCTTAAATTCTGTGTATTGCTCCAAGTTGTTTCCATTCTGTGAGAGAACTCTAAGGTTGAGATATGTAGTTGCCAAAAGTGAATAAAATTCTTCTTTTAATGTTTCTCATTTAGTCATTCAAAAGAATGTCTCTCAGTTATGCTCTTTCTTGCCTTTTGTTGTGGACTTCTTTGTGTTTCTATGGTTTTCGGTGCATAGTTTTGATGCATCTACCTACTTGGAGAGTTTGGGAACTCTTTTAGGTCTTTCTCATGCAAATTGCTTTCTTTCTTTTCTTCTTTGATCTTATAAAACTCAAGATGTAGACAGTTCTGAATTTTGAATGCTTATATATATATATATATATATATATATATATATATAATTTCATGTAATTATCAGTCAAGGTAAAAGAGACATCTATCTTTCCTTTTTCTTTTGAAAAATAACAGTGAATTTATTCGCCAAAAGAAGAAAAACAAACAGACATTTAATTTGATATCTAAGTTTTTGTTTTAATTCTTCTATTTTATAGATCTTGCAGTTCCATTTCCCTTTTTATTTTTTATTTTTTTATTTTTTTTTTAAATAAATAAATTTATAATAACATTTTGCGAAGACCTTCCATTGCCACCATGAAGGAAAAGGGAGATGGTGGATCCCCCTGTCGAAGGCCCCTCGAGGACGTGAAAGAGCCTTTTGGGGACCTGTTAATCAACATAGAGAGTTTAGCTGTCTAGATACAAGCTTGAATCCACCTCCTACATCTTTTCCCACACCCTAACCTCCCCATCGTATAGTCTAGGAAATCCAAATCAACATGATTGTAAGCTTTCTTTATGTCTAGCTTACAAATGATGGCCTTCTTGCCATCCTTGTGACACAAGTCAATACAGTCATGCATTGGCCTTATTAGTGGGTTCAAGGTGGGGAATGCCGAGTTCTAAATCTCCTACCTATAGTTTTCCGTGGACACTCATTTTTTGCGAGGCTGAGGAAGTTATGGTGGATAATTTGAGGGAAGATCGTGAGGTGTTTTGAAGTGGTGTCGGGCTTGAAGGTTAAATGTTGGGGGTTTGTATCCCTGAGGAGGAGGTGGAGAGGCTAGTAGGGGTTTTTGGATGCTATGCCGGATCTTTCCCATCCTCATATCTAAGTCTTCTACATGTGTGGGAAAGTTGGTGAAACATTTTTGGGATAAGGCCATCAAAGAGTGGAAAGGAAATCGTCGAGGTGGAAGAGTAGGCATCTTTTCCTGGGTGGTAGGATCATGCTCATTAAAGTAAGAATGTCAATTATGCCTCTCTATTTCATGTCTTTGTTTAGATGCCCGAAGTTGTTTTTGGCTTGGTTGGAGAAATTGAGGCGGGATTTCCTATGGCAAGGTGTTGTAGTTCTTAGAAGTTTCACCTTTTGCAGTGGGAAGTGGTGTGCAAGCCTTATAGGGAAAGGGGAGTAGGTACAAGGAGTTTGGAGTTGGTGAATCAGTCCATGTTAGGTAAATGGCTTTAGAGGTTTGGTATGAAGGAAGGGAGTTTTTGGAGAAGATTGATCGCTGGTAAGTACAACATCAGGGAAGGGGGATGGTGGGTTAGAAAGTCATCTTTGTATAGGGCATTTTGGACTTTGGAAGGCAATTGCTAGCATGACGTGCAAGTACAAGGGGGGGTTAGCTTCTTAGTTGGGGATGGGGAGAGGATTTGCTTTTGGGATGACGTGTAGTTTGGCGAGGGTTCACTCCAAGCCGATTATCCAAGCTTAGTAAGGATAACTACAGACGCGAACATCCCCATTGCTTGTTGCTTCTCTTTCTCGAGCAAGGAAGTGGTTTGGTCTTCTCCTTGTAGGAATCTGTTGGATGAGGAGGTGGATGACTTCAACTAGCTTTTGGAGTGGCTCCAGCCTCCATGGCTTTCACCCCTTCCCAAGTGAGAAGGATGTGATAGTGTAGAGAAATCCAGTCTGTTTTTTTACTTATCTTTTTACATGATGCTATACCAACCTTCGTTGGGGTAGTGCTCGAGTCATACCCCTTTCGTGTGCCATTATGATGCCCCTCTTAAGGTAGCGGCTTTCGCTTCACTGGAGGGTAGGAACGGGGTGCGAACAATTGACAATCTTTAAAGAGTTGGATGGTCATTCCTAATATTTGCCTCATCTGCACGCAAGACGCGGAGACAATCTTTTCGTCCATTGCCTAGCTGCTAGATTGGTGTGGGAGGGATTCTTCAGCTTCTTTAATTTGTCATTGGTAATGCTAGGGGTACATTGAGGGCTTGTTCCTATCATGGCATGGTGGTGGGATTGGAAAAAAAAAGGCAGGGTGTTGTGGAGGCTAGCTTTGTTGGTGGGCTCATGGGCTATATGGTGGGAAAGAAATAACTGGTGTTTTCTGAGCCAAAGTAGGACAGCTTAGGAGTGTTTTCTAGGGCAAAGTCAGATGTTTTGGAATGGGCTTCTAGTTTTGAAGCTTTTGATGAGTGTATTTTTCTTTCTTGATTCGGGCTTGTGCTGTTGTTGTATTTTTGCTGCATTTGTGGCATTTTTCTAATAAAATTTCATTACCTCTCAAAGGAAAAGAAAAGAAAAGAAAAGAAATTCCTTCCTTTAAATAGAACTACATCACTAATAAAAAAATTAGGATCTTATTTCACCCATCATCATCATCATCATTTAAGCCTTATTTTCTTGAAAAGAATAATCATCTAGAAGATGAGATGAATATCATCTAAGCCTTACCCAATCTGATTGGGCGTCTGGATCTTATTTCACTTAGTGAAAACGCGAGGAGGAAGAGTAGCTTGCTTTAGTGCAGGGGGCTGTGAGTATAGGTGATGCTTAAGAAAATTCTCAAGGGGGTGATAGTCCAATCAAAGAATTGAATTTTACACTATGAATTGGAGTGCTACTACTTTTGTGGAATGTCTTTTGTGTGAAGATAAAAGACATTGAAATGACTCCCATTTGTCATCGAAGGGAATGATTAATGATGAATCTAATGAAATCTTGACAAAGATCAGGTGCTTCATGTGCTATGCCATGGAAGAGATGGTTACCATCTCTTCATCCATTGTTCCATAGCTTGGGAGGTCTGGACAGGCGTCTTACAGAAATTTGGAATGAGTTTGGTGTTACCTGAGACGGTTGCTCTGGCTTGTGAGAGTTAGACAGTTGCCTCTTGGGGCTTAATCAGTAACCTTGGCGTAAGGTGATTTATGCAGTTATTTGGAGTGTTTGGATGGAAAGAAACAAAAGAAACTTCCGAGAGTGGTCATCAAGTGTGCAGGCCTTGAGGAATAAGCTTTGTGTTGGCTTATCGATTGGACTAACTGGGATCATGGGTTCAATGGGTTCATGAGTGCAATGTTTTGGAACCCTTGGTCAGCAACCCTCTGTGGTGACTGGCAGAAAGAGGACATGAGCAGCAGGTGGCCAGCCCCTTCTGGAGGGCTGGTTCAAGATTAATTCCAATGGATCTTCCTATCGGAACCCTGGGGCCTGGGCCAACTGGGATAGTTCGGGTTGCACACGACTGCAGAGGGAAGTTGATTGCTGATTTTTCTGATCCAATTGGGGTGTGTGAATTGAACCAACTGGAGGCATTCTCCAAGCCTTGAAGGTGGCGATCAGATTTAATATTTTCCTGGTGATCATTGAAGGCGATTCAGCTAACTTCATCTCACGGGAAAACTGAAACATCTGGCCTTGGCGGGTGGCAGGCTTAATAGAGGAGTTGATGGACCCGGCTAGTTCTCGTCGAGTGATTTTCAGCAGGGCGACTAGGGGAGAAATGAAAATGTGGAGGCCCTAGCGAAAGTGGGGGTCTGCATTAGTTCTTTGACCACCGCTGACAGGAGATAGCTTCTCATGGTGTTTTAGTAGTGTTTTGTTTTTCCTGGTTCTTTTCTGGTTTTTTGTTGCCTTTTCATTGCCTTTTTTTTTTTTTTTCTTGCTCTCTTTAGTAAAGTCCTATTTTCCAGGAAAAAAAAAAGCCCTTAGCAAAAGCTCTGTCTAGAGGAAGGTGCTTAGACCACTTGAAACTTGGCACATCATATCATGTTTCCAATGTAAATGAGAATATACATGTTCGATATTGTAAATATAACATATTTTATACACTATCAATCAACAGATTTGATTGGTATATATTGGTATCTTATCCTTTGTTAGTCTCTGTAATGCAAAATTCTCTCCGTTTCCTGATATTTTAGGACAAAGGTGAAGATACTTCTTGCTCATATTTGTGATTCTGTGCCGTATGTATTATTTTGTGATTTATGCGACTATCAATTGTGGGAATAGTTTGACCTGCCTATGAGTCAAAACATAACAGGATGAGAATGTTCTGTCTTTTTTAGCTAATTGTCTAGTCCAATAAATCACCAAGATGTTCAGTTTCTTTATTTCTTTTTCTCTCTTTTGGAGAACCCAAATGAAAATACTTCTGAATCCATACTTGTTACGTTTCTGTTTCTTTTTATCCTGTAATGGGAGCCATTATGGGAAAAGTGAAATCTGCTTCAAAGTTAAAACATAATAGAATGGAAATGTTCAATTGCGGCCTTTAATTATCTACTCTTACAATTGTATAGTTGTGCTATTTCATTATTGTTCAAGTGTGGTTTTTTCATTGTTAACTTGCATGCTAACTTGGGCCTTTAACTTTGTGCAGGGGCATTGGTTACCCTGATCTTTGGCCTTCTCCTACCTGTAGGGAGCCACTTGATGTCTCCCAAAACTTCACATTTGATTTGATTTCAGGCATTTTGAGAGGTGAAGCTCCAAATAAAATGACTTTGTTGGTGTTGGTTCATGGTGATATTTTATATGCAAATCTTTTGCATTGAAGTGGAGTAATTATTAAAGCCTTATTTAAGGATTAGGAAGGGGGAGTATTGTGGAAGATTGCGATAGATTATAGGTTGAAATTTTTGTAGAAGAGGCAATTAAAATACAAGTTCTAGTTGTTTTCTTTTCTTTTCTTTTTTCATTTTGAATGGTAAACGTCTTTGCATATCTATCATGAATTTAAAAGGAAGTTGGACCCACGATATATGCCGATATATCCCACGATATATCTTGTATCCCACCCATGCGATATGAAATGCATAGGTAGTATCAATATATCCCCCCTATTCGATCCAGTGAGCATTTTCAAAATTTTATCCCTTTTTTTTTTTTTTTCTGTAAATCATGTTAAATCAATGTCAAATTGTTACAAATATATGATTCTTCATGTTTTCCATGAAAAATCATGGATTTGGAGCTTCGATTTCGAGATTTGGGGGAGATGGGGTAGGTTGCGGAAAATTGGGAAAAATCGAAATTTCTCAATTTCTCGCAAATCGGTTGTAATCTTTGTGTATCCAAACACAAAATCAAACATGTAACTTGATCTGGTGATTCTTCTTTTGCTTTTAAAAGAATTGCTTGTGTTTCCATACATATCTTCTTATGTTTATAAATTATATGAATAGACTACAAATATACTTGCATCAATTCAGTTGGACAATACATGTTTTAGGACCCCATACAAAGGAAACCCCTATTCTGTGCACCGTTTTTGTAATATTTTGATTTCCAAGTGTGTATTGATGTCTTTTTCAACAATCCTTGAAGTTTCCTTGAAAAATTCGACCATTTTCCAAATGTTCCCATGTTTCCCAACAACAACAATACATTACATGATACAACCGATATATCCCATGCGATAACCGATATGTATCCGTATCCCAAGGGTGCGATACATTACGCGATAACGATATTTAAAACATTGGTTGGACCTATTGTATAATTGTCAATGTTGGAAATTGAATGTGTGGTTCATTTGACCTAGGAACACCACAAAATTAGGTGTTGCTACATGTGACTATCTGCTAAATCTTGAAATTGTCTTTGGGAAACAGTGATTTTTTTTTCTTTTCTAAACACTATAATTTCTTTTAGAATATTTGACTTGAAATGTTTCTTTCTCTTTTAGTATGCAAAATTTTGATGAGAGGATTATTTGAAAGTACTGTTAAAATGGCTGAATACTTGAAAATTTCTGTTGGCTTCAAGGCTACAGAACTTGAAGCATGAATTCTTGGTAGTGTGTAGCGTCTCGATTCATGTAGCCAATTACACGCACCCAGACATATACATATCAATCAATACGTTGAAAACCCAAGCATAATGAATCAGTGAGGATGATAGAAGTAAATTCCAGGTAGTACATTAGATAATCATAGTACGCAGCGAAAGCATAATGGGACATGTAGAATTACCCCTTCGGGAATATAAGATTTCGTGATACTCTCCATGAGTTGAGAACAATCGAGATTATGGACTGATAGAACCGTGTTTATGCGAAATTTGTGCGGTTCGATTCAAATTCTAAGTCCTAGGAAATCTTGAATAATTCTAATGCCCTAATCAAGTGAAGGATCGAGATTTAACAGGATTTTGAATGGATACTAGTAAATCCTCTGTACTGCGCAGGCGAAGGATCTGTGTATCGGGTGCAAACCCACTACAACCATCTATTCATATCACCTCGAACACAGGGAGCAGGAAACCCTTAGAGGCATGGAAAATGACTTCTATAATAGAAATTTCAGGAGCGAAATTATGTTTAAGGGGGGTAGATTGTAACGCCCCGAACATTTTAATACCCGAGTATTGAAAGTTCTCGAGCGTTACCAAGAAGTTAACTTAAGATGTACATGTGTACGATATCAATCTAACTATCCTAACCTTATATTTTGGGAATGATCTCCATGCAATAGACCAAGCCGTCTGACCGTTGATTTTAAGACAAGATCATCATCACGTGATTTGATGTAGGTACCTTCCCTTGAATGAACTGGCAAATAGCTCCCTACCCGTAATGATCCAGATGTGAGTCCGCTTGCAAGAATTGTTTAGAGAGGTGCATACAACCACGTAGAACCATTAGATTTCACAAAACTCTTAGATCAGCAATAATTACGAAAATGTCACTATCCTAGACCCCTGAATTCTAGGTCACATGGTTCCCACTATCCGTTTAATGTGAAATTTTATACCATGCTTAATTATCATAAATTAATCATACACGTCGAATTTTCAGCCTTTAGATCATAGTAGACTAGCTACTTGACTTCTACATCTGTCCGTACACTTATCGGATCAAGATTCTGATCCGTTCATCGTGTTCACCCCATATGATATGAATAGGCTTAACCCACTGTTAGAATTGCAATCCGAGGAACTTACACATGAGAACAAGTCACTCGAATCTAACGGTATACATGCTCTACCCCTAATCACTCCAGAAACCCACTTTGTGTTCATTCATTTACAAAACTAACCATACATCCACCCATATACATGGTCAGAGTGTTAACCATAAAGTTTTCTTATTTTTAACAAGTCATCTGACCATCCATCAGGTTTGGATCTGTCAAATGGGCCATCCGAATATTAGGATAAATCGGTTATTATGAAGATCTTTGGGTTAAGTTTAAACTACCGGGTAGCTTGTCAATTAAATTTGTACAAATGGTATTTTGAATTTCGGAGTAAGTTAGCCATCGAAAAAGCATCTTGGCCATCCTTGACAGATCGGGGCCCAAATTTAATCGGTTGAGAGATCTCGAGAAATAAGGATTGTCGGTAAAGTTTCACTCCTTTCGGACAGTGCAGTAGGGAGGAACAGATGACAAATGTTACCGAAAAAGAGAATGACAAATTTGTAAATAAACGAATTCCATATGCATGCACGTAAGTGGAATAGAGGCATGTTTCAACGGTGGCCATTGCCTCATCATCGGTGGATGGTGTGGCCCACCTAGAGCAGATTTGCTTCATAATTTGACCTGTGGGCCAACACATTAAGACAAAGATGATGAAGGGTGTGGATCTTTTAGAAAATAGCCACATTGGACCCCGTCGATCACCATAATTTGGATTGAAAAGAAAAAAGGAATTTGCCAACTATAACAGCGGACGGCGAATATGTGTGACGGAAGGAGTTTTTAACGTAAACTTCACTCCACACGTCGATCGTGTGGCTCACCCAAGAATCGGATATACTTCATATTTTGGCCTGTGGCTTAACATTGCCTGACAAAACAGCCGAACGGAGCGGATCTAACAAAGGGCTGCCACAAGTGGGCCACACCAATTCCAATTGGAAGATCGAAACCGAACTTCTTTCGCAGTAGCTGCAACTAACGGGAAACCCGGACGCACCCCCAAACTTCTGCTGCGCAGGACGACCACACCATGAAACAAGGCTCCAATCCGAACCGTCCACGCTTCAGAGAGGAGAATTCTAATCCTTCCCAAGCTGGCGGAAAAGAGAGGAAAGCAGGAGTGGCGTTCCGCCATTTTCCACGGAAATAAACCGCAGCACGCGGAAATCGTTTCTTAAAAGAGAAGCATCCAGACCGATAATCTGTTGGGCCAAGGGACATCGGACGACAATCCCAGACCATCCAGAAAGACCTGTTCGAGATGAAATGGCCAAGGGAAATATCCACCATTGAAGCAGGGATACCTTTCGATCAGTCAACAGGGCATTCTGACACCCAAAAACATAATCAAGACCGTTCTTTTGTGGGCCTTTCCAAAACTGACCAACCTTTTGGAGAGGAAGAGGAAGCATCCTACCCGAAAACGGAAGCCAAGGACTTTCAAACAATGGGCGCTGCTCGATCTGACGCACACTGCCGACATGCCTTCTACACCATGGTGTGCCGTAAAGGCCGTTACGTAAAGGTAACGGTGGCAACCGTTACGCGTTACGGGGTCGTAACAGCCATAACAGCCATTATAGAAAAAAATGACTTGTAATTGCCGTTAATGGCACTTTACGTCCCCTAAAAAGGCCATAACAGCCTCGTAATTGTTTGGTATGGGGCAGATACAGGTTTTCCATATTTTTTTAATCAACGTTACAGGGCAAAGACAGGTTTTTCAGGATTTTGTTTCCAATAAAAAAAGAGACCGTAACGGCCGTTACGGGGGTCATAACGGTATCGTAAAGGTAATGGTAGTGGCCGTTACGGCCACCGTTACCGTTTCAGAACACTTTTTTCTACACAGGAAGCCTCTAGACGCATGGGAGGGCTTATAAAATCCTAGCCCTCCCCCTAGGAGACACACGACAGAAAAAGAAGAGGGAAAGAAAAGAAAAGAGAAAGAAAAGAGAAAAAGGAAAGAAAAAGAAAAGAAAAGAAAAGAAAAGAAAGAGACAGAAAAGAAAAAAAAAGAGAGAAAGAAAGGAGGAGATTGGTTGCTACAGCTGCCAGGAACACGAAAACCGGGTGTTAATAATGTATAATTTGGATGCTTTAAAAATCGCACCTTATTATTATTATTTTTCTCATTTGGGTCACATCCAGATATAGTCATGAACGTAACATTCACAAGAATAAAATCAATTGTATCGATTATTTTATCAGAGTAAAAGATTAATCAAATGCCCTCTCAATGGAAGCTTATTACATTTATCGAGTTCGCGACGGAAGTATAAAACTAAATAGTAAAACTGTCTTCGGATTCTTTCATTATAGTCTTCTACAGGGAGATGGTCCTCTAAGTCTTTAATCTGTACATCACTTGCATCATCTGTACGGTTGGGAGAGGGTCAATGCCCTACTCATAATGATGGTTATCCTTTAAGATTAACAATAATTAAGAGATTCATAAAAGTAATGTAAGGGTTCTGATATGTCCCGTAGTCCACTATTACGAGGATATCAGAATGCGCAAACAACCTACATGAGATGCATGCTTAGCAAAATGTGTGGGGCTCATCGTACGTAGTGATCATCACAATGTGGAATACGATTTATAGAAAACCCTGCTCAACCTGCATCCCATAACTACGGATATTTACCAGCATGACCAACGCTACCGTAAATTTACGTGAACTCCTTAAGGCACACAACACATGAGCTAGGTGAATTACGTGACACAATTTGATCATGGAGTGACTATTTGCCACATCCAATCTCGGAAGTGATGTGACACTGCATTTGCGAATTACACATCGATTTGTGCACTACTACCCAAAGGCCCATGGAATTACGTGACGACCAAGAGGGTCTCTACCCAGAGCGCATTACGTCCATGATAGGATATTTGAATCACTAGTTGTGATATATCTTACACATCGCTTGCAGTTATAGAGTGATAGATTGAATTATGAGAGTTCTGGAATATCAAGACACATGCTCAAGCCTTAAAGATAAATAGCATAAGGCCAATATAGTAAAGAGAAGAGTGACAATGGTCATCTCAACAAAGATAAAAGTGGCAATAGCCAACATAATATAGAGGCCAGTAGCAATGGGTACCTCAACAAATAGACGAGGTTGGTCGGCTCGTAACAGTTGCCACCGTTACCTTTAGGTAATGGCCTTTACG
The DNA here is from genome assembly GCA_030180095.1 of Magnolia changhungtana. NCBI lineage: Eukaryota > Viridiplantae > Streptophyta > Magnoliopsida > Magnoliales > Magnoliaceae > Magnolia > Magnolia changhungtana. The sequence goes on along the minus strand of JASAUF010000224.1, from coordinate 1,010,195 downwards.
GTCCCGTAACGGCCTTTACGGCACACCATGGTGTAGAAGGCATGTCGGCGGTGTGCGTAGGATCGAGCAACGCCTATTGTTTGGAAGTCCTTGACTTCCGTTTTTGGATAGGATGCTTCCTCTTCCTCTCCAAGAGGTTAGTAGGTTTTGGAAAGGCCCACAAAAGAACGGTCTTGATCACGTTCTTAGGTGTAAGAATGCCCTGTTGACTAATCGAAAGGTAGCCCTGCTTCAATGGTGGATATGTCCCTTTGCCATTTCATCTTGAACAGGTCTTTCTGGATGGTTTGGGATCGTCGTCCGACGTCCCCTGGCCCACCAGATTCTCGGTCTAGATGCTTCTCTTTTAAGAAGATACGATTTTCGTGTGCTGTGGTTTATTTCCATGGAAAATGGCAGAACGCCGCTCCTGCTGCTTCCCTCTCTTTTCTGCCAGTTTGGGAAGGGTCGGAATTTTCCTCCCCTGAAGCGTGGACGGTTTGGATTGGAGCCTTGTTTCATGGTGTGATCATCCTGCATGGCAAAAGTTTGGGGGTGCGTCCGAGTTTCCCGTTAGTTGCGGCTGCTGCGGAAGAAGTTCGGTTTCAGTCTTCCAATTGGAATTGGCGTGGCCCACTTGTGGCAGCCCTTTGCTGGATCCGCTCCGTTCAGCTGTTTTGTCGGGCAATGTTAGGCCACGGGCCAAAATATGAAGTATATCCGATTCTTGGGTGGGCCACATGATCGACGTGTGGAGTGAAGTTTACGTTAAAAACTCCTTCCGTCACACGTATTCGTTGTCCACTGTTATAGTTGACAAATTCTTTTTTTTTTTTTAAATCCAAATTGTGGTGATCGACGAGGTCCGATGTGTCTATTTTCTGAAAGATCCACATCCTTCATCATCTTTGTCTTAATGTGTTGGTCCACGGGTCAAATTATGAAGCAGATCTGAGCTTTAGGTGGGCCACACCATCCACCGGTGATGAGGCAATGCCCACCGTTGAAACATGCCTCTATTCCACTTACATGCATATGGAATTCATTTATTTACAAATTTGTCATTCTCTTTTTCGTAACTTCTGTCATCCGTTCCTCCCTACTGCACTGTCCAAAAGGAGTGAAACTTTACCGACAATCCTTATTTCTCGAGATCTCTCAATCCGTTAAATTTGGGCCCCGATCTGTCAAGGATGGCTGAGATGCTTTTTCGATGGCTAACTTACTCCGAAATTCAAAATACCATTTGTACATATTTTATTGACGAGTTACCTGGTAGTTTAGACTTAAACTTGAAGATCTTCATAATGATCGATTTATCCAAATATTCGGATGACCCATTTGACGGATCCAAACCTAATGGATGGTCAGATGACTTGTTAAAAATAAGAAAACTTTATGGTTAGCACTCTGACCATGTATATGGGTGGATGTATGGTTAGTTTTGTAAATGGATGAACACAAAGTGGGTATCTAGAGTGATTAGGGGTAGAGCATGTATACCGTTAGATTCGAGTGACTTGTTTACATGTGTAAGTTCCTTGAATTGCAATTTTAACGGTGGGTTAAGCCTATTCATATGGGGTGAACAAGATGAATGGATTAAAATCTTGATCCGATAAGTGTACGAACGGATCTAGAGGTCAAGTAGCTAGTCTACTATGATCTAAGGGCTGAAAATTCGACGTGTATGGTAATTTATGCTAATTAAGCATGGTATAAAATTTCACATTACGCAGATAGTGGGAACCATGTGATCTATCATTCAGGGGTCTAGGTTAGTGGCATTTTCGTAATTATTGTTGATCTAAGAGTTTTGTGAAATCTAATGGTTCTACGTAGTTGTATGCACCTCTCTAAACAATTCTTGCAAGCGGACTCATATCTTGATCATTACGGGTAAAGAGCTATTTCCCAATTCGTTCAAGGGAAGGTACCTACATCAAATCACGTGATGATGATCTTGTCTTAAAATCAACGGTCAGATGGCTTGTCTATTGCATGGAGATCATTCCCAACGGTTAGGTTCATGTCAGGGAATATAAGTAAGGTTAGGATAGTTAGATTGGTATCGTACACATGTACATCTTAAGTTAACTTCTTGGTAATGCTCGTGAACTTTCAATACTTGGGTATTGAAATGTTCAGGGCGTTACATAGTGGATGTGCAATGGAAAAACAAAAGTGTTCGATTGAATCACTGATACAACCGAATTGTGTTTGTTTTCTTGCAAAGGGTGAAAAGGAATGTTGTTTATAATTTAATAAAATTGAGAAAGTCAAGTACATCAAAGGGAAATGAATACCTGATATGAAGAACAAGCTTGACTCTCCACACAACTTTGTTTGTCTAGGTTGTTGGTTATCTCATTCGCATCTCTTCCTAAGGCTGGTGTTTGAATGGATGTAGATCCCAAACTTTCTTAACTGAAAGATAGTCCCACTGTTCCTTCTCCTTTGATTTCATTCATCTTATGACATTTATGGGTCTACTTCAACAATTAAGTTTTGAAATGGAGTTGGAGTAAATTTTTTTACCTGCCTTGATTAGTCCATGCTTCCACCTAGACTGACCTGATAAGCCATTCAACCTTCTCATTGTCGATCACTAATGTACACTGTAGTGAACAGTGTGCATACCTCATTGGGTTCTAGTAATCAGATCGATGTTGAAAATGCCACCTTATTGTTTCCCTCATCTTTTCTAAAAGCACCCCCATATGATATGGTTGTGGATTTCCTTTTTAACTTCAAAATTTTGGGGGAGGGCTAGAGGGGTCCCCTTGACCAACCTTATCTTTCTTGCCTTTGCTTTCCACTACCATCGTTCCATCACTTGTCAAACCTTACGTCACTATGCCTTGAAATTCATTCATGATTTATGTCCCTTGCACGATAGAAATTTTAAATGTAAAATTTGAAAATTGACCCTAGGACTGATTAAGAAGAAGACTTGGGAGACGATTCTAGGGAATTGTCATAAAATGATAAAAACGTCATGACCTTGAAATAGTAATCTTGTGGTCATAGGGAACTTCATGGAATCATGGTTCTAGTGCAATTGGAAGGAACGTAAGTGCCACCTATTCATAGCAGAATGCTTTGTAGATCAAGGCTGTGGCCTCTCTTATAGACCTGTTGTGGAAGAGTTGTGCGACTCCGACCACCAATCCAGTGATAAAGTAACCTGATCCAATCATGGACCCAAAGACAGAAAGATGGACTTTGCTGCCAGCTTTAGTGTGCAGTGGTTTATGTGATATAGAATTCAACTTCGTGGTTTAAGTGGTTAGTTTACTCTAGTCAAGACTCATGAGATGGTTAGGTACCTTGTTCAGTTCAGCTTGCTGGCTTGCACCTTATGAAGATTAAATCACTTATGTCATCATCATTGTCATCTAGGCCTTATCCCAATTAATTGGGCCTCGGCTACATGAATCCTGTTCCACCATTCCACTCTATCAAGGGCCATACAATCAGTTAGACCATAGGTCATCAAGTCTTCTATGGTTTCCAATTAATTAAATCACTAATATGGTTTCAAAAAAAAAGAAAAGAAGAAGAAGAGAATAATCACTTAACAGGAATTGTGCAAAAGAACTGTTAAGAATTTCTTAAGAAAGAAATTTAGAAGAGTTCTAGGGCCTGTTTGATGAGTGGGAATTCATGGGAAATGAAAGGATTTCGTAATCATTATTTGCCTAGGTACTATTGAGGAATAGATTCCAATGGATTCCATCTACAGTGTTTTGTTTGATTTGCAAGTGGAAATCTCCAATTCATCTCACAAATTTCACCTTAAATTTTATGCTTGAGAATTGTAAAAGTGGAAATGTGTATGATTACATCATGGAATCCATGATTTTCTTTACAAATCAAACTAGGAAAAATTGTTAATGATTACACTTTTCCTTTTGTTTTCCATGAATTCCTATATGGAGTAAAAGTTATTGATATGCTATTTGTAACATATTTATTAAATTGTTTTCTTCACATGACCTTGATATATTTGGTCTTGATTCAATAATTAGTTCTGTTTATTATGGAGCATTTAGGTAACTTCTGAAGGTTATCTGTTTTTTTGGCTCTTTCATTCAAAATGTTGGAGATTTCGAGGAGTATGTTTAATTGAATTAGAGTGGATGCCAATGAAACTCAAGTGAATACTTTCTATGACAACCATTAGACTAGTATTCTATGTGGGGCATAGTATTGGGCAATTAAGAGGCAAGGCAAGATGACCAGAAAATAAATATTGCTTAAAGGGCGACAAGGCAAGATAGAATTAAGAATCAAGTCATCTTAAGCAACTTGGGAGTACCAATAAGAGAAAATGATGGAGAGCATAATGAGATGGTCTGGGCATGCACATAGATAGCTCCCGTAAGGAGGAAGCATTGATGACTAGCTTGAAAAGACGACAAGAGGAAGTTCTAAAAGGACTTGGGTCAAGGTAGTGAGAACTGAGAAGGGATTCAAAGGCTTGTTCGCCTACTGAGGATAGGGCCTTAGGAATGATTTGTGAAATAAGATTCATAAAGTCGACCTCAAATTGTCGGGACAAGGTTATGATGATGGTGGAGTTTGCTGAGTCACCATGTAGTTTGTTTAGGGTGATTTCATTGCGATTGAAGTCATAACAAGAAGATATATCAGATTTCTAGCTTTCAAAGCTGCATCATTGATGTCTGAATGTAATTCTAGTAACAAATGTTACGTTTAATCCAATATATGGCATTCATTGTTATGGAGGTTGGTTAGGATTTTGGAACTAATTGCCTCATGAGTTAGGCCCTATCAAAATCTATAAATAAAGGTAATTCTTCGGTGCAACAATGGTTTTTTCTTTAGAGCTTTTTTTTTTTTTAATTATTAAAAAAAAAAAAATCTTTAAACCTTCTTTAAGGTTTTGTAGCTTTACCTCGTAGCTGGTCATTTATGAACTGGTAACTAAGCCATTATGAAGCGAGGTATTCCGTATTGGTAATGGTGGTTGTAACAAGTGTTCGAGTTGTCGGTATCGCTACAAGTTTCGTTGGCCGGAGATAAAGATATAATATCGTTATCGTCGATAACCGGAAATGCAGAGAAAAAGGGAGAAACATGGAGAAAATGGTGAAATTTTTCAATGAAACTTCAGGACATGCCTAAATACACATATTTACATATTCAGGAATAAAAAAATTACAAAAAGAATGCATTAAATAAGAAGTTTCCATTTAATGGGAGCCAAAAGACATGCATTGTTGTAAAAAATCACTCAAATAGTAAATAAAATGAGTTTATATAATACAAATGCAAGCTTATAACAATGAAGACATGCAAAAGTAAATGAATTAAAAAAATACACATTCTGGCCATGTTTTATCCACACCGTCCAACCATTCGAGGATATCATTTTAGTTTACGAGATAAAGAATGAGTCAGATCCAAATCTCTAATGGACCACACCACATGAAAACAATAATGATTGGATATCCACCATTAAAATCCTACTAAGGCCCACTGTACTATTAATTTGACATCCAATTTGTATGATTAGGTCATACAAACATAGATGAGGGGAAAAATCAAATATTAGCTTGATCCAATACTTTTATGGGCTTAAAAAGTTTTTAATGGTCTACGTTCATTTAACACTGTTTCGTTTTTTCCTTTCTTTTTTTTTTTTTTAAATTTTTTTAAAATTTTTATTTTATTATTAATTTTTTTTTTACACACACACCACCACACACTTACGCCGTAGCGGGATTTCACCACCTATGTGTACTCAACCCTCAACAGGTGTTGAAACTCCCGAGAGTCTACCACCGGAGTAAGAGCAAGGACCCAACACTGTTTCCTGTGTAATGCGGTCCACTTGAGATTGGGATGTACCTCATTTTTGGTCTCATACCCTAAAATGGTCTAGAAAAATAGATAGACGGTAAGGATACAACACATACATCATGGTGGAGCCTACAAAACTTGGTGACGTCATCTCAGTAGCGAGTCTTCCTACTAAACCTGTCAATAGCTAGTCCGCGTCCTGGACAGTGATTTCCTTCCCGCACTGAGATGCTACGTGGGGCCATCATAATGTTTTTAAAAAATCTACCCCGTCCATCCCTTTTTTAGATCATTTTAGGACATCAGATAAAAAATCATATGGATCCAAAACTCAGCGCAGCCGCACGAGAGAAAATAGTGGAGATTCAGTGACCACCATTTAAACATAATTGACCAATCATTTGGGCCCACATTGAATGTATGTGGCATATCCACGCCGTCCATCCGTTTTTCCATCTAATTTAAGGGGTTAAGTCCAAAATTTATTCATATCCAAAGATTAAGTAGATCATACCACTGGAACAGTGGGGATAATGATTTCCACCGTTGAAACCTTTCTAGGCCCTACAGTTACGTTTATTTTTCATCCAACCTGTTCATAAGATCATACAAACATGGATGAAGGGAAAACACAATTATAAGCTTGATCCAAAACTTCCGTGGCCCTCCAAGTATTTTTCAACGATAGACATTCAATTCAACTGTTTCTTGTGGTGTGGTCCATTTGAACATTGGATATGCCTCATTTTTTCCCTAAAGGCCTAAAATTATCTATTAAAATGTATGGACAGAGTGGATAAAATAAATAAATCACGGTGGATCTCACCAAGTTTACTGAAGTTCCAACCCATACGACTTACTCACGTACGCGATCCGCTGCCTCAAACGGATTGGATACTCCCTATGACTACCGTGGTCGGTGCTCCGTGGACTTGAAATATGATATATGTGTATCATCCATGCCGTCTAATTCATTTTACAGACAATTTTATGTAAGAACCCAAAACTGAAGTGGATCAAAATCTCAAATGGACCACACAGCGTTGATTGAACTCTCACCATTAAAAACTCCCTGGAACTACAACAGTTTTGGATCAAGCTGATATTTGTTTTTTGCCTTCATCCAGGTACGTATGACCTAATCTACATGCCGTGTGACCTAATCCACAGGTTAGATGCCAAATAAACGTTACAGTGGGCCTAAAGAGGTTTTTAATGATAGACGTTCAATCATTATTGTTTTCCCATGGTGTGGTCCACCTGAGATTCTAATCAATCTCATTTATAAGAAATTAGATTAAAACGACATTTAAAAGTGAATGGACGGTGTTGATAAAACACATAGATCATGGTGGGCCCACATAACACTTATGACGAACCACCTGGCAGCGTTACTAGCGAAACCCATCACGCGCTTGACGCTAGTCACGGACACACGATACATATCTTCCTTTCTTTTCTTTTTTTTTTTTTTTAAGAAAAAAAAAAAACAAAACCTAAAATCTCGTCGAAGAGAAAATGCAACCGAAGAAAGGGGTTTTTGGATGAGGATTGTTGCCGAAGAAAGGAGGATTTTCTTACCTGTAAATCCGGCACTGTCGATCGGTGTTCTTCCGCTGTTGATCGAAGCGTTCTTCGGAGCTCCGACTTCCGATCAACAAGTAAGAGATCTTCCCCGTTCCGATATTTTTTCGGATATTTTGAAAGAGGGGTTTTCTTACCTATTTATTGGATTTTTGGTCGGCGATAATCCAAGATTTTCGCCGATATCTCCGATATGTCGCCGATATCGCCGATATTTCGCCGATAATCCGAAGAGAAACGAAAAAGGGGGGTTTCGGTGTCGCCGGGCCAGCGACACCGATATTATCGGCGATAATATCGACATTTCGTCGACAACACGAACACTGGTTGTAACAGTCACCACCATTACTGATATGGGTGTTGGTTGTAATGGCTGAAATAGGGGCGTAACGACCATTATGACCACCATAACAGTTGATTTTTTTTTCCTAAAAAAGTTTGAAAAAATATTTAGAAAATCCAGAATAATGTAAATATTCCAAATATGTATTTATTTTTTGTTTTTAACATGTTTATGTTAGCATAACGGTACACTCTTTGGTGAGAGTGTTGTATCTGGTTGTCTAGTGAATTTGTAAACATAATTATGTCTCTATTATATACACATCATAATCAAGCATTAGAATTAGAAATAGGAAAAGAAAACATAAATACCACTATTTTTCGATTTTTTGAAAAAATGGTCCTCGGAGCTTCTATTCACCCAAATCGGTTCAATCTACGGTTTTAATCCTAAAAACTATAGTAAGAGTGGTCGAAATTTGTTGTAGAAGAATCTACAAAAGTTTTTTGGAATGAGAAAATCACAAAAATAAGGAGAAAAATGGATTTAAATAGAAAAAAAAAAGTGGTTGTTTTTTGACCGTTACGGGGGTAACGGTCGTTATGCCCTGTAACGGCCGATATGGTCCCAAAAAACCAACTGCCCTATTTCAACCCTATATCGCATAATGGTCACAACTATTACCTATACGTATCGGCCTTTACGGCTGTATTGTAACAGATACAAAACACCTTGTTAGGAAGTTGAACTATTTACTGGAAATTTTTGAGTAGTGTTTTGAAATGCAAAAGCATAGGACTAGGCGTCTATGTCTCTTGAGAGGCGAGGTGTAGGCCTCTTGAAACACCTCCTTGGTCCCTAGCTCGAGTGTTTAACTAAAAATATGAAAAATATTGAAAAAATTGGAATATATTGTAAAAACTATATAAAAATATGCGCAATACACTTTAATATTTCATAGGAATTGATTGTTGTGTATTTTCTAATCAGTTAATTCGAAATGTTAAAATTGTTATGACACATGACTATCTAATTGAATCCATAACTGGAACAAGCATAACCAACAAAAGAAGAAGTCATGTACATGTTATAGCATTAAATATTAAACAATTTGGAAGAGAAAATAAAATCCACGGGCTCAATTATTCATTGCATAGAAGAGTAGATTGATAGAACTCTCTAATGGGATTAAAACTACCTCTAGAATATGTTTAACTCCTTAACTATTGCTTCATGGTGGTAGAAGGAAAAAAGGGTAAAAGTAAATATAGGAAAAAAAAAAAAACATTTTATTCTTGGATGTAGAGGCTAAAGGTTCTTAACCGAAGGTGTAAAGTGTACAAGAGGCACAGACCTCCCTTAACCTCACTTTTTGAGGCATAAGTCTCATTACATTAACTCTTTAAGTCCATGTTTTATTTTCTCTTCCAAATCATATAAAAATATTCAACTGTACATGTTATAGCATTAAATATTAAACAATTTGGAAGAGAAAATAAAATCCACGGGCTCAATTATTCATTGCATGGAAGAGTAGATTGATAGAACTCTCTAATGGGGTTAAAACTACCTCTAGAATATGTTTAACTCCTTAACTATTGCTTCATGGTGGTAGAAGGGAAAAAGGGTAAAAGTAAATATAGGAAAAAAAAAAAACATTTTATTCTTGGATGTAGAGGCTAAAGGTTCTTAACTGAAGGTGTAAAGTGTACAAGAGGCATAAACCTCCCTTAACCTCACTTTTTGAGGCATAAGTCTCATGACATTAACCCTCCATGCTTTAGGCCTTTTGTGAGAGGCCCACCCTGAGTAAGCCTCGAGGTGTAAACTTCCTGCATCTTTTATAATGTTATGAATGACACAAGTTGAAGCATAAGTTGCATTGTAAAATAAGAAACCAATAGAATATGGTTCTTAGGTCTTACTAAAGGGGCCTTGAAGTTCTTTTATCTTTAGACATGGTGATTTTATATGTTTTCTTCAACTGTATTTTGCTCATCACATTTTTTATATGATTTGTTATTTTGATCATCACATTTTTTATATGATTTGTTCTGAAGGTTTTTTGTACTCTACAGATATGAGAAAAATTTTCCCATTTGAGCTTTTGCACTTGGGAGGGGATGAGGTCAACACAGGTTAGTTTGGTACCTTTCCCCATTACAGAACCTAAATGGCTATATATTTTCATATTGGTAGTTTTTATTTTCATTATTTGGTGTTACTTTTCATGTCGATGAGTAAATAACTTGATTTTGGCAAAATAAGTTAGCCTCTAATTTGGTCTCATCTAACATTAGTATGGAGTTAATCGCCTAGTCTAATCCTTTCGATATGTCAATATCAAATAAGTGTAGTAACATATAACATTGGCATATGAGATTTGGTATTGTTAGTCTCTTTATTTCATTCTGGCTGATTAACTTGTGGTGAGTTGCTATTAAGGAACATTTTAGGTTGGACTATTTCTCAAACTTATATATATATATAAAATCTATATTGTCGATGGACTGTGATAGATGGTGATGATCACACGTGTGGCCCAGTTCACATGGAGATTATGGTTTCTATTTTTTCATTTTTATTATTTTCTGTTTTTGTCCTTAAGGTGATGTGTTAGGATAGAGTTTAAGCATATGGGCTTTGGTTTATGTAACAACGTAAGCATGGGGGGTATTTTTTTTTTTTTTTTTATATACTTTCACATATATTATGAAAGCCCTAATGATAATAAGAGGAGAGGCTAGAGGCATCATTACCTTCCAGGCCTTCTTTCCATTTCTCTTGCTTCTTCTCATATTCTCTCTCATTTGCCTTCTCAATTTAACTCAAGGAACATGGTATCAAAGAGGTAAAAGATCCAATATCACATTCCTTCCCCCCCCCCCCCTCCTCTCTCTCTCTCTCTCTCTCTCTCTCTCTCTCTCTCTCTCTCTCTCTCCTTTTCTTCTCCACGAGGTGAAATCCTAAGTTGTTTGGGGGCCGATCTACGCAAATCTCCTTCATTTTTTTGTTCAAACCCCATACCGTGGGTTGTCTACTTGTGTGTCGTGAGTGCGTTTGAGGGCCACTTTCACATACAACCATTTGGATGGTTTAGAGTGGGTCGTTGTGAAGACCAAGTGTGAGTGTAGAGATCATGAATGGAAGTGAGGGGTTCTTCATATTTGTCGTCAATTAGTCCTTACATGTGTGGTGGTGATCATTGAACTACACTCTTTTAAACCAAGCATTTGGTAAGTTCAAGTTCGTCCCAATGTGTTTAATCTCTTCTTTTTTTCCTTTTTTTTTTTTTTAATTTTAATTTTAATATGGACGTCAAGAATGATACTACGAGTAGTCTTCAGCCTTCATTTGAGTTAATGAATCTTTAAATTACATCAAACAAACTTAACCGTGTGAATTATTTACAACGGGCCAAATCCAATTCTTACTAGAAGAAGAAAATTAAAGCATCTAACATCCCCCAAGCCTGATGAATGCTTAAAAGATTATGAAGATTGGGTGGCAAAAGATGCTCAACTTAGAGCTCTGTTATGGAACAACATGGAACCGCATATTAGTGCAAATAATATCTTTTTTTTTTTAAAAAAAAAGCAAAAGTAGTTTGGAAAATTTGAAAGATGTATTTAGGTGAGAAGAATTTAACCCGTATATACCAGTTGCTTCAAAATATCGTTGTGCTTCAACAAGGGGATAAGAGTTTAGGCGAGTATTATTCGACATTGTAGGTTATGTGGGAGGAACTGAACGTATACCAGCCCCTATTGTCTGATTATGAGACCATGAGATAGTACCGAGAGGAATTCATGTCGCCATCTTTGTCATTGATCTCAATGTTTTCAGTACCGGCATCGACGCATGTATCACATCCCGTGATGTTTGTGAGAAATCCGCCCCGTCAATCCATTGGCATTTTTATTATTAATTGGCATTTATTAATTTTGATATAAAATCAAGGTGACCCAGACCTGTTAGACCTGACCAAACCCATTTACAAGTGGGTTTGGTTCAGGGTCTGGATATCCCTTAGCCAAAACCGTTAGAGCCGGCCCATTTATAAATGGGTTTGGGTGGATCTCCCTCTACCACACCCAAACCCATTTATAAATGGGTCTAATGGGGTTAACTCAGACCCGCCCATTTAGTAAAAGGGTCTGGGTCTAAAATTTGGACCTAGACCCATTTAGTAAATGGGCGGGTTTGGTTTTGGCTAAATCTGCCCCAAACCAGACCATTTACAGCCTTAGGAGTTATCGCCATGTTTTTTGGCAGATTTATCACTGACCGACTCCGATGACATTGAAAATTTGATCTTATCACTAACCAACTTTGACGAAGACTGTGGGCGGTGCTAGTTCGAGATTTTTCTTTCTAATATGAATACGAGCTGATTTAAGCTCCCACCTCAATTCTGTTGTCGGGTCGAAGCGCAAAACCCCTCTGATGTAAGAGCTGAGGGCTTGCTGGAATTCTAGATTCCAAATCTCTACCAGAATGCTAGTGAAGAGAAACCATACATCACTGGAATCAAATGGGGAGAAGTTCTCCCATCTATAGATGGAGGTCACCAGGTCATCCTGGTGTACAACTCCGGCCACTAGAATGTGGTCTAGGCTGGCTCCTGGTTGGAGATGGAGGAGGAACTCCATCTTCGGGAGAGGTTTGAGTTTGTTAGATCCAACGAATAAGTTGCATCTAGATCTTAGCCATTGCTGAATGTCAAGTAGGTGTCCACTCATGAACTTTGGATAACTAGGCTATGAGCAAATGACAACTCTACCTCTGACATCATGGAGTAGTCAATAGTGATAATAAGACATTCATTGGAGATGGAGGTGTGTGTCCGAGATGTGTGCGCCAAAAGGGGGGGGGGGGGGGGGGACCGGCTCCGAAACATAATCCTTGAAAGAATGGACGACTTTACATGAACCTTCCTGAGGCTGGAGGGTTGGGTAGTTGGAAAAGAGGGAGTTGAATGGAAATCGGCTTCCCCATAATCCGATTGAGGCCTAAACTAGGCTTTTTGAACCAAGATGCGATGACTGTTGAACCCCTGGTTGTGGAGGGAGGAGATTGGCGTGGAAGCATTTTCCAAAGAGCCCATCCATATGCATGCAAAACCCCTATGCATCCTTTCCCCCACTTTCTAAAAAACACGAGACAACATGTATTCATCCTAGGACGGCTTCCAACCACCAGTTGCGGTCTTCTCTACTTTAGGAGAAAACCATGTCTTTCAAACACACTTATCACTATCGCCATCAAGTATTCCTTCCCCATATCTATTATTGTTCTTTCCTATATACTAAAGTTTATATCCATCAATTTCTCTAGTTTTGACCCCCTTTCCACTTGGTCTCCTGAATGCAAGTTATGCTAACTCTCCTTTTCATCAGATCTACTAACTACATGCTCTTACTTGTCAATGTTCCTATTCCATGTGGCAAGACAATTCCTATTATCCAAACTAGCTTCTTTACCTAATGCAGATCCACAATGGCACTGGAGCCCTTGCCAACTTCTCACAACAGTTGGCCGTTGTTGCAGTGTCTCTTCCAGGGGATGCCCTAACCAATCCTTGCCCATTTCGTACAACACTTGGGTTCCAATGCAATGCGTCTCTTACAGGGAACTCCCTAGCATGAGTTTGTAATGTCATATTGTTCAGATTCTAATGATAATTATGGCATAAGTTTGATGTTAGCTGCTAACCTGACGCAACCCTCCTTTATCTGGGCTAGGGACCGGCAATGAGAGTGCAAAACTCCCTTAGGCACAATGTAATGGACTAGCACATAGGTTGATTATAATCAAGTGGTATCTAAAAGTCTATTACATAGGTTGATTAAAATCAATGAGTTATTATAAGTAACAATATGTATGATAATCCGTTTTTTTTTAAAAAGAAGAAAGAACAATATGTATGATAATATTATGGGTTTAGTATAATCAAGAACATACTATTGTATGTAATACATGCTTGTTATGTCAACTTATTCCAAGAACAAAAATGGGTGGTGGGCTTGCCCATGAAGCATTTTCTACATGCTATTTCATTGTGTGAAAATCACAATTTGTTTGTTACATATGCACAAATGAGTTCCTCTCCACTTCGATTGATCGAATCACGCTCAAATGTTGTTTTGATCCTCGAAATGGGCCTAGAACTAGTAGAAAATTAGTTCCTAGATTCCTCTATGCTTGAAATGAAGAAAATACATAAAAAAATGCGAGGAAAAAGTGAAATTTAGAAAATGACCTCTTACAGGCACATCGGCTGGGACGTGATAGGAAAGGGCTTGTAGGTACAATATGGCTATTGATTTTTTAAGTGGGCCAAAATGGATACAATATGCCCATATCGCCTAAACAATATGGATATTGGAATCATGATTGGGTTAGGGCACAAAAACCTCCAAAGCTTTTGTTAATAACTTTCTTTCATGAGAGGAGACTAGCGAGAAGTGACTTGTTACTCTCTCTCTCTCTCTCTCTCTCTCTCTCTCTCTCTCTCTCTCTCTCTCTCTCTCTCTCTCTCTCTCTCCCCACCCCGCACCCACACCTTCCCCCTGTGTCTTTCATGAGTAGTAGTAATCTGCCTCTCCCTCAAATATCTCCATCCCGTGCTGATGTTGAGCTTTTGAGATGAAAATCAGAAGGCTCGAGGAACTAGTTTCTTATTCAATCTCATATTAGATTTGAGAAACTCAACAATCGCAAAAGCTTGGTATTATTTTGATCGTGGGTTTTCATCTCTTCTTCCATAGCCTTTGACACAACAAGTTGAAATTGTACAAGGGGGTTTACTTCCAATACTAAAGATGGAGAAGATACCAGAAAGTGGGTCATGTAGGAGAACACCTAGACTACGCTATGCATTTCTCATCATTTCTCAAATGGTTTTGACTCATCCACATACATCTGAAGTACATGCATATCAATCCAAACTGCACAAATTGTGGGCTTCATTATGGATGGAGCATAATCCAAAAGTTATATCTCAACCATCTGATATGGGCCATTGAATTTTACCTCTTTACATTTTCTTTTTAAGGCCATCAAATGGACGATCATGCAACGAATCTTATTTCCAAGAATATATCCTCAATCCTCATTGGATCTCAAGACTTATGGCCTGGATTGGTGTGCGTATTTGCCACGTATACAGTTATGAGTCACCACCATTTAGGTCATTGTGGGAAAGGTTCATATTAGTGTATCTCTTGGGTATCCAAACACGTCACTAGCCACCATACAAACTAATTGGATGCTCTTTGAACTAGGTAATGATGGGTATATTATTATTGAGTCCTGCAATAGCAGATGCCTATTTTAATAATGTCATTTGAAGCCTTTGAAAATAGGTATTGATTTCATTAAAAGGTGGGTTTTGGCAGATCTCACCGAGAAGGCGAATAGTGGACATGTTATTGCAGAGTCCTAACCATTGTTTCTAAGAAATCACAATGTTGACGTACTTCGCTAAATTAATTCTGATCGAGTAATCTCCAGATTTTCAATAAGCTGGAATTATTATCATGGTTTCAGCTAGAAGGATGGGAGTTTTTCAATGTAAATGAAACTATCAGAAGCTACAACCATGTTTCAAAAATTCTTTGTTATATCTACTTTCACGATGCTACGTAGAATTAAACCTAAGTTTGACGCTAATTTGCATTCTTTCCTGTGCTTTGAGGTTTTATGCATGTATATCCAGTTAGCTATGTGACAAACAATGCTCAACAAAAATGAAAATAATTATAATATGGATAAGTTATAACAAATAGAAACAGAAGGAAAAGTAAAGAAAATGTTTTTAAACTAAGAACATTTATAAAATGTGATTGAGATAACCTGTACTTATAGTTTTCTTGGATGCTTTTTTTTTTTTTTTTCCAAATTCTAGCACCCTATTTTAATGCTTCGATGTTTGGCAGATTGTTGGAATTCAACCCCACATGTGAACCAATGGTATGCCTCTACTCTCTTTGTTATATAATGAATGCACGTGTCCCTCTTTGGTGTCATATAATCATCTGAGTTGGTTTTGCTCATATTAGACATTTTAGTCTAGGAGAGTTTAATTCTACTATCTCTATGGTATGGCTTTATATTAGCTACATGAAAGTTGGGATAACAGTTATAAAAATGTAGCCATTTGGTCTGTAAGTTGCAAATTCATCTTTATGAAGTTCATCCTGATTTTTTATACAAGCATTTTTAATCAGGTTTTAGCTGCAATCATGCAGTTTGTGTGCAATCGGCCTCTTTCTCCGTTCTGGTTAACAGCTTGCCAAAAGATTTCTTTAAGGCTTCTAGTGGCCTAAGATCCCCTTTCTCCCTACCTCTGTTTTATTTGGCGAGGCGCTCAACAAGGTACTTTCTAGGGGGGAGGAGAATTGGCATAGTTGGCTTTAGAGCCTCTGAAGGTGGTCCTTTAATCAGCTACCACCAATATGCGGATGATGCTATCTTGTTCTGCGATGCGAATGTGACTTCGGTGGACAACCTTTGTAAAATCACTGTTTGTTTCGAAGTGGTTTTTGGTCTCAAAATTAGTGTGGCTAAAAGCAAAACGTTGGAGGTATATGTTTCCGCTGAGGAGCTAGACCAGTTTGCAAATGTCTTTGGGTGCAAAAAAAGGCTCGTTTCCATCTATGTATCTCAGCCTGCCTCTTTGCGTTGAAAAGCCTGCTAACCACTTGTGGGACAAGGTGGTCGAAAGAATTGAGAGGACGTTAGTTAGTTGAAAGTACTGGTACCTCTCGTTGTGAGGAGGTTGACTCTCATTAAATTGGCCTTTTCAAATATGCATGTGCATTTCGTCTCTTTTCAAGTGCCCCCAATTGGAGCTGAAGCGTCTTGAAAAGCCGAGAAGGGACTTCCTCTAAAGAGGGGCCCACGACGGCCAAAAGTTTCATCTCGTTAAATTGGGGGAGGTCTGCAAGTCGATTTTTGAAGGGGGTGCGGGGATTAAAGATATGGGGCTCATGAACATTGCGCTTCTTGGGAAATGGCTTTGGAAGTTTGGTACTGATTCAGGTAACCTTTGGACGGAGATCATTGTTGGCAAGTATGGACTTTAAGAGGGGGGTTGGTTTGTGAAGCACTCTTCATTGTACCGTGCTTCTATCATATGGAAATCAATTGCATCGACATAACACTTATTTTGGAGAGGGATCTTGTTTGCTATTGGCAAGGGGACCAGATCTAATTTTAGGTGGATGAGTGGTGTGGTGATAGGGCACTTCAAGAGGCGTTCCTCGGGCTAGTTGTTCTTGCCCCGGACTGCTTTGTCTTAGTTTTACTATGCTTCTCTATCTATGGCAGCTCTACTATTTGGTGCCCTCCTTGTTGAAGGAATTTATTTGATGATGAAGCGTTAGAGTTCATTAGTATGTTGAAACATCTAAAGCATGTCACTCCATGTTTCTACATCCATTAGATCCTAGTTTTTCATGTTTAATGGCTTGTAGGATGATGCTTGGCAACCTAGGCTTAAATTATGCATGATTTCCTTTTGAAATCTTGATATTTGTGATGATGGTGGCAAGATTTATAGTTTTCATTAATTAATTTAAATTTGTCGATTGATCTCTCACATTATTTGAATTCATGCATTGGTCCTACATCAGAATGTCACACCCCAAACTCGGGAGCCAGGCTCACTAAATTCCTGGCCACCGAATCTGGTGCCGATAACCTCCGTAGTACCCTAATCTCAGCTCCTAGCTCCCATATGCAAGACCAAGCGAGTGGAAAAAACCTTACTATCCGCCTCGTCAGTGGTATATGCCAAAAGCCACTCGGCTCGCCGATAGCGAACCCATTTCACAATCTGGTTAGACTCAACCTAGCATATAACCATCTTCAACCGGATAGGTAAGGTCACACCCCCTTCCAACCGACCCTGACATAGTAGGAGATGCGACCTGCCGGTATTTAGCCTTCGTGCGCTCATGAATCCATTCGGTTTAAACATTGGAGCATCTTACTCGTACCACTGGGTTTATGAACTTTCAACCGGGAACGCCTGTGATGCCTTGTAACTTCAGTAGTTTCCAATGTCCAGAAAATCATCTGTCAGCCACAATAAGGCTGCGGGACTACTTCCTTAGTGTCGTTAGGGAGTAGATGCAATGTGACATACACAATGCACAATGCATGAATCACACTATCCAAGTCATGCATCAAGCTTGCACGTACTGCGCAATCATGCGGGGTGACCCTATGTCGTACGGGTCCCTTAAGTATCTCGAGCCGAAAGGCGTATGCTATGATCAATTGTCATCCATAACAGGCATACGGATGATGTGTATGGGCATATGAATGAGCATGGTATCTAGTACACTAAGGGTCTGTTTGGATTCGCGTATAGGATTGTATTGCATTGTAAATACAATACGGCAGATGTACAACGCCGGATGTACACTGTATCGAGTGCCCTTTTCAAGTTCGATCCGATTGTTTGGGAAGGACTGACTTTGCATATGTATTCAGGGGATGTATGCATGGTCAATGTTTGGTTTGGAAATCTTCTCTGTGGACCTTATTGTCACCGCATGCATTCATTACACCATTCATCACCAGGTCATGTCTATGTGGGCCCCACCACCATATGGATTTCATCCAACCGCCAATCAACGTATATGTGGGCCCCATCACCGTGTATGGATTTCATCCAAACCGTGAGGTGAATCCATCAACAGGATTTTGTTCAGATAAGATTTCTCCTCACGTACATCTAGACATGGCAGACTATGGGATTGAAATCTTTCGCCGGATAGACCCTCTGTGTAGGGTATAGGAGAGAGGTGTATACGGAAGTACTCATCTCCTCCTGTAAATGAGGGTACATGAGAGAAACAGTATCCATGAATGAAAGGAGGGATACGATCCATTAAGAAGAAGGATCAGCTGTTGTCCCAGAATATATGTTGGGAAGAGAAAAAATTACCTTTTCTCACTTTTGCCCTGTCGGGTATGAAATTTACGTCTGTAAGAACACCCCACCTTCAACGAAGGCGAAGAAGACGAAGCAAGATTCAGCATCTACGTCAACCGGTGGATGGCCGTAAAGCAACATTTCCTTTGTCGAATGGGTTGAAGACGACGGACAGGGAGAATGATGGCGCAGGAAGATGAGATGGACGCGCGAAGCACCAAAGAGATATGATGTCTTCTCTGCTATGGGTGGCGGTGCAGTGCAATTACATCGTTGCAGTGCCCGATGTTTTGTTGAAAGACAATCGCAACCGCGTGTCCACCCTCTATCTGGTTCAACTATGTATTCGCATGCCACGTACTGAATCGGATTTCAAATCCAATTCAAACGCGGTATATCGTATTTATTTAACTTAAAACAATAGAATACGCCGGATCCGGGCGATCCAAACAGGCCGGGCCTGTTTGGATTCGCGTATAGGACTGTATTGCATTGTTATACAATACGACAAATGTACAACGGGGGATGTACACTGTATCAAGTGCCCTTTTCGTTTACGAACAAATTGTTTGGGAAGGATTGACTTTGGATATGTAATCAATGGATGTATGCATATTCACCGTTTGTTGAAGGATCGATCTAGATCGATTTGAAATGGACGGTTAAGCAGACCACATACAATACGAGGTATGGACCTCGTCTTCACCACATACATCCACGCTCAGGACCTCGTATGGATCTCGACGGATGGCGGGTGCTAAAGGACCTCCCATGTTCGCAGATGCCACCCTCTCTCTTCTCTCTCTCCCTCGCCTTCTCCCTCTGTATCTTTCTCTCTGTCTTTCTCTCTCTTCTTATACCTCTATCTTTCCATCAATCCTCCAAAAACCAAACCTTCCAAATCACGATTCCCTCAAATCACGATCCAATGCTTCGGAATTCAATGGCCTAGGGTTTCAAATAACTGGCAAAAGATTGTTAGATTCTGAAAACATCGGCAAAAGGGTGGGAATGAAAATCCAAGAATCGGCACGGATCTGAGACGACGCGAGAACGGAATTCTAATCAGCGTACTTGATATTATAAAGTCCAAAAAAATTGATAGCTGCACTTCTTCTCGTTTTGATTTTCCGTCGTTTCTGTAAAACTAAGGAAATGCGGTGTTCTCGTTAAAAAACGAGGGGGTTGTTTTCTTCTTGTTTTTCCTGATGGAAGAAAGCTCTTTTAAGTTCATATCGCTGCTGTCCATTTCGTATTTATACTCCGCCAGGGTGTAATGGAAGAAAGCTCTTTTAAGCACGCAGCCGAAGGAAAGAGTTATCTAGTGGAAGAGGTGGTGCAGTGCAATGACTTCGCTGCACTGTCCGATGTCTTCGTAATGTACGTCCGAACTGCGTGTCCACGCTGTTCTGGTTCTGCGCTGTATTCGCATGCCATGTACAGACGCAGATTTCAAATCCAATTCAAACGGCGTATATTGTATTTATTACTCATAAAACAATGCAGTACGTCAGGATCCGACGATCCAAACACGTCCTAACTAAGCATATTATCAATGTCGAACTATTAGGCTAAGTGCACTAGCATGTTATCAAACATATCATGTGATAATCGGCCTTAAATGGCCCGAAATGTAGAGAGAGGGACTTGATCGACGGGCCCCACTTGAGACTTGAATTGGCCCCATATACGACCTGTACATTAAAATGTTCTAGCGAATAGATGTACAACATGGATAAAATATATACATCAAGGCGGCGAGCCATGAAGGGCCCAATGAATACCCCAGAGTGGGCCGACACATTGGACAGCGTGGGTAGGTCCCATTGTCTAGCATCGAGTCCACCTGTCCAAGGATTTGCCTTGCTTTGGGTCCATGCTCTAAAATGAGCTGTAAGTAGATGGACAACATGAATATACAACACTTATTACAAGGTGGGATCCACCCCTGGCCCACCTCCTGGATGACATGGACGAGACACATACATCATGGTGGGACCCACTTGGGACAGCTCAACTAAACTCAAGCACCATGGTGGGGTCCACAGCGGGCCCCACGAATGGGTCGGATGGCAATTAAACATTACAGTAGGCCCTAGGAGGTTTACAATGGCAGGCACTCAATCACTGCTATTTCCTAGGTGTGGTCCGCCCAAAACTAGGCCCCACACACCCCGTGGGCTGCCGAGATGGATGGACTGCATAGATACAAGTACAACAAAGTGGGACACCACAGTGGGCCCCATGCGCTGATTGGATAAGAAATAAACATTACAATAGGCCTAAGGAAAATTTCAATGGTGGGCACCCATACCCACTGTTTCCTTTGGTGCAGGCCACCTGAGGTTCGGATTGGCCTCATTTTTGGGCTCATGACCTAAAATCGTATGGAAAATAGATGAACGGTGTGGATAAAACAGATACATTATGGTGGGTCCCACTGCCGGATGGGCAACGTGGACATAACACAAACATCACCGTGGGTGCCACCTGTGGCACCAAGAGTTTTAAATCAAACTGTTATTTGTGTTTTCCCTGCAGCCAGGTCACATGACCTATGAGCAGGTGGGGTAAAAAAGAAAAACATCAAGATGGGTCCTACAAAGGTTTCAATGGAGGACGTCATTGTCCAACTGTTTCTTGTAGTGTGGTCCTCCTGAGATTAGGATCTGTCCCATTTTTGGGCACCAGCCCTAAAATGATGTGGCAAAATAGATGGACAGTGTGCATTAAACATATACGTCAGGGTGGGCCCCTGCCGGACAATGTGCATAGGCACTTTGCACTACAGGGCGGTCCACTCATGTGGCCCCCACAGTCTTATATCAAGCTGATATTTGTATATTTCTCTTCATCCAGGTCTATGAGACCTTATGAACAAGTTAAATTGCATATAGACACCATAATAACAATAAATAAAACCTAAAACATGAAATCAATCCGACGAGTGGGCCATGATCATGAGATCCCATGATGGGCTTTTCTTGACTATCGGGCCCACTTTTTTTGAAACAAAACTTGTCTTCTAGCTAGGAAACACTCCCTGGACGTTGTCATCGAGCCAGATCGATGGTGAGGTCCTCCTTCTGCGTACGTACGTGCGTAGGGGTGGTGGTGTGCGGGCGTGCGTGTGCACGATGTCCTCATCACATTCTGCAGTAAAGTTGTTTGAACGAGACAGATACCTGTTAGCTGCTTCTCTTCATGGATTACTTAGGAACATTGTACAATAGTATGGAAAAGCTTGCAGTTTCCATGATGTCCTCTCTCTCTCTCTCTCTCTCTCTCTCTCTCTCTCTCTCTCTCACCTACCCATTTTGTTGGGGAGTATCTGGTTGCAGAATACGAGGCTCTCATCACAGGCCTCACAGCAGCACAACAACTTGATGCAACCTGCATCAAGATCATCGGCGATTCGAAGTTAGTAATTAGCCGACGTCCTTGGTTCTCCATGACAAAAGGAACCCAGACTCATGAGCACTAGCTGAGCACCTGAAAATTCAGGTGTGGCCCAAACTGGTATTGATATGAATAAAGAAAAGAAACCTCACTTATTACTGATTACTGATACGTTCGCTGAACTTTTATTTATCATACCATGAGATTCCAATAAGAATGTAAAACGTGGAAATTTACTCGCCCTCTGAATCTGAAAGAAGAATCTTACTTTCCTATTTTAACAGGGTTGAATCAAAGTCTCATTTGCCAAGTTTGACCATGGAACGTCATGTTTGAATAGGCCTTGAGATAAATACTCAGATTATGCAGTATAATGTAAAATTGATTTGAGTATCCAATTTGTAGAATATGAAAAATGTACGTAACATGCATGCACATGTTCATGTGTGTAAAATTTGATATCCATTGCAGTTGTTGCTATATATCGTGTATACAGCATCCAATATAGATGGACGATTGCCACCGTCCACGATACAACATCCAATATAGATGGACGATTGCCACCGTCCACGATACAGCATCCAATATAGATGGACGATTGCCACCGTCTTGTCGCCCCCCCTTGAAATTTTCCGATAAAGGGTAAATGGTCGTAAAAATAGGTTGCAGGTCAAGTTTGTCTACAACCAGTTGTAGGTATTCATTCCTTTCCAAAAATATATAGTGTTGTGTAGAGTCAAAGAATTATAGGTGTACTACTTTAGGAGTCTTGTCCGAGGAAGTGGTGTCATCATCATCATTAATAAGGAAAAAAAAAAAAAGTATTCATCAGCAGTATAACTAAAAGTACTTGTAATATTATGTGTGATGTAACTGTAATAATTTATATTGTGATATTCTTCCTAGAATCATCGTCGTCGTCGTCATCATAGCCTGTTCTAGCTATTTGGGTTCAGCCTACAAATCCTGCTTAGCCAATCATTCCTGTGTTGAAAAACCTAGAAGTTGAATTTATCTTGATCGAATGACTAGAATGAGTGGAAAGATGTGGTATTTGTAGCCTTATCATGTCTATCTAGGAAGATTTTAGATCTTCTCAAGCTAGCTTATCTTGTGAGATCCTAGAAATCTTCTCAAGGATATCTAGAAGATTTACTACCTAGGAAGCTTCTAGAATTATCAAATTACATGAATAGTCTCATGGTACATATAAACTACAAGAATGCTCATAATTTACAAAATTTCACGTAACATCTAAAGCCATCTCCTTAGTAAGTGAAGAAGCTTTCATATCCCTTCTCACCACTTTGATCCAAGTCCTTCTAGGACTTCCCCTCATCCCTATTCCAGACCCTTCAACCCTAATGAAAGTTTCCCTCCTTGGGCCATGTCTTATCCTTTCAGCATATGGATGAACCATCTGACAGTTTAGAGTCCTTTTGAAAAAGTCTGCCTTTCTTCATTGACAATTGCCCATTATATAGGTAGATTACAAGCTATTTAGGGAAGAAATACAAGCTGATCTTCACCCCTACCATATATACATCTATCTAAATATACTTGTATGACTAATATATCTTAATTAATGAAGGAATAAATCAGATAATCACTCATAAATCAGATATCTTAATTAATATATCCTCAGTATATATCCTGATATCTGTCATAAATCTGTCATAAATCAGATATAAATCAGATAATCAGATATCCTCAGATATATCATGTCATATCAAGAATCAAGAGATAATTAGTCAGAATCATGTGTAGATATTTAGTATAAATCAGCTTTGTAGATGTTAGTCAGAAATCAGAATCAGCAAAGTCAGAATCAGAATCAGAAAGTCAGAATCATTGTAGATTGATATTTCCTTTGACATCCCCCTCAAATTGATGTCAGGTAATCGACAAGCATCAATTTGCTAACGAGAAAATGATGGCGCCGACGTGGCATGGCTTTTGTGAAGATATCGCGATCCGCAGTTAGTTGTGAGATATGTGGAAGAGTGATGACTTGATGATCATAGGCTTCCCGATTGAGTGACATGTGCTTGGTGCGTTCGTGATAGACTGGTTTGCGGCAATTTGGATGGCACTAGTGTTGTCGTCGACATGGAGTGGAGTAGGATGTACGGGAATGAAACCGAGCTCGTGAGGAGACCATGCACCAAATGATCTCGAGTATGTCACAGACATGGCTCGGTACTCGGCCTCGGTAGATGATTTGGAGACGTGGTCCCGCTTCTTGCATTTCCAAGAGATAAGGGCATCACCAAGAAACATACACCACCGGTAGTAGATTTCTGGTGTCTGGGCAGCAATTGGCCCGGTGGGCGTCACTATAGGCTTGTAGTTAAGGGAAGAATAAGCCACGAGTAGGTGTCCCAAGAATGTAGCGAATTATGCGGCGGATCTGGCGATAGATGGAGATGCCTCGGTGCTTGCATGAATTTGCGACGGTATGAACAAAGATAAGAGATGTCTGGTCTGGGTAATGGTTAGATAGATAAGACTACCAACCAACTTCCGATAGGTAGTAGGATCCTCAAGAAGCTCCCCTTCGTCACGTCGATATTTCACATTAAGTTCCATGGGGGTGTCAACCGAAGTAGCGTTGGTGAGACCTAAGCTGAACCAGATCTTGACTATACTTGTGCTTGATGCAAGAGGAGACCGTATGGGCCGATGATGCACCTCTAAACCCAAGAAATAGGTAAGTCGGCCAAGATCTTTCATGTGAAATGTGGAATTCAACAAAGTCCGAACCGCAGAGATTGCCTCCAAGTCGAGCCGTGATGACGATATCGTCCACATAAACAAGGAGGACGACGACGATACTGTGGATGTCCTTTGTAGAAAAAGAGAGGAGTCATACTGACTTTGAGTGAAAGAAAAACTAAGCAAAGTAGATCGAAACTTCTCAAACCATACTCTTGGTGCCTGCTTCAAACCATACAAAGAACGTTTCAGTTTGCAAACATCATTAGGTGAGGAAGTGGGCATACCAGAGGGAAGTTTCAAGTAAACGTCTTCCTTGAGATCACCGTGGAGAAATGCGTTCTTAACATCCATTTGATGTAAGGGCCGTGAATTGGATGCAAAGAAGAGCGAGTATAGTTCTGGACAAAGGGGTCATTTTGGCGACCGGTGCAAAGGTCTCATCATAGTCGAGACCATATTCTTGTTTGTTGCCAAGTGCCACTAACCGAGCTTTGTAACGATCTATGGACCCATCGGAATTAAGCTTGATAGAAAACACGAACTTACTGCCAAGGGGTTTCACGGAGGAGGGACATGGAATAACATCCCAGGTTTGGTTTTCTTCAAGTGCGAGAAGTTCGGTTTCAATTGCTTTTCGCCAACACTCATGCTCCATTGCCTGTTTATAAGATGAAGGAAGAGAAATAGACGACAAAGTGGTCAGAAGGATGAAGGAGAAGAG
The DNA here is from genome assembly GCA_030180095.1 of Magnolia changhungtana. Taxonomy (NCBI): domain Eukaryota; kingdom Viridiplantae; phylum Streptophyta; class Magnoliopsida; order Magnoliales; family Magnoliaceae; genus Magnolia; species Magnolia changhungtana. The sequence goes on along the minus strand of JASAUF010000224.1, from coordinate 984,734 downwards.
AAACCAAACCTATCTGGGGTCTACGAACCCAGTACGAGTCGGAGAGAGGGAGGTGCAGTCTTTGAAACAGAGCAGCGAGATTCGGGAAGAAGCTTGAGGGGGCTCAGGAGGTGCTGAAGGTTGGTGGGAAGTGGTGGTGGAGCGTCGTCGATACACTAGGAGAGGTTTAGAAGGGACTGGATCTGCAAGAGAGTTAGGAAACATAGGCAAAACAGAAAATGAAGGAGAAACATGATCCTGATGGGTAGAAAAGAAATATTGATTTTCGAAAAAAATCACATTTCTAGAAACTCGAATGCGACACAGATTTGGATCATAGCAAAGAAAACCTTTCTGTTGTACTGAATATCCTAGAAAAGCACATTTAATTGACTGAGCCGTAAGTTTTGTGCGTTCATGTGCAGGAAGATGAACATAACAGACACAACCAAAGGTACGAAGGTTAGAATAAGTTGGAGGGTGACCAAATAACCTGGTAAAAGGTGAGTCATGGTTCAATATGGGAGAAGGCAATCTGTTAATGAGATGGACAGCAGTGGAAAGAGCTTCACACCAAAATCGAGAGGGCGTGGAAGATTCTAACAGAAGAGTGCGAACCACATCAAGAAGGTGACGGTTCTTCCTTTCAGCCACTCCATTTTGTTGAGGTGTCGAAGGGCAAGACCGTTGAGAGATGATGCCATGATTCTGTAGGAAGTCCTGAAACAAATGAGACATATACTCACCCCCATTGTCAGAACGAAGGATTTTGACATGGGCCGAAAATTGTGTCTGAATATATGCATGAAAAATCTTAAAAATATAAAATACTTCGCCTCTTTGGAATGAAGGAAATAAATCCATGTGAAACGACTATAGTCACAAAAAAGTGACAAAGTATTTGTAATTAGCATGCGAAGTGACTGTGCCATACCCCACACATCACTATGTATCGATCGAAAGGTTTGACAACATGCGGTGTGTGAAAAGGAAAGGGTAGAGTTTTACTTTTGCCAAGTCTCAAATTTGCAATCAAACCGAACAACACTAAGAGATGGTGTTTCATTATTCCCAAGAAAACCAGATTTCAATAAAGCATGAAGTACATTAGAGTTTGGATGTCCGAGACGTTTATGCCATGCTCGGTAATCAACATGAGCGAATTACAAGCGACAAAAGGCAAAGAAAAAGAAGACAAAGGAAATTGAAGAGGAAAAAGACGTCCCACTTTAGGCCCCCCTCGCGATCATCCGCCCGATCATGATCCCGCACAACACAACCAGTATTTAGAAAACTCTACTTTACAATCATTATCAACTAACTCGACCGAAGCACAAGATTGGTGGTAAGACCAGAGATACGAAGACATCGTGAGAGAGGAGGAAACATCACCAAGGGTCGTGATAGGTAAATGATTGCCATCGCAAGTATGAATTTTGAGATTTCCAAAATATTTGTTTACATTGGTAAGAGAAGCAACATTGTTTGTCATATGATGGGAAGCCCCTAATCAAAGTACCAAGGAGATGATGTAGTGAAGGGTTTACCCGAGAGTCCTAAAGTTGCGAAATGATCATTTGTTGAATCATGTCGGGGTCACGGGTTGGACCGAAACGGGAGCAGAGCAGAGCACTTTGTGTTGTATTCACCAAACTACCCGCACTAGAAGAGCCAACCGAGACAAGATATGCCGCCTCCGATTTCTTGGGGGGTCGAGTTGGGCATTCCTTGATGATATGGCCATCCTTTTGCAATAGTTGCAGAATTTTCGGGGACGATTTGCAGATAATGACCAAATCCTTGCAATGTAAGCACCGAATGCTGCTCATATCCCCGCTTCAGTGGCTCCGCCTTGTCTTTGCATAGGCTACGAGAACAGATGTAGATCGTCGTTGTTCCATGGTGGTTTGAGTGAGAAGGCGCTGTTCCTCGCGAAGAAGATCATTTAGGCATGTATCCAAGGAGGGGACAGATTCTCGGTTCATAAGATTGGATCTGGTGCCTTCAAATTCAGACCTTAGTTTCATTAGAAATTGGTCCCTCCGAGTAGTTTCATGGACATTGAACAGAACTAAGACCTTCGGATGGTAAGTCGGCATAAACTATATCGGTGTATTCACCCAAAGATTAGTGAATCTAGAGTAAAAATCGAGATAGAAAGACTATCCCGTTGGAGAGTGGCCAATTCATGTTCAAGTGGAAACGACGAGCGTGTGTTTTGTTGATCGTAGACCTTCTTCGTGTATGTCCACATCTCGAGTCATAGATCGAGAAGATCGAAGGTTCAAGATGATGTTGGGTTCAACGGATCCCAAAATCCATGCCATAACTTGTGCGTCCTTGACTTCCCACTTGGCGTGTCGGTCTTTGTCTTTGTCTTTGTCAGGAGCTAGGTTACTGCCATCAACATGTCCCCACGCTCCTTACCTTGACGAAAATCCTGAAATGAAACGCCCAAGCAGAGTAGTTCTTGCCATTGAAACGAATCAAAGAAACATCGACTTATCGGAAGACATGAGGTCAACAGTAACTAGAACAAGAATAACCGAGACTAAGAAACTTGAGAGCACGAGACAAATGGAAATTTAGAGCTATAGCTCTGATACCATGACAGTTTAGAGTCCTTTTGAAAAAGTCTGCCTTTCTTCATTGACAATTGCCCATTATATAGGTAGATTACAAGCTATTTAGGGAAGAAATACAAGCTGATCTTCAGCCCCTACCATATATACATCTATCTAAATATACTGTACAGCTAATATATCTTAATTAATGAAGGAATAAATCTGTATAACTGTCATAAATCTGTATATCTTAATTAATATATCCTGTATATATCCTGTATATCTGTCATAAATCTGTCATAAATCTGTATATAAATCTGTATAACTGTATATCCTGTATATCTGTCATATCAGTAAATCTGCTGTAGATAATTAGCTGTAAATCTGCTGTAGATATTTAGCTGTAAATCTGCTGTAGATGTTAGCTGTAAATCTGTAAATCTGCAAAGCTGTAAATCTGTAAATCTGTAAAGCTGTAAATCTGCTGTGTAGATTGATATTTCCTTTGACACCATCTCATTCTTCTTGCCATCATTTTATCTATTATTGAGGCTACTCTGGGCTGCTTTGAATGACCTTATTCTTGATGAGAACTGTTGGGGTGAAAAAGGCTCAATTCTAGACCTCATGACTTAAGCTATGAGACCTACATTAAAGTAGGTCACCAACCCTTCCACTGACCCAAAATAGACTGAAGTATTTGATATTATACTTCTGCCAACCCCAATAGCTGGCATAAGGCTATAATGATGATGATGATTGATATAGTACTTCTCATGACTTTATTCCGTAACGGGCTGGTTGGATTTGGGCAAAGTTGTGTCTCGAGTCTCCCGATTGGTAGCATGGACAACCGCACATGTCCATAGTTTGTCAACCCCCTTTTGTACGGGGAACTTCTGCAGTTTTGTACGACTAGTCGTGTATATGTGACTGTTAGACCATGGGTTGGGTGTCACTGGTGGAGAGGTGGAACTACCTGTCAACGACACTTTATAATTTTGGTGCACGAGTATTACATTATCTTCACACATGAGGACATGCTCCAATGTGCCACGTGTGTGGCTGTCCAAGGTCAAGCATCCCACGTTTGCATATGTGCCACTGTAAATCTTCAAGCACTAGAAAATGTGGCATGTCTTAATGTGTAAGTATGCCACCATCCAATCTTTAATTTACCCACATGTACCACAATCTATCTTGTCCATGATTCCAAGGTGTTCGACAAACAAGGGACATAACAACTAGTTAGCAACAGCATGTCTATGACCAGCTAGCCTTGACAACATGCCATGGATTGCTAGTCACCACACAACTTTGCCCAAATTGAAACAGGCCCTAAGTTACCAATCTTTTTTGACTAGCTGACTCACAAACTACAATGCAAGCCAAACTCGACAGGTTGCTCGACGTCACCACCAGTTGAGCATGGAGGTTCAAATATTCTTACAAATTAATAGAGCTCACAATTCTCCTTTTCTAAGCTCTCACCTACCGAAACACAAAGAATTTCAGAGATCTCCTTTAAGATTGTGCAGCACAATCTTAAATGACATCTCTGAAATTCTTTCTCGTCAGCATTAGTAATGTCATATTGTTTATAGACCATAAAGATTGTAAATATGAATTCCATTCCATCTATCTAATCACTTGGAATGGGATGAATCTGGTAAATATCATTCCAGTACCTGCATATTTTGAATTTGGAAGGCAACCATTGTCATTATTTGTCTGAGCCAACACATGTACATGCTCCGGTGGCAATTATTGCACAAACTTAGCAGATGCAGTGAATGTGTTTCCTGTCTATAAATCTTCAGGTCATCTTTTCAGTATGTGAAATCTATCACCTGGATTAGGTTGTAGCTTGGTGCACTATCTCAGCGCCTTTCTAATGAATTTTTGTTGTTTTTCAAAAGAAAATCTCACCTTGATTTTACACACTGTAAGAACCCTGGCTAACACTCTGAGGTCCACAGCTTTGGGTGCCCTATGCAGGCTAGAGACTAGAATGGTCTTTTCAGTCCTCAAAGGTTATTATATTCTGCATGTGTATGTATTAATGCGTGCTTCTTACTTGGTGGATTATGCTTAGAAAAGTGCAAATGTGTAATAGCGGAATGTGGAATCCTGATGACTTGGAAGCAGGACCAAACTTTCACTTTTCATCCAAGAAAGGGACCGCTTCTGACTGAATGATTGTATTCCCTGAAATAAGTATAACTCTTGGAACTGCTGCTTTCCTTTGTCATGAGTTGAATCTTATGTGCCTATCTGGAACATGGGCGCTCGCTCACTGTCCTTCAGTGTTCCATCCATTTAGATTTCAAAATAATTGCATATCGTGTGTTTAGTTTTCGAAACTAATTCGGGCTGCATGCAGGCTTCAAGAGCACAACATGACTGGGAAAGAGGCTTATCAATATTTTGTATTGAAAGCTCAAAAGATTGCACTTGCTCAAAATTGGACCCCTGTCAACTGGTATTTGCTGATTTATTTCACTAAAAAAGTCATTACCATAATGGCATATTGCATTTTATTTTCACAAAGACATGATGTTTAGAGTACAAGTATTCCTATCATTTAGCCTCCTTTTTTGTGTATTCCTGTCTGAATTATCTCAGGGAAGAAACCTTCAACACATTCAAGGCAAACCTTAATCCAAGGACAGTGGTACATAATTGGTGAGTTTTCTATTGTAGTTTTCCGTTTCATGTAGGTTGCATGCCACTGCCCTACCCATTTTTATTAGCAAGTGGCCCATTGAAATACCATTCTGGGTAAGCATCTATCTCGGTAATTGCAGGTTGGGCCCTGGTGTTTGTCCACAAGTTGTTGCTAAAGGTTTCAGATGCATCATGAGCAACCAAGGAGTATGGTATCTTGACCGTCTGGATATTCCTTGGGAGGATTTCTATAACAGCGAGCCATTGGAAGGAATAAATGATGCTTCACAACAAAAACTTGTGCTTGGAGGTGAAGTATGCATGTGGGGTGAGACAGCTGATGCTTCCGATGTTCAGCAAACAATATGGCCACGTGCTGCAGCAGCTGCAGGTATGCATACAATGGAAGTTAAATACAGTGTTTTCAGTAGCACTCATAGCATAGCGTGTAGCATAACTCCCTGGTAGCGTAAGCTACAGCGCATGTAGCGTAGCGTAGTGTGTAGCATAGATAGCATAAGCTACCTGAAATCTCTTCTTCTTCTTTTTTTATTATTTTATTTTTTTTATATTTTTTATGTATCTTTTTTATGTTGGTTTAGCACCTATTTTAAAATGGTGATGACTTATCCTTATCACGTGTGGCACTACATTAAATTAATCCCGACCATCCAAATTGTGGTCCATATCATGGATAGAGCACTTGGATCAATCCGGATCATCCAAATTGTGGTCCATATCATGAATTTGTGATGTTTCAATAAATAAAAAAAAGATGTCACACTTGGAGATATTTAAAGGCAAAGAGAGAGATTTTGCATGGAAATATGTGGTTGATGATCTAGATTCGTAGTCAGGAACTCATAGAAATTATGCATTTTGTAAATTTTATCATATTTTCTATTATTTTAATTAAAAAATATTAAGTATTGTGTAGCTTACACTACACATTATAGAGGGCCAAATGTTGCACTATGTGCTACACGATATTTAAAACACTAGTTAAATACTAGCCAATCCTTTTGGAAGGTTTTTATACATTTGGCCAACAACATAACTTAAATTTCTCAAGTACTTGAAGTGGAATGCCACAACCTCTTGGCCCACCTGCACTCATTTCCAAGGATAAAAAAAGCCATATTCATGACATCCATATCTTGGTACAAGTAGGGGTGCACATGGTTTGGTTCAGTCCGGTTCTGGGGTGAAACCGAAAGCGAACCATTCCTAATGGTTCCAAGAAAATCGGAACCGGAACCGGACCGTTTGCACCCTAGAACCGAATCGGAACTGGACCGTAAAAACCGGTTCAATTATACGGTTTTGGGCTTTTTATAATCCATCCCAATTGCATGGTTTTTTTTTTTAATTTTTTTTAATTTTTTTATTTTATAATAATCCAGCAGATGTCCATTTGTGTGGTGATCCATTTGATGAAATGGTCTAGATATTGTGTAAGGCGTGCAAAAAGACATTTACGGAAACAATCAGAGGGAGTATTTTAAACCATAAATCATGTGTCAAATAGACAACTAAATACATTGTAAACTCATAAAATAACTTTAAGACAAGTCCAATTAAGCATGATAATCACGGTCCGGTTCCAGGTTCGGTTCCAAGTTTGGTTCTAAGGTTTGGTCCACGGTCCAGTTCCAGGTTTGGTTTCAAGTTTGGTTCATGGTCCAGTTCAGTTCTACAGAACCCCAAACCGAGAACCAAACCAAACTAACCGGTTTTTTTATTTTTGGAACTGGAACCGGTGTACTTTGGAACTGGACCAAACCGTGCGGTTTGGTTGGTTCCGGTCCGGTTTACCAGTTCCATGTGCACCCCTAGGTACAAGTTAGTATATCTGCTTTCGATATGCCATCAAGTTTCAATTATTACTTCACAGATTTGCAGAATTAAGCTTTTCATTAATGAGAGGCCAATGACGTATATAGGAACAATGATTAAAAGACTGTATAGTTGTATGTTTGCATAATAAGCACTGTAAACATGATCTAACACCCACTCAAACTCATGATGGGTCAGCTGAGGTAATCAAGAGTGGAGAGAAACTGGACTTTGGACGCAATAAAACTCAGATGAAATATGGGATTATGCCCCATACTGTAAGCAATGGTGGATGAAGTGACAGTTGATCTCCATATGTTTGACCTGCTTGTGAAAGACTGGATTGCTATCTGAATTGCGCTTTGGTTATTACAATATAGAGGAGCGAGAGTGGACAGAGGAGCACCTATATTGTCAAGAAGTTAACCAAGACAAACGGCCTCTGTGATAGCATGTTGCCATGGCCCACATGACCTACTTGAGATTATGAAACGTATTAGTTGTTGCTACTACGTTACATATCTTGAGTGCTATTTTTTGGCGAGAGGGGTTAATATTCACTGATTGTGATTAAAGGAAATCAAGAGCCATTTTGAGATTTCCTTCTGTAAAGGGTTTAAGGAAATCCATAGCATGTCATCAACAAAAGAGAAGAAAACAAAGGGCTTTGAAGTCCCTAATCGCTGTTAGTGAATATTAACCCCTCTCACCGAAAATAGCAGTTGAGATTTATAATGTATCAGCAACAATTAATCCGTTTCATAACCTCGAGTAGTCATGTGGGCCATGGCCACATATCAACATTTCCCACTTGGCCATGCAGACTGCACACTAACATGCAATCCAGTCAGAAGATGCGTTGTGGGGTTTTATTCGCATCGCTGGTTTTACTCTTCACAACTAACTCAGTTGTGACTAAAATCTACAGTGGGTTTTATTCCCATATTGGTTTTGCCTTCCACAGCTAATGCTACATCTGTTGAATGAAAAGGTTTATGTCACAAGGTTTTGTCCTTCAGGGATTGCCCTTTATGGACATACTTCGTCATGAGATTTTATACTCTCACTTTTAGATTTACTTGTCATGACCTATGTGAGACTCTTAGATATTTCTAAGATCATTGATCTCACATGCCTTGAGAAGATCTAAAGAAAAATACCCTTTGTTAAAAGGTTTGCTTCCATATTCTTTGTTGGTAGGTAGCTAACACTCCATTCTTTTCTACTTTATCCCGAATGTAGTGATGTTGAATATCAATGTGTTTGCCCTTGGAGTTGTTTGCTCTACTTCAATCAATGAAAATTCAGCCACGTTATCATAGTATATATGAATTGGCCTAATGCAGGGGCATTTTCACACCGGGCTCGAGTGGGGTCGCCTGTGGGATGTAGGGGCACACTCGGGGTGGGCATGGCCCACAGGGGAGGTCTTGTGTTCAAGACTCCTCACTGGGGATGATTAATGCGCATTTCACAACGAGCTCGAGTGGGGTAGCCTGTGGGATGCGAGGACACACTCGGGGTGGGCGGCTCGTGTGAGGCGGTACCCATATGATTTGGGGCCCACGAGGGGTGTTCGTGATGCAAGACACGAAATTTAAATATGATATGCAAGATTTCAGGCTTAAGATCATACTAATTTAGAAACAATCACAGAAAGTCCACATCCCACATAAGATCAAGCATTTAACAAGGGGAATCTACGATGGTCCAAGCCTACACATGTTAGGGCTGGATCAATTAAAAATTATAGACCAAACAATGCTCAAAGGAGAGTAGATTTATCCACTTTTGCAAAGGATTATTCCCTAATCCAAGGGATTCACCATGTTTTAATTCGGGAAAGCCTAGGGTTTGCAAAAGTGGGGTAGAACTTGGAATTTAGGGTTATTTAGGGTTAGGGTTAGGGATTTAAGGTGAGAGAGGAGAGGATTAGAGGATGAAAGGAACCTGTAAATAGTTCACACGTGTGGACAGCGATCTGACCAGGGGCACATGCGTGGGGGCCTGCCCGCACGTGTGTGGGGTCCACGAATCTAGGATCGGCCACCTAGGGTGTGGTCGGCCAGGGATGGGCCACCCACCACCAAGTTTCAGGCCGATCAGATGTCCGGTCTGTGCACGGTGATCTAACGAAGTTTCAGCCCTCCTAGAGGGCCTGATTTTGCAAATCTGCTGTAGAGGAAGGGTTGGTTGCAAAAGAGGGTGGATTTGAAGCGTGGTCGGCTGTGGGAGATGATGAATATTGATGGTAGGAGATGGGGGCGATTTGGGATGGGTGTGGCTTCGCACTACGATAGTTAGCTCTTCGAAGAAGGGAAGGTTTTGCACCCAATTAGATTTTCTCAACTTAGAGAATTAGAGAAGCAGGAAAACGCAGAATTTTATTCATAATCTTCAATGAGAAAAAAACTTACATGGGGTTGCCTATTTAGAAGAAAACCCTAAACCCCAAAAGCCGTGCCATGTGCGCACGCTATTACTTAGAGATGAAGTAACAAAAATAACAACTAATCAATGCAATCAAAACCATTCATGATGTTCCTAGTAACGATAATAACCAAAATTCAAAGTCGCAGATTATCTAGGGTAGTGGGCCACGACCATGAGATCTAATGGTGGGATCCACATGACGATCGGGTCCACCCTAAGGAACCATAGCACAACCTTCTAAATAAGAGGCCCTCCCTGGATGTTGTCATCGATCTAGATTGATGATGGGGCCTTCCTTCTCCTTGCGTACGTGTGTAGGGGGCGTGCGTGTGCGCTTGATGTCCTCATCAGTTTGGCCGAGGTCCTAACCCATGAGATGTGGAGCTTGGGCTATAAGATAAAGGAATTAATTCGTCATGCTCTAATAGTTCGAACTTTTCGAGCAAGTTGTTAATTGTCCTGCATCAAATTGGTATCAGAGCGGGAGGTCTTGTGTTCGAGACTCCTCACCGAGGGTGATTAATGCAGGGGGATTTTCACACTGGGCTCGAGTGGGGTCGCTTGTGGGATGTAGGGGCACACTCGGGGTGGGCGGGGTCCACGAGGGGAGGTCTCGTGTTCGAGACTTCTCACCGGGGGTGATTAATTCGCATTTCACACAGGGCTCGAGTGGGGTAGCCCGTGGGATGTGGGGACACACTCGGGGTGGGCGGCTCGTGTGAGGCGGTACCGACGTGATTTGGGGCCCACGGGGGGGTGGTTTCGGCTGAGGTCCTAACCCATGAGATGTGGGGCCTGGGCTATAAGCTAAATGAATTAATTCGCCATGCTCTAACAATTCGAGCTTTTAGAGCAAGTGATTAATTGTCCTACATCATGGCCCATCTACTATACTAAGCTTCACGTGATCTATGAAGTGCTTTATCCGGATGGCATAGTTAGCCGTCACACTGCAAGCAATATATTCTGCTTCCTAATGGCAACACATCCATGTTTATTACTTGACAAACAACACTTCCTTCAAGGAGGAAAACATGTCCTGAAGTGGACTTTCCATCATCTAGATCTCCTGCGAAATCCGCATCAGAGTATCCCTAGACTTCAAGCACATCTACCTAAAAAGACAATTTATAATCTTATGTACATTTCAGATAAGGATCTTTTCACTTCTTGCCAGTATTTGACCCCTGGATTTCCTTGTATCTGCCTACAACTCCTATTGCACGGGTTATATCGGGTCTGGTACATAACATGGAATCCATCAGGCAATCTACAACTTCAGCATATGGAGTAGTTTCCATTGTAGCTTTTTCTTCATCATTTGATGGATGAATTGATTTTCTTAACTTTAATTCTTTCCAAGCCGGAGTGGACACTTGTTTTGCAATTGTCCATCCTATATAGTTTGCCAATCCAACCATCATGTGGGCCAACTCAGGAATTTGGCAGTTTTTGGATGGCTGTCCATTATTTTCTATGGTGTGGCCCACCAAATGATTGAATAGGCCTATTTTTTTGTGGCATCATTTTATGATGGTGGGGCTCACCGCCGGTTGGATGGAACAGACATAATAAGCCCCACATAGGTTAATAGAACTTTACATGCACGTGAATAACACCTAGAATGAGCTTTTTCTAGATGGACTTTGAGAGGATGTGATCTCAGTTTTTTTATATCAAGAAACTTTGTCACGTAGGCACTTCAGAATTACGTAGAATTTGGATAGAATTACTTAGATTTTGCATGTGGCATGGGAGTATTTCAAATTAAACTGCCCAAATTTATTGATTCCACCTTAGATATAGCATTAAGCAAGTATTAAGCCTATATGATCACCTGAATATCGGACTCCAAACCTTGATTCAACCTCAACACTCCTCAGGATCCATCTGGGAATCGGCTGCAAAAGCTTTCTGATGAAATGTGCAAGAGCAATGCATCTAGTCATCATTTGATCATATAGTCATCATTTAATCTTTTTTCTTTTTCTGTCTTCTTAAGCCTTTTATCTAGCTATGGGGTTGAGTTTGGTTGGTAATGAGGGTGAGATATTAGAAGAAAAGGCAGAAAAATGCCCCTTTGTCTCTTCATTCAATACTTTTTCTTTTTCTTTTATGTGCTGGCTTCAAATATTCAAGACCTCAATGTTGAAACGCACCAATTTACATTGAGCTACACACTCTTAATGCATCTGCATTCAATACCTTGGAGAAAACTGAATTGGCAGTGCCCAAATATTCTAAATGGAATTCAATGATTTCTTCAAGTCTGAACTAGACTATTCCTTGATTAAAAGAAAATGGGGACATCGTAGAGTCTGTGGCATGACTCGAAGACTTGGAGGACATCACGGCCCCCATACTCTTTGTTGACATGAAAACGTCTTTATTTTCTTCTTCTTCTTCTTCTTCTTCTTCTTCCTAACATTTCGGGTTAGGGCATGCTGGTGAGGCATTAAAAGAAACGGCAGGAACATGTCCTCCATTCAGAACCTTGGAGAAAATTGAATAGGAGGAAGTGCTAAAGTAATCTACCTGCAACTTGATGATCATGCAATTCCTCCTAGTTTTATATAGTTTGTTTGTGCATGCTATCAATGCTCAACAATCATTTATCTTTTCTCCCCTTTGTTGCATTCGTAGTTTGTGTTTGGATCTCCAAAGCTAAAATCAATGAATTTCAATTTTATTCGATCACAGAGTTGTAGAGATGCATTTGTCATTCACTTTCTGACCATGACTTCCTTTTCCGTTCAATAGAGCGCATGTGGAGCAAGAGGGAGGACACGTCTACTGCAAATATAAACTCAACTGTATTGCCGAGGTTGGAATACTTCAGATGCCTGCTCAATCGTCGTGGAGTTCCAGCAGCTCCTGTCACAAACCACTATGCCCGGAAGCCTCCGACTGGTGCCGGATCATGCTATGTGCAATAAACGCGATGTGTTACTACGTTTTAAGTTTCATTTTCACATCTGTAATTTACCCAAGGCTACAGCTCTTCAGACAAAAGGGAATATGTTTGGGAATCTGGTGCCGTACATGCGATCTCCCATAATTATTAATGCAATTTGGCTTGTGTGGAACAAGCGTTGATTGGATGATTTGGAATTCTTGATAATTGGTCATTACATAGTTGACAAAATGGCAGGGCTTCAAACTAGAGAACCTAGTTTTCCCCAGCTCTAGCTATTTGAAACTATTTACAAATCAACTTTGGAAATCCATCAATTTGCCAATCCTAGAGAAAATCCCTTTCCAAACAGGCCCTTAATACTAGATTTGTTTTCATCTCATAGGTGAGAAGATTGCTAGCCCTGCTGAAACCTCTATTATGGGTAGCCACACATGCCAACCCGGCACGCGTATCCCATCCAAGATATCTATAAGGTGGGCCCACCATCTGGATCATGTACAAAAGCTCAGGCATCTTACACATGGATGATAACAATGGACATACTAAAAAAAAGAAACCCTTGCTTTCTTGGGTTTTTTATTAATATTTGATTATTGTAAGCATTTTTCTTGATTGCCCGTGTAGAGTTCTCTATTAATGACTAATAGGGGACCCCGACTGTCCAGCTGGAGTCTCTATATGTGAGCTCATGATCCAATCCACTGATCAAATGGCCCCCAAAAATCTCCCAATTAGGAAGATCCTATCCATCTTTTCTTCAGACCTTGAAACTTCAACTATGCGACCCGTTGGAGGCTGTACAAAGGGGCCTGGTTTTGATGGTTTGGACAATTGATCTTCACAGATTGACATGCCCCAAAATCTCCCAAATATGGGGGGATCATTACTGATCTTCCTACTATGAACCTGTACTATTTGACCAATCAAATGAACGATTTTGATTTCAATCCAGTCTAGGAATGCTACTTGCGGCAATGACATGGAAGCATAAAACTTCACATGCATCCCCACAAAAAGTTCTCGTCTGGCATGTGTTGAACATAAGCCATGCAACAGGTGAGCCTTCCCATGAATCTCACCGTGCACAAAAATCAAGCAGAACCAGTCATCAGGTGGACTACTTTGCATGAAAACAATGGACAGTTTAAATCAAACCATCATGTGGCCACCTGATAAGACTCGCCTGAATTTCAGTGGTGGGTCCACCTGGTACCAATTGGACGTTCTACAATATACAGATAACTCTATTTAGAGGCTATCGTTCCTTGAGATGTATATGCCTTTGCAGACCTCAGAATTAGTGCCTCATAACCTGTATGCTGCTGATTGCATCACAACAGCTGTTTTCCTTTCAAATTGGTGGGCCCTCCTTGAATGAGCTGACAACCATGAAACATCCATTGAGCCAGTGTATCCGAAATCCTGTAGAGACCCCTCTCCACCACACGTGTGGCAGCCGTATGCAGGGATTGGTACCGTCCATCTAGTGGAACCCACCATTCATGCCTTCACAATTCAAAAACCACGACGAACAGAACAGGTGATCCTTTCCATCCTAACAGTGGTCATTCAAAAGGGTTCGATGGACAGCATTCAAACAGTGAAGAAGTATAGAAAGGCAACAGCAACAATCATTAGGTACTAGCAGGGAGCTCTCCGATATACCTGTGTGTGTAACTAATGCAGGGGCATTTTCACACTGGCCTCGAGTGGAATGGCCCGTGTGATGCAAGGGCACTCGGGGTGGGTAGGCCATGTGAAGTGGGCTCACAAGGTGGTTCGGCCGAGGTCCTAACCCATGTGATGTGAAGCCCACGAGAGGGTTCGGCCGAGGTCCTAACTCATGCAATGTGGGGCCTAAACTATGAGATAAAGGGATTGATTTGCCACTCTCTATCAGTTCGAGCTTTTATACCAAGTGGCTAATTGTCCAGCATCAGTAACACATGTGACCATTGAAATTGTGTAAGATCCAAGTCATTCAACGTGCAGAGCAAGCTCTTAACATGCCCTGGCCCAAAAATCAAAGGGGATCATTCGGGCATCAAATTCACATCTCCACGAAAGGAAGAGTAGTTACTAAAGGAGAAACAGTGATTTTTTTTATTTTTATTTTTATTTTTATTTTTGAGAAGGATAAAATGGAGAAAATTGGAAAGAGCCGCCAGGCAGGTCGCATGGCAGATCTTTGTAACCTTCTTTTATTAGGTATGTCGTTGTGAACCAGGGCCATCCTCGGTAGGACCCGCATCACTGCAGTACCTATTCATACACATATGCCTACAACATGGGAAATGACATATGAATGCGCACTTCATAGCTTTCAACAAGAGCTTCTGGTTGTAAGGGGGCAGTGAAGAGGGATATGGCTGCGTGGGAGAAATTTCAAATCCATATGCTACCAAATGCTTCTTCGAATGCTCTCCGCTTGCTCAGTTCCACAGTCCACCCACCTGCTCTTCTACCTCTTTCTGCCCGCAACTTCTGAGTTTCTTCGTCATCCCCACCATACCCCAGCATATCGAGCCCACCACCAACCGGGACAGGCTGTGCTTGCGGGACCATGCCTGTTGGCCGTGGTTGAGCGAAAGCACCCCCAGCGACAGCAGGCGCATACTGACCCTGCCCACTAACCCCTGCTTGAGAGATCTGACCTGCAGCCTGAAGTCCAGAATTTGATGAGTTACACAAAATCAAGTACACACCAATTAGAGGCATCTATTGCCGTGCCTCAGTGGTAGACTCTCTGGAGTTTCAACACAAGGTCACGGATTTGAGCACCCCTTGTGGTGCGAGTGCGTGAGAGTGTGTGTGGGAGTGTGAGTGCATGAGTGTGTAAAAAAAAAAAAAGTACACACTGATTAGAGAATTCACCGACATTGCAACAGCCAAAAAATAATAATAACTGACAGCTTGAGCATGGTGTTTTTACATTAACTTCTTCTTATGAGGCTTTGGTCATGATGGTTCCTATATAAATTTTTGAGAAATACATGTGTAGCATTTTAAAGTTATTAATCCGGCATGTAACACCATCACCAGTTTTCTTATCACCATCCAATCAAGCAGGCCGCATTTGATACCACCACCTCCAAAGAAGTCAACGCCAGTTAGTCCCTCTTCTGATTAATTTTCAACCTCGATAATCACCAAAAGAAATTCAGGCAGGTTGAGTGTGTTCCGATCACAAATCGGAAGTATGAACCTGAGCCCACCATGATTGTCGGGTTGTAGACAGTGGGTTTTCCGAGTTGGAATGGAAAAGCATGAATACCCACTAAAAAAAACCTGAGATAGCTGATCCGACCAGTTTTGATGCTCGTATCAGTGACCGCCACTGTTTGATCTCGGCATATGGATAAAACATTTTTAATCCACCTCATGTATATAGGTATGTAGGCAGGGTCTTATCTACTAGTGTATAGCTGCCTAGACGTAGTATCTTCTGATTATATGATGAGGGACAAAAGAGAAGCAAGGTCTATAATCAGAAGTGCAAAATACTTTAATAGGTAAGCCATGCTCGATCTCATGACATCAACGTCGAAACACGTCCTGTCTATTATTGACCTACAGGCTCAAACCCAAATCTAGGAAACTTTACAAAAAAGCATGTAATCGGTGATAGTATAAGAAAAATAAATTAGACAAGTGGTGGGGAGAGCTAGGCTGATCAAATTGGCGAGAAACAAGTATTATCAAAAGGATGGGTGGAGGAATCTACTTAAAAAAACTGTCATCATCAGCAAACCAAGGGAGACGAGAGTGCTTTGATGAAGGTAGGAAATAGGTGGAGGTAAACATACAAAATTAGGGCTGATATGGTCTGGCCTTACTTTTTGAACTGCTTGAGCCAGACCTCTATTGAAAGTTATGATTGTACCAGCCCTGGGCTGTCTTTCAAAGATGGGCAAAACAAGAGAGTTTTATTTGTTGCATCAAAGGATAGAAGAGGGACAGGTGGGTTTTGTGTGAATGGTATGCCATCCTAAATACACAACATTTTTTTACAATGAGTAAGAGGTCGATTGCTACAACTAGAGAGACGCACGACATCTTCTCGAATAAATTTTTTTTCCCCTGAGTTTCAGGGCCACCACCTTGTCAAAAGCAAGGCTCAATTCCAGGTCATGCCTCAGGAGAGTGCATGCAGAAACCAATTTGTATTATTTTCCCAAATGATAATACACAGATAAGTGATTAGTTGAAAATGAAAATCCCCTAATTCATGCCTGATCGATCACCTACAAGGAAAAGGAATTCTGTGGATACAAGGGACGACCATGAGGTCTATCACTCGATGGATTATGACAATGAGCTTCTTCAGCATCAACATCATCCATTCATCTTGTTGATAGCCTTTCTATTCTGCTAAACATTACTTTTTTGAAAAATGAAAATTTTATTATGGGAGTAAAAGCAACCCAGCAGACGGAAACAAAGAGAGAAAAACGGAAAACAGCATGACAAGACAGAAACAAACAGACAACAAACAAGCAGACAACAAGAAAAAAGGAAAAAACCTAACAAACAACTATACAACTCGAAACAGAGCCTCCCTCAGAGAGTAAAGACAGCCAAAGAGCCTCCGAGCCTGCACATGAGAAGCACCCTCCGAACTAGTCCAGCTAATGAGATATCAGTGAACAATCAACAGAGTGGAGAGCAGATGCCCAATCTTTAATGTACCAAATAGCCAGGCCTGAAACTCTGTAAGAAAAAGAAGAAATATTGCAGAAGCAGCGACTGTTCCTTTCTATAAAAAATCTCACAAAGTATAGCTATCACAACCAAACGCCAAGCTGAAGTGAGGTCCTTGTTGACACTAAAATCATGCCAAGCAGAGGGCAAGCTGGAGACCGAGCCAGGCACCACCCAGGAAGTGTGGATTTCAGATAGAATCGAAGACCAAACACTGCACGCAAAAGGGCAATGAAGGAAAAGGTGATTAATGGACTCCTCATTGCCCATGCAGAGGATGCACACATTGGGAAGGATCAACCCCCTGCACTGAAGATTATCAACTGTAAGAGTTCTCCCCCTAGCAAGGATCCAAACAAAGGCTGTGACTTTAGGGGGGCTTCCATAAGACCAGAAGAAGGTAGGGAACTGGTCTAGAGGGGGAGGATTCCCTTGGATAATGTGGAGAAAGGATTGGCAACAGAAGAAACCCGAAGATGACTGTGATCAGGAAAGAGAGTCAACTGATCCAGGGTTAGTTTGAATGCCCTGGAGAAGATTCAGGAGCTCCAGCAATTCTTCAGTTTCAGTGTTCGATGGAGCTCTTCTGCAAGGCAGGCACCAGGTACCTGAACCAGTAACCGAGAAAAAAAATTGCAACTGAAGACGAGATATTCGAACTGATTCCTGCAAGACCAGGGAAGGCTAAGGCCTAAGGCCAAAGGCCTGTCAATGATCCACTAGTCTGACCAAAATCTAATTCTGGCACCATCTCCAAGACTAAAGGAGACCCCATCCAGGAAGAGAGGCTTAAGGCGCATAATAGCTTTGTAAATGGAGGAAGCTCTATAAAGGGAGGAAGATTTGGAGAACCAACCTCCCTCCTCTAAACTGTATTTGCACGTCAAAATGACTCTCTAACAAGAGCCTTCCTCCTTTCTGAAGCACCAAAGCTATTTACCAAGAAGGGACGAATTGACAGCAGACAGCTCCCTAGTTCCCGCTCTGCCTTCTATATTAAGTTTCAAACCTCAGACCAGCTGAGGAGATGGAATTTGCTACTGTCAGCACTACCATTCCACACACACACATACACACAAAGAATCTTTTCTAAGAACAAATTCTTTTTTTACAGCAGGAAATAAGGAAATAAGAGCAGAGACTCGACAGAGCCGATTTAATGAGGGTAAGATTGATGGAGGACATGAAATTAAACATGATGTGTGAGATTTCAGGCTTAAAATCACCTTAGTTCAGAAACAATTTCACAAATTCTATATCCCACATAAAAAGTCCAAGCATTCAATAAAGGAGGAATCTATGCAGGTCCAAGCTGACACTGGCTAGGGCTGGACCAATAAAAATTATAAGTCAAACGATGTCAAAGGGAAATAGAAATCAACCACACATGCATAAGAATCAGTCCCTAATCCAAGGGATTCCCCAATTTCAATTCAAGGAACCCTAGAGTGAAAAAAAAAGGGGGGGGGGCAAATAAATTAGAGCTAATGCAAACTGAAGCTAGGGTTTAGGAAATAGGAATGAAAAGAGGAAAACTAAAGGAAAACCTGACCCGGAGAAGCTCCTGCGTGCGGATGATGATCCGGAGCTGACGCACGTGCGCGGGTGGGGTGGCCGCACATGTGATAGAAGCCCGCCTCCCTAAAGTAACACCTAGGCCTTGGTCGGCCGGGGGAGACCTCCAATCCTTCCAAGTTTGACGACGATCCGACGTAAGGTCGAGGCGTAGTGCTCCGCCGAAGTTTCAGCCCTCCTACATGTTCAGATTATGGAAACTGGCTGTAGGGAGATGAATAGCTGCAAAGGCTGGGAATTTCAAAGCAATAATGATGATAAAAGACGAGGTATATGGATGGGAGAGGGTCGGGATGGATGGGGATAGATGTGCCTTCACACCACGTAGTTAGCCCTTCGAAAAGGGAGGGCTTCGCACCGACTTTTGAATTCTAACACAACTCGCGAAGAGAGCAAAAAAATAAAGCATAAATTTTTTTTATTAAGCTTGAATGAATGAAAAGAACTACAATGGGTGTCTATTTATAAGAAAAATCGTATACCTTAAAACTCGCACCATGTGCGTAACCTATTACTTGGCGGTGAAGTAAACTAAAATAAAAACTAAATAAAGAAATCCAAAGCGTTCACGATATTCTAAATAATAACAATAAGCAAAACCTAAAATATGACATTAATCCGACGAGTAGGCCACGATCATAAGGTCTCATGATGGGCTTTTCTTGACTATCAGGCCCACCCTTTTGAACCAAAACTTCGTCTTCTAGGTAGGAGGCTCTCCCTAGACGTCGTCATCAAACCAAATCGATGGTAGGGCCCTCCTTCTGCCTACGTACGTGCATAGGGTGGGTGGCGTGTGTGCGCGTGTAGGTGGCGTGCGCACGATGTCCTCATCAAAGATGCCCCCCAAGGGAAAGATATTGGGATTTTCAGGGGGAGAAGTTTCCTCTCAATGACCACGTCGCAGAGGTGCTTGGCAGGCTTGCCAATATAGAGCGGGGATTCAATGCAAGTAGAAGGGGAAGATCTAGCCTTACACCCAAACATATATGTAACAATAAACAGAGTCCTCAGATATGTTGATGCCGAACATTTCGCTTTTAAAGAGATTGATCTTAAGGCCAGAGATGGCCTCAAAGCAGTGAACAATTTTCCCAAGACTAATAACAGCTTTAGCAGAGGCTTCACAGAATAGCAAGGTGTCATCTGCGAACTGGATATAGGTAACGGAAGGGCTAGCAGGGGCCACCTTGAAGCCACTAAATAGACCAATCGCCTCTCCTTAATATATGGTTAAGGCCCTCAGCAGCAATCAAAATTAGGAAAGGAGAGGGGGTCACCTTGCCTGAGACCCCTGGTAAACCGAAAAAAGCCTTTGGGGGAACTGTGACTAGGACAAAAAAAATGGGCAAAGGAAATGGAGGAGTGGATCCAGCCATGCCATTTGGAACCAAAACCCAAACAACCAAGAACATTGTCGATATAGTCCCAATCAATGTTTTAAATATCGTTATAGCGTAATGTATCGCACCCTTGGGATACAGATACATATCAGTTATCGCATGAGATATATCGGTTGTATCGTGTAAAGTATTACTATTGTTGGGAAACATGGGAACATTGGGAAATTGGTTGAATTTTTCAATGAAACTTCAGAGATTGTTTAAAAAGACATCAATACACACTTTTAAATCAAAACATTATAAAAATAATAATAATAATAAAAATTGCACATAATGGGAGTTTCCTTTATATGGGGTCCTAATATATGCGCTTTCCAACTGAACTGATGCAAGTATATTCAAAATATATTCATATAATTTATAAACGTAAGAAATGTATGGAAACACAAGCAATACATTCAAAAGAAAAAGAAGAATCACTAGATCAGGTTAAAGACATGTTTAATTTTGTGTTTGGATACAAAGATTGCAACTAATTTGCAAGAAATTGAGAAATTTTGATTTTTCTGAATTTTCCACAACTTGACCCATCTCCCCTAAATCTCGAAATTGAAGTTCAAAATCCATGATTTTTCATGGAAAATATGAAGAATCATAAATTTGTAACCATTTGACACTAGTTTAACGTGATTTATAACAAAAACATGGATCAAAAATCGAAATTGATCACTGGATCGAATAAGTGGGATATATCAGCACTACCTGTGCATTTCGTATCGCACAGGTGGGACACAAGATATATCGTGGGATATATCAATTGATATCTTTAATATTTAAAACACTAGTCCCAATCTACAAAGTCGAATGCTTTCTCAATGTCTAACTTACAAACAAGACCACCTAAACCTTCCCTAACACGGGAATCAATGCACTCATGAGCTACCATGGCACAATCAAGAATTTGCCCATTAGCCAGGAACGCCCCTTGGGCCTCTGAGAGGACATTAGAGAGGATTAGTCTAAAGCATAGTAGTTAGAATCTTAGCCAAAATTGTATAAGGGGAGCCCAATAGACTAATAGGTTGGAAGTCCTTGAGATCAATAGCCCGTTCTAAGTTGGGAATCAAAGCTATGAAGGAGGCCCCTATAGCCCTAGTGATACAACCTTTTTGGAATAAATCCAAAATGAAATCAATAACAGCTTTTTTCAAAATATCCAAAAATGATGGAAGAATGCTCAAGGAAAGCAGTCCAGGCCTAGAGATATGTCTCTACCCAGAGAAGGGGGCTTCGACGGTAGTGCTTTCTTGCCCATTATCAAAAAAGAAGGAAGTCTCAATACCATTACATGCATAAATAATTAGAATTCTCGCCCGTTGCATGCATGTTTACTTTTAATAGAAGTTTTACTAACTTTTGCTGAATGTAACTTTGTTTTGGGTTTCTGAATATCAAAATCCCCGAATTTCCTCCCTTCCTCTTCCATGCTTCCCTCTAAAGGCAAAAAAATGAGGACGTTTGAATAAGGGAGGGCCCTTTTACATGCTTTAAAAGCAAAAGGGTAAAAAACAAGAAGAAAGAGAAATGTGTAAAAATGAAAATAAAAATAATATTTTTATACAGTCCACAGTTATTTTACAATCCAATACAATAATCTTATATGATTCAATACAATTTTTTAGAATTAGCGAATTGAAACTATGATTCATATTGTGTAGTGTGTGATACGATATGAATCGTACCACTCATATCGCAAATCACACAATTTTGAAAGGCTACTAGTAAGTTCTGTTCTTGTTTTGTAAGTCCCCCATGAGTATATGAAGGCAAAGAGTGTAAAGGGCCATTTGGATGGGAATAAATGGAAGCAAATGGCATTTGAGGTGTGTTTGGATGGAAGTAAATGCGTCGAAATTAAATGAAATGGGAGTATATGGGCCTGCAAATGAAATCCTCTCTTTGAGAGAGGATTTGGAAGTAAATGGGGTGAAATGCCTTTTTGAGCTCCCTTGGAGAGTCACACGAGCAAACAAAGGTGTTGCTATGCACATCTGCCATGCATGTGATACGTTGATGATACTCCAAAACAATCAAATTATCGGCTATATCACTAAAATCACACCAATAGGATGATCCAAACTGTCCAAACGTTGGCTATCAAAATGAATGATTAAAAAGCACAGACAAATTGCTTAATTGTGATCCTTACGTTTATGGCCCACTCAAGGCTAAAAAATTCCTCATTTTTTGTTGAAGTATATATTTTAATGGGCTTATTACAATCATTCTATTAAATATCACATATGTGCACTAATTTGAAATATTAAAGTTGATACGGGATATCACATATGTTCTTATGAATATATTGAAAAATTCCAATGCATTTCAATTCATCCTGTTTACTCCCATCCAAATAGAATATTTGAATTTCAAATGCATTTCATTTATTCCCATCCAAACAAATTTTAGTAAACCGTTTACTCCCAATTTCATTTACCTTTGATTCCATTTACAAGCTCCAAAACGAGCCCTAAAGGAATTATATGAATATAGTGTCAGTCCTTTATATTTTCTGTGACACACTCCAATCTCTAGGGAAACAAGCTCCTTTCCAAGCCTAAGATATAGGATTAATCATATCACCCTTAATAATAAGATGACCTAACAAGAATGTCTTCAAAATCCTCAATGGAGCTCCCACTTTGCTTTCATTTGAATTCTTGAGTTCAATCAGTCTAGAAAAGGTAGCCAATCCTAGATTACCAATTGAGCTCCCATCAAATTTGAGATTAATGGAAGAACGGACTAGATGACCTTCAAACACAAATCGTGCTAGCGTACCTCAAGTAGGTATATACATTGTTCGGAGTATCCTTGATATTGTTGATAATATCCTCGATATTATCCACATCTCTAGTCGGCGATACTGATAACACTAGTGGTATCAGAAATTCCAAGTATCGGCGATATATCACTTAGTATCACCAATTTATCGATACCGCCAATATTTTCGACTATGTAAATTCTCTGTGTCACTTGTATTGCCAATATTTTTTACAATGTGAATTCCAGGTATCACCTGTATCGCCTATGTATTGGCAATATTTCGATAATATCGCCTATGTATTGGTAATATTTCAATAATATTGCTAGTGTATTGTCAATGTATTGATACCACCAAAAATCTGTTTATTAAAAAAAGTTTCATTTCAATTTTTTATGGGTGGATGGTTGTATGAAGACATGCATGTTTGTATGTGTGTATATGTATGCATGCATGCATGGATGGATGGTTGGATGGATGAATGTGTGTGTGCACGCATGCATGGATGGATGGATGGATCTACCATTTTCCCCATGTTTCCCTGAGACAACGATTCAAGCTTCCGATATTTCCCAAAATGGTCAATTCCTCTTCATTTCATCATATCCTACTGAAATTACGTGTTTTGATCCTTAAAATAGTCTTACAACTAGTTTAAACCCAGTTTCTAAGCTTCCTTCATGGTTGAAATGAATAAAGAAGTGGAAAAATGAGGGGATAAAAATAATGATGATGGCACCAACTCCTTGAACCCTTGACTTAGAGGTTAATAAACCATGTAGACAAGCCTGGCAGAGGAGAGGAATGGTGAGAGGAAAAAATTTCAAAATAAAAATTTTTCAAAATAGGCCCTTTTATGGTTGTATTGGCTTGTAACAGTGTATCACCCCCGAAATGGTGCCAATATGGGGTGTATCACCCTGTATTAACCGATAAGGCTCATTGTTTCATAACAGACTGGTCACCCCCATAGCCCGTAATGAGTGGCCATTTCTTTACTTAACGGCCTTTATGGCTGCAACATAACCATTTTTTAATACCGCGACTGCCGCACTAAATAGTAGAACCTTCTCAGACTCCACACAACCTCAGCCCATGACTCCTAGTTTTTCTAACATTTCTGAGGGCCGTCAACATAGCTAACATCCACTGTTCAGTGTTTCTAGCCTGCAAAAATCCTTTAATCATGAGATTTACAGGATCCATAGCTCCTGCTAGTGCAGTAAACAAGCTCATAGATTACTAATGGGCTAATATAATGGAGTTCGTAACCTTCGAACTAACACCACAAGAATTAGCACTATCAATTTCTAGTGTAAATTTTGGAGGACAGTCTTAACTACATCTCGGGTGGAAATTTTTTGGGGGTTCACACCATGGAAAGGTGCACCTGTTTGGAAAGGCACAAAAGCAGAATCGGCATTAGGGGATCTATCCCTCTTTCTACTCAAAATTGATGTTCTGTTCATTTCAGGCAGGACATGAAATGAGCAGGCTATTAGTTTTGAGTGGAAATTTATTCCACCCAACCACACTGTCACATAATCAGACACTTTAAAAATGTTTTGTTCATGTTACTTTTCACCCAGGGCTTCTGTTAGATACAAGACAGACTGTTGACTCTGTTCATAGCAGATATAGTGTGTATATGAAACTCGCAGAGTTTCTGAAGTTTACACGATTCCAAATTCCATATACAGATCATTACCGATCCTGATGTTCCTATTCACTGTAAAATAAGTAGGAGAGTTCCTGACGATTAGGGGCTGTTTGGATTTGGGAAAAGTTGTGTCCTGCTTGGTAGATTTGTCAGCCCCTTGTGCATAGGAGCTAACGCACTTTTGGACAAGTAGTCATGGATGTAACTGCTAGACCATGATTTGGTGTCTCTAGTGGAGTGGTGGAGCTATTTGTCAAGGACACTTTATACTTTTGGTGCAAATGAGGATCATATTTATCTGTGTATATGCGTGATATTTTTCAACGTGCCATGCATGCAACCGTCCAAGTTCAAGCATCCCACAAGAGCATATGTGCCACCATCAATCTTCAAGCACTAAAAAAGTGTGATGTATCAAATGTACACACGCACGTGTAAATGTGCCACCAACTAATCTTTAGCTTCCCCACATGTGCCACAATTTATCCTCAGGGTGTTTGACAAATAAGAAATGGAACAACTAGTCAGCAACAACATGCCCATGACCAGAAAGGCTTGATACCATCGGTTGCTAGTTGCAACACAATTTTTCCTAAATCCAAACAGGCCCTCAGAGTCGGTGGCACGACAGGAGCAAAAATAATAATTTATATTGGTCAAACTCATCAATTCCTAATTTTTCAGCATGCCAACAGGTGGTTCATTGTAATTTTACGCAATCTAATACCCCGACACCTGGGCGAATGCTCAATTTTGAGTCCATGAAAACAACAAGATATTTGTATTTCCAGCTTTATGAACATCAAAAGAGTTCACCAGCAGTATCATATTGCATGCTTATCATTCTCAAACTGACTATTGCAAACATGAAAATTAAAACAAAGCAATTAGCTCACCCCATCAGCAGCATCTGTCTGTGGCTGTGCAGGATGCCCTTTGCTTGCCTGTAGAGCTGCTGCTAGTTCTTCAGCCTGTTCAAAACAGATAACTGAATTCAGAACAATGGACATGACACATGGGCTAAAAGTGGGTTAGAATTTATATAGTCTAGTTTTATGACATGACACTGAAAATATTGATATGATATGATCTTATGACAAATAAATGGGGCAAAACAAGCTGAAATCTTCATTCACAGTTATATCTTAGACTTCCTCCAGCAATTTGGGTTTGACTTTTAAATGGTAAATTAGCAGAAGGTCTATGGTCAGCCCGCCAGATATAAACCTCCTCTTTTACATGAGATTTTGAAACTACCCGTGGCAAAGGCTCCCATAAGTCAAAATCTTCAACGAAGTAAGAAAACTATTAAACAGAAATCTAGAGAGTTCTTTTAGTACCTTGCGAGCTCGAGAATTGATAATCTGCTCAGCATTTTCTTCTTGGTACTTGGCAATTTTTGCTTCAATGGCAGCAGCGTCTATTCCTTCAACTAAATTGAATGCTGGAGAACAAAGAAAATTGAGTTATTTTCAAGACACGTTCCAATTTATAGGATATCAGAGAACTTTGAACTTTTTACACTCACTCATGTCCTCCACTTCTTCCAAGTAATCATTGTATTCTTTTAAGGATGGAAAGTCATCCTCCCTTTTATTGTATCTGTGAGAAAACAATGGATGAGATAAACAGATGAGCAGTTGCAAGCAGGTCCGAAACAGTTGTATTTTAGATGCAAACTGCTAACATCAACTGGTTCTCGTCCATAAGAGCTATAAAAGGCATATGAGTAAAGTAGAGGAAAAAAACATGTGTGATCAGAAATTTGCTTGGTCCAATAACCTGTACATGCAGGCCCACCTCTTGTGGATCTAAATTGTCCATATGTAGACTCGATGTTGTTTGGGGGATGCCCCAAAAATCTCCCCCGTCTCCATGATACTAAGCACTGATTGGGCCCCTGTTAAATATGGAGCATTGGTTTCCTTTTTTCTTGGATGGCTTCAATCATATGATAAGGGAGAAATTAGGGCATGGCCCATCCAATGATGGGGCTCACCAGATCAACAACTTAGTTACCAAAATGTGGGACCCACCTGCACTATTGCTTGGTTGAACAAAGAAGCATCTTCTCTTTCAATAAAGAATCATATAATTCAACACAACTTATCGGTCCACTCCCAAGCAAACCTTGCTACACTTGAAAGGTGAAAGGCATAAATGGTTGAGAAACGATTCATTTCACTTATACCAATGTTGTCCAAATGTAACAGCCAAAATTCACAAAGACCTTATTAGGAATAACAATTATATCATTGAAAAATGAATTTTATGTCTCCTTATAAATTACTAAGACTCGATTTTTTTTTTTTCTTTTTAAGGCTCAGTTTTTATAACCACAATTCTACAAATATCTCTCCTCTTAGGATATATCTCTCCTTGGGAAGAAGTGTCACACCCATTAAAGCATCCCTCTAAAACCTCCCAGCTTACAACATATGCATATTCAAAATTTTGGGGCCGTGGCAAAGGTGGAAAGGCTCCGACGTTATTTTTCATTGGGAAGAGGTAGGACCTAAATTTCATCTCATAAGAAAGGAAGACATTCGAAAGTCAGAAAAAGGAAGCACTGGAATAGAACGAGTCAAAGAAAAGAACTGTTTGTTTTCAGCCAAATGGTTTGCAAACGAACCTCATGGCTTATGGAGAGATGTCATTGCCAAGATACTGGGAATCGGAAATGGGATGGGTTCCAGGTAGTGTACAAAGAGGCAATGGATGCAGGTTATGGAAGGCCAGTAGCAAATTCTGTGATCCCTCAAGTGAGATTGGGAAGACATTCTCAAAATCGGCGATCATGAATTTCAATGTACTTTTTTTTTTTCCAAAGGCGATAAAATTCCGTCTCACAGAATGTCCACAATGGACCCTGCTTGATGAGTGGGACCACATTGGAACATTTACCATGAACCACTTCTTGAATCTCTCTTCAACCAAGTCACTTCAGAATTTTTTGCTGAAGATATGTCCATCAACACCCAAGACAAAGATCAAGCGAAAAGAAATAGAAACATACCACATGTTGTTGTATCCGATAACAATATTTTAAAATTTACAAGTCTCAATCCATCATTTGCAAATATATTTTTGAATTTCTGTGAATTGGGTTTCTTGAGAAATGCAAATTAAGGTTACAGATTTCTCAGAAGGGAAAGTTTGGATTGAAAGCAAGTGGAAAAAATGAGAAATGAAATCAGTGGTATGCACTCTCAATCCATCATTTGTACTGAAATTTCTCGAATTTCAGTGAATTGGGTTTCTAAAGAAATGCAAATTAAGGTTGCAGATTTCTCACATGGGCAAGTTTGGATTGTATAACAGAATGAAAACAAGTGTAGAAATGAGAAAAGACGAAGCCTGGAAAAATAGAAAAAGGAAGGAAAGAGAGAAAATTACATGTTGGCAATCCTCTTTCGGATGGCCATCTCTTTCGCGTAGGAATTAGTTCCTGAGGCCACCACCATCTCTGTCTCTGTCTCTCTTTCTCTCTACATTTCCTACTCTGGCTGGAATTCTGCAATGCCCAAAAGAAAGAAATACTCCTGAGATGGAGTGAGAGAGGGAGGAGAATGAATTAGGGTCTCAAGCTGGGCTATGTGGGTTCCGCCCATATACGATATAGCCCACCTCCATCTCGGTTTGGCTGGGCTTGGGCGTGCTCTAAGCTTGGCCCACAGTCAACCCACGATGTGGGGTGAATTTGGGTTGGAGATGGTGCATTTTCTGTTTTGATGGGATTTTACAAATCAATGGCTTGGATTGGGCGAATCAGATTGGTCCATTGGATTTGTGGCTATGGGCATGCCAATGGGCCCCACATATTATGTGATCACATTTAAATAGTATCCATTGTGCATAGATTCATAGATTCTTGATGGGCATGGCTTAGTGCACGAGTATGGAGATGTAGAGAGTGGAGGAATTTGAGGTGGGTTGCAAACAAGGTGTTCTAAAACGGTTACGGCTACTACCGTTACTGTTATGATATAGGTTGTAACGGCCGCTACGGCCCTGTATCGGCCGTCATGGCCTTTTTTTATTTTTTGAAAAAAATGTTTACATGATTGTTACGGTTTGTTTTTCTACAACGGCTGTTACAACTATTTTGACCCCATAACACGTAACGGTTATGACGGTTACTGTCAGCCACTACACAACTAATTTTGAATACCTTGGTTGCAACTTATCCTCATTAATCATTTAAAATGGTCTTCGACTTAGACTAGGTCGGCCTCCATGGCCACGTGGTAAGACTCTTTTTCAACATTGATATCAGGGAATCAAGTACCTATGTAGTGTGTATGGTGGGGGGAAGAAAAAGAAGACTTCATCTCAAACCCACACAACAAAACCATTTCTTCTCTTTGCTACTCTTTGGGTGTGAAGGAAAGGAAGATCTAGTCTCATTGAAATAAAACTCTTAAAACTCTACGGCTGTTTAGTGGAGTGTGATAGATAATTCACAGGCACTTCAAAATTACTTAGAAATTATGTAAATTAAATAGAAGGAATTCAACTTAATTGTCCAAATTATGACTCCCAATTTGAACAAACCATGGCCCAGAAATTATGCTTATTTAATTATCTCTGTATCAGATTCATGGACATTTATTGGACAGTTAAAAAATGAAAAATATTCAATGGCCTTATTTTAACAAAGTGCCCACAAATCAAAGGTTAGGATTGCCCAACGAATATGAACTATGTGAATATGACTTGAAAATAGTGAGTTCCAAATTTTAGTCAGCCTATTTGAATTAATGAGGCCACATGACAAGTTTTGAGTGGCTAAACATCAAGTGTAACAACTAGTATCAAATAACTACCGTTGGGTCAGGTTGGCTATTTCCCATGACAGGCCGAACCCAGTTTAAGTTAAGATAGGGCTAAGATAAAGAGCCATGGGTTACAAATGAATTGAAGTCCAACAACTAACTTAGAACCAAGCTATTCAATAATAGTAATGGTGGTCAGACCATTACAATATGAGTTGTAATGGTATCAGTATTACTGTTATGTAACCGTTTTTTATAGAATCCAAATCTTTCGCTTGCCACAAATAGAATTTCGTGTTTTCCTAGGTTGTGATTATTCCATGTCATCACTGACATTGTCACAACTATTGCATTAAATGCAGTCTATAGTGATGCGGCTCAATCACATTGCAACAAACAGCAAATACCAGTTTGTGGCAAGCAAATAATCTAACTCTTTTGGATAACATGATTAGAATTGGGCATGATAATGAAGAAAGGCAAGCCAGGACAGCAATCCCAAAGACCCATGGACACGGAACTTGTCTCGGCCTTCACCTAGATCAGCTACAGCACGATTGGGCCTGGATCCAAGTATTGAAATCATGGACTTGTGACAAACCTCTTAAGTGGCTCAGCGTAGTCTTTTGACATCCCAGGCTAGTAATGGGTTGGTATTAAGTTCAGAGCCTGATTCCTGACCACAGACCTGGGTATGCTTTGGCTCAGGCCGACCTAGCCCGGCCTAAGCCTGCATCAACTCCGTAGAAAGGACTAAACTACAGGCTATAGCTTACCACCGCGGAGGCTACTTGTCCACCATACATGTGGCACACACCTCAGGACCATAGTTCTAAACTCGGTGACTCGACTTGAAACTAAGCTGAGTCAACT
Organism: Magnolia changhungtana; assembly: GCA_030180095.1. Classification (NCBI taxonomy): domain Eukaryota; kingdom Viridiplantae; phylum Streptophyta; class Magnoliopsida; order Magnoliales; family Magnoliaceae; genus Magnolia; species Magnolia changhungtana. The sequence continues at coordinate 954,587 of JASAUF010000224.1, read as the reverse complement.
CGTCTCAACGGGTTGGAGTTGAGTCATTTCAAAACTCAATCACAGGAAAGAGGAAGCACCTTCAGCAAAGTGCCCTACAAACATCATATGAGTTTCCTTCAGCAAATTTAAATATTTTACATATATATAATTTCTTTTTTAAAATTATAACTCTTAAATATTGTTATTTTACTTATTAAATATTGAGTCAAGTAAAGTAAAAGCCTGTCTAAGCATGAAGTTGACCTGACTATCGAGTCGAATCAAGTTGTTAGGCTTTTGAACTATGTTGGAACCATCCAAATTATAGGACCCACTTGATTTGGGACATTGAAAACTATTTCCTAACCGTCCAATTGGTAATCAAATGCCTATTTTAAAATCATGTAGTTTTAGTGCTTATCTTCTTAGACAATTGTGTCCACCATTTGGATGATTCAAATCAAGGTTCAAAATATAAATACATATGTTGAATTGAGGAATGTACATGATCTACATTTCAGAAGCCGGTTCTTCTACAAGTGCCTATAGAATGGGCTCATTCTACAAATTACTAACCTAATCAGTGCAAAAAAGTTAACTCACCTGGTCACAAAAGTTTTCATCACTTGTTCTCTTGCTCATTCACATGCTTATGCACTATTGCTTATGTGGGCCCACCTTGTTGCATGCATGCCATCTAAACCATATAATGTGATTCCTGCCATAATGATGAGATGCCCCAAAAATCAGGCCTATTGAGGTGGTGCCAAGTTTTAGAAAACATTAAACAACCACCCAAAAACTTTCGAATTCACATGGTGGTTGTGTGATGATTGGATTGGTATGATTTTTGGAGCGTCCAACTTTCAATGTGAAGCAACCTTGATGGATAGGGTGGATGTAATACACACTTTAGTGGGCCTCACGTGCAACCCTTGAAGAATAAGTTTATTCTGCATGGACTTGTAGAGGGAGGGGCCGCTTTCATGGAGTTGATATACCAAGGTAAATGATATATAAATGGATTAAGAAATATGAGGAAGATCTTAAAAAGAAGAAGAAGAAGAAGAAGAAGAAGTTAAAATGAGGTGATGAATTTAATGATAAGTGAAAACTATAGAGATGTATATATTGATAAAAAAGGGGGGGGGGGGGGGGGGGAAAAAAAAAAAAAGGGAGATGTGTGTAAAATAAACAATATTAGATGCATGGAAAGTGATAACATAGGGTCTTGATGAAAGATGTTGAGGATAGAGGGAAATGAAGAAGTTGTTTTAGGGCCTATTTGGACGTACCGTCAAAATAGGAATTCCTAGAAATGAGGGTTTCTAGGAAGTCTATTTTTCAAAAATTAATTTGATTGGTTTTCAACGAATGAGCTTTTTAGTGCCTATTTTAATGAGTGAGGAATTAAATAGAGTTTGCAAAAATGCATACAATGGCACAATGTGAAAAGTTGTTTGACTCAAAACAACATATAGGTGTCAAACGCACCTTTTGAGGGTACGCTTACATGGCCCTTGAGTAGGTCGCGCATGAAGAATTTGGGCATAATGGCTGAATTGTAAGGGGTTTAAAGGTCTTGAAATTTGGTACGACATATGTAATATCTTAAGATTCAAATGAGGAAAGTAATTGTAGCAATCCCAAGGATAAAAATGTAGTATTCTTTTGAACATGATATATCAATAGGGTTGTGGATATTAGGGAATCAAATTAGTTTCTTAATTAGTCCTTCAAACATTGCAAAAACATAAATGCTACATGAATAAAGGATAAGCATCATTATTCCTATTTACAAGATGAAATAAGATGCACAAAGTTTCGTTAAAACTATACAGCAATCAAATTAGTGATCTACACTATAAAGCTGTTGGAGAAGGTCATGCAACAAACCAAAGATTGTTTTAATTGAAGTTTTATATGATCTCTATCTATAGTATATATAACACAATGAGCTTTTTTTTAGACATTTATGCCCTCACAATTAGCCTTCCGAGAGAGTAAAATCGTCATTAAAAATATATCTGCTTGACAAGGGATGATTTATATTTTATTTCACAAGATATCATGAACAACCTGAATGAAACTTATTTCCCTTTACTTCTTTTAATGCGTATAGCCTGCACTGGCCTCTCAACTTATCTACATGTAAGGCGCGAAATATACAAGGAAGACCATGTGACAAAGGCTACATGGGGCCCACCCTAATGATCGTTTGACATCCACTTTGTATATTTGTTACGTTGTTTATTAGAATGTTAACCATGTTTATGCTTCATCCGATCGCATTAGATCTAACGACTCAGATGATACGACGTGACAACAAGATCTTAACAAGAGTAAAATGCAATATCTCTTTAACTGCCTTGATAGTCAAATTTGATCAAAATCTAAAAAAGTCATGAGTAGTCCAAAAAAAAAAAAAAAAGTTCAATTGGTTGCTGATATGGGATACATGCCGTGTATCTCACTCACGCAATAAGGCCAACTACTTACCATAGTGGCCTCATGACTGAAAACGGGTATCGACTTAAATTGGTTGCAACAAGTGAAAATTTCAACTAATACACGTAGCATCACACAGAATACATCTTTACAACCAAAACCACGTAAAGAGAAAAGTAACAACAACACCGATTTGGCTGAGTTTCGTGGCGCACTATACACATTCGTGCGAAGAAAGAGATAAACATCACCAACACATGGAGTTAAAAGAAGAACTTTTGTTCATGTAATAGGAGTGGAACATGCATGCAACCAATGACTAGTCCACCATAAACAACTAACATTCATGGTGTTGCTTAATAGGTCACAACTGTCTTCAAGCCCAGATAGTTATTTCCACATAAGCAAATGTGAATAGTAGGTACAAGGATCTCTCTCTAGCTACCGCCTCAATTTTCTATAAATAGGAGAAAGATTGAAGAGCTTTAGGCCCTCACTACCCCAACACAAATCAACTCTGTGGCGTAGTACTATCTATCTTATCTTTTTTTCCCAAACTAGGAGTAGTATAATCCAACCTGTCTACACTATTACTCTAGACCAGCTTTAGCATACTAGTATACTCTTATTCATTTACACCAAGTGTTGAACTGATCTAGTTTAGGGGTAGTGTAATTCCATTTCATTCATGCCAAGTGTTAGATCACAAGAATGATATTCTTCTTTTATTTCAGTTGTGTAATTTCCTTCATCTATACCCAAGTTGCTAGATTAATGAAGATTTAGATGTAGGGCCTTGCCATCTACACCACATACATTATATCATCGATGAATATCTTATAAGTTTTTACCTTTATTTCAAATAATACAATTGAGTTCTTTATGATCTCATATTGTATAAATTGAATTATCTTTGCTATCACGGTGAGAAAATGTTATTTTTTGAGGTAAAAAGAACTCATTAAAAATATGTCATCTCCTTCGCAAATTACCTAATTTCATTTATAGAGGTTGAATAGACGACTGAACTTCTTTAGTTATCGGTCATAGATGCTCACTCATGGTCTCTCTGTCTAATTCAACGTGTAAGGTCATAAGTGTTCAATTCATATGGAGTCGTAATAAGCTCTAGCACTCCAACACCATTCACATGTACTCATAACTAAATTTTGAGCCAAACAAACTAAAAAAATTAAACGATAGAGACTTGAGGGAGCCATAATGAGAGAAATAACAATGATAGATCACCCACAGTTCCCTTCTCTCCTCCTCTTTCTTTGTAATGCACAGGTGTACATAGCCACATTTCCCTATGCCTCTCTCCTTTTTTTCTCTTCCATGCCCTCCTTATTCCATGTTCATTATGCATGCTATACCCCCTAGTTTAAATATAATGTATTTGTGCACGTACAAATATGGAGAAAAACCAAAAGCATATAGAATGAAGAGTTCGGGTTTAATATGATTTTGACTCAAATAGAAAAAAATAAGAGGAGAAACATGACCATATTTGTACGTGCACAAATACATTATATTTAAACTAGGGGGTATAGCATGCATAATGAACGTGGAGTAAGGAGGGCATAGAAGAGAAAAAAAGGAGAGAGGCATAGGGAAATGTGGCTATGTACACCTGTGCATTACAAAGAAAGAGGAGGAGAGAAGGGAACTGTGGGTGATCTATCATTGTTGTTTCTCTCATTATGGCTCCCTCAAGTCTTTATCGTTTAATTTTTTTAGTTTGTTTGGCTCAAAATTTAGTTATAAGTACATGTGAATGGTGTTGGAGTGCTAGAGCTTATTACGACTCCATATGAATTGAACGCTTATAACCTTACACGTTGAATTAGACAGAGAGACCATGAGTGGGCATCTATGACTGATAACTAAAGTAGTTCAGTCGTCTATTCAACCTCTATAAATGAAATTAGGTAATTTGCGAAGGAGATGACATATTTTTAATGAGTTCTTTTTACCTCAAAAAATAACATTTTCTCACCGTGATAGCAAAGATAATTCAATTTATACAATATGAGATCATAAAGAACTCAATTGTATTATTTGAAATAAAGGTAAAAACTTATAAGATATTCAGCGGTAATATAATGTATGTGGTGTAGATGGCAAGGCCCTACATCTAAATCTTCATTGATCTAGCAACTTGGGTATAGATGAAGGAAATTACACAACTGAAATAAAAGAAGAATATCATTCTTGTGATCTAACACTTAGCATAAATGAAATGGAATTACACTACCCCTAAACTAGATCAGTTCAACACTCAGTGTAAATGAATAAGAGTATACTACTATGCTAAAGCTGGTCTAGAGTAATAGTGTAGACAGGTTGGATTATACTACTCCTAGTTTGGGATAAAAAGATAAGATAGATAGTACTACACTACAGAGTTGATTTGTGTTGGGGCAGTGAGGGCCTAAAGCTCTTCAATCTTTCTCCTATTTATAGAAAATTGAGGCGATAGCTGGAGAGAGAGATCCTTGTACCTACTATTCACATTTGCTTATGTGAAAATAACTATCATGATTTATGTGTTTGATCCACATTGTCCATCAACTTTTTTTAGATAATTTAAGGTGTGATCCAATAAAAGAAGCAGATCCAATGATTAATTGGACCATAAGGTAGGGATTGAACGTCCACCGTTAAAAACTTCTTGAGAGCTAGAGAAGTTTCATATCAAGCTCATATTTGTGTTTTCACTTCATCCACGTCTACATGACCTAATGAATAGGTTGGATGGTAAAAAAAAAAACATCACAGTGGCCCTTAGAAAGGTTTCAACGATGGATGACATTATCATAGTTATTGCTTCTATGACACTACACAACTACATCAGAAAAGAGACATAGTTATTGCATGCATGACACTACACAACTACATCAGAAAAGAATCCATCTCTGATCCACTCTTCCAACAATACAATGATGAAAATGTTCTTTCATAGATGAATATCGAATCAGAGAATGATATACCTGAAGTGGAAGGAGTATTTGGAAACTTTGAACAAACTATTATGTCCAATATGCGAGAAGAAATTGCTGCCATACTTATACATGCAAATCATTAATTTTTTATCTGTTTTTATGAATAATGATATTTTAATTTTCTATTAAGTACTTTATAGTTTATTTGAATTAAATAGAATAATTTTATTTTCATTTAATAAAAAATAATTTCTTTATAATGTAAAACATTTCCAATCAGGAGATAAATAGGGGCAAATGTGTCAAATTGACATATTTCAGACATTTCAGATGTTTACTAACAAATAGATTATTTCAAATTCAGTACTTAATTTTCAGACTTCAGCCATAGTTACCAAACAAGTTTTTTGACTTCAGATTTCATATTCAGGCTTCAGATTTCAGATTCAGGCTTTAGACTTCATATTTAACAAACGGGGCCTTAATGTCCAAATAGATTGGGTCAACTTAAAGAGCTGAGTCTTAACTAACTTGGCTTGAGTCTTAATTTATTGGCCTTGAAAATTGTTAATTAAATTAACGACTTAAGAATATCTCATATAATTTTGAGCGGCTAATACTAATTAAATTAAAGGCTTGTTTGGCTTTTGGATTGACCAGAAATGATAATGATTATATATCCTAATAATGGTCTGATGATGTCACTAACATTTGACTACAATGATTACATTGTACCATTATTTATTTTAAACCTTTTGATAGATAAAAATATAATTTATATCTTAATCAAACACATCAAAAGGAAAACTATGGCTTATTTACTTTGAATTACACTGAAAATTACAAAATCAAACATTCTTTAATTAGAAATTATGAAATAAAGGTGGGAGGCAATAGATGGAGCCTAGGCCGAACTAGTGTTCGAGTTGTCGGTATCGCTACAAGTTTCATTGGCCGGCGATAACGATAATATCGTTATCGCCGATAATATCACTGATAACAGGAAATGCAGGGAAAAAGGAGGAAATATGGGGAAAATGGTAGAATTTTTCAGTAAAACTTCAGGACATGCCTAAATACACATATTTACATATTCAGGAATGAAAATTTTATAAAAAGAATGCTTTAAATTAGAAGTTTCCATTTAATGGGGGTAAAAAAAGTATGCGTTGTCGTAAAAAATCACTCAAATAGTAACCAAAATTAGTTTATATAATACAAATACAAGCTTACAACAATTAAGACATGCAAAAGTAAATGAATTGAAAAAAATACACATTTCTGCTCATGTTTCATCCCCACATAGAGTGACGAGGTGGCTCGTAATTATTATCCGGATCCCGTGGCAGTTGAGAGTAGTACTGTTTCTCAACATATTGGCAGTATTATTCTCAGGTCATCCTCTGCTCGTACCAATTGAGGAACTCACTTATGTACCTCTAATAGTCATCTTCCCCAAACTGTACGAGTACGCCCAGACGTGGGAATTGCGTAACATACATCGACGACATTTCCTGAGCAGGGTACTGAGGGAACAGATCAAGTCCAACCCCGACTCCTTGATAGTATTGCTGTCAGTCATACGGGTACCCCGAATATCCTCCTGTCAAAGGGTCATGACTCGAAGAATTATCTTCTGGTTGCTTGTACCCATGGGTAGAAGAGCGTGACTGAATGTCAGAGTTGTCATGGCCATACCCATGATATCCCCCATGAGTATAAGGTGGGACAGCGGTGGAGCTCCCCTGATCTGAACTTATGTCCATAGATGACAAGCTACATGTGAGAGCATCAGCTACGGCGCGTCCAACTTTCTTTTTTGAACAACGCTCGAACATATATCTGGGCTCTGATGCTCTCGCCCTAGATGGTGGATGAGATCCATGATCCTCGTCCTGAGTGGCATGGTCAAAGCTTTGCTCCTCAGTGAACTGGCCAACAGATCATTGACTTTGAGCTGTCCTGTACCCCCCACCATTGCCACCCCCACCCCCACTAGTACCACCTATACTAGTGTCGGTGCCTCCGTTCCCTCCCTCATCACCGTCGTCATCGTCGTGCCCAGGACCAGTTTCAAGTGGGGGTTGAGTCTCATCATCATCATCACTCACTCACTATGACTTGACGATGAGGAGGGGGCCGTGAAGCTGCTTCCTCACCCTCATTAGAACGTGTTGAACGCCTCACCAAAGGATCAAAGGAGTCTATATCCGCCTTCTATTCCTCTACTACCTGATCGACATCGATACCCAGAGCCGCTGCTCCCTCGGCTACCTGTGGAGCAGGGCCTCCCTCTGTATCATCTAAATCAGCTGATTTGACCCACTCATAAAGTGGGTCCTCATCATCATCACCTATCTATGCCATGTTACCTATAGACAGCAAGTTTAACGGGTCTTGATTTTCCTCCATATCTCGGTCTACCCACAACTGCCTCTCTCTTAACTTCATATTGTAATGGTAGTAAACGAGCTTTTGCAACTTCTCATATGCTAGTCTGTTCCTCTTGGCGGTGTGTATGAGTGACCATGTGCTCTAATTCCTCTCACATGGTGAGGAAGATACAGTCTGTGCGAGAACACGGACTGCCAATAACTGCAATGCGGGCGTGTTGACTCCGTACATCACCCACCACTCACCTATATATATATCTATGAGGAGCTTGTTTTAGTTTGAAGTTTAAACGAAAAATGCAATTACTTAATTATGTTAACATACTCACACGGCATCATCGTTTTAGTCGATGCTTTTGCTAGTGCGGATAAAAAAGTACCCCTCGCATCCCTAAACCGCAACAACTGTAACCACAGATTCACAGGTCATTATTTTTAATCACCCATATTTCTAGAGGCTATAAGGAAGAAATTTTATTGCATTACTTAGTTACCAAAATCGCATTGACGTGTGAATGCCTTGATAATAACTATGGAGCCGACGTAACAGACAAAAAAATGCGCTTATTGATTAATGGGAACAATCGTTCGAACGCCTCGTGAACGGCCAATGTCAAATCTTGATTCTCATGGAGCCGACGTTTATAATGAAAGTTGGGATTCAGGTAGTATGCTAAAACCCAAATATTAAGTGGACTGATCACCCATGGAATTGTATTAACATACAAACAGAAGTGATGCTTAAAGTACTCAGTTGTATCAACAAACTTACCAACTTGGTGGAGTGGATGCTCAAGAGTCCCAGTCCATCGATGATCGATGATATTGATCACCCACTGATACAAAGTGGGGATTGCAGTCATTATCCCATGTCTCATAATTCTCATAAGCTCATACATTGACTCCATCGAAGGCCACATCTCATTATCTACGGCTCGTAGGACTTTGTACATCGGATGTAGGAAGGAAACGACGTTGTGAACTTTATCCTGAAAAATGAGGCATATCGGAAAACACTATATTCGAAAAAAATACAAAACATTAAATGTCGACCCGCATTAAAATGTGTGGTTGCACCCTCGCCTTTTTTCGATTCCACTGATGTATCTTTCGATCCGAACAAATTTCGAGACCCACGCGGTCGGTTTAAACTATTCAAAGCGAGTCTGCCCTAGCTAGTATAAGTGGGATCCGTCAAGTGACCATGATGTACAAACCATTTTCTCACAAGTTCGTCAACATGAAATGGTGTGGTCCACTTCATTCAGGATTTATTCCTTATTTAGATTAGATGTCTTAAACATAATGAAGTGGCCCTAAAATGGATTAACGGTGAAAATCATCATCTTTTTAATGGTCATGGCCCTGGTTCACATGATCTTTGGATCTCGATTATTTTTTTTGGATAATGCTCTAAAATATACAAATAGATGAACGTCCACTAAAGCTAGTAAATAGGTCTATGAATCGTGTCGCGCCCGGTCTAACGATGTCCCTCCACAACACTCATGTGTTGCCAACAACCATTAAGTGATTAGTATATAAAGTTAATCACTTTCCTCGCATCCCGGATGGTTTTCCTAATAAATCCCTCTTGGATATCTCCTTGAGCATTAAATCAATGCAACTGGCATGTGATGCACACAAGAGGTCCAATAGAGATTGAACTTCTTCATCAATTTCTTCCCCACTTTAATGAACGCACTCGCCATTGTCAGATTAGTAAAGTTATGTGGGGCCCACTTAAACTTGGTCATAACTAGGACAACATTCTCGGGACCCAACTTTTCTAATCACTCCTTTCAGGAGAGCATATATGTATTTGTGATCTTTTATTCTGACCGATGCATCAATGGATTTGAGAAAAAACTGGTTGTCCTCTACAGTACACCATGAAATTGATAATGGACAATTTCGTGAGTCCTGTCCACCTATCACACATGATTGTTATCCCATACTGCTTCCAGTTCGGCTGGAGTTCACATACCCAAGCCCGCATCTCCTCGTGCTCCCGATCGAGGTAGACGCCAAGAATCTCCTATGGCGTGGGAGGCTTCACGCCGGGCCCGGCATACTGTACCTCCTCAATCATATTTTTGAAGTGAGGACTGGCTATTGCATTTGCTGGTACATGGCTTGAGATGAACCACCTAGATATAGCGCCACCCACTTTCTCCCTGAGCCCCTTGCTCCACACACTTTTTAATCTTTTTTTATTAACACCTGTGATGGGTGCATCTGGGACACGAGTGCTTTGCATGCGTTGTAGGTCATGCCTGCTGTCTCCCTCAAATCGTCTGCTGCTCCCACCAGCCTCATGTTGAGATGTCCCAAATGACGGCCTACTCTCATCAATTCGTCTTCTTTGCTCCCCCTCCCACTCTGAAGCCCGAGACTCACGAATCACTTGTCTAAATTCACTCCTTTCTCGAGCCGTAACACAGTCATCAGGGTACATGATCCCCTTATCGTCGTCATCATTGTGCTCGTCGATAGTACCTAGGCCCCGTCCAGTGCTTCGTAGCTCCTCCCTCATATCCCTCTCCCAATCCTTTTGTTATAGCTTGTGTGACTTCGCTTCATTCATCACTCTTCTCATTTTCTCTCTCACTGGCCTTGTTACACTTGGACAGTCTTTCACATTCTTGTATCCCTCTACCAAATGTTCCTTTAGCCTAGACACTCCCCCACTCCATATCACTTGGCCACAATAGTTGCATATGGCTCCATATTTATTCCTCTCCACTAGTCGTCCATGTTTCCACCTAATGTCCCTTGCTCCTCCTTTTCCCGATCCAGACGACATTTTGCTCTCTAGTAGTATACAAATTTGCAATAATCGACAAAAAAAAAGTGCATCGGCTTGTATTCAGTGTAAAAATGATAGGAATATAAATCTTAGGTGGACCACACCACAGGAAAATAATAGTGATTGGATATCCACCATTAAAATAATAGTGGTCCTAAGGACCGTTGTACTGTTTACTTGACATTCATCATGGTGGGGCCCACAGAGCCACCACCATCTTTGGTTTATTCAACTTAGCATTTTGAGTAATTTGTTGCAGGAATGTGTGAGTGTGATGTTTCTGCATCTCTGAATTTGTAGAATAACTCACTCCCATTAAACATGATTTTACTGGATATGCCATCATTTTAACTTGTCAAAAACTAACACTAAATGCACAAATAATCAAAATTATTTGTTTACAAATATGTTGATTCAACCACTAATTTACCGTCCAACCAGTGGATGATTTTCATCCTCCTATTATGTGATTGTGTGACATTCAGCTCAAAGATCTAAAGTTAAAGTGGATCCACCATAGAAAACCGCAGGAGCAATCACAGCCACCGTTGAAATATTTATAGGGTCCACTATGATGTATTTTTGAGATCCAACCTATTCATAAGTTAATATTGAGATAAATGAAGTGAAAATAGAAATATCAGCTTGATCAAAAACTTCAGTGGCCCTTAAGAAGTTTTGAATGCTGGACGTCACTGTCCCCACTGTTTTCTATGGTGGGGTCCACTTGAACTTTAGATCTACCTCATTCTTTTTCTCATGCCATAAAAAAATCTCTCCAAATTAATGGGTGGTATGGATACAACACATGCATCATGGTTGGGTCCACATAAGGATCGATACCATGTGTTGAAACGGGTATCTGCACTCAGTCTGCGAGTTGAGCTATGGTTCTATGTGTCTTTTGCTACGGCTTTTATCTGTAGCCAATCCAGAAATCAGCTTACCTACTAATTTAATCAGTACGCTCTAAGTTGGGCCCACTTTTCCCCTACCGTGCTCTGTGGGCCCCACCATGAGGTATGCATTTCATCCATGCCGTCCATCTATTTTTATAAATTATTTTATGATAAGAAAAAAAAAAAGATGTATATTCCAATCTCAATTGGACCACATTAAAAGAAAGTGTTGAATGAACTTTGACCATTAAAAACTTTTTGGGGGCCATAAAGATTTTGGAACAACCTAATCTTTGTTTTTTCCCTTCATCTGAGTCTTTATGAGTTAATTAATAGTTAGATGTCAACTAAACAAGATCACAAGGGCCTTAGGAGGATTTAAATGGTGTATATTTAATCACTACTGTTTTCCCGTGGTGTGGTCCACCTGAGTTTTAGATCTGCCTCATTTTTTGAGTAAAGCTCTAAAATAATATTTAAAAATTAAGGAACAGCATGGATACAACAGATGCATCATGGTGGGGCCTATATAACACCGGCTACACCAAAGCCCAAGCCATGGTGGGGTGTTGAGATTGCACGGTAAAAGTGATGCAACAGCTTGCATCGTCAAAGCCCACCTGTGGGTCCACCATGATTTATGTAATTTATCCACTCCGTCCATCCATTTTAACAGATAATTTTAGGTCTTGAGCCTAAAAACTAAGTTTATCGAAACCTCAAGTGGACCACACTATAGGAAACAGTATGAATTGAACATTTACCGTTGAAAACACTTGGGGGCCAACTTCTATTTGTTTTTTCCCTTCATCCATGTCTGTGTGATCTTATGAACAGGTTGGATGAGAAATAAACATCATTGTGGGCCCTAGAAAAGTTTTAATGATGGAAGTCATTATTCAAGCTGTTTTCAATGGTGTGGTCCACTTGATCTTTTGGTACCCTTAAATTTTTGTCTCAACCCCTAAAATAATATAGAAAAATGGATGGACCGCATGGATGGACCAGATGGATTCTCAGTGGGCCCAACAGAGTGTACTCAGTATGATAAAAGCGTACAAAGTAACCCAGTACGCATTCCCATTCACCCCGTGGCCCTCCCAAACCCCAATTTGGACAAAAACCCCAAATTCCCTCTCCCCTTTCCAAAATTTCAAAAATTCATTCCTTCCCACCGATTTCTCCGAGGTTTTCGACCGCAAATCTCTCTTCCTCATCACAAATTTTTTTAAAAAAAACCTCTATTTTCGAAGAAATCTCGGCCTATAAGCAGTTTCCACAACTTGCAGAGGATTCTTCGATGGGAAAAAAGATATTTTTGGGGTTAAATCTTACCAGAAATGCCGATCTGCACTCGACAGCAGCTGAATTCGCGTCTTCCTCTAAATCCGAGCTACAAAACGGGTATTTCTTATGTTTTTTTTGTGATTTTCTCGCCGACAACCCCCCCTCTCCCCCACTTTTATCGATCAAAGTGGGTTGTTGGCTACATTTCTCACCCGTGGTTGGTGGGAATAGCAATATATCGGCCGTATTTTGAAAATATCGATAATAACGGCGAGATTTCGGTGAAATCTGGAAACGAAACGAAATATTGAGGTTTCGATGTCGCTGCACCGGCGACACCGAAATTATTGGCGACAATTTGAACACTGGTATGGATACAACACATGCATCATGGTTGGGTCCACATAGGGATCGATACCATGTGTTGAAACGGGTATCTCCACTCAATCTGCGAGTTGAGCTGTGGTTCTGGGTGTCTTTGGCTATGGCTTTTATCTATAGCCAATCCAGAAATTAGCTTACCTATTGATTTAATCAGTATGCTCTAAGTTGGGCCCACTTTTCCTCTACCGTGCTCTGTGGGCCCCACCATGAGGTAAGTATTTCATCCATGTCGTCCATCTATTTTTATAAATTATTTTATGATAAGAAAAAAAAGAAGATGTATATCCCAATCTCAATTGGACCACATTAAAAGAAATAGTGTTGAATGAACTTTGACCATTAAAAACTTTTTGGGGGCCATAAAGATTTTGGAACAACCTGATCTTTGTTTTTTTCCCTTCATCTGAGTCTTTATGAGTTAATTAACTTATTGGATGTCAACTAAACAGTACATGTGGGGCCTTAGGAGGATTTAAATGGTGTATATCCAATCACTACTGTTTTCCCGTGGTGTGGTCCACCTGAGTTTTAGATCTACCTCATTTTTTGAGTAAAGCTCTAAAATAATATTTAAAAATTAATGAATAGCATGGATACAACAGATGCATCATGGTGGGGCCTATATAGCACCGGCTTGCACCAAAGCCTAAGCCATGGTGGGGTGGTGAGATTGCACGGTAAAAGTGATGCAACAGCTTACATCGTCAAAGCCCACCTGTGGGTCCACCATGATTTATGTAATTTATCCACTTCGTCCATCCATTTTAACAAATAATTTTAGGTCTTGAGCCTAAAAACTAAGTTTATCGAAACCTCAAGTGGACCACACCATAGGAAACAGTATGAATTGAACATTTACCGTTGAAAACATCTTGGGGCCACAAGTTTTGGATCAAACTTCTATTTGTTTTTTCCCTTCATCCATGTCTGTGTGATCTTATGAACAGGTTGGATGAGAAATAAACATCACTGTGGGCCCTTGAAAACTTTTAACGGTGGAAGTCATTATTCAAACTGTTTTCAATGGTGTGGTCCACTTGATCTTTTGATACCCTTAAATTTTTGTCTCAACCCCTAAAATAATATAGAAAAATAGATGGACCGCATGGATGGATTAGATGCATTCTCGGTAAGCCCAACAGAGTGTACTCAGTACGGTAAAAGCGTACAGAGTAACCCAGTACGCATTCCCATTCACCCCGCGGCTCTCCCGATCCCCAATTTGGGATAAAAACCCCAAATTCCCTCTTCCCTTTCAAAATTTTTAAAAATTCATTCCTTCCCACCGATTTCTCCGAGGTTTTCGACCCAAAATCTCTCTTCCTCATCACAAATTTTTTTTAAAAAAAACCTCTATTTTTTAAGAAATCTCGGCCTGCAAGCGGTTTTCGCAACTTGTAGAGGATTCTTCAACGGGAAAAAAAGATATTTTTGAGGTCAAATCTTACCAGAAATGCCGATCTGCACTCAACAGCAGCTGAATCCGCGTCTTCCTCTAAATTCGGGCGACAAAACGGGTATTTCTTATGTTTTTTTGTGATTTTCTCACCGACAACCCCTCCTTTTTTCGATAAAAGTGGGTTGTTCCACCCGTGGTTGGTGGGAACAGCGATATATCGGCTGTATTTTGAAAATACCGATAATATCGACAAGATTTTGGCGAAATCTGGAAACGAAACGAAATATTGGGGTTTCAGTGTCGCTGCACTAGCGACACCGAAATTATCAGCGATATTTCGATAATATTGGCGACAATTTGAACACTGGTATGGATACAACACATGCATCATGGTTGGGTCCACATAGGGATCGATATCATGTGTTGAAACAGGTATCTCCACTCAATCTGCAAGTTGAACTATTGTTGTGGGTGTCTTTGGCTACGGCTTTTATCTGTAGCCAATCCAGAAATCAGCTTACCTATTGATTTAATCAGTACGCTCTAAGTTGGGCCCACTTTTCCCCTGCCGTGCTCTGTGGGCCCCACCATGAGGTATGTATTTCATCCATGCCGTCCATCTATTTTTATAAATTATTTTATGATAAAAAAAAAGAGATGTATATCCCAATCTCAATTGGACCACATTAAAAGAAACAGTGTTGAATGAACTTTGACCATTAAAAACTTTTTGGGGGCCATAAAGATTTTGGAACAACCTGATCTTTGTTTTTTTCCCTTCATCTGAGTCTTTATGAGCTAATTAACAGATTGGATGTCAACTAAACAGTACAGTGGGCCTTAGGAAGATTTAAATGGTGTATATCCAATCACTACTGTTTTCCCGTGGTGTGGTCCACCTGAGTTTTAGATCTACCTCATTTTTTGAGTAAAGCTCTAAAATAATATTTAAAAATTAATGAACAGCATGGATACAACAGATGCATCATGGTGGGGCCTATATAGCACCGGCCTGCACCAAAGCCCAAGCCGTGGTGGGGTGGTGAGATTGCACGGTAAAAGTGATGCAATAGCTTGCATCGTCAAAGCCCACCTATGGGTCCACCATGATTTATGTAATTTATCCACTCTGTCCATCCATTTTAACAGATAATTTTAGGTCTTGAGCCTAAAAACTAAGTTTATCGAAACCTCAAGTGGACCACACCATAGGAAACAGTATGAATTGAACATTTACCGTTGAAAACATCTTGGGGGCCACAGAAGTTTTGGATCAAACTTCTATTTGTTTTTTCCCTTCATCCATGTCTGTGTGATCTTATGAACAGGTTGGATGAGAAATAAACATCACTGTGGGCCCTTGAAAAGTTTTAACGGTGGAAGTCATTATTCAAACTGTTTTCAATGGTGTGGTCCACTTGATCTTTTGGTACCCTTAAATTTTTGTCTCACCCCTAAAATAATATAGAAAAACAGATGGACCGCATGGATGGACTAGATGCATTCTCGGTGGGCCCAACAGAGTGTACTCAGTACGATAAAAGCGTACAGAGTAACCCAGTACGCATTCCCATTCACCCCGCGGCCCTCTCGATCTCCAATTTGGGATAAAAACCCCAAATTCCCTCTCCCCTTTCGAAATTTTCAAAAATTCATTCCTTCCCACCGATTTCTCCGAGGTTTTTGACTGCAAATCTCTCTTTCTCATCACAATTTTTTTTTTTTTTAAAAAAAAACCTCCATTTTCGAAGAAATCTCGGCCTGTAAGCGGTTTCCACAACTTGCAGAGGATTCTTCAACGGGAAAAAAAGATATTTTTGAGCTCCAATATTACCAGAAATGCCGATCTGCACTCGACAGCAGCTGAATCCACGTCTTCCTCCAAATCCGGACGACAAAACGGGTATTTTTTATGTTTTTTTTTTTGTGATTTTCACCCGACAACCCCCCCCCCCCCCCTTTTTTATCGATAAAAAGTAGGTTGTTGGCTACAGTTCCCACCCGTGGTTGGTGGGAACAGCGATATATCGGCCGTGTTTTGAAAATACCGATAATATTGGCGAGATTTTGGCGAAATCTGGAAATGAAACGAAATATTGGAGTTTCGGTGTCGCTGCACTGACGACATCAAAATTATCGGCGATATTTCGATAATATCAGTGGCAATTTGAACACTGGGCCAAACAAGTCCTCCATGGACTGGGTCTGGCAATCTAAGCCAACAGATGATCCAAGCAACACCCGTGATAGGTCTTGATAATGGTCTGGCTCATATTGGACTAGTATTATTATCTAGCGGGCTCGGCTTCAGTGGGCCAGGCCAGGGATGGGCTGGGTTGGGTCGGCCTTGTCCCGGCCCTGTTTTTATGAGCCCTGCCTCTTAATTCTCTCCTGGCCCTACAAGTCTGGCCTCAATAATGAGAAAGCTGACTGAATATTTGTGCCATCTGATCTTGATGGTGGACCCGGTGACAAGCTGGCAGGAAAGAGATGGGACAGATCATTAATTTAAGTGGGTGGTGCAGGCAGATTAGGTTCTGTCGATTGGTGGGGCCTACAGCTCCTGCATTTCGACCTGTCCTTTTTTTCACTGAATTGAATAATTTTTGGCCATGCTTGTTGTCCAATCAAATCTCGCCGGATCATTTTTAACCCATAGGTCGTTTACTAACAGCATGACCTACCAGCATGGACCAGATTTGCCCTGGGAAGAACAAATTGGGACCCCAACACCAGTGTCAAAGCCCTGTGAGCCTCATCATAATAGATGTGTTTTATCCACACCGTCCGTCCATTTTGCGAGCTCATTTTAGTATGCGGGCCCAAAAATGAGGCAGATCCAAGGCTCAAGTATACCACACAAAAGGAAAAAATGGGGATTAAGCTCTTACCATTGAAAACTTCCTTGAAGACTAATGCAATGTTTATTTGCCATCCAACATGTTCATAAGGTCTTATAGACCTGGAATAAGAGAAAACACAAGTACCAGCATAATCTAAAACTTCTATGCCCTCAAAAAGTTTTCAATAGTAACCGTTCAATCCCTACCTTTTGCTGTGATGTGGTCCACTTGAGCTTTACATCTGCTTCATTTATAGGTTCATGCAATAAAATGAGCTAGCAAAATGGATAGACGGGGCAGATATAAAACATGCATCATGGTGGGGCTACAAAGCTTTGACACCAGCTAGCTAGTTGGCTGATGTTGGGTCATCAGCCAAACCGCGTCCTAGGTTATTATACCTGTGGGCCACCCCCTGTATACATTATCTGAGTCGTACACGCGTGTAGGCTTACCAAAGCCTTGTATACGAACAAAATGAAATGGTTCATACACCTGCATTTAGAAATGGCACACGTGGCAAGCATAAATATATAAATAAACCGTCCTAGTCATGAAAGACACTATGTATAGTTAAAACCAAAAGATTCGATCAAAATACCAATCGTAATAACTGATTATTTGACACATAAATACTGACCGTTGAATGCTTTTTATTTGACCGTTCATGGTTTTTCAATCAAAATCGTTAAAATAAGGTAGATCAGTTCAGTGTAGTTACGGACTCATGGAACATAGAAAGTGGTCCAATTTATTTGAACGGTTTAATTAACTTACAGGTGTACCTCGTGTGCAACTTTGTGCATGCGCACGAAGCTCTACACTCTTCCGCACGAAATCGGATTGCATACTAACTCAGTATGCTTTTATCGTTCCGAGTAAACTCTGTTGGCCCCACCTTGAATATATGTGGTTTATCCGTTCCGTCCATCCGTTTTTCCAGCTCATTTTATGGGTTGATCCCAAAATTAAAGTATATCCAAAGCTCAAGTGGACCACATGAAAGGAAACATGGGAAATAATGATTTCCATAGTTGAAACCTTCCTAGGGCCCATAGAGATGTCTATTTGTTATCTAACCTGTTCATAAGATCACATAAACATGGATAAAGGGAAAAAACAAATATCAGTTTCATGCAAAAATTCTGTAGCCCCCCAAAGAATTTTTCAACGGTAGACGTTCAATTCACACTGTTTCCTGTGGTATGGCCCACTTGAGTTTTAGATATGAATATTTTTGGACTCAAGCTCTAAAATTATCTAGAAAAATGGATGGACGGAGTGAATGAAATACATAAATCACGGTGGGCCTCACAGAGCTTACTCAGTACGCTACCCTAACGAGTTACTCACTACGCAATTCGCTTTCCTCAGCGCAAGCTGGAAAAACAGCAGCCAAGGCACGTGCTGTGCCCCCACGCTCTCCAGTCCTTCCTACCCACCTACTGATTCCGGTCTCCTCCGTTCCAAACACACTGCCAACTGCTACCGTCGTATCTCCGCAATAAACACTCTACCTTCATATCTCAACCAGATTCCCCTTCTAGAAGAGGAGTCATTACATCCACCGGGCCCAGCAAGGGACCCAACCCGATTTGACAGGTTCTTTGAACCCGCTCAGAATGGGGACGTTCGGGCTCACCTCCAAGGT
The DNA here is from genome assembly GCA_030180095.1 of Magnolia changhungtana. Classification (NCBI taxonomy): domain Eukaryota; kingdom Viridiplantae; phylum Streptophyta; class Magnoliopsida; order Magnoliales; family Magnoliaceae; genus Magnolia; species Magnolia changhungtana. The sequence continues at coordinate 935,568 of JASAUF010000224.1, read as the reverse complement.
TGGGTCTACTCGTCTTTAGGTTGGGCACATCAACTTAAACTGCTTCTACTCTAGTTGGGTTCTTTCTTGTTATGGAAAAGGAATCTCACGTTAAGAGATCTTAGATTGATCCTCCTTCGGACTTAACTATTTTGTTATTAATGTTTCGGGACAGACTCTTATAATGGATTGTAGCATGCGAGGTAACCGCCGTCAACACGCTCATCTAATAGGTAACATACCTGGCATGACTATAAGAGAGTTGCTGAGAATGAATATAATCACGTATTTGACTAGAATATTAATATTATTGGTGAGGTTATTTTTTACTACCCTTACAAAAAAAAAAAAAGAGATCTACTAAATTAATGTTCGGAAAGCCAGCAGTACTCGAGAACATTCCAAATATTATGTGATTTGACCAAATGTCCAAGCTAATTTGGCTTTGGTTCGGACCAAGTCAGAAAAGATAGACACATCAGTTAGATTAAGTTCCAAGCCACAGTGCAATCAGAATCAAGAGTTTAGGAGATCAGGATGTTGTTGAAACTTTCCAGACTCGTTATGATAATTTGTTGGAAGTGGACCCTATCCAAAATTAAAATTTCTTGGGTCCACGGTGAGCTGGCTGACAAGGTGGACGAAATGGATCACTCCATTGTGAGCCTTAGATTATGGTACCAATGACTACAAAGTAAAACATTTTTTTGCCACGAATTTAGTTCGTAGCCTTTGATCCATTTTCAATAATGAAGGAAATGAACATATGACAACCTCGACCCTTAATACATGATAACCTTGACTTTAACAAACTCGACCTTTAATACATGACAACCTCGACCCTTAATACATGATAACCTTGACCTTAACAAACTTGACCTTTAATACATGACAACCTCAACCCTTAATACATGACAACTTTGACCCTTGACACATGACAACATCAACCCTCAATACATGACAACTTCAACCTTGGCCCGTAACACTATAAGAATATCATCTGTAGGGTCCACCATCATATATGTGCAGAATCTACTATATCTATTAACTTAAAATTTTCATAGAAAACTATGATTAGAAGCATGATCAACATCCACTTGTCACATTGACCACACTTCAAAAAAATAATACATATCGAATGAACACCGTTATAAGTCATCAAGTTTTGTGAGCCACAAAAAGATTATGTCAATAAGAAATTAGCATTTTTCCATATAAATAAACAGCTAAAAAGAAAATGAATAAATTGAATATAAATTCCATAGTCCCATTTACAACTTCCAAATTAAATAACCATTCACAACAAGGACATTGATTGATTTTAAAAAATTTTCAAAACTTGAAAAATGCTAATATTAATTTGAAACTTCTTTCCAATCTAGATAATTCACCATACAACAATGCTAGTACAATACCAATCTCGGAAAGTTCCAAGCCGGGGTACGCTCCCCACATACTTATGCAAGTTACACCAGTGGGTCCCATGTATACTATACCTTTCCAAAAACCAGACTCTCATCTTAAGAGCCACGTGTACATTTTCTTTTGGTACCGTGGCCCACCTGATAATCAGGGGACTTGCCTGACATTTCGACCAGGTAGATCATCCATACGGTGCCCCCACATGCGTGTCTTGAATCTTGTGGTTACAAGTCCCTTATATGCATGTTGTCCACATGAGTGCATGAATGGATTATCCTAATCATTCATTTATTAGAAATCATTCATCTCTTGGGCAATATTGCGGATTTATTGATTTAAGTAGGGCCGAAGCGTCTATTCTTTCTGTTAGGAAGATCCTAACCATTCGAAAAAGAGAAGAAAAAAAAAAAAAAAGTGCATAGATACGTTGGGTCAAATGCTTATACTGTAAGAATTATGGGCCACATGGCATTAAGCACTCAGGCAATAATAGGACGGCTAGGATCGATCCGCATACGCATTCCATGTACTCCAGTGCACCGAAAGGGGGTGAGGATTTCGGCAGTGGATCCCTAACCGTTAATGAAAATTTTAACTCTTTGATAGACGGCTACCAAAGAAAATATAACAACGGTTCACATACCTCTTCCAATGGTCCATACGGGCCCAGCTAGCGGACTACGAATTCACTCAGTAGCCCGCAGACTGTATCAAACAAAAGCATGGTCAATGACTCAATGTCACGGTAATTCATCTAGTGGGCCCCACTCTCTACGTGGAGTGGCCAAAGATCAGCCGGTCGTTAGATGGGGCCCACATGACTGAGTAATTTCCACATTCACCCATTGCCCACACTGGATGTAAAAACTGACCACCTATCGGGCTGTTGTGGGGCCCACATCAAATCTGAATCAGATCCATCCTGTCCGTTAGATGTGCACTTAAGTGGGCGGTGGGCCACACGAATACAAGAAACACTTGGGAGGGAACCCCAACCAATAAAACCTTATCTATTGTTTATTGGGCCCACCGTGTTGTGTTTATGCTATCTAATCCATTCATTATACACACCCCATTATGATGAAGGACACCAAAAATCAGGCCCAAAATCCATTAGGTGAATTTGGATACGTTTGATTTTTATTTTTATTTTTTTTAAATAAATGTAAATGCATTGCAAATGGGTAATAGTTATTTCTTTCAGTAATCACCGCATCGTCCATCCACACCGTCCATCCGCAAATGGGTAATAGTTATTTTTTAAAATAAATGTAAATGCATTGCAAATGGGTAATGTATGTGGATTATCCATTATCCACACCGTCCATCCGTTATGCCAACTGAATTTAGTGCATGAGCCAAAAAATAAGGAAGATTCAAAGTTCAAGTGGACCAAACCACAAGAAAAAGGAAATCGAACGGTTTACTTTGGTGTGGGCCACTTGAATGTTGGATATGCCTTATTTCTAGCCTTAGAATATTCCAGTAAAAAGGATGGACGAGGTGGATATGTTATATATATTACAATCGGGCCACGAATTTAAGTCCTTTCGTTCCGTTTTTGAATCAAAGTAGAAATACCTGCCAATTTTAAAACCGGCTGAAATTGTAATAATTGGTTATTCATGGGGCATTTACAGTGAATTTGAAAAATCAAACCAGCCCTGCATCGTGGCCCACTTAAAAATCCGCCATCCAAGGACTTGGGTGGAGAACGTGATGGACGGTGTGGATAAGATGGACAGTTGACACGCCTCCCACACCAGCCCCCACTACCATATCAGTGCACCTGAATGATGATTTGGATACTCATGCAATGCGGTTCGAGCTTTATGCTTGTATGAACAGAACCGTTGGTTCACTCATCCAAACCGTTTATATGATTGGGACCACTTAAATGGCCCCACCCACCAAAAACCTAGCAAATGGAAGAATTCTACTCCTTTAATATCAAAAGATCAAGATAAAATCTCCCGTAGAATGAGGAATTTTCAGTGCATGGACCATCCAGACTCAGGCCCATCATACCAACGGTTTGGATTACTGAGACATTTACCCCACTGCTACAAACTAAAAGCCACACGTATACGTATTACACATGAAATATTCACATACGTGAACTTTTTATTTACACTTGACGTGGACCATTAATATTTTCTCCTCCACCGTTGCTGTCGAGGGTCATGCTGTCCATGCCATCTCGGCAAACAAACGGACGGTCCCAAACGATACACGTGTACAGTGAAGAAACGGCTCTACCGTATCCCGGTTCTACCGGTTCCATCGCTGGATCCCCCGAATCCTTCAACAAACATTCAAACCGCAGATTGACTCTAGAATAGACTGAACTCACGACGAACGAGCATTAAAAACAAAAAAAAAAAAAACGTATATACCATTTTTCTGTATATACGACTGAAGCACTCTTCCTGTACATGCAGTTCAATAGACTCTAATAATCGTAAAAAGCAAGAAGCATTCTAAAAAAGCTTAAAGAGGAATCGCATATATACCGTTTTTCTGTATATATGGCTGACCGGCTCTACCTGTACACGTACATCTGTAAACCAATCTACATCAGTAGCTCATTCACCCATTCCAGATCCGGTCCGGTTGCATCTCTCTCACTTTCTTCACTACAAGCTTTCATGGCAGAGAACTGTTTTCCGCTGCAAGGAGCGAGATCCATGCATTTCACCGATCCGACGAGATTCGTGATCATTGTCTGGTTATAGCTAACACCACTGAGAAGAAAATCCAACGATGACAGACGGCGGAGATCAACGGTTGATGTTTCTCGATGGTACGAAATCGGTGAATATGATTCAGGAGGAGAAAGAGGTGGAGAAATTGGAGGAGATGCATGTGATAAATTCGCTGCTGCAGCAGCGCAGAGGATGCAGTGGTCCGGAACGGCTCGAGAGTCGGTGGTAATGGAGGATCGTAGCGGCAGGATGCGGAGCTGGCGAGGGGTGTGAGCAAAGAAGCAGATCTTGCGTTTGCAATCTCGACCGTCCTTGCATGGCTGCGTGCGGTAGCGGGCTGGATGAAGCCAGCACTCGAAAACGCCGTGCGAGAGCTCGCACGCGTCGCCGAGGCGGCACGATCCGGAACGGCGGAAATCGGGGCAGATCTCGGCCGAGTAGTGGAACCTTCTCGGGTCCCTACGTCGGGCCTTCTCGCCGGGATGGGCGAACGGGCATTCCGTCCAGTCGTGGCTCCGTCCTCGGGCGCAGCGGCGGACCTTGAACTCGTACATCCGGAACGAGTCGGAGGCGTACGGATCGTCGGAGTCGAGATCGTCTGTGTCGTCGTCAGAGTCGTCGGATGATGGACGGAGGGAAGAGATGGGCCATTTGCGTGGAGGGAGCAGAGCCGACATCTTTTGTTCCCTTTCTTTAGAGAGGGAAGAGGGAAGAAGGAGAGGGTTTTGTATTCTATCCCATGGATGGAGGGAGGATGGGATGTGGGGGCATAGGTGAAATGGACGACTGAGATCGATTGATGAGGTGGCAGTGAGAGATGAGAGAGAGCTGTAGAGGAGTGAATAATAAAAAGACGGGGGAGCGGTTATGAAAGAGAGAGGCGATGATATGGTGGATTCTGGTAGAACGGGAATATCGTATAGCCATCTCTAAATGATACACGTATACTGATACTTATTTCACTTTAAACCGTTCATCTAGTTTCATCTTCCGTTGATGGAAGATGGACTCTTGATCGGATGATCATAGTCATGTGATCAGTTGATTTTATAGAAAATGGATAAAAATGAGGAAAATCGATGGATATGATTGTCTAATAATGTGATCTTTTGAAATTTATGTCATCCATGGTAAATTCCAGTAAATGGACGGTCCATACACAGAAGATATGATTATACAATTGGTGAACATGGGGAGATGGTGTACAGTATTCAGGTTCTCCCGAAATGTATGCTATTAGGCTGTGAGAGGAGGGGTGGGAGGAGTGGGGGAAGCTGTTATGCACGCAACAAATGACGTGATGGCCGTAGGTATGGTCAGTTGTGCGTGGCCGCATCATATTCGTTGATTTCGATTGCACCAAACATGCTCCATGTGTCTTCCTCTAACGCGGCAGCTTTTCATAAATACTATGTGCAGTCGCGCGACTGTACGTTTTCGGGCTTCGAGATCCCACGTGTCATTAGGCATGCGAGTGGGAGATCTGAGCTGGTAATCGAGCAGGGCCGTCGGATAGATTCCTTGGGCTCTCTAGATCGGACAATGGATGTGTTAAATGAATGGACGGTTAAAAAGAAAATGCCTTTGTGCCTGGAGTGGGCCGGTCTGCTTTGATCCAGGTCATATAAATGTGATCCACCAGATGCAAGACTAATGCGTCGAACAAATAGGAGCGGATTATGTGTTACTCGGGTAAATAGGTAAATGCTCCTTTCTAGTACGAATAATTGCAAGGCTGATCATCGTGGAGATAATGGTAGAAGTCCGGGACCAAGTTATTATTATTTCTTTTATCCTTTCAATAATTAGCTATAAAAGGATTTTTTTTTTTTTTTTATTGAATGCGTCATAGTTAATTACTTTTTTTTTCTTAATTTTTTACAATAAATAATTAGCTATAAAATGATTTTTTTATTGAATGCGTCATAGTTAATTACTTTATTATTATTATTATTATTTTAAATTTTAATATGAAAAAACCTATTGGAATCACAGGCGACTACACCACAGCAACAGTGGTGATTGAACGCAACGGTCAAAACTTCCTAGGGCCCACTGTAATGTTTATTTGCCATCTAACTTGTTGGTAAGGTCATGTAGACCTGGACGAAGGAAAACAAAATATAAGCTTGATCCAAAACTTTTGTAGCCATCGAGAAGTTTTTAATTTGGACATTCAATTCCTAACGTGTGGTCCACTTGAGATTTGTATTGTTGCCAATTCAATCAAACTAGGCCACACATGTAAGTGAGAGACTGAATTGGTTGTTTGTGTGATGGTAAGATGCACGGGCATGCTGAAGTTTGCTGTACTCAGAAATTCTGATTAAATCATTGTACCCAGCGTCAAGATGGCCAAATTGGAGACTGAAACGGTATTCAATTATCCTCTCAACCACCGGTTTGCATTGTGTTCAGGCGATTTGTGAAAGGGTAGAGGTTAGACCTTCTGAATGAGTTCTTTTTACTTTGTGACAATATATAGATGTGAGTCTACAGCTTTGAAGACTTCTTCTTTCGCTAGTCTTTAAGTTTGTATGCCTCTCAAATAAACAAGAATGTACGAATAAATGAAACTGGGCTAAACAATGTTGACTTTATTGATATTTATAATGTATGGTCCATTACAATCAATAAAGTAATAATTAATAAAAAAACATAAATGAAATTAAACAAACATAAATACCTGATTTGTCTATCGGAACAGATAATCAAGGCAGGTGGTTAACAGAATGTGACCGGATTGGTATGAACAACTGAATCAGAACTCATTTGAACATAATCCTACAACTTAAGGTTAAGGATATTTACTCCTAGTCCTAAGGTACTGTGGCGAGAGCTGCTATGCAATAGCTATCTATGTTGGATCAGGTTAAACTAAGGAAATATAAATATAAAGAAGATAAATGTGTTTGGCGTGGGGCCTCAAGCTCTTTTTCGCATACTCCTTTCATAATTTTTCAAGCTGGTAAACCCTCGTTGGGCTTCCTTATTATTTTTAGATTGTTCGCGCTCACGTTACGGTTCTAGATATGGGAATCTCCTTAATTGATCCAAAACTTGCAGCTTGCATTTGTAAGAAATGACTCTAGTTAAATCGGACTCTTTGGCTTCCTGAATCTTTTTTTCATAGTTAATCTTTTGCGGAGATATTCATAGCCCACTAAAGATTAGGTCTGGAACCCCCAAAGTTTTTCTGATATAGACAACCAGACCAAGATCTACAAACCTCAAGGGTTAGACCTAAACCGATCATGGCCAGTCAACATTTTTATGTTGATGGCCCACTTTGTCAAATTCGAGGTGTTGGACGGTTCAGATCAAACCACCTCTTGCGTTTAACCACCCATAAGATGATGGTTTGGAGCGAGGTGAGATTTGACACTTGATACTGATATGTCATCGGGGCAGGTTGGATCTAGTTATCCAATTATCTTAATTCCAATTAATGTACGGAATGGGGAACCTGACTGAACTGATATGTCTGTCTTTCCAAACTTAGGTCCAAACCAAAGTCAGATTGGTTTGGACATGGGTCTGATCTCCTGATATTCAGACCATTCTCGAGCGTTATTAGTTTTCCGAATGTGTCTAGTAAGATTTCCTATTTTGGAAGGACTGTGAGAGACGGCCTCACTAAAAATATCGTCACCAAATTTGTAATTAGATTTGTTCTCTCCACGGGTCTTTTATAGTCGTGACAAATATGTTGCCTCATAAATGGACGTGCTGGTCGTGGACATGTGGCATGTGATGATTCATCCCCCTAAAGGGATACATAAGGGTTTGTGTCATCTCATTAATAACGGAATGTGTAATGCCGGAGGAAGATCAACCAAAAATCTATTTAGGTGCGAGTATGGCTTCATATGTGCCAAACACGTAGTGTCATCACGTGAAAACTTTCTATTGGACCACGTTATGGCACCGAAAATGAGTGTAAACAATTTGGATTGTTTCATTTTTTAGGCTATGCCTGATATGCGTTAAAAACTTGATGGATAAGACATGGATATACAACAAATTCATCAAGGTGGTCCCCACGGTACGGGTAACACCTAATCCATTCCTTGATCAAATGGGCTACATAGGCTTGGTTAAGTAGGAACCATATTTGGTGTGGTAGGGGAAACACCAAGTTTGGTAAGGCCCTAACATGGTGAGATTCGATTAGTCTAACCAAAGTGTGACGAACTAGACTGGGTAATAATGAGTTCCATTTAACAGTGATGTGGAGCCATTTCATTTGCCCAAATTATATGATCCCCAGCCTAAATCTGCTCCCATGTTACAAGCATGTTTGTATGGCTCCATCTCAAACATCAGTGTAGGCCACTCAAATCTTGCCACATTAGTATCTCACCATATTTTCCCAGGCCTCATCGAATTTGTTTTCAATTAGCAGACATTGGAGAAGTGAGTCCACTTGGCACATCAATTCAGGATGTGGATTTCCTAAGACATGTTAGCAAATGGTAGTAGGGCAACAAAAAGATCTTTGAGTCCTACCATGATGTGTGTGACATTTATATTGTCCATCACTTGAAAATTCTCATGCTATTCAAGCGAGCTGAGAAATAAGACCAATTCAAAACTTTAGTGGGCACACTGCTGGCGGAACTTTCTCAAGTCTCACTGAGGTTTTAAATTACACTAACATTTGGTTTTTCATTCTCGGTGAAATAACATCATGAACGGTTTGGATGGTATACAATATCATGGTGGGCTAAAGAAGGTTTCAATTGTCCCCGCCCTCATTTTTAGTTGTGATTTTGCCTGTAAGACTTCTATTAGGAGGGACGTATGTGATTAATGGTATAGATGACCTGACCACTGGATATTTAGATTGAGTATACTAGTGGTCCTCACATTTATTGTGATCAGTTCAAATACGTAATGGAGGGTGGTGCACTTAGACTATGTAATGCATCCATAATACTTCATTTAGAACCCCCCCCCCCCCCTATATATATATATATATATATATATATATATATATATATATATATATATATATATATATATATATACAGGGTCTTACTCTCCTCACCTGCATGTATAGAAAACTTAAGTCCCATTAAAAAGGGTTTTCAAAAGAATGTAACGTGTAAATGGTTCATCGATTCACATACAAACAATCTATTGTTATCAAGTATGCATGTAAGTTTAAGTTTTTATGATCTCTGTAATTAATTCATAGGCAATCATATATTCTGCAATTCAGTGTAACAATTGATATAATAGCCTACCTATGTATGAATCGTAAAGGTAATATGTTTAACTCGTATACCTACATGTACTTGATTATTATCAAATAACCGTTGACTTAAACCCAATGCATGAATTAGATCTCTCCAAATCATTACATGGATCCCACCTAACTTCGTTTCACTTGTGCGACATTCAAACTGAAATACAGCTTCAGCTCGAGCGTGCAAATGGCATATTTGAAATGAGATTTTTTTAAAATTTTCCTTCAAAAGCAAAAATGATTCAAGTGAGATCATTTCTAGCAAATCTAAGTGAGATCGTTTCCAAGACTTGGTACGCAAGAATTTAAAAAAACAACAGCTGGACTCTATCTTTCACAAGACACTGGCAATCTCGACTTGAAACCTTTTAAATCTGAACCCACCGGCAAAATGACTTCAAAAAATCTCGTATCCGCAAGCTCCAGGGGATAGATCTATCCGCTGGAGCTTGCAGATACAAGATTTTTCTTAAGACACTTGCCATTATTGTTTTCTCATCCCGTAAAACACGAACCCTAGCCAAAGTATTTTTTCTAATCGTCGATCCAAATTCGAGTCGTATGTTGAAAAACCAATATGAGGGTCATTTAATCACCATGTTACCATTAGAACCGATGTAGTGATTGGAAGCAGATAACATTGTAAACACAATCATGAAAACTCACCATGCCAACCTACAATTCAATCCACTCACATACCCTCATACAACTAGATTTCAGAATTAGAAGGTTATAAAATCCTTCATTAGATCTAGTGAAAAAAAATAGGGAAGGAAATATAGAAAATGAAACAAGGATCGAGAGAGAGTGATAGAGGGAGAAATTGCACGCTTTACAATGAGTTGTGACTTGCCAAGTCACTATGAGTTGGTCTAGTTCGGGTTGTGGTTGAGTATGTTCTAGAAGTTTGAATCAAAGAAGAAAAAGGAGTAAAGGATAAGAAAAGAGAGAAAAGAGATAAGGAAGAAAGGAGATTGTTGACTGAGTTGACTCGGTCAGTCAACTCGCTAAGGTGCCAAACTGATTGTTCATATGGTTGAATCAATCCCTGTATTCGTCATTATATAGATAAGTTCCCCTTATAACTCATTTGATTTGAAATAAAACACTAGTATTCATTTCTTTTACACCATGACTTGCTGAGTTAACTTAGTGAGTTAACGCGCTGATCTAGTCGAATCCAAGCCTATAGTATCAAAAACCCTATAATATGAATTAATGAACTAGTAGGTGTGATTTCATGCAGAAATTCCATCAATGCACATTAAAACACCCTATAGAGTCGTACCGGGTCATGTTAAGTATAACTGAGTTGAACTGCATGTAACTAGAACCAAACTTAGATGAAGAACATGTATTTCCAACAATAGATATGACCCTTATGCATTTAATAAGGTGGGTGATCCTCCATGGTTATAAATTTCCCATCCTTACGTGCTGTTTATGATTAGTTAATGCGGAACTCGTAATGAATGCTTTAACTTGTCTTTCAATTGCCATTTTAGAATATTTACGCTTGTAGTAAGGTTAGACTTATGATTCTAAATCTTAACATACGTTCTTGCATTGAACCTAACCTATTATGTTGAATGCATTATATGATAGAATAAAATTTTACATTCACATTGCTTGTCATTGTGCATCTAATCATGTGCATTTATAACATAGTGCTACTACTTTTGCTCTACTACTTTTGCTCTATAATATGAATGGAACTGATTGCACGGGTACTCTTCCCTAAGTCATTTTCTAAAATGGTATGCATGAGTGCTCTGCCCAGTGTCATTCTCGAAAGGATGTTTATGGGTGCTCTGCCCTATATTAATCCCTAAAATGATTCCAAAGGTGCTCTGCCTTGGGTCATTCCTTAAAATGGTCTGGAAGGTGCTCTGTCTCGGCTTATCTAAAAATGATTAACTATTATCGATTAATTGTTGTTCATGTGCATTGTGCCTCGAATTTGAAATGTTATTTACATTGTAATTTCATGCATTAATCTTGTATCATGTGTTGATTTGGTTTAAGTTCTCATGTAAAACTGTAATTTTTTAAACTGCGAGTGTGAAGTAACCCCACAGAGCCATTATGCTCACCTCACCTTAAACAGTTTTGTAGGGTGCAAGATCAAGAAGTGGAGTGAAGCAGAGATCTAGGCATCTGGCTAGCCATACATTTCTTCTTTTATATTGTATCAAGAAAAAAATGTATAGTAAATAGTGTGAGTTCGAAATGTGAGACTCAACTATTGAAATAGAATTTGTATTAAATTTATGGGAGTAGATTTGTTGTAATGCGATTTTTATTGTGGTTGTGTATGTTTTAAAAAAAATTGAAACATGACCATGGGATTCAGAGTCGGGCTTCGCCAACTCAGGTATCAAATTTCAGGGTATGAAAGTATAAGTGCCCATTTATCATCTTTTATCTAATTCAATAAGAGCATTTTCAATTAGAGCTACTCTAATAAGCTCTTATTTACAATAAGCTCATTGGGTAAAATTACTTTTTTCAGAGTAAAGAAATAGCTACAACAACTCTATTAGTAAGAGAGAGGTCCATTAGATAAGAACTATCCAAACAATTTTATTATTATTATTATTATTTTTGGATTTTGCAAGTTTAAAGAGCAACAACATCCAGACACCTCTCCACACATTTAAGAGAGATGAACTTGGCCTCAGTCATTTCTTTAAACTTCTTAGTAAATCGTTTCTATAATGGTCCTTACCAGAATTGAGAATTTTTTTAAAAAATTAGTAGATTAACATTTTTAGTCCTTTCATTATTTAAATCATTTATTGTTCAACCATTATCTTTTAGGCCACTAACATTATCTTCAAATGTTAGACATTTTTAAAAAATCACAAATCAACAATGAGGGCTATCAGATAAATGTTTTTGATCATTAAAAGATGATCACAAATATGTTAGGATGTATTGTAGTATAACTTAAGTTGTGTTTTGGGGGTGATGAATCACATGGTAGAAGAATCGAAACATGATTAAGTAACGAGGATAATCTAGATGTTCTAATTTTCAGATCACGTCACATCCATGGTGGGTCCCTTCTGAAGAGTAGCACCAATCTCTTACATGTTTCACCTTTTCCATAGCATGCAGTGAGTGTACCATTACCATATGGATTCAAGACTCAATAGTTATGAACGGTAAACCCAATAAAAAATTGAAAATGAAAGGTGTAACACCCCGTACTTTTAGTACTCGGGTGTTACCATGTAACCAAATTTAGAAATAAATATAAACCTAGCTTAGTGAACATTCACGTACATCTTAGTTTAAATTTGACCATCGAAGGTGATCCCTATCCACATATCAAACCACTCAGTAGTCAAATGAAATATACTAAGTATATTATCTTACCTATTTATTATATTATAAAATTTACACAAACATGGATCAAAAGATTATGGATATATTTTGATAATTTATTTGTCAAATAAATAATGTATGAAAATATATTGTAATAAAATGATATGTATGTATTTGATGTATATAAGATATTATGAAAATAATATTATATTAAATAGACATAATGGGTGATAACTTTTCAATGTACAATTAAACTATAAATATTAATGTAGTACTAAATATTTGTTGTAAATATGTATATAAAAGATTATTACTAAAATTGTATGTTATCTAACAATGTTATCAAATACGAATATAATCTTAATACGATATTGTATATTGTGAATTATATATATTAATGAATGTATGAACAACAACATGTAATTTGTAGTATGCTAATATTAAAATTATATTTACAAGTACGTATGAGGTTTTAAACATTTTAATTATAAGTGATATATAAAAATAACAAAATTTATACTAATATTGGTATCGGTTAATAATATAAGACGAAAGCCTTATAAATGGTCCCTTGGACCTTTTCAGCCATTGAGGTTTGATTTCAGGGTGATCCAACTGTCGGGTCGATGTAATCGACCTAAAGGACATTAGGTGCGTTAGTATGGCCCACCTAAGCTGTGGACCCACTTGATCTTGGGTCAAAGCTCATGTTTGGGTCTACCAAGTTTAATGAACGGAGTGGATTTCCCACAAGCATCGCCATGGGCCCCACCTTGACGTGCATGTGCACTGGTGCCAAAGCACCGTGGCGCACCGAACCTTCGCACATTCCTTGGGCGGCCGCCCGCGTTTTCCACAAATGGGAGGGAACCTCCCTCTCTCCGTCTCTCGTCAGCAGCGGACGTATGTCCATTCGCTTTGATCGATGGGCCACCGTGTGGGCCCCACTTTGATGATCCAGACCGTCCATCCAGTGTGTATCTGGGGCTTGACCAAAACCTAGTGGTCTCACGCCAAGGTACGACCGTACGTGTGCACAAATGCCAGCGCAAACAAGGCCTGGAAGCACAACCTTTCCAAAAATAGAGACTGCCACGAGGGCGATCCGCGTGAGGTGGGATCCTCCAATCCCAGCCCTTTTATTTCAGCATATCCCAGCCCTCCACTCACGTAGATCTCAGTCGTCCATTTGTTGCCCATGTGATAGGGCTTTCCGTGGGAAAACCGACAAAGAAACTACCTGCGGTATTGGTTTGAACAATAGGATCTTGGGATTGAATCCCAGCCTTCCATTCACATCCAACGGCCTAGGAAAAGCCGGTCTTCCTATAAGAAAAGGAGAGGAAACGCCTCTTCATCAGCCTCTCTAAGAAAAAGAAAAAGAAAAAAATAAAAAACCCATCATTTCCTTCTGTTAGCAAACCCACCGACTGAAGCTCCTCCAAGCTTTGAAAGAGCTTATCTGGAAGTTTTCTAGGACCCACAGAAATCATTTGTAGGGAACGGATTGGATGAAGGAGCTCCACATCGGAATCCACCATTTCAGCCGGTCATCTTCCTCGTTCAAAACTACACCGAACTGCGGTCTGAGATGGGCCGGTTCGTGTCTCGCGGGATTTCCAACAAGGGAGGGAGAAAGGGAAATGAAGAAAGAGAAGAAAGGAGAGAAGAAAAGGATTGAGGGTGTTTGGCTGTTGCACCACACGGGCTGCTGGTGCCGCACTCAACCTGTCGGTCGGTCTGCTCGAGTCGAGGGTGTGGTCCGTCCGGTTCAGATCTGTTTTCCCTGCTCGTCCAGTTGCAGGGGATGAGGAGAGAAAGGAGGTGAAGTAGAAGAGAGAAAGAGAGAGAATAGAAGAAGAGAGAGAGAGTTCGGGTGTTTGCACTTGCTGCACTGGCCTCACGCTCATTGGCCAGTCGAATCCCGATCGACTCTGGTGAGTCTAGATGTACCAGGATTACGGTGCCGGAGAAGAAAACCGGAGAAAAGATAAGAGAAAGAGAGAGAAAAGAGAGAGGGAAGGGTGCGGGTGCGCTGAGGGCCACTCGTGCTCAACTTCAATTTGAGTCGCCGACTCGGTTCGACCGGCCGGGTGGGTCCAGCTCCCAGGGGTAGAAAGAGAGAAGGCAAGAAGATAGGAAGAAAAAGGAGAGAGAAAAAGTAAGAAGAAAAAGAAGAAGAAAAGAGAGAGAGTTGGCAGTTGAGTCAACTCACTACCGAGTTGACTTGAAATCAAGTCGGTAGGCCGAGTTCTGGGCTTGATGTCTTGGGCCTAGTCCAGGCCTTGCTGAGGTCGAGTTGGGTCGACTCAGCTGAGTCGATTCACGGAGTGGGTCTATGGCTCCAATGGAGGATGAGTTGAATTGTCAAGTCAATCTATGTGAGTAAACTCCCTCTCCCTAAGTAAGTTCCATGATTTATCATCTTCACTAGCATTACTACAATTATTGCAATATGATTAACCACTAGCAGGATAACCTTGCTAATAATAATTATTACAAAAGCTTGATATTAACAATTATCGTTATTGATTATAATGTTAGTATTGCTAGTATATATAAGTGGATAGCCTAAGGCTACTAGCACTAGAAACTATTTATCATTGTCCTTTTGGGATTGGTATATCACTCGTTAACATAATTATTGAGTATTAATCCCTATTATAGTATCAGTAGTAAATATTATATTGTTATGAATTATTTGAGAGATTATCAGTATTAGGTAATGTCGGTACATGAACGTGAACTCACGGACCATCATTAATATTGCTGAATAAATACTCTATCATGAATAATAATTGATCCATTGTACCATAATAATAATAATGATAAACTAGGATTCAAATCCTAGAACCTAAAGCCTATAACTAAACCCTAAGGTGAAAACCCTAATTCCACATTAAAATCCTAAGATAGATAACTTAAACCCTAGGTTATGATCTTAAACCCTAGGTAGTTATTAGAACTTGAACCTAATTATACAAGTTCATGATTTGTGGTAGGATATATTTCTAAGGGCGCCAGCACTTAGCGACATTGGTAGGCGGTTCATAGTATAAGGTGATGATTCTTCCCCTTGAGCTTTCCATTTTCTCATTGGATTAAGTTATAGTTTTATTTAAATTTATAATTGATATCTCTCTCTTATAATCACATGTGTTAGCTGGTGGAAATTGAATTGCTATATTGCTTGCTTAATGTTTACCTTGCATATTTGTTCATGCTTGTGGATTATTTGTGGATTGCTTATGGAACTTAAACTGGTACATCAGGGGGAAACCCTCACTTATATGTGTACACCCATACTTGGGATGTAACTTGGATTGGTTATGATTGTAATGGACCTTCGGCTTGGTGGTTATTGAGTGGTGGTCTAGATGGATCATTGATGTGGGCCTACCATCCAGGAAAATGCTCCAATGGTTTTTAAGGATGGTTTTTATCGTATGATTTTGATATTCGCCCTATGTGGCATATTTTGATACTCGCCTACGTGGTTTTATTTGATATCTTCCCTACATGGGTTTGATGTTTTATCTTGTGCAACCATGCGATGGTAAGCCCCATACATTGTAATATGATTGGCCACTAGTCGACAGGGTTCCATTAAACATCCTAAGGTGGTAGCCTCATGAGCCTAGGGATGGTGGTATGGGACCTATGCCCGAGTCGGCCTACTTGGGCCATGTGCTCCCCGTAGTGACCTTTGAGCTTATTTAAAATGGTGGTTGTTGTAATTGGATTAATAACGGATTGGCTAATCATGCATACATCGCACGAACCGATCTATTGCTATCGTACGTGATGTACGTATTGTTCCGACCGGATGATGTTTCCCGGAGTTCGATGATTGCATGGGCGGCGGCCTGTCCGCACGGATGAGTACTCCGGGGCGTGAACGCATTGCATGGGTGGCGGCCTGTCCGCACGGATGAGCATCCT
Organism: Magnolia changhungtana; assembly: GCA_030180095.1. NCBI lineage: Eukaryota > Viridiplantae > Streptophyta > Magnoliopsida > Magnoliales > Magnoliaceae > Magnolia > Magnolia changhungtana. Next base: position 918,939 of record JASAUF010000224.1, on the reverse strand, counting down.
CGGGCGTGAACGCATTCCATACATCCATGCACATAATAAGATTTGCATCATGTCTTGTTTTGTATGCTTTATTTCATAACTATGCTTACCTAATGCGGCGGTGTGTAATCTTGAGGGGAGTTCACACTTTGAGTTGGCCACTCATCCATCAAATATATAACCGATGCAGTAGCTAGGTGGCTCAACGACATTCATGTTCATATTGATGAGGAGCAGTATGGTTGATAAGGGTGCATGATTATATTTCTAAGGGTTGCTACTGGATTTCATATCTCAAATTTGTTGTAATTTACTTTATTTCACATGTAATATTATTTCATTTTGTAATTGTAAGAATGGGGACATTGGTTTGTATAAGTCATTATGGGCACTCTTTTGTATATTCTAAATGATAATGGAACTTTCCTTTATGCTTACTTGTCCATTCTACGCTCATCTGCTTACTCTGATAAAAGTGAATAAAGTAAAAATATATCTATTTGACCATCCTTTAAAGTTAACACTCGGGTTTTTGGGAAACGGGTCGTGTACTCGGGTCTCCAAGATCCGGGCATTACATTCATACAAGTATAATACAACAATTGTGGCTCATTGTCACTTCCTTACTGTACACATGAAAACTACAATGATTTTAATATGAGAATGGGAATGATTGTTGGGATTTTTGGCCTGCGGAATCACACAAATCTAGATCTAGGATAACAATCCAATGGCACCAAGCACACAAGAGAACACACAGATTTAACGTGGAAAACCCTTGGGGGAAAAAACCACGACACAAAGTGACAGATCACCACTATGAAACAGAAATTACAAAGAGAAAGGACTTACCATATTCGAACAACCTCGAATCTCACCCTTGCTACACCCTTTGATAACCCTAAACCCTTTTAGGAACCCTTGGAACTACTTTAGAAAGCCTTCCCATACCCCAAAATAACCCTAGGGACCCCTATTTATAATTTAGGCAACTTTTCTTTCGCACCCTTGCGAAAGACCGACTCAAAATCCGTAGTCCGCATCGAATTCAGAAACAAATCTGCGTAACTACGACTAGTCGAGCTGAGTCTTCGACTGGTTGTGGGACCCCTACGACCGGTCGAGCCATCCCTTTGATCGGTCGAGCAGCTCGGACACCAAAATCCTATGTCGCTGGACTTTGAGTCGTAGGCCACGACCAGTTAAACTATTCCTATGACTAATCGTGGCTGACCCACGACCAGTCATAGCTATAGTAAAAAACAGATTAAAGACTTTTTCCTAATAATCTCCACCAAGTCTTCAATCTTCAACCGTGTAGTTCCTTGACCTCTTCTCCTATTTCTGCATTACATCATAGCTTCTCTTGCACACTCCGTCCTTCTTTTCTACCATCGCCAAGCTCAGAGAAGTTACACAGAACTTGAACTTCTCTGCAGGAACATTTTTATTGATCATGTCTGCCGGATCTAAATCCACATGCCCAACCACCTTTGCTCCTGTCTTCCCAAAATAAAGAAAGACATAGTCTTCTTACCATCTCACCGCTACTCACTATTGCTTGCTGGGGTACTTGCTTACAACACTGATAACCTGTGAAATAACCGGTTTAATCCAGACCATGACATACACCACCAACTGCATTCGAATAAGGCTCATGAGATACCCTGCTTTTCCTCATCTATTTTGGGACATGTCCTGAGGAAAGCTTGAGGAGAGATGCGTAGGGAACGCTCTCCAGCTTTACTTGGCCCATCACATACTTGATCAATACCTATACACAAAGTATTCCTTCTGTGATTACCAAAACCTACTCCTCCTTCAGTCTCAATGCCGAGAACCATCTTTGCAACCCCTCGATCCTTCATCCTGAATGTCCCACTTTACCGAGTCTTCAGTACATTGATTTCGGACATGTCATAATTGACGATCTACATGTCATCAATTCCTGACTCATCATGAAGGAATCAAACCACTGCCTAGGAGACAGGTCGAACCACGACCTCCTGCAAAGTCTTTTCTCAGCCCCTTTTAACTTCGAACCGCTCTGGTTGCTTCACACAGATCTGCTCTTCACTTTCCCTTACAGAAGTGCAGACTCCACATCCATCCTACCAGCTCAAGATCACATTGGCCAACCAGCGCCAATCACGGATCTAATAGACACATGCTATACCATCGGCATGAATATCTCTGAGAAGCCGATCCCTTCTCTCTGAGCATAACCCTTCACTACCAACATTGCCCTGTATCTATGCTGTATCCTCCTGAAGATCCACCTGCATCCAACCGCTCACCGGCCCACTGGAAGCTCCACTAGCTCCCATATGTCAGTCTGGTACAACAAATCCCTCACATCATACATAGCCACCTTCCACTTTTCAGTACCAGGCTCACCTAGAGCCATCTGAATAGAAGATGAATCTCCTGCGATATTGGAGTCGTCCATGTACCTCGCCGATATCCTACGATCATGCCATGTGATTCTTCTCACAGGTGGCTGCTCCACCTGCTCTGTATCCCTGTCCGCACGTCTTAACCTTCCTGCCTTGCCCGCTCATGTGGCCATGGCTAACATGCCACACACGTGCAGAGGTGGAATCCGCTACATCTACTGTAGCTCCACCGTTTGAAGTGCTCCCGATCAACCTATACAAGTTACCGAGTCGTTACGCTTTCATGATTACCCGTGCCCCCTTAGATACTTTAAGAGCACTATCAATGCCTGTGTACTTACATCCTTTTACCTCAAGCACACCAAGAGAAATCAGATTCTGCTTTAAATCAAGAATGTGCCTGACATCAGTCAGGGTACGCTCCACCTCATCAAATATCCTGATGTGCACCGTACCAACAGCCACAACATTACAGGCAAAGCCATTACCCATAAATACTTATCCACCATCGCACTCCCTGTAATTGGCGAACCAACACCGATGAAGAGTTATGTGAAAAGATGCCCCTGTGTCTAGCATCCACTCGTCTTTACGATCATCGTATGACCGCCTGATAGTAGACACAGACAAAATATCACCATCACATCCACTCAATCCATCTGACGTGGCAACATTGACCTCCCTATACGAAGCCTCAAAATCTTCACTCTTCGATTTAGGATTTTCACAATCCTTCTTCATATGTCCTTCCTTCCCACAATTCCAGCACTTTACCTTTCCTTTGCCCTTGCTCTTGGATTTGAATCTATAACCTGAAGAATCTGTACCTTGTCCAGAATTACTACCCACGGCATCGGAAGACGTCCCCATGTCACTGTTTAGTTGTCTCATAGCCTTCCATTGAAGAGCCGAGATAATGGTATCGATACTCAGGGTTTTGTTCGTGCTGCACATAATTTCCTTGAATGCCTCAAAAGACGCCGGGAGAGAATTTAGTAACATACATGCATGTTCTTCATCTTTCATCACTTCCTCCATATCCAACAATTTGCAAACCAATTTATGAAAGTTGTTGATGTGAGCCTCCAGATCTCCACCCTCTGCCATCTTGAAGTTATACCACTGCCGCTTCAAGTGTAGGCGATTTTCAGAGGATTTCTTCGCGTAAACATCTTCTAACTTCGCCCATAACTTAGCCGCAGTTTTCTCTCTCATGACGTTGTAAAGAACCTCATCCATGAGACATAAACAGATCGATGATAAAGCCTTCTTATCAAGAGTATTCCAATCACCATCAGTCATAGTAGACTTTCGCTCCTCAAGAGCACCATCTTCGCTTTGCTTGATTAAGGAACTCATTATCTTGATCTTTCATAATTCAAAATTATTTTTCCCTGAGTACTTCTCAATCTCATACCTGACGCTCGCCATTATTACTAATCATGCAGATTCAGATTTGTGCCCCAACCGATTGCTTTGATACCACTTGTTGGGATTTTTGGCTTGCGAAATCACACAGATCTAGATCTAGGATAGCAATCCAATGGCACCAAGCACACAAGAGAACACACAGATTTAACGTGGAAAACCCTTGTGGGAAAAAACCATGGCACAAAGTGCAGATCACCACTATGAAACAAAAATTACAAAGAGAAAGGACTTACCCGATTCGAACAACCTCGAATCTCACCCTTGCTACACCCTTTGATAACCCTAAACCCTTTTAGGAACCCTTGAAACTACTTTAGAAAGCCTTCCCATACCCTAGAATAACCCTAGGGACCCCTATTTATAGGTTAGGCAACTTTCCTTTCACACCCTTGCGAAAGGCCGACTTAAAATTCGCAGTCTGCATCGGATTCGAAAACAAATCTGCGTAACTACAACTAGTCAAGCCAAGTCTTCGACTGGTCGTGGGACCCCTATGACTGGTCGAGCCATCCCTTCAACCGGTCGAGCAGCTCGGACACCAAAATCTAGAGCTGGGCATCAGACCGAGTCGAGTTGGATTGAATCCAACTCGACCAGATCCGAAATCTGCATAACCTGACCCAAACTCGATCAGATCCGGGACCGAGTCCGAGTCACCTAACTCGAACAGATTCGGAATGTGTATGAGCAAATCCAATCCGAGTCCGACTAAAATACCTAAAAGCTAAATTCTATCTCAAAATCCTAAATCTATGGCCCTAAAATCACTATCTCAAAACCCTAAAATCACTATTGAATAATGGATTCCATAATTATAAAAACCCTAAATCTGTGGCCCTAAAACTCCCAAAATTGGAAGCTCTAACTCTCCAATTTTTGTACTTGAGAGAACGAGAGATAGAGAGAGAACGGGAGAGAGATTCCTGATGCGTGAGAGCTTTGAACGGTATGGATTTAAAAATACATCATGGTGGCCCAAAGAGCTTTGACGCCAGCTAGTTGGCTGGTGCAGGGTCACCTTCCAAACGGCGTTAAACCTTACATGCATTGGCATAGGAGGCGGGGGTTGGAGGTTAGAGAGAGAGAGAGAGAGAGAGAGAGACGGGGTTGGAGTTAAGGGTTTGGGAGAGGGAATCGGCGGATGGCGGGGGTTTGAGTTGAGGGTTTGGGAGAGGGAATCGGCGGATGGCGAGGGTTGGAGTTGAGGGTTTAGGAGAGGGAATCGGCGGACGGCGGGGTTGGAGTTGAGGGTTTGAGAGAGGGAATCGGCGGACGGCAGGGTTGGAGCGTTGAGAGAGAGAGAGAGCAAGAGGGAGAACGATTTAGGTTAGGGTTAAAAAAAAAGCTTTTATATATACCAGTTTTCGAATCGGGTCGGGTCGTCGGTCCGGATCCAGCAAGATCCGAATTCGAGCCGAAATTTGTTCGGATCTGAATTACCCAACCAGATCCTGACCGATCAGACCATCGGATCGGGTAGGATCGGGTCTGATCGGGTCGGATCCACTGGATCGAACTATTTTGCCCACCTCTACCAAAATCCTATGTCGCTGGACTTTGAGTTGTGCAGGTCACGACTAGTCGAACTATTCCTACGACCAGTCGTGGCTGACCTACGACCAGTCGTAGCTACAGTAAAAAACAGATTAAAGACTCTTTCCTAACAATGATCATATGATACATTATGTTTGTGCATTCATCATTTGCATGCACAATACATGATGAATTCCGGTGGGTTCTCCCTGGATGGTGTACCTGGTAGAATTGTTACCAGAAGCCCACTATACCGTTGAAAGCCTACTCAAGGAGTAGATGCGGGCTTTGCCTATACCTACTAAATGGTAGAAGCCTGTTAAGGGACAGATGCGGGTTGACAGGTTTCTAACTTAAGCAAGTGGACAGATTTTCACTTGATGCATTCACGCATTACATGACACTTACATTTCATTCTGAACTTATATTGTATATGATTGTTGTTATTCTATTCTAATTTAATGTGAATGGCTATGTCATAACTCCTCACTAGGCTTGGCCAGCTTACCTTGTATTGATGTAAAACCATACAGATATAACTGAGGGTGAGCCAGTGGTTCAAGAATAGAAGGACGTGTCCGAGTCAGAAAAGGACTCAAAGGACATGTGCCTTTACTTGATAAAGGAAAAATTACTGCTCTAGACTAGCCATGATTATCATCTTAATTCTATTTAATGTTCTTGGATTATTATTTTTTTCTTTCAAGTTTGTTGGATAAGATTTATTTTATTGCACAAGATCCCGAATGAGAGTGTCCTTTGCTATATTAATAACTGATGATTGAAATGGATGGTTGATTTTTTATTCATGAGATGTGGTTGAGTATGAATGGAACCTAGATTCTATGGTAGTACTACTAGTTAGGCGAATTTTATGTAAGCATATTAAATAATTTAAGTACACTTAGTATACAAGTCATGACGTAGATCTCGAGTCCAAAGTACATGCCAAGTACCCAAAATCTGGGTCGTGACAGTTTACACCTGACGCTAGATTGAATGATTTAGAAGGTGACACATGCCAACCCGTGTAGATAAATTTTATAAGTTAGAGATGCGTGAGAGCATTAAATACTGGAGTTTTGTAATAATAATAAAAAAACTCTCTCAAAACAAGAGTCCCGTTAACGTAAGTCTCTCTGTAAGCATTAAATGACGAAATCTCATCAAAGATCATTTCTAACAAAAATCAACTCTTTAAAGATGCTAAAGTGAGAATCTTTTCTTTTGTACATGTGGTTGTTCATGATAAGTTAGATTTTCACGAACTATTCAAATCTCCCACAATACGAAAGCCTATGCATGATCACTTATCCCAGAAACTATAAAATGAGTATCTTGCTGGATCATAAGGAAGACTGCTCGGTTTCAAATGGAGGGCTATGAGGTCACACCAGACGATGAACGGATAGTCGAATCACGACTGTCTCGCCACGTGGTTGGTTTCCTTTAAGACCACGGATAGACTGTTACCTCACTGGCCATCTCTCCATGAACAAATTATCAAAGATCCGCCATTCATTTTCCATCTCATTACGAGGACTGATTTTCAACCGAGCAACAAACAAATGACCATCCTATCATCACGACCATCTTGCTATGAAGTTCAGTCCATGATTAGGCAATGAACGGACCATCATCTCTCAAGCCGATTGTGAATGCAAATTGTAAAAAACATTAATAGAATACTTTCGGCTCTTATAATTTTTCTCTATTATTTTTATTGTTGAACTATGGAAGCAATCATGTTGAAAGAAAAGTCCTTAAGACTATACCCTATTTTTATGTAAATCTTTATCTTTCTGTAAATCGCTTGATCGTTATTATAATTGGTGGTCGAGAGGATGACCAAGTCTTAGAATTCGATCTTAAATATTACATCTCAACAAGGGGCACCAGTGTACGACACCCGCACTTTCCTAATCATATATGAAAATCGAATACTGGTCCCCACTAACACGTCTAGCCTCATGTTTGATTGAATTGCACAAACAATGTGTTTACCACCATTACTCTTGACAAGTATGTTCATCAAACCCAAACCATCAATTGTAATTCAAAGCAACCCATAAACTAGATTAATTGGACAATCCCGACCTTCCGTTAACAGGTCATTGCATTTCGAGTCTAAATTACTATTTCTTGCGGGAACCTATTATAGTGAGTTACGCGTGATCTGGAGCCCAAACATTATCTTTCAATTATTCTTTCAATTACCAGTCAATTACATTCCTTAGTGTAATCACTTCACCATTTCTACCAAGTCAATTACATTTCTTGGTGTAATCATTTACTTTTTTTGCATTTTTTTGTTAGCTTGTTCGTACACCCCACTGTCAGTTCATACTTCACTGTTCACCACCCCTCCTAGAGATTGATACCAAGACCTCAGTGTTGAAACGAGGTATCTTTCACTTAGTCTACCACTTGAGTTATGGATCAGGGTGTTACTTTTTTACATGTCATTTACATTCCATAGTGTAATTCGTAGTGTTAATCTTAACTGTAATTTAAGTCTATTCTCGTATACTGGATTCAATTTCTCATTTAGGAAGGTATTTCGCAGTTGTTCTTGTGACCGATTGTAATAATTTTTTTCCAATCAGTGTGAAAGGTAAAGTGTAACCTATCTTTAGAGAACGAATCCTACCCTTCAAACATCACCTAATCCTATTTTAGACATTGAGTTAGTGGCTGAATAGGCTGTCAATCTTATCCTTTATCGATCATATACTACATATGTGACTAGCTGGGCCCTTCGGGTAACAGTTGTTCGGTGTCAATTTAGCTGCAAATCTAATTCTGTCGTACCCGCATTCACTAGGTGACAAAGGTGCCAAAAACCAGCAGCAACAAGAGTCAGCTATCGAGCATCTTCATTTTAATGGTTAAAATGCTACAGCCACTCTGTCAGTGTAGTATTTTTAACAGTGTAGATTGAGAATAGTTGTACCAAAATTCTCAATCAACAGTTTCTATAGGACGCAGATTAGAGCTGGGCATCAGACCGAGTCGGATCGGATTGGGTCCAACTCGACTTGGTTCGAAATTTGCAGGGTGTGATCCGAACTCGATCCGATCCGGTACCGAATCCGGGTCATCGGACTCGGACAGATCCGAACTCTGCTAACTTAGAACCGATCCGAGTCCGACTCGATCAGGAAACTTGAGTCGGATCGGATTGGGCAAGGTTTGAATCGTTCAATTTTTCAACGATATGAGAATCATTATTCTCATTGTTTCCTATGGTGTGATGTACTTGATTATTAGATATACTTAAAATTTAGTATTGACCCCTAAAACGATATGGAAAAACTGATGGACGGTGTGGATAAATTGAAAAATTCAAGACGGGCCCCACATAAGCTCACATGGTCACACCAGCTTATAGCTTCTTGAAGAAGCTTCAAGTCTTATAGCTTCTTGAAGAAGCTTCAAGTACAGTGCTATGGATAGGGTGTACTAACAAGTTTGAAATCCGCCAGGTGTGCTATAGCTAACAAAAGAAAGAAAAAACAAAAACGTATAGTGCTATACACAGTCCAACACACGTGTGAAATCTGCCAGGTACAGTTACTCATGTTTCTTCCTTTCGACCTAGTTGTCTCCACGTCGTGTCTACGTGTAGCTAATATCTAGACGATCCGTCGCGCTCCTAGATCTCCCACCACAAGCCCGGACACATGTGGGCCCGACAATCGTGCGAATGATCAGGGCACTTCGCGGGCCTCGGCCAATGGATGGTGGAAACTCATTCAGGTTGTCCACACATGAGGGACGTTGGATTTTTTCTAAGTTGTTAGTACGTTCGTACAAGCATGGCCCATTGATGCATGTGATACTCACAAGTTTGGCCTAGGAACATTCCACGTGGGCCATCATGAACAAGCGGTCTTGATCTTGTGCTCGAGTACCTCGTTCGCACGTGTAGGGCGTTTGTGGTTGGCGCGTGCGGCTTCAACTGGCTACTTTAATTCACAGGTTCCTGACAACAGTGCTGCTTAGCTGACACTAGCTATAACAGCTCTAGGTACGTGTCGTACGAAGACGAGCACTGACGCTCCTCAAGCTCCGAGTTGTACGAATGGGTGGGCCGCGGATTAGGCTACTGAAGTGACGTCAGCAAGTTCTGTGGGCCCCACTACAATGTATGTGTTGTATCCACACAGTCCATCCATTTTGAGATATCGTTTTAGAATATGAACCAAAGAATGAAGCAGATAAAAATTTGTAGTAGACCCCACCACAGAAAACAGTGGGGAGAGTGATTCCCACTGTTGAAACTATCCTATGGCCCACCATAATGTTTATTTGAAATCCAACCTGTTCAAAAGTTAAAAAGGACATGAAAGAAGGGAAAACACAAATATCAAGTTGATCTAAAACTCTTGTGGCTTTTAGAAGTTTTTAATGGTGGGTGTCACTGCCCCACTATTTTCTCTGCTGGGGTCCACTGGAGCTTTGAATTTAACTCATTCTTTGGATCTTGCCCTAAAATGATCTCTCCAAATGGATGGACGGCGTGGATACAAAACATACATCATGGTGGGGCCCATGAAACTTAGTGACGTCACTTTAGTAGCAACTCTCGCTACTAGCCTGTCAGTAGCTAATCCGCGCCCGATTAGAGAGAGAAAGAGTACAGCAAGAGACAAAGAGAGAAAGAGAGAGATACAGAGAGAGAGAGAGAGAGAGAGAGAGAGAGAGAGAGAGAGAGAGAGAGAGATTTACCTGGCCAGTAGAGATTGGGATCGGGAAGATTCAGGGATTCTGAATTCAGCGCGGCGAGCATTCTTTAGGTACGGATAGGGTAAAAAACATGTTGCAAAGGGGGTTCGAGATCTATGGGTGCGGGTAGGCGGTGAGCGTTCTACGGGTGCAGTTAGGGTAGGGTAAAAAAAGGGGTCGGGTTAAAACTTAAAAGTAAAAAAACAAATATATATAACCTAATAAATAGGGTCCGGATCGGATCGGTCCAAATCGGATCCAATCGGATTAGATTACAGATCGGATCGGTCCAAATCGGATCCAATCGGATTAGATTACAAATCGGATCGGTTTAGAACAGGCACTATCCGTACTCGACCCGAAAATGTTTCGGATCTGGATGGGGCTACGAGATCCTGACTGATGCTGACCATCGGTTCTGTTTGAATTGGGTTGGATCCACCGGATCGGATCTAAAATGCCCAGCTCTAACGCAGATTGCCTGAGAACCTTTCGCAGGAATGTCGGAAGCTAGGCAGGCCCACCGTGATTTCTGTAAAATCCACCCTGTCCATTCGTTTGTTCAGATCATGTTAGGACATGACCCCAAAAACGAAGCAGATCCAAATCTCAAGTGGGCTACACGACAGGAAACAGTGGGGAGTGAACGTCCGCTATTGGAACATTTGTGGGGCCACAGAAATTTTCGATCAGGCTAATATTTTTATGTTTTCAGTTCATCCAAGTAGGAATGACCTTATGAACGGTTTGGATGACATATAAACATTATGATGCACCCGGGAAGGTTTCAACAGCAGACATTTCCTTACCCAGTTTTTCCTATCGTGTGGTCCACTTCATTTTTGAATCTGCCTCGTTCTTCGCTATGTCCTAACATGAACGGCCAAAAACGGATGGACAGGATGGATTTCTCAAAAACGTTATGTTGGGCCCCACCTAGCTTCCTGCTGTACGAGTGGCATGCAATCCGCGTAATCGAAATTTCTTTCTTTGGACTCTATTGCGTACTACCCCCGCCAGTTCCTATCTCCGAACGGGGAGTTCTGTGGGCGAGCCCACCGTCATGTATCTGTATATCCAAGCCGTCTATCCCTTTTCTCCGGTTATTTTAAGGTATCAAAACAAAAATGAGACAGATCCAACGATCAAATGGACCACACCACAGGTGACTCTTGCATTTAATGCAACTGACATTTAATGCTTTGTGCATTTTAATGCAACCAAGATTATTATTTGGTGTGGTCCACCTGAGCGTTGGATCATTTTTGTGTTCATGTAATCTGAGAAAAGGGATTGACGGCTTGGATGTACAGATACATCACAGTGGGCCCACCCACAGAACTGCCCATTCGGAGATAGGGCCGGGCGGGGGTAGTACGCAATCCGCGTCCCAGCGACACATGCATCTTGCATGTAGACCGTTGGTTTCATTTTTCTAAATTCCTATTTCTTTGCACGTGTGAGGCCCACTTGATCAATGGATGGATTATGAACATTTTGATCTACGGATGGATTAGGAATATCCGAGTAGAAAAAATAGAGATTTGATAATTTTTGGGGTGGGCGGGTAGTAGGACCATGGTGGATCCGATAGTATTCGGCTGGGCTTTGGATAAAACTCACGATAATGGATAATGAGAGCCGTCTATTTTACCCATGATTTTTGGACGGTGGACGGTGGCCCGTGCATGTCGTGATGGTCGCGAGTCAAATCTCATGGAACTTCCTGCAAAAGCACCATTACACACTTCTTTATATTTTAGACACTGGAAAATGCATGATCTACTGTGACTAAAAATCCGTTGATCTAGGCTGTCCATTTGGGTTCCACCTCGATTTTGTATGGATCTCCCAGATCACTTTGATTGGAGGATACTCCTATCCATTAAACCAACGACCAATAAAATGGACGGTTTTTAATGATCATATTATAAAAGGTTTGATCATCAATTTGGACTGTCCATCATATGGACCCACCTTTGATCGCTGTACATTCTCACAATCATTTTATAATCTGAGCCATCCGATCAATATCAATGATGATGAACTATCCAATCAATGGCCAGAAAAAAAAGTGACCTTCGAGATTTTAACATCTGAGAGGTCCAAAAAATGGCCATGCTGGGATAATAGCCATCTATCTATAGGCTGCTGATTGGACCACTCCAGGTGGGGCCCATCGGACCAACGGTCGCCAACCATGGCGACCAAGTAAATGGACTGGAATATCTGGACATCCAGATGCACCCGGATCCTAGACAGGCACCCTCCATGGCGAGTCCACCAGATGTGCGGTCTGGAACTCTTACACGTGTGGACGAGGAAGCATCGAAGAGCCGTTGGGACAGGCAGCCGGGTTGTCGCTCGCTCACACTATCTCGCGGAGTGTTCTTTCGTTGGGGCGGGTTTAAATTTTTAGAAATACCAAAGAAATGCGAGCGAGTAGACATTGAATAAGCGAATCGCATCTCACGTGCCATCATAGAACACTTGAAAATGATCCAGTCCATATAAAAGAGGATCTTTTCCTGAAATTTACTTTCAGAGAAATTTGGGCTGGTGATGGATCACACATGTGTGTGTAATATTATCCGTCGGTGATTTTCTTTCTATGTGTTTATTCTAAACAAATAATTACAGATAATTTGTTTAGTTACTTGGCCAGAGTATGCGGATTCACTTGATGGATGACAAGGATTTCGCACGTGTGCCATATTATAATGTGTACTGCGATTCACCTCTTCAATATTTACTCGCGCGAATCTCCCTACCGTTCGTCTTAAAAATTTCGACCGTTGGAATGCTAACGTTATGACTACTTCGGTATTAAAACCGAATCAAAAGAGCGTCTGCATTTCCATTTATGCTTTTTTTCCCAAACACAGATTTTTTTTCTTCCCGACTCTCTCTCTCTCTCTCTCTCTCTCTCTCTGCCGTTTCTTGCACAACGATCTGATCTCTTCTGAGAACAGAGAGATGATGGCCGTGGATTCATCCAAGGGAACGACAGGGGCCCTCGATCATGCGTTACAGATCGATGAGACATATGAATTCTCCGCCCCTCGATTCTTCGATTTCATCAAGGACGAGACTGAAGAGGAGATGAAGATGGCCGAGCGATGGTTCGACACGGCTCTCAGCCATGCTCCATCCCGTATGTAACATCACCACCCCTGTTTTTGTTTTTATTTTCTCTTGAAACGATCTCATCAAGCCAGCATGCATGATTTCAGTTACATTCTGCACTTTCCGACAGACATTTTCGATTTTTTGTGCTAAATGGTTTGGTTTCTTTCTCCAGATGTAGGATTACCTAATGTTTCTTGAATTATGGCTTTGAGATTTCTCCTAGTTTTCTCCATTCGATTTCTTTTCTTAAAAATCAGGAATTTTCTTGATTAGATCAAACTACTGTTTTAGGGGGTTGATTTATGTTTTCTTTCTTCTACTTATTATGGTTTTTGTTAGGCCTGTTTGGGTGTTTATTAGGATTTCCTTTTCATGATAATGATAGAAATTTGGGGTATTTGGGGGGGTTTTATTAGGGTTCAAGAAAAAAGTGATATGGGGTTTGAACCCTTTCTTGGTTTGTATTATGCAGCTTTCATGCCGAGGATCAAGACAGGCCGATCTGTGAAGCTCGATGTCCTCTGTGATTTCAGTGACGCAGAACAAATTCACAAGGTATAAAATTTCCACCACCGTCTTCTTCTCTCATGATATAATCAAATTGGATTTTTTGTTCTTTGATTGTATGTTTTTAATTTTTCTTTTGTAACATAAGAATGGGGGATTTTTGGTGGTTTTATCATGACAGGCAGCAGGACCGGACCCAGAAGCAACTACATGCAGTAATATGATGCATGATGCGAGTTCGGCGGCACCGGGACAGGATACCAGGTTGGGTCCACTGCAGTTTGTTAAAAAAAAGAAGAATGCTTCGATCCATTTCCTTCCTTCTCACTCATCTGTATATATCCAGGAATCTTGCGGAGCGGGAAGATTCTAATAAGGAGGTCACACGAACGGAAGGAACCCACCATCAGAAGGAAGATAAAGATACGAAGAGTTCCTTGATTCAGATTTCTGCTACTGCAAAGCCTTGTGAAAGTAGTAAGAATGCGCAGGAGGTCACACGAACGGAAGGAACCCACCATCAGAAGGAAGATAAAGATATGAAGAGTTCCTTGATTCAGATTTCTGCTACTGCAAAGCCTTGTGAAAGTAGTAAGAATGTGCAGGAAAGCATTTCGGCTGAAATTCCTTCTTTAGTGGAGTCTGTAAAACTGAGTGATGAAACCTCTTCAGCAAGACTGGCTACAATTGTACAAGGTTGGAATAGATATCTTCTATCTCATATGCTTCCTTCCTTTGCTTTATTATTATTATTATTATTATTATTATTTTAATAGCTATTTCCAAATAATCCATCCAAATTCAAAGTCTTTCAATTTGTTTCAGCGGCAGGCACCGAAGCTTGCACGCCGAAAGCACAGATGATTTCTTCAAAAGGAGCACCAAGACCACCTCCCAGTTCAAAGAACCAGACCGCTAAGAAAATAGCCAGCGCCATTAGAAACCCATCGGCTCTAGAGCCGAAAAATCGGACACCGAGTTTGGGAGATAAAAGCATAAAACCAACCAGTGTGAGGAGGTATGTGTATAATCTAATTTGAGCAATACCTAACTAATTATGATTTTCGTGCATGCATTTGTAATATACTTTTCCAACCCCATGGTTAGGTGCCCCAGAAGTATTGGTCCAAAGAATACAACGGGTGTAGATTTTGCTCAGGAAAATCAGGCAATTAAGAGACAAAAGCTGGAAGGGGGGAGATCCAGACAGGTGATTGTTGCAACATTATCTTCTTTTTTCCTAAAAGATTTCAATTTTTTTCATGTTTTTTATGTCTAATATCACAATTTTACAGATACTTGATGTCAAGAATAGGATTTTCCCCCACAAATCCAAACCGGGTTTAAGCAACAACAACAGCTTATCTGCATCCATTGTTAAAGGCAAAGATGAAAAAAATGACGTCTCACGAAGAAAGGTTTGTGACGCCTCATCTGATTTGCAAAAACTTATTCTAGTGTGTACTATTTCAAAGAAAAGAAAAACAAAAAGGATGATACTTGAAATTTCACATCATATCCCAAGTTGAGTTATTGATCCGAAATTCAAATATTGCAGGTTTATGTTCGTGAACAGGTAGTCCCATTCGTTTCGATGGCAGAAATGGTGAAGAAATTCCAGTCGAGGCCAAGAGAGATGGACCTGTCATCTAACAGATCTCTTTCACATGTAATATTACAAAACTCCCTCCTCTCAGCGCTTTTCTTCATTCATTTAGTTCCAAATATGATAGGTTTTGTATTGGCACGTTGTTCTCTCAGGATGACGCTTCTTCAATCATCCAAAGGAGACAGAAACTTACATTAACGCGTCCCATAGAACCGGAATTTGAAACCACGCACCGTGTACGGTCTTTCAAGGTGAAGAGCACCGCCGAGCTAGAGGAAGAGATGCTAGCAAATATTCCGAAGTTCAAAGCTCGACCACTAAACAAGAAGGTCCGTTGTTATGTTAGGATAATGAGGACCGTTACCATGGCACACACACGTCAAGACAACTCTACATTCCAACCATTGGTTTGGTGGGTTGTGCCACCACATCGGATGATCCATATAAAAAAAGCTGATTGGACTGTTGTAGCCATCTTGCGTTCTTGGTGGGCCTCTAAAAGGGGGGTGATCAACGTTCCATGAGCTTGATTGGATTGTGGGTAGTGGGTCTCTAAAAGGGATGGGGGTGGTTAATTCTCAAAATGATGTATGGTCCCAATCACCATACCTGTTTGCAGTGTGAATGTTGAGGCTGACACTGTATATAATTTATTACCCATGTATTCTCAATTGTTCACATGATCTTCTTTCCCCATTTTAGATCCTGGAAGCTCCTTCATTGCCTGCACTGCCAAGGAGTACTCCCCAGCCACCTGAATTTCAGGTAAATTCGAGTTTCGAAGGTCAATCACATGGGGGATCTATGTAGACAAAGGTTAGATGTAGCTGACTGCTCTAAAATGATGTTTCTTTGGTCAGGAGTTCCACTTAAAGACGATGGAGAGAGCTAATCAGCATGCTGGAACTCCATCAGAGTTATCCTCTACAGATTCTTCATGCCATGTAAGATAATCTTCTATTGCTGTTCTCTTAATTTTTTTTCCCACTTGAAGAGTATGTCGTGACCTTCGCTAGGAAAAATGGTATTTGTTTGAGACAGAATCAAGGCAAACTCCATAAGCTTACAGAACCTAAGCCACCACGACTTGAAACATTGCTACGGGCACGTCCACCAAAGTAAGCATTCTTAAATTGGCACTTTTGTATGTTGCTGCCACCTTTTGTGTGTTATAAATCATACATAGTTGATTACTAACAAAATTATTATTATAGGATTAAAACTTCTCAAGAACTGGAGTTGGATGAACTTGAGAAGATGCCTAAATTCAAGGCTAGGCCACTCAACAAAAAGGTCAGAATCAGAGACCATAACTGTTTTTAGTTCACCATCTTATATACCCCTGTATACGGGAAAAAATCCGATAAGCCAAGTTGGTTATCGAGCACTTAATCTCTGTACACATTGCTGGTAATGGGCCATTGAATGTTGGTTGTTGGTTTGACTTCATCTGGCCCTACTGTGAATGGGCCATATGAAAAAGACCACACCTGTCTGATAATGGTCACATCCCATTCATCCAAATGGGGATTTTGGGTGATGACTGTTGGTATGTGCCCAATTGATGGTGTGTAGATTTCTGCAAAATGTACAGATTGGTTGTGCTAGCTTGATATTTTTCTTTACATAAAATGAACAATCTTACTCTACAGAATGCTTGTCAGCTTATTGTTCAAATAAAACTTCATGTAGATTTTTGAGAGCAGAGGAGACCTTGGAGTATTTTGCAATACGAAACGTCAACTGACCATACCTCAGGAATTTCATTTTGCAACTGATGAAAGGATGCCACCACCACCAACAACAGTGGCTGATCTTTTTGACAAGGTATGTGAATGGAAGAAGGATGGCTTTCATTGCAATTTAGCTAAATCAAAGACTATTGATGATTTACTTGTGTGATGTTCTCCTTTATTCTCCAGCTTTCGTTGCACTCAGAACCTCATCATCATGAGCAGCAACAAATCCCCAGAATCACAACACCTAATCCCTTCCATCTCCACACAGAGGTTAAAACACTAAACATTTCTTATTCCTTCTAATTTTAGTAACGGACTTGTACAAGTGAGTCTTTGGTATTTGCCTTTATTTTCAATCAGATTAGGGAGCTCGTTCAAGGGCCTATCTAGGCTTTTGAATTGCACCCTTCAATCAGATTAGGGAGCTCATTTCAAGGGCCCACCCTCCATTACTTTTACCTTTTCAATTCCCAAAAGGAGCTTCCAAATGAATTCATTTTAACCGTGCTTTGTTCCTTGATGTAGGAGCGAGGACAGGAGAAAGAGAGGAAGTTCATAGAAGAAATAGTGAGAAAACAGTTGGAGGAGGAGAGGGCAAGGGTTCCGAAGGCTAAACCATATCCATATACCACTGACTACCCTGTGGTAAACAAGCTTTTTATCATCAAACATCACTGGGGCATGTCTGGAATTGGGGGTGTGTCTGGGATACAAGGAATCCATGTGGAAACGAAATTATTTTCTACTGAATAGACTGTTGGGCTGTTTGGAAATTGTGGATTACACAAAATAACCATTACACTTAGGATTCTTTGGCATAAGAAACTGGCTGAACTGTTGTCTAATGAATATAATGAATGGATTCTACTTGCTATCCAGACAGGGCCTAAATATGGAATCCCGTTTTCAAGGAATCCTTGAGGAAATATAATTGTTTTCCACTGAGTATAAGACGGTTGGGCTGTTTGGAAATTGTGGAACACAAAGTAATCATTACACTTATCCCTAGTCAGGAAATTCTTTGCCACAAGAAATTAGGTGACTTCGCTACCCAGCATATATAACTAATGAAAATAATCATTAATATTGTTTTTTTTTTTTCTCTATATTTCCCCCTTTGATTCCTTGTATCCAACCAAACACGCCCTTAGATTCTTTGTAATCAAAAGATTAGTAGATTAGAATGTGTTAATATGTTGTGATCATCTCATTCAGGTACCACCAAAGCCAGAGCCAAAAGAATGCACGAGGCCGGAAGCTTTCCAATTGGAGAGCTTGGTGAGGCACGAAGAGGAGATGCAGAGGAAAATGGAAGAAAGAGAAAGGATGGAGAAAGAGGAGGCACAAATGAGAACCTTCAGAGCACAACCTGTCCTGAAAGAGTAAGTTTTGATGAAGCTGATTGCTGATGTGGCTTACAAACTCTTCTATCCCCTTCGAAGCAGAAAAACTGATGGTCATTTGTGTGTTTCAGGGACCCACTTCCAGTTCCTGAGAAGGCGAGGAAACCACTCACACAGGTACAGGAGTTTGCACTCCACGTGGACCATCGGGCCATTGATAGGGCAGATTTCGATAAAAAGGCAAGTGTATTGAATGTGTATTCTATGTTTCTAACTTGTTTTAGTGTGTATATTGGTGTCATTGCATATCTATGTAAAAAGGCAAGTCCATTGGTTTCCACTTGTTTCAGTGTGTATGTCAGAGTCTTTGCATGCGTGGGTGAAGGTTTATGTTAGTTTATTTTTCTACTTGTTCAGTGTATATATGGTTGCAAATTGATAGAGGGGGGTGCTCGTATATATCAGTTTCCGCTAAATATTTTCCTTTCAAGTTTATGAATGTCAGTTTCCTATCTTTATAGATATCTAAACTACTGTAAAATGGCTGTGATTATGTATGTATTACATTCAACATATAGATCTATATGGGGTAGATAGAGAGATATCCACATAGATATGAATGTCTACATTTATCTATATGGGGTAGATAGAGAGATATCCACATAGATATGAATGTCTACATTTATCTCTGTATATATATTGATATGGAATATTTACCTTTAAGACTGTTTATAAATGTTAGAATACTGAAAAGTTGTTTGTTACTGACTTGTGGTTTTCTATAATGCATATTCGGCAATGCAGATAAAGGAGAAAGAAACAATGTACAAGAGGTACAGAGAAGAGCATGAAGCTGCACAAAAGGTAAGCAAGCATGATGATGATGGACAACAATGAATTGCTTGGGGTTTTCTTATTTATTAATTATTATTTTTGGAATCTGAATTTGATTGAATTGCTTGGGGTTTTCTTTTTATTTCCCTATGTTAGAGGTATATAGGGTATGTAGACATAGATAGCTATGTTATGTTAGGATTTCTACAGATCCCTCCTCTTTTACACATTATTCCTGTCATTCTCAGTGAAATAAACAACAAGATCATCCCTTTTGCAGATGGAGGAAGAGAAGGCAGTAAAGCAGATGAGGCGAACAATGGTTACCCATGCACTACCCCTTCCCAGCTTCGCTAATCCCTTCCTTCCACAGAAGTAAGCAATCTTAAATCCCGTTCCCATCAGCTATATTTTGGCACTAAAGCATGTCATTTTACTCCCAAAAATGCATGTCATTTTGGTGGCACATGTTCATATATTTTGCTTAGGTTTACCCCAGCACGTGTAGTGCTAATGTGGCAGAAACGTGCAAGATGTAGCTGTCGATCATGTGGGCCATACAGATCGAAAGGCCCCACCTTTTGCTTAGGTTTACCCCAGCACGTGTAGTGCTAATGTGGCAGAAACGTGCAAGATGTAGCTGTCGATCATGTGGGCCATACAGATCGAAAGGCCCCACCTGATGGACAGCTTCGATGTCACTAAATGTATCATCGTTGCATATGTTCATAGTATGTAGAAGAGGCTGGCCTAGACTGTTTGTTGATGGTGCCTGAAAAATGGGCAGGTCATGCAAGGAGACAACGAAGCCGAAGTCACCGAACCTGCGTGTGCTCCAAAGAAAGGAGAGAAGGCATATGGTCAGTGCGGGCCACCATATGAGATGATGATGGGAGGCGACTGATGGACAGCTAAAAACCTGTTCAAGAACGCTTGAACCCGGTGCAGTGTTAGTCAATGTATGAAAACACATTTTCATTTCCATTGGCAGATGTAATATCTCAACCATTCTTTATGTATTTTAATCTCAAGGATTTGAACAAACCTGCGTAGTTATGTTTGGATGCACAACCAAAATTGTAGTTATGTTTGTTTGGATGCACAACCAAAATTGTTACGCGTTTTTGTGGTTACGCGTTTGGATGCACAACCAAAATTGTGGTTACGCGTTTTTGTGGTTACGCGTTTGGATGCACAACCAAAATTGTAGTTATGTTTGTTTCGTGTCTCACACAATTTGGCTTTTTGTGGTTACGTGTTTGGATGCACAACCAAAATTGTAGTTATGTTTGTTTCGAGTCTCACACAATTTGGCTGTGTGTGGCATTCTTGGAATTTTAATTCAATTTCATGGTACATCCAAAACACACCATGTTCCTTTTGAGAGTTGGAAGTGTGCTCGAGGTGGTAAATTTTCAATCTCCATTCCATGGTACATCCAAACACATCCACCCTTAGGGCGTGTTTGGCCAGGCGAAACCCATGGGATTAGGAGGGATGGGATCAATTTTAAGGTAATGATGGTGATGTCAGTGTTTGTCAGTTGATCCCATGGGTTTGCAATAGCCAATGGGATATACAGCAGCGTGTTTGGACCGTTACAAATGGCAAGTCCATGGGTTCGCACCACTGCTTCTTGTGGTGTGCCCCGCTCACTGTTTTACATCTGCCTCAAAATAGGCTCATGGCTGAATGTAGGCCGGTGAAAATGGAGGGAGTGGATATCTCATTGATATCTCGGTGGGCCCCACATAGCAGTGAAAACTCGCATCCCACATTTGCCGAATTGGTCTATGAGATGGGCGGTGTTTATGAGGGCGCGGCGGATGAAATACATCCCGCCATCCCACACAGCAGACGGGATTGGATGGCCCGCAATAACCCTCCTATTACCTCTTGATACCATATCCAGCGCCCGGCCAAACACGCCCTTAGGTTCTTGTTTGTAGAATGTGATAATGCACACACAAACTGTTTGGCCAGGCGAAACCCATGGGATTAGGAGGGATGGGATCAACTGCAGATGTCATTACACATTGATCCCATGGGTTTGCAATAGCCAATGGGATATACAGCAGCGTGTTTGGACCGTTACAAATGGCAAGTCCCATGGGTTCGCACCACTGCTTCTTGTGGTGTGCCCCACTCACTGTTTTATATCTGCCTCAAAACAGGTTCATGGCTGAATGTAGGCCGGTGAAAATGGAGGGAGTGGATATCTCATTGATATCTCGGTGGGCCCCACATAGCAGTGAAAACTCGCATCCCACATTTGCCGAATCGGTCTATGAGACGGGCGGTGTTTACGAGGGCGCGGCGGATGAAATACATCCCGCCATCCCACACAGCAGACGGGATTGGATGGCCCGCAATAACCCTCCTATTACCTCTTGATACCATATCCAGTGCCCGGCCAAACACGCCCTTAGGTTCTTGTTTGTAGAATGTGATAATGCACACACAAACTGTTTGAATCACAAGCAGTAACTGCAGTTATCACACATTCATTTCAAGTCAGACTTTAAAGGAAATCACACAAACTGTTACTCCCTCCTAAATAGCAACCATGTGGGTCTTACATTCATTTCAAATAAAGACTTTAAGGGAATCACAGAAACTGTGCAAGTCCCTCTTAAATAGCTGATCATGTGGATCATCAGATCACCTGCTCTGGGTTTGGTGGACCATTGTGGTTTTACATGACCATGGGTAGACAAGAATCATTAATGGATGATGGTCCCCTACAAAAGAAGCCACCCGATGACAAGGTAATGATGATGATGAAGATATCAAATGTCGTTACAGATGAGCCTCAACCAGTGCGTGAATGGATGTCTGGATTGGCGTTATTGTGCATTGGCTAAAGCCAGCATCGCCCAGAAGCCTCTGCCATTCCTCTTTGGTTCTTTCTTTCCCCTTGAACAGCAACATCATCTCCAGATCCAGAGCAAGCTTGGCACTGCTAAATTCATCGGTTGCATCCTCACTGTCGTCAATAACGGTGTCCACGATAATAAGCTTCCCTCCATTTTCAGGCATTGCTTCCTTGCACCTGTTGAGAATCATCAGGCACTCTTCGTCTCCATGATTATGCAAGATCCACTGCAACACAAGAGAACAAGCAGCTACCATATGAGTGAGGCAATTGGATAATAAACCAGTGAGCCCCACATCCATCATCCATCAGCAAACCAGGAAGCAATGGAGATAGAAAATTTTATACATGGCCCACTATCGGTGGGGGGCCTATCTGATGGTGATCATTCATCAGCTGGGGCACAGTCTGTTCAGTGGCACAACAATCAGGAGTGTAAAATGTAGAAACATTTCAATGGGGAAAATTTTATACATGGCCCACTATCGGTGGGGGGTCTATCTGATGGTGATCTCTCCCACATGCCACGTGTGCAAATCCCAGCCATTCACTTGCTGGGGCCTCATGTTGTTGCTCCTTGGCCCAAAAATTAGGCAAGTCAAATGATCAGTGAAACTTTTGTACATGGCCCACCATCTGTGGGACCCACCTGATGGTCCCCTCCCCTACCCAACTCAGGAGTTCACCTGAAGGTAAAACAGCATCATAAAATTCTAAAGTCTCTCTCCTCACGTGCTAACGTGCCACTAGTGTGAGATTCCAGCTATTCACCAGCTGAGCCTCATTTTGCATTGTCCACGGCCGAAAATTAGGCCATTTCAATGACCCAGGTGGACCGTGTCTGCATATAGAGTATTGGTTTAGCCGTCCATTCCCACTCACGTACCTAGAGCTGGGCATGGGACGTCTCGACTCAGCAAACTTGACTCGTCTGACTCATTCAGACCCAACTCTATCCGAACTGAGCAGGTGAGTTGATCAGAATCGAGTAAACTTTGTCCAATCCGAACTCAAACCAAGTCGAGCTCAAGTCACCCAATAACTTGACTCTGACCTGAAATCCAACTTGGTATTGACTATATATATATATATATATATATATATATATATATATATATATATGCTCTACCTACGCACGTGCCAACCTTTGCACATGAGTCATGGGTGTCTAATCTGAACGGTCCACGTGATGCGGAATCCTATGAAACCCCATGTGACAAATCTTCACCCAGATCTAAAATTCTGGTGGGCCATAGAGAAGAGAAATGCAAATCAAGGGAGTAAACTATTTTCATTTTTCATGGCCCATCAAAGTTTTAGATCAAAGTAAAACTTGGGCCCGGGGTGTTTCACGAGGTGCTACTTCACATCACGTATGATGGGTTCTCAAAAAACTTTGCACCAGTTCCGTGAGAACCGGTGCGCTCACCTGCGCATTTTATATATATATATATATATATATATATATATATATATATATATATATATATATATATGATGTAGCTGATGAAGAAGCTGCAATTCTAGCAGATGCACCTAGGTTTTGAGTTGTGATTTCAGCCCACGGATACCTGCCGTACCCAACCCAACTCAGTACTTGTGACTGGGTCGGATTCGGGCCAGACCCAGACTCGGATCGGATCAGGTATGCTGGACTCGGTATCAAGTCAAGTTCAGGTCAGGTCAATTTCAAAACCGGACCGAGTCGGGTCAGCCGTAACTCGGTCCGACTCAACTCGATGCCCAGCTCTAAATGCCCCATCTGATGACCATACCAGCCTAACATTCGGACCACAGACCAAACACAGTTCAGCCTCCTCACGAACACCCTAGATTTTGCCCACTCACGTCTTCCCACCTTCAAAAGAAGAGCATCCGCAGGAGGAATAAATTCAAACATGTCGCCGCCAATCCAATCCACACCAGGCCACTCCATCGAAGATTCAATGACGTGGGGGTGATCGAACACGGTGCACTTCATGCCCGGAAATTCCTCTGCTAAAGCTCGAGCAGCAGCTCCAATCCCTCCACCAACGTCCACGATCGAACCCACACCTTCAAACACTCCCCTGCACTGTTTAACGACGGCCTTCATCGTCGATCTGGTATCACAGGCCATCACCTCATTCAACCGCCGGCCGAACTCCACCTCCTCCCCTGCATACTCCCAGAACTTCGATCCAAACACGCTCTCGAAAACCGCACATGCATTCTCCTCCAAGCATCCGATCATATGATGCCATGGGACCATCAAGACATCAAACCCCACCGTAACCATCGCCACCAAGCTTTTCTCAGTTCCTCTCACGAGGAATTCCGATACCGGAGTTAGTCCGAACGTCTGCTCGCTGCCGGCATCGATCTCACCATATCGGAAAACTCCCATCTCTACCAAGAAACGCATTAGCCGCTGCAAGCGATCGACGGTGCATGGGACCGGAATCCGGGCCGCCAATTGGGGGACGGTGATCGGACGGCCATGGCCGTCGATGATATCGGCGATCCCCAGCTCGACAGCGCACCGGAGAGTCTGTGATTCGGTAAAAGCGCAGATGTGTTTCCAGACCTGGGCCTGAGATTGCATCTCTTGGGCTGCTTCCTCCATTTCTCTAATGGTTGCGATCTACTCTCGACCTTGGAAGAGGCTTTATTATGGTCGTCGTTTCTATTTTCCACATCCATGAGTGGGGCCCACATAACTGCATCTTGGATGATCAGGAACGTTTATCTGGTGGGCCAAGCTATTACACGTGGGCTGGAGTTCTGAATTTGGTCAAACCCACGCTTTTCTTGCTCGTACGCTTCCCCGAGATTTTCAAACTCTCGGATTATTGTCGCGGGAAACTGATCAAACGATGTTATCGCAATAACAAGGCGAGATTTTCAAAATCCCGAAGTTATTTATCACGAATTTATCGAGATTTTCACGTAAATTTGTAAAATGACTCTATGGTTTCGGGCCCTACCGTAATGAGTATCGTACATCTAGATCATCATCCAGATGCACCATTTTATGGTGGGGCACAGGCTTAAAAATCAAGTCAATCGATGACTTAGGTGGACCACACCACATACAAAAGTTGAAAGGGGTTACCCTCCTATTAAAACATTCATAATCATTTATTGGGCCTACCGAGATTTTTTTCACAAATCCAGACCATCCATTGTGTGTGTCCCAATTGGATGAGGGGTCTGACCAAGTTTCAGCTGCATCCAAAACTCATGTGGACTCCACCAAGTGGTTTTATATATTTTAGTCATACTTCACAAAGTTTTAAATGGTATGGTCCACCTAAATGCCATAAACGAATGATTTTGGGATATTATATAAACTAAAGGAGACCCATCAAATGCACGGTTTTGATGCTCGACACACATCACAGTGGAGCCCACACATCTCGACACCTCATAGTACCATTGCCCTTTTAAAAATATTTTACTTGAATAGCTCTATTAATGTCATTCACCCTGCCCTGCTAAGACGATAAGTAGAGCTCTGTGGGGCCCACCATCATGTATGGTTTGATCCACGCCGTACATCCATTTTTTCATATCGTTTTAGGTTAAGAACCCAAAAGTAAGTCAGATCCAAGGATCAAGTCCATCCACGCCGTCCGTCCATACAAATGCCTTTTGACGTGGAAGTTTCTAAGTGTTTTTTCGCTAAGATGACAAAACTGCCCCTCCTAATCCTTGGCATTTACCATGGACAAAGGGTTGCTGATTCCACCCGCCTGTGAGAGTTGTAGACGACCACATACTGGCACATGTGCCATAGTGACACACGTGTTAGATCTGAGCTTTCCATCAGGTGAGCTACCCTCTTGACCGTTCACCGGTATGGAATTAAGAAACCCCCACCACCGGTGTTCAAAGGCTTCAAATGAAGGGGGTGTCAATGGGCCCGGCCGTGCGGGCTTGGGCCTACGTTGGACAATGCCAGGCAGGCTTGGGCAAAGCTCGGCCCGGCCCTAATCCAGCCCGTTGGCACCCCTATTCATAAGGCCTTGTGTGGAGCATTACAAATCCATGTCCACATGCGCGCAAACGTTTTGAAATGAGACACGTGTGAAGGATCTAAGCTTTCTAGGCCTGCTCATCAAGAAGACCACATTTATATACGTTGGGTTAGATCATTCTGTCCAATGATTCCAATGGTGTGGCCCACCTAATGAGTGAATAGACCTGAATTTTGCATCAGTTGATCTCACCTTTTGCATGACTTGGATCTACTACATGAGAAAGGTGCACAATAAGCTTGACATATTTAGGTACCCATGGGGAATGTAGATTGTATACAGCTTGGGTGTTTTACACACTATAAATTATTGTAGAAGATTTCAGTCCCTTAATCTCCCTCTCATCTAATCCCTTTCTAATTCTCCTTGATAATCTCTCTGGCGAGTTTCTCATCTTTCATCTCCCTTTCTTTAGTCTCTCCTAGAAGGTTTTTTTGCGCACACCCTGATGTCAATGTGATATCGACTCCGTCCATTGGTTTCGCAAGCTCCTTTGGAATATGAGCCCAAAAATG
Source organism: Magnolia changhungtana (assembly GCA_030180095.1). NCBI lineage: Eukaryota > Viridiplantae > Streptophyta > Magnoliopsida > Magnoliales > Magnoliaceae > Magnolia > Magnolia changhungtana. The sequence continues at coordinate 892,302 of JASAUF010000224.1, read as the reverse complement.
AGGCAGATTAAAAGTTCAAATGAGCCACATCACAAGAAGCCTTCCTAGAGCCCATCATGATGTTTACATGGGATCTAAGTTGTTCATTAGGTCATTTCCACTGTGGTGAAGGGAAAATAAATTTTAGCCTTGTAGAAAGCTTTTGCAAGTCCTAAGAAGGTTTCAATGTTGAGCTTTCAATCCACTCTTTCTTATGGTGTGTCCTACCTGAGTTTTCCATTTATACGAATTTTCTAATATGTGAACAATGCGGGGAGAGTGCGCCCACTTTCGCTTTTCCGGTTATGATAATTTTATCAGGCAAAATGAGCTGTGATATTGATTTAGAAAGTTAAGCATGAATAGACTAGAGTCGCTACTAGTCAAAAGAAATTTCAGATCAATCATTGATCGACTAGAAATTATAGAACGATTTGTGAGATGAGATTACTAGATTCTCAAATCCACATGATACCTATGGTTGATAGGAGATTTTAAGTAAATGATTCGATTACAGAAAATAAATGAGTTAGGCATCCTTTTTTTCCTTGCACAATGTGTAGTCTCCACTTTACAAGATGTTATAGTTCTTGAAAGATTAGACCAAGCTTTAGTGGTACTAGGTCAAGCTATACTTCATAGGGCATCGAAACTCTTTGTAGGCAAAATAAAGATTTAAAAGAAAAGAGTAGAAGATAGAGAAGTACAAGAATAGTGCATGCATGCGAATGTTATGGATGTGCTTAGAATGTGTGAAATGGAGTATGTATTGATTTAAGATGTGAGAAGAAAAAAGAAAAATAGACACCATTTTTTCAACAATAGGTGATAATTAAATGTCCCTTGTTCTAACTCTACTCTTTGACTTCAATAGATTCTTATGCTTCAATTTATTTCACTCTTTCGTTAAACATAATAATAGCACAATTATGCCTTTTTCAAATTTTACAAAGGTTAGAGCGAATTTTGGCACATGCTATTGTTACCTAGTGGCAATAGTGTGTTGACTTTGGATCGTTAATTGCCTTGACCCTCGCACTTAACCAGCCTGGATCATCGCTAGCAGCCGTCTACCTCTCTCACCCCTCAGCTATTGTCCCCCAATAGCTCACTATTGTGGTCCTTAAATAGATCTTCAACTGGCCTATGATGGATTGATTGTAGGCTTATAGGTATTCTTTTTAGTGTGACAAGCTCTCTTTGATGCAAAGCCATCATTTCCTATCTTTATCGATGCCTTTCCTCAACCTAGAATTCACTTTTTTCATGTATGCTGGCTAACGTAGGGTCCTGAGGTTTATGGGGGGCTGCCATGATGCTGACTTGCTCCACGGTTTGCCTAGTTTAAAGTTGGCTGATCAAATCTGGTGGTTGCCTCTGGGAAGTGCCAAGGACCCTTTCGATCATCTTTCACGACTTTATGGTACAGTTGGAGTATAGCAGATGTGATTTGATTGACTTGAAACTCTAAAACACTTCGAGCAATTACTTGATATTTGATTGAAAGAAGGTATGGGCTTGCAGGGTCCTTACTCTTGCTCGGGTGGTGGACCCTCGGGAGTTTCAACTCTCGGTCAGGGGTTCGAGTACCCATAGGTGGTGAAATTCCACCAGCATGAGTGCATGGATTTCGTGCATTGTTGAGGACCCTAATTGGCTGGTCAATTCAGGCTAGCCAAAGATGGATTTATTATGATTAAGTACGTTTTGAGTTCTCAAAAAATGTAGGTAATTTGGTTAGGATACGATGGGCTAGCTAGCCCATACATCTATTGATTCAGCCGGTCAGTTTTTTCTGTGAACTGCTTAAGTCATACTCTATTCAACTTATATAGCTGTATGATAAGTACCAAACTTTATACATAGTTTTGATTGAAGTCGAATAATAATTTAATTTCATTTTCAGATGAAGTAACCATATAATCACATTTTAGCATAAGCCAACGCAATGTATAGATGAAGTAGGTAATCTCATAGTTGCTTAAATTGGAAGATAAGGGCGATTCAACCCAACTTGACAAAATCCAAGAATTTAGGAGATTGCTTAGAGAACTTAAGAAGAATTGACTCGTGTCATTGAAAAAAACTGACTTCTGGTGATACTGCATATTGTCATATTTAAATGTTTACATAACTAAAATAGTCATAAAAATATAATTATTTAATGTCTTTTTCTAAAGTTAAATTAATTTATTATTTTTTATATTCTATTTTCAGCCGAATTTTTCTTTTAAAAATTGTCAAAATCGGAAAATAATCGACAACTTCCGAGGTTGTCACCATACACTGCATCCAAGTGGGGCGGCTCAATTTTCTTTTCGACAAAAGTTTGATACTCTGGTAGATGTGGATGATCCATACACATGCACGAAGCCACCGCACATTATGCGTATATTGAAACGATCCAAACCGTGCAAATCATGCCCGTCACTTATCTTGGTTAGGGAATGACCTGAAATTCAGATCTAAAGAGATGATCATGGCCTAAATTTCCATGGCCATGATTATCTAATGGACGGGTGAAACAAAGGGAAAATATTCCATGGCTCAAATTCAACCAACGAGGTGCTTGTAGATATTTAGCTCATGATCTGGACGTGGACAAGGATCGGCTAGGCCCACCGGGGCCGTTTATACCGCTGCCCTGCGGTTGCACCACAGGTTCTCTTTTGGGAGTTATATGTACTCAGGCGGCAGATGAGGCTTTATATGCAGGCATTCTGAAATGTACACGTGGCATACATTAACTCGTTAAACTGACTAAATCGTGGAGCCCACTATCCTTATGTCACAGTCCAAAAAACAAAAAAAAAAAAGATTTTTTGAACATTCCTGCCTTCTGTTTCATGAATACTGTGTTTGTTGAAAAGGGACCATTGATATTTGTCATTTCAACCGTCCAATACATACCCAAAAATCTTATAATCAGATGAATAAATAAGCTTAGTTTTTTGGTTCATAGATATCTATTTTGGACAGTTTTATTTTTACTTATAAGCCACGTATGCATTTTCTGAGTACATGCTTCTCACGGGTGCGGATTGCACGGTTAACCCAACACCACCTATCTAAGTGGTGTGAGGACTCTGTGGGGCCCACCGTGATGTATGATGTTTTATCCATGCCGACCATATGTTTTTTCGGATAATTTTATGGCTTTAGATGAAAATTGAAACATATGTGAAGCTCAAGTGGACCACACCATAGGAACAATGGAGATTAAACGCCTACTGTTAAAAACCTCCCGAGAGTGATAGAGGTTTTGGATCAATCTCTGATATTATTTTTTCCATTCATCGGTTTGTGAGACCTTTTGAACAGGTTTTATGGCAAATAAATATCACTGTTGGCCCTAAGAAGGTTTCAATGGTAGACGTTGTTATCCTTGCTGTTTCCTGTGGTGTGGTCCACTTGCGTTTTGGATATACTTCGATTTTAGTATAATGCCCTAAAAATGATGAGGAAGGAACTTCTTCCTGACTTTTTATTTTTAATGAAGGAGATGTGCACTCTAGTATTTCTCAATTTTTTTTTGCTCTGCTTTTGCGAAAACATACACACTTCTTTTATTCGAAGTATCGCAACAGGTTATTGTGTGTTTATTGACTAATTACTCAAGAAGTAACTAACTATTTTCAAATCTAGCACGAAAGTTAAATACCGCGTTATGTCTTCAGCCCGTAATGAGATTATTTGACTTTGTGAAATTCTTTCAGAATTTGTAATTATTCTTTCCAACCCTACTTTTCTCCGTGTCGATAACAACATTGCTATTTAGATTACTTCTAATCATATATTTTATAAATGAATAGAACATATTGAGGTTGATTATTATTTTATTTCAGAAAAGTTTTAATATGGAATCATTTCGCTTCAACACATAGCTTTTCAAGATCTGATTGTCGACGTTCTCACCAATACAATAATGACAACTCATCATTTTTACCTCTTTTGCAAATTGTTGTTGGTTAATCCTCACATTGTAGATATTACATTTACTTTCTGCCACATATAAAGGGATTCTTTTTCACATTGAAACTAAAGTAATAGATAAAAAATACTTTGAATTTTTTTTCCAAATAATTAGCTAGATTATGAACTTTTGAGTTTATAGAATCCTATTAGATCATTAGGTGGACCAAAAATGTAAAATGTCAACATTAAGTGGGCTGACTTGTACAAGACATGGATCGTTCGGTCAATGTCTGTCCCTACTCTTGCTCGGGTGGTAGACTCTAGGAGTTTCAACGCCCGGTCTAGGGTTCGGGTACCCATAGGTGGTGAAATTCCACTAGCGTGAGTGTGCGGGGTGTGTGTGTGTAAAAAAAAAAAAAAAAACTGTTCATTCTTTGGGAGACGTGTGGTCCACCTGATGATAAAATCATTCTGAATTTGAAGAAGAGGCATCTACATGGTTGGACCCACCTGATAAGAGACTTGAATCTGAAACATATACAGGTGGGCGACACAAGGTGTATCAGTTTCCCCATGCATCATTTTCCAGACCCAATGGCTTGGCCACTGCCCAGCCCAACCGTGGCAATGGGGTGGGCCCTGGCTCAGCTAGGGGTGCAACGGGGCTGGTTGAGGGTCAACCCAATCCCAACAAGAGCTAGCCCAAGGACCCAAACCCAACCCGACCGAACCGAAACCAACCTCACACATACTTCACAGTGGGAGGAACGGCTGAACGTGCATGAAATCCAAGTCGTCCATCAGGTACATCTACCACTCATTTGGCCTTAATCCCAAAACTAATGCCAGCCCAAAAAAATTTATACCTAACACTTTTAAATTCAGGTGGCATGGCCCACCTGGGGTGTAGAATTTAGTGATTATTGGGTAATTCTTTCATCGCAATGAGGATTTGTAAGATGGATGGATTGGATTGCATATATAAACGCCACTGCGTCCCACAAATATTAATGGTGAATGTTACATATCCCAACTGTTTCCTATGCTTTGACCTACCTAAGTTTTGGATTTTCATGATTTGTAGGTACAACGGTTAAAATGAAGCCACATTCCTGGTGGACGGGGTGGATCTCATAATAGTTCCTCTCACATGACTCGTATGTGAATTTGATACAGGTTTCCACAATGGATAGGAATCCTACAACACCTGTTCTATGAACCCTAGTTTTTAGAGCTCACCATGTTGTACGCATAAAATCCAATCTGTATGGGATTTTATCCTCAATATAAGGCCTTAGGGCGAAAACTAGGCTCTAATCTCGATGTAAGGCCCCGAGGTTCCATCTTCAATAGAAGACGGGTACGTGAAAAATGAGAGGCTAGGAAAGAGTCCTATCACTTGCGTTGCTTGCTATATAAGTACTACATTTGCCATACGATGCAGGAACCTACTCCACCTAGGAGTTATCACGTGGGGTCCCACATTCTATCAAAATCCTTCCATACAACCATTGTCATGCGGGAGCAACAAAAAGCTCTATGAATTTATTGTGATGTGTACCTGACGTCCATTCAGTTGGAGTTGTACACGAGTTGAGTTAGCTCGGTCAGCTCACTTGACTTGGAAAAGCTTGACTCACCTCGGTTTAAAACTGGATTCGAACTGAGTTGAGGTATTTTTGGAGCTCGAAAAAACTTTGAGCCATGTTCGAGTTTGCCTGAGCTCGACTCAACTAGGCTCCAATCCCAACTTGAATCGACTCAGATTGAATCAGCTCGATAGCTCGGTTATTTTGTGTTGTATTTTGTTTCAAAATAACTATTAAAAATTTGATTTTTCTAATTTTCGATTTCCTTCTACATTTGGATTTGACAAAGAAGATCCTCTTGTATATAAGATAAGCCTTTTGCCTTGGGCTTGACCCCCATTCAGGGAGAATGTGAATTTGGTCTTGGGGGGGCTATGCCAATAGCTCTAATCTATGTTATTAACCACACACGCGTGCGTGCGCCGAGCCAAGCCGAGTCGTGCCGTGTCATGCCGAGCGGGTGCGGGTGCGGGTGCGCGTCGAGCCGTGTCGTGCCGTGCCGAACAGGTGCGGGTGCAGGTGCGAGCGTACTCACGTGGGTGTGTGTGTGTGTATATATATGGGTACTCGCAGGACTTTAGTTGCGAGGTTTAAACCCAACAGACCTAACCCTTTGTAAAGGGTGTTTATGCACCACTTCAGAGTCTATATAATGACTTCCAATTCACATTTCAAAATACGAAAAATTATCTCTCTTATAAAACTCTCTCTGATACCGTTTTAAGAATTTTAATTGCAGAGTTCGTCGCTGAGTTAACTCAGCACTTTCGGGTTAAACTGCAAATGCTTCGAGCCCGCGTATAGTGAGTGCATCGCTAGGACCGGCTCATAGTCGTTGTATCCTGGAAGTCGATTGCTCTGGAAACCTGTTGTACTTGGGACGCTGTCCAAGGGGAGCAAATTTGATTTCAAGCCGAGTGACTCAGTCATGCCTCGACTTAATTCAATAAGTCCTCTTTCTCAAAATTTTATTTTCTTTTTTAGTTTTTGATTTTCTATAGTCTATTTAATTCAACCAAATATTCTAATGATCTTGAAATCGAATCTTTTGAATTACATAGACTATGGCTACCATAACAGTAAATGCTTCTGCTGAGTCAGTCAAAATTGAACTGTTCGTTGGACAATGCTTTAAACGGTGGAAACAGAAACTGATGTTTACATTGACCACCCTTAAAATTTCATATATACTATTTGAATAATTTATTATAGATCAGGCAAATCAAACCGAAGTAGTAGATGAAAATAATTGTAAAAACTATATTCTAAACTCTTTGTCCAATGAACTAAATGACGTATATGCTTCTTATGAATCTGCTAAAAATATATGGACTGCTTTAGAAAAGAAGTAGATATTGGAAGATGCAGGTGCTAAGAAACATGCAATTACTAATTTCCTACATTATGAAATGACAGATGATAAACCATTCACAAATCAGATTCATGATTTTCAAAATCTAGTTCACGAACTATCGACAGAAGGAATTAAGTTGGATGAAGTGTTTTTGTCAGGAGCGCTAATAGAAAAATTACCGCCCTCCTGGAAAGAATATAAGAATAGAATGAAACATAAAAAGAACTGTATTTCTTTAAAAACTACTATTGTACACATACAAATAGAGGAGGCCAATAGAATCAGTGACCAAAAGGAAAATGAGAATGAGATAGATTCAAAGGTGAATCTTGTGGAATCAAGTCAGGAAAATAATAAGAAAAATGGCAAATGTCATAACTGTGGTAAAACTGAACATTATGCAAATGAATACAAGCTAAAAAAGAAGAATGCAAACAATCGATTCAAGAAAAAAAGAAATTGCTACAACTGTGGAAAGCCTGAGCATCATATTAAAACTTGAAGGCTTAAGAAAAATAAAGATAAGCCGCAGACTAATCTTATAGAAACAGATAATGAGTCTGACATGGTAGTAGCTGTGGTATCAGAGGTCTTCCCTGTAAACAACTTGGAATGGGTACTAGACACTGATGCAGCTAGGCAAATGTGCAAGGATCGTAGTATGTTTACCTCCTACCAAGTATCAGGAGATGTTTATGGGTAATGCCAGAATATCTCCAATTGTAGGGAAATAGAAAGTACTTCTGAAACTCACTTGGGAAGACTCTGCTATTGAATGATGTCCTACATGTTCCTGACATTAGAAGAAATTTAGTCTCTAGTTCGCTCCTCAATAAGACTGGTGTCAAGTTAGTATTTGATTCAGATAAGCTTATAATGACTAAGAATGGAACTTTTGTTGGTAAGGGATACTGAAGTGATGATTTATTCATTGTAAATGTATCCAATGATAATAATAAGATGACATCCAGTTCTGTTTATATCATTGAACCTTTTTATCTATGACATAGTAGATTAGGTCATGTGAATATAGTATCTTTGAAGAAAATGAAAAGATTAGGTTTATTATCTAATATATCTAATGAAGAATTCAATAAATGTGAAACATGTGTAAAATCAAAATTCATTAGAAAATCCTTTAAACGAATAGAAAGATCATCTGTTCTATTAGAATTGATACACAGCAACTTAGGTGATTTTAGAAATCAAATGTCTAGAGGTGGAAAAAGATATTACATAACTTTTGTAGATGACTACTCTAGGCTCACTAAAGTCTATCTGTTAAGGAATAAAGATGAAGCTTTAAATGTTTTTTCTAAATATAAAACTAAAGTTGAAAATCAGTTAAATATAAAAATTAAAAGACCTAGAACAGATAAAGGATGTGAATATGAATCTTCTCAATTTAGAGAATTATGTGAAAATAGTGAAATAGTTCACGAAACTACAGCTCCTTATACGTAATAACAGAATGGAACAATAGAACGTAAGAATAAAACTTTAAAAGAGATGATGAATGTCATGTTAAACAGTTCAGACTTACTCTCAAATATGTGGGGAGAAACAATTCTATCTGCTTGTTATATTGTAAATAGGATTCCTTCTAAATCTTCTGAACAAATACCTTATGAACTTTGGAAGAATCATGTTCCTAGTTATAAATATATTAAAGTGTGGGAATGTCTTGCTAAAGTAGGATTAGCTGAAACTAAGAAAAGAAAATAAGGTTCTAAAACGACCGACTGTGTATTTATAAGTTACGCACAAAATAGTGCAGCCTACAGATTTCTAGTTTTAAAAACTAAGGATAATATTCTAAATCATAATACAATTATAAAAGTCAGGGATGCAGAGTTCTTTGAGAACGTATTTTCTATGAAATTTAAATCTATACGAATAGGGGAAGTTAATGAATCAGATATCGCGTCTACTAGTAAAAGTGTTTGCGAGCAAGTAGTAGAAGAGATACAACTAATAAAAAGTATTAGAGTTAGAAGAGAAACTAACCTAGAAGATGATTTTTTCACATTCTTAGTAGAAGACGATCCTATAACTTATATAAAAGCAATTAACTCTTCAGATGTAACCTTTTAGAAGGAAGCAATAAATGATGAGTTGGAATTTATTATATCTAATAACATTGGAAACTTGTAGACCTATTACCTAGAAACAAACCAATAAACTGTAAATGGGTGTTTACAAAGAAACTAAAACCAGACGAGACTATTGATAAGTTTAAGGCCAGGTTGGTAGCAAAAGACTTTAAACAAAAGGAAGGAATAAATTTTTTGATACATATTCTCCTGTAACTAGAATTACAACTATTAGGGTCTTAATAGCGATAACCTTCATATATAAACTAGTGGTATACCAAATGAACGTTAAGACGACTTTCCTAAATGGAGACTTAGAAGAAGAAATATATATATAGCAACCTGAGGGTTATAAAATATCAGGTAAAGAAAATAAAGTATGTAAACTAATTAAATCACTATATGGTTTAAAACAGGCTCCTAAATAATGGCATGAAAAATTCGATAATGTTTTAAAATTAAATGATTATCATAAAAATGATGTAGATAGATGTATATATAGTAAAATTTCTGAAAATGATTATGTTATTATATACCTTTATGTTGATGATATGCTTATTTTTGGAACTAATATTAAATTAGTTATTGCGACTAAGAAATTCTTGTCATCTAAATTTGATATAAAAACTTAGGAGAGGCTAATGTAATCTTGGGTATTGAAGTAACTGGGAAAGATGGTATTATTGTATTATCTCAATCTCATTACGTTGAGAAGTTATTGAACAAGTTTAACCATTTTTACTATTTATCTGTCAGTACTTCTTATAATTACAGTGTGACTCTCATAAAGAATACATGAAGTATTATGTCTTAATTAGAGTATTCCAGAATAATTAGTAGCCTTATGTATCTAATAAACTACACTAGACCAGATATAACTTTTACATTAGGAAGGCTAAGTAGATATTCACATAACCCTGGAAAAGAGTATTGAAATGCCTTATTTAGGATTTTGATATACCTATAAGGCAGTATGACTTATGGTTTACATTATAATAGTTTTCCTGCTGTATTAGAAGGATACAGTAATGCTAACTGGATTAGTGGTTCAGATGAGACAAAATCTACCAGTGGATATGTCTTCACTTTGGGTGGAGGAGTAGTCTCTTGGAAGTCTACCAAGCAGACATGTATCGCTCGGTCGACTATGAAATCCGAGTTTATTGCCTTAGAAAAGCCTAGATCAGAAGCCGAGTGGCTTAAAAATCTCTTAGCTGATATATCATTGTGGCCAAAGCCTGTATCGGCCGTATCTATTCATTATGATTGTCAAGCAGCTATAACAAAAGCAAAGAGTAAAATATAAAATGGAAAGAGAAGACATATTAGACTCAGACACAATATAGTGAAACACATGTTGCGTGATGGAGTCATATCTATTAACTTTGTAAGGTCAGAAAAGAATCTGACAGATCTTTTGACCAAAGGACTATGTAAAAGGTTAGTTAATGATACATCGAAGGGAATGAGGCTGAGCCTAATATATGAGCTGCCAGTGTCGGCAACCCAACCTATACAAGTGGAGATCCCATGAGATAGGTTCAATAGGTAAACAACAAGACACGGGGTAGACAATCGTACTGAGTTATATAAGCCCCTTTTATGGTGTATAGTGCGAGCAACAACATAGAAGTATGAGTTTTTAGAACTCTTAATAGATCCATAACCATATATGTGGTGGTATATACAGTTGCTGTATACACTTGATGGAATTCACCTATATGGGTATAGAAGTGGAGACTGTTTCTTATGAGAATTTAGGCGAATTCTCTAGAGCACTCATGAAATCCAGGTAATGATATATGACCGAAATGCATCGAACCACAGAATCACTTGTAGAGGAAGAGTTGTGTGAGTGACATGTACTTGCGATTTACATTAAAAGGATTTACGTTCAAGACTATGGTATTACCTGATTCCTGTAGACCTGTCTTGCTTACTCTAATGTCAGTTCAAGTCTATAGTGACACCGACACCATTGCACAACTATTACGCTTTAACCTGAAAGAGTTTTTATTTTGAAACATGTGGGGGATATATAAACTGTAAGTGGTTCGAGCCCGCGTACAGTGAGTGCACCGCTGGGACCAGGTCATAGTTGTTGTATTGTAGAGGTCGATTGCTTTGGAAACCTGTTGCACTTGGGATGCTGTCCAAGGGAAGTAAATTCGATTTCAAGCCGAGTGACTCAGTTACGCCTCGACTCAATTCAATAAGTCCTCTTTCTCAAAATTTTATTTTCTTTTTTGGTTCATGATTTTCTATAGTCTATTTAGTTCAACCAAATATTTCAATATTTTGATCTTGATGTTGCTCACTGAGTGTTTGATGAAATGACTTAACAAAGTGTTGTTTCTTGGATTGCCCTCATATTAGGGTATTATCGAATTGGGCATTCGATGGAAGATTGAATAAATAAATCACAAAAAAAAATTATAAAATTGTCTGTATATCTTGATCTTGATGTTGCTCGCCAGGTATTTGATAAAATACATGCAAAGTACTAGTACTGTTTTGCATTTAAAGTGTGGAAGATTGAAAATGCATTGTATCTATTTGAGAAAATGTTGTATAAGCTTGAACTTGGCTCAAGTTTGCTCAAACTACTAAACGAACCGAGCTAAGTTGGCCAGTCAAGCACGAGGATTAAGCTGAGTCGAGTTCAAGCTAGGGTTGGTTGCTGGCCGAGCCGAGCTGAGCTATGCTAAGCTCAACTAGGTTCGACTCATGTACAGCTCTTAGAGCTGGGCATATCTGACCCAATCCGGTGGATCCGACCTGATCAGACCCGATCCGACCCATTCCGAATCGAACCGACAGCCTGGATCAGTGCAGATCGGGTAGGGCCATTCACATTCGACATTTTTTCGAATCAAGATCGGGTTGTGGTCAATCCGAACTGATCCGATCCGAAAACCCGATCCGAATGGATCTGACCCGATCTGGAGTGGTTCTTATCAATAATTCTACTTTTTCTAGTAGAATGGTCCACTTGAGCTTTGGATATGCATTAATTTTGGGTTCAACCACTGAAATTATCTGAAAAAATGAATGGACGGTGTGGATAAACCACATGCATTCACGGTAGTCCCCAACAGAGTTTGCTTTGTATAATAAGAAGAGGAGTTGCTGGTGTACCAAACACAACTATATAACTGCTCTAGGATAGTTGATGTAGGTTGTAGTTGTAGGTATGTGTCGTGTGAAGATGAGCACTGACGCTCCCTCGAGCTCCTAGTTGTACGAACGGTTCAAAGGAGATCAAAGTTATATGGGCCCCACAGTGATGTATTTATTATATCTACACCGTTCATCTATTTTTAGAGATCATTTTAAAACATTATCCAAAAAATGAATCATATCCAAAGATCATATGGACCACACCACAAATAGCAGCGGAGATAATGATTTTCACAGTTAAACAATTCGTAGGGCCCACCATAACGTTTATTTTCCATCCAATCTATTCAAAAGGTCACAGAGACCTAAATTAAGAGGCAAAACAAATTTCAAATTGATCCAAAACTTCTATGAGGTTGTGACCCCAAAAAGGCTTTCAATGGTAGATGTTCAATCCCCACTGCTTTTTCCAGTGTGGTCCACTTGATAGTTAGATCTACCTTATTTTTCCTCTCAAGCCTTAAAACGAGCTCGCCACATGGATGGACGGTTTGGATATAACACATGCCCCATGATCAGACCCACAGAACTTCCTAACGTCAATGCAGCAATGTAGGCACTTTCGTGCACGGCACGTTACAGCTGCACGCCGTGTACAACACGTCAATGCAGTTGTAGCGCCTCGAGCTCCGAGTTGTACGAACGGCTCAAATGGGGAACAGAGTGGTCGGTGGACTGTGGGGCCCAACATGATGTATGTGTTTCATCCATGTCGTCCATCTATTTTTCCAGGTCATTTTATGGTGTGAGGCAAAAAATGAGGTATATCCAAATCTCAAGTGGAACACATTACAGGAAACATTGTTGAATGAGCGTTGACCATTAAAAAACTTTTGGGGGCCATAAAAGTTTTGGATCAATCTGATCTTTATTTTTTCCATTCATCTGGACCTTTATGACCTAATCTATAGATTGGATTTCAAATAAACAGTGCATTGGGCCTTAGGAGGATTTTAATTGTGGATATCCAAGCACTATTGTTTTCGTGTGGTAGGGTCCACCTGAGATTTATATCCCTCTCATATTTTGGGTCAAGCGCTAAAATAATCGTTAAAAATGGATGAACAGAATGGATTAAAAACACACATCATGGTGGGTCCCACAGAGCACCGACTACCAGCCACGGGGCTGGTGGCTAGGGGAGTAGCCAATCCATTTCCGCTCAAATGAGATTAACATTACATGGGCCCCACAATAAAGTATTTATTACTCCATACCGTTTATCCATTCTATCGTGATCATTTTAGATCATTTGGAAAAAAAATAAATCATATCTAAAGCTCAAATGGACCACACCGAAAATAGCACCGAGGATAATGATTTTCATTGCTAAAAAGTCGATCCGAATTGTACCCAACCCGATCCGACTTGGTTTCCTTGACTGAGTCGGATTCGATTCGGGTCAGGCCAACCGTGTGTCGGATCGGTTCGAGTCCTATGTCCCGGACCCAGTCCCAGATTGGATTGGGTTCGGATCAGCCCAACTATATTTCAGATCGAATTGAGTTGGACCTAATCTGATCCGACTTGGTCCGATGCCCAGTTCTAACAACTCTACACTCGGTACATCATTAACTTCAACTGCAATAGGATGTGAGCCCAAAAATCCACTTAATATGATGGACACATGAGGAACATCAGGAAACTAACGGTGGACATGCCTCTATGACAGATAAACACTATGGTGGGCCATACGCAAAACTAACTGTGGATGTGCCAATTCCAATTTTTTCTTATGATGCTGCCTACTGATCATCATCATTGGTTTCAACTGTATACCTGGGTTAGTTAATTGAAGGATGGAGTTGATCTCATGAAAGGTCGGCATTTTCATTATTTAATTTTTTATTTAAAAAAAAAAAAAAAAAAAACTACTCGGCCTAACTCCTTCTAGTAAATCTAATGGAATGGACTTTAATGCAACTGAACTAAAATGGGGTATAAATTGAAATATTTTACAAAAGGTATCCAAATGTATATTCTATGAAAAATAGGTAGTATTGTGGAAATTCTTTAAATTTGAATAAGGAAAATGACCAAAGCCCCGCCTTTGGTAAACCTGTTTAAAACGACCGTGTTGTGTTGTTAGAAGGAAAGCGCCTGTGTGACTAGAGTTCACATATCAGGGTATGGCTACTTGCTGACGTGGATGAGATCCATCCCATTCATCAGGTTCATCATCTTTTCGTTGCATAGAGGCCAAAGTGAGGCTGATTCAAAACTCATCTGGGCCACACCACTGGAACAGTTCAGATGGGAAGTCCCACCGTTAAAATCATCAAAATTGTGTGTGGGATCCACCGTGGTGTGTATATATATACACTATCCAATCCACTTGTCTGATGCACCGCACTAGGATGGAGGGATTCCCGGAGAATCAAGGCATTCTAAGACTCTTGTCATTCACAACACAGGAATTTAGAGGTTTTAGGCATGATTTTACACCGTTCTATACAGTGTGGCCCACCTAAGTATTAGATTGAAATTATTTTTAAGATACATGATGAAAATATGAGGATGCACCTGATGGATGGGGTGGATCTAATGCATGGTCCTGTTCCTTAGTGCTCAATTAGAGTAAATCATGCCTTATGAGATGGGGGTAAAGTCTACCACATATTGGGATCCTTACTCTTGCTCCGGTGGTAGATTCTTAGGAGTTTCAACACCCTGTCAAGGGTTGGAGTATCCATAGGTGGTGAAATTCCACTAGCATGAGTGTGTGGAAAAAAAAAAAGTCTACCTTATATTGGTGTTTATTCCAGTACATCCCGATGTATTAGATAACCAACACAACCAATAAATGCACCCTAACATTAACGAAACAAAAAATCTAGATGATCCAATTATATGGTGGGCCAAACCATAAAAATAGTATACATTACTTAAAAACATCCAAATTCATCAGTAGCCCATCTAATGATTTGATTGGCTGAATTTTGGTTTAGATTGGATGTCATGCATTTACAACATGGGCCCACAATTCTTTACTTCACTACCTTTTAAAGGAAAAAAATAAACTAGGGGAAGGGTCTCCCTCAAATTTCATTTTTGGTATAGGTATTATTTGGGAAAATGTGAATTTCTAAGGAATTTTTGTAGTCAAAATCCAATCAAATAACTAATGGGTTTAACCTTGAGATGAGCAAAATAGAATCCCATGAAAGGGTGGGTGTGGTAGGATGAGTTGGAGAAGAGGATTCCTTGGAAGATATTAGTGGGAAAGAATTTTAATTTTCTTAATAAAATATGTGCGGCTATTTAGATATATGAAATATATAAAGTAATTATTAGCTTTATCCACAATCAACGTTTGATAACTCAGGAAACCAGGTAAGGTCGTTCAATGAATTTGAAATTTTTACCTACCTTCCAAACATGATCACCTCTACATTTGGAATCCTACTTTTTATAGTGAAGATGAAAATAATACTGCATATTCTATACAATTTCTATATGCACACCATGAATTCTTTGTATCCAAAAAAGTATGCTACAACTAAAACTTAAAAATTAAAAAGTTTGAAAACTCATTTCACTAAGACATCTTAATGCAACATTATCAAAGATTTAACTTCTCGAAAGTGCATTGATCACATACAACTAGAAGTATACTAATGGGAGGTGCTCTTCTTGATTATAAGTTAATTTTTTCTTATGTTTTCCTCTCTCTCTCTCTCTCTCTCTCTCTCTCTCTCTCTCTCAGTTGCTAATTCCTTTTAAAGACCCAATCCATCAATGTAATGGGGCGAGCATCAACTCTCCCAAGGTGAAACAGTCCTCTCATTTGGAAAACGTTAATTTTTTTTAAAAAATAAAATTTAATAATGATTTAAATGGTTTAAAACCAGTTTTTTTAAATAAATAATGTTAATAATAATATTTAGTACAAAATAAAACTGATTAGAAGCTTGATTGACAAGCCAATATAAAGATTACCAAGGATCTAAACCACGAATAGCAAGGATCAAGAGGGCCTCATATGGATCCAACACGAACAATGTGCCCAACATGACGACTGGACCAACATAATGTTTCTAGCAGGAGATGTGGTTGCATGAGTACTTAATACACTTTGGGCTGCATGTGAGCAGTTCTCTTCTAAAAATCCATTTTTAGAAAGAGAACTGATCACCTACAAGCACCTGCTGCACCATCTATTGCATAGTGTGTTTTTAGCTACAAGATGAAAAAGTACTGTGAGGTAAAAAAATAATTATTTTTTGCATCTTGTGGTTGAGTACGCCGCGTGCTCCACAGATAGTGGAGAAAAGGTGAATTGATTATGGACAAGAGGTGGAGCTTTCATGTACTCCTGTGATCTAGACTGATATTTTGTGATATCTCTTTGCAGATGGACCATGCAATAACACTCTTGTATTCAAAGATCATCAGTGCCAATTTTGGACATTTTCAAGTGAATTAAGATGGCTATTGTATTTCTCTTCTTAAGTACCGTTGGGAAGATTGAGATCATAAAATTTTCGCTTTGATCAAATCATATTGGCCAATATTAGATCTAAAATATATGAGCATGCCAGTTGACGTAGGGAGGGACATGATAAGGTCAATCACCGTCTTCCTTCCTTCTGCAGGAGATATTCTCCAAACCCACGGTGCTCCTTGGACTCATCAGAGAGCTTCCTCGAATTCATGAGGGATAAAAGTAAAAATAATTTTTAATAAATTTGAAATAAATTGATTGATGATAAAAAAAATAAAATAAAATTACAACCCTTTAAATAATTAGCTCAAACGTAACACAGGGTTTTAGTCTCAAACACCCTAAAAACGTGACTTACTATAAATAGAAAACTTATTATTTATAAACGGCATCCATTCCTACTAGACTTCATGGTTTTCAGCCAAAAATAGTAAGTGTCCAATTTGGCCCAACCATGCTATTCTCCTCATTTTTCTACGCCCTTTTCATGTTGGGCACGACTTCGACAACTAAAGGATCAAATGTTATTCTCTAACTAAAATTTACTATTTATAGTAAAAATGAAAATAAATGGGATTTTTGACTATGGATCTAATGTAATCTCACAAATCCAGTATGGGAACCCAACATAGTGGGTTGGTTGTATTAAGTAGCTTCTCCTACCCCAAAATCATATATGATGTTGAAAAACTCAGCCCAATTTGCAAGATACGATTGTTTTAAAAGATTATGATAGTCTGGATCATTTCTGCCTTTGATAGGGCCTTCCCTTGTCCATCTTTGTCATGAAAGTATCTGCAACCAACTCTACATCACCGGTGATAGCATAAAAATGATCAAATGACAACACTATCCTTGTTTATCATGTATAAGGAGACCCAGTGGGTGCAGTGTTTTTATTTTAAGTGTACTCATGATGGGTTAGGACTCTCATCCTCATCCCTCACATATATAAGATCAGATCTTGGTCCTCAGTCCCTCTTAAAATCTTGCATTGGTTCTCATCTTTGATGAGAGGTGGTGAAGATCAGGGAAAAGAAGAGAAACTCCAAAGATATAACAATAATATCATGACTTAACAATTTAAGTACTTTTGTCCTCCCAAACTTTGTGATCTCCATGCATAGCTATTTTAGCATGTACTTGAAAAAATCAATTACATGAAAATGTCCAAGTGGGAAATTCTTGGTCATAACCTACTGAAATTGGGTGCAATAAATCAATGGCCTAGATCACTGAACCATCAGCTTCACGTGTAAAAGCTAAAAACCTAATACCATGTTGACGTAGGGATGAACGGGATGAAGTCGATCACCATCTTCTTCAAGGATAACTACTCCGAATCCACAGAACTTCTCTGAACTCCTCAGAGAGATTTCTCGAATCTATGAGGAAAGAAAGCAAGAAAATATAAATAAATTCTAATAAATTTGAAAATTTATTGATTAATAAATAATAATAAAAATAAGTTCACAACCCTTTAAATAGGGATACCAAGCAATGAGAAAGAAATAAGAATCAAACTACGACTAAAGTTCCTAGAATTCGCGACTTACGGTCGTGATGTCTACTAGTGCGCAAGGTTTTCAGCAAAAAATAGTGTCCTATTTGGCTTCACCAAGCTATTTTCCTAATTTTTCTAAGCTCTTTTCGCGTTGGACGCAACTCTTAAAGCCCAACGGATGAAGATAATCAAACTAAAACTTATTATTTATAGTAAAAACAGAATTAAAATAGGGAAACGACCATCGATCTGGTGGTATTTCGCAAATCCGGCTTGGGCAACCTGGCATAGCAGGGTTGGGTGGCCAAAGTAGCTCGTTCTACCCCAAAATCATATATTTTATGTCCGATAACTCATTTCAGATTGCGAGATACGCCTAATTTAAGGTCCGACGATCTGAATCACTTCTGTCATTGACCGGACCTTTTCTAATCCATCTTGGCCATGTAACTGTCCGCGACCCTCTCTACATCACATGTTTGTCATATGCCTAAAAATAATTTCATCTCATTTTAGTTAATGGTACTTGGGAATAATCACATGCATGAAAATTGCACCACAACTGGCATGCCATCTTTTCCCTCACTTTGCAACTTGTGCAGGATGTCTGCATAGATATGCCATGCATGATCACTAGGCACAAAAATCAAGCTGGTCCAGCTATCAAATGGGCCACATTATTAGAATTGATGGAAAATTGCTAGGGTGACTCTATATACAGGTGTGGTCCACTTGTTTTTACTAGATTAATTAGGATGATTTTCTATAGAAGTAATGTTGGATTGGAATCCTCTACAATACATGTTTTATGCAATGCGTGCATGTTCAATGTGGTTTATCAGTTTCTATCCTTGATGTCAGGCCTAAGGCCTAAAATCAGCTAAAATCAGCTAGATCTATAACAGGTGGACCTTCACCAGGTATTGTTCTTGTGTTAGTTCTCCTTTTTTATTGTCACTACTGTTAAATCTTGTAGGGCTGGTACCTACATATCAGCAACCTGTTCATTTTTATTTTAATTTTTCGCTAGGTGGCTATAATTCTGAATATTCTAGTATGGTCATGGAAGTCACAGTCATCTCCTCAGCTGCTACCTTCCCGAAATGCAGGCACTTCTGATTCTAGGTCCATCTCAAGTCTTCATTGGATGGTTCGGATGGACTTCGGCATTCTTTTCCAACAAAAGTTGGGAAGGGAATGCCAACTATAGGTTTGCATATGAGGCTACCATAGTGTGTATCTTTCATTAAACCCATTAATCAGGTATAGCTCACTATGATGAAGAGAAGCAACAAGAATTAGCCTAATACAAAACTCAGCTAGGCAACACCCAAATTTAGTGGTTTAGGAACAATTTTACATTGTTCTCATTGGTGTGGTCCGTATGAGCTTTTAAACAAACTTATTTTTTATATCTTCATTCCAAATAATAATTCTCACATGATGGATAGAGTAATTTCATATATACACAATGCTGGACCCCATAGAGCTTGGGTGTTTTATGCGCTGCATAAATAGGTATTATATACTATTTCGATCCGGTTATGTTCATGGTCAAGCCTACCATTTTCACGGCAGGAATGTCCCGCACAAGAGGCACGATGTGTGTCCTTGCCCATAGGGTGATTATTTATATATCTTTATATTTTCTAAGCCATGATTTACTTGTAATAGAAGGTGGTCACAAAAATATATGAAACCTCTTGACATGACTCAATGAAAAAGTATCATGCATGTGTAAAGATAAGGACTATAATAAATAAATTGAAACTGTCATTTCATTGAGAAAAAAAAAAAATCTTTACTTTTTCACATGGCCCTCACTTTGGCATCTCACATGGTACTTTTTCATTGGACCACTTATTAGGTTTTCTAATTTCTTATGACATGCAAGATAATGAGCCGTCATTATCATTTTCAATTTATTTGAATAGAAAATATGAAAAGTTAATTATAATCATCATATTTTTATATTATAAAACTATTGTAGTCATGTTGATTTTTAGGTGAAACAAACAATGTAATAAAAACATTATTGCAGTGAAATGTAAGTAATGTCAACAAACAATTACAAGAGTAAATAATCATTATTTATTTACAACTATTTACCGTTGTAATTGGAAAATCGAAAAGGCCCTAAGGGCTATAAGATTTCGATAACCGTCTAATTAAAGGCAACTCAAAAGAAAGGGCAAACCTAGAATATTTTCCTCTTTACCTTATCTTTCTCGGACAAAAATGTACGAAAACTCATCCCCTCTTTAAGGATTTCAAGATGTTGTAACCACCATATGTATTTTCAACATCACGTGTCCTTCATTAGCACAAATAAGAGAGAGAAGTGGAGTGAGTTTCCTCTAATATGTGACAAATATCGTTAAGATTATGAAAATCTAGTGTTACAAAAAAATTTAATTATAAATGATTCGCTGGCAATATTATCACAAGATTTTCAAAATATCAGCTATTTATCTTTTTGCAACTTTCTCTTGAAATGAACCCAAAAAGTATTAAAAAAAAAACTAATTTACTATATATTTAAGGTCTTAACATTATTTATTAATTCATGATAATATATAGTTTTTTTTTATTAGTTTATGATAGCATCCTGACGAAAAACCTCAAATTTTCAAAATCTCTTGAGAAATTTCCAAGAACCAAATCTTTAATACCTAAACTAAAGAAAATGGGGTTTTGGACATGCCATGGCCTATGTATTTTCCCTTGGACTTTTCACCTTAAAAATATATATATATATATATATATATATATATATATATATATTTTACTATTAATGGACGGTGCGCGATGTGGGTGCATGTGAGGTAAAAGCTCCTCATGAGTACAAAGTATATAGCTTTAGAACATGTATAGTAAGAGATCAAGTACAACACCGGAAGCATTTGGGTCATTGTGTTATATGTATAACATCCACTCCATTCATCAGGTGCATATGATAAGGTCCAAAAATCAGCATGGTCCAAACCATTGGAGAAAAAAGCAAAATCGCGCATAAAACCATTAAGTTCAAGCGGTTTGGCCTGCCTGAGTTTTGGATTAAGATAATTTTTTGTGTTTCCATTTCTTATTGTGAGGCCCACTTGATATTCATGTTAAATGGAAGATAAACATCATGGTGGCGTCGCACACAAACCGACGGTCAGCATCCTCTCCCCATTGTTCCCCGTGATGTGGCCCAGCTAATTAAGTTGTTGTTTAATTAGGTTTTTGGCCACATAGCCTAAAGCAAGAGGCGAACCTGATGGACAGATATGATGTTAGACACAATATGGTGGGCCCCACAGGAATCGGTGTTATTCATGCTGAGACGAAAAAGAAGAAGAAGCAATGAATGGTACAACTTTACCAATATCTGGCAGGCACACCTCATGCGGAGGTTAAAAAGAAAATTTAGTAAATAGGAGAACATAAGATAAATAGTAAAAAAGAAAAAACTAGAAAAAATAATTATAATAAAAGGAGGGCACTGCCAGCCCTCTCCTAAACTCTAGTTGTTTCCAATATTAGGGCCTGTTTGGCTTTGCTAAAAATTATTATTATTATTATTATTATTTTGTGATTTTGATTCCAACATTTGCTTTTTAAGTGTATTTGGTTAGCCATTTAGTTAATCAATCTTAGAAAAATAAGTTTTAAAATTTACATTTTTTCCCGCTTTGATTAGCTCTTTTTTTAAAAAATATTGTTTAACACACGCGCACACACAACCCCACACACTCACGCGGTAATGGGATTTCACCACCTATGGGTACTCGAACCCTCAACTAGGTGTTGAAACTCCCGACGGTCTACCACCGGGGTAAGAGTAAGGACCCATTAGCATTGTTTCCTAGCTATTCAACTCCTACAAACTTGCCAATAAACACCACAATGCGACGTCTGTTTCTTTTATCTGGTTCACCCTGTTATGTTAGATTATGATGATAAAAAAAGAGGAAGATCTAAGACTTCAGTGAGTTGCGCTAAGGTAGATAGTGTGTATTTTAACACTGAGGTCATAGGTTCTGGTGCCCATGTTGCGTGTAAAAGTGATTGAAAAAAAAAAAGAATTAAAAAACAAAAAATAAAATAAAATAATGGTAAAATGTGAGCTAAGGTTGGGGGAGCGCCTGGCCTGCCTTTATAGCACATTCGGCGGGAAAGTCTTTTCCTGATGCATGTTTACTGAACTTGCTTGTTTTTTTTTCACAGACATGGTGCGCTGGGCTTACATTAATGGTAAACAAGGGAAGCGGATTAGCTGGTGCACCGACCTTAGTGGTGTGTTGATGTCACCAAGTTTTGTGGGCCCCATCATGAGGTTTTTATTATATAAAAACTGTTCATCCATTTAACTAGCTCGTTGTAAGGCTTGAGCCCAAGAATAAGATAGATACAATGATCAAGAGGACCACACTGTAAAAAGCGGTAGAGCATTGGATGTCTATCATTGAAACCTCCGGGGTCACCAAAGATTTGGATCAATTTGACATTTGTTTTTACTCTTCATCTAAGTATGTGAAACAATTGTCCCACTGCTATTTGGGGTGCAGTTCACTTGAGCTTTGGATATGACTCATTTTATGGATCATGCACTTCGATGATCTTACCAAATGGATGAATGGTGTGGATATAATATATACATCAATGTGGGGCCCACTTAACTTTCATCTACTTCTAACCATCCAATCATTAGGGGTTGAGGAGATCATGCGCTCCTCTTCGAGCGCCAAATACAAACCAGCCATGTCGGTGGTATGCGGTACACCAGCTAATCCACTTTCATAAGCATGCTTTTTTTCACCAAGTGGATTGGCTGGTGCAGCTGACACCATTAGCCTGGCTGGTGTGTTGACGTCACAAGTTCTGTGAGTCCCATCATATGGTATATGTTATATGAAAAACGGTCTGTCCATTTGGTGAGCTCGTTGTAAGGCTTGAGCTGAAAAATGAAATGAATTCAAAAATCAAATAGACTAAATTTCAAAAAGTAGCCAGTGATTAAACATCTACCACTGAAACTCATTTGGGTCAAAGAAGTTTTGGATCAATATGATATTTGTTTTTCCTCTTCATCCTAGTCTGTATCACTTCTGAAAGGATTGGATGGAAAATAAATGTTATGGTAAGCTTATGAATGTTTTAATGGTGAGGATCATTATCCCATTTATATTTATGGTATGGTTCACTTGATCTTTGAAAATGACTAATTTTTAGACTAATGCACTAAAATAATCTCACCAAATGGATGAATAGTGTGGATATAATCTCCTTTGAACCGTTCATGCAGCTCGGAGCTCAACAAAGTCAGCGCTCTGTCTTCTCAGGATACGTACCCACACCAGCCAAGTCGGTAGCGTGTGATACACCAGCCAATCCGTTTCACATACATTGTACGGTGGGCCCACATGACAGGATGGTTAACCCTTGGCAACATGTTGCAGGGAGTGAGGTGCGTTTGCAACGTTTCGGCGGGGACGACTTGTTACATCTAGCCAAATGCGCATAAAATTCTGTGGGGCCTACTGCTATGTCTACAATCATCCACTCAGTACATCAGTTTCTCCCCATCATTTTTAGGATGTGATTATAAAATGAGGTAGATCCAAAACTCAGGTGGGCCACCATGCAAGAAGCAGTCGGTGTTACACATTTGGGTCCTATGAATCTTGGATCACATTGGTACGTGTGTCTTCCCTTTGTAGGAATTAGAGTTGGGCATCGTGTCAAGTCGGACCGAGTTAGGGTTGAACCAACTTGATCTGGTTTTGAAATAGGCTTTGGTCGAACTCAAGCCAACTTAGTACTGAGTCCAGCATGTCTGACCCGATCCGAGTCCGGATCTAGCTAGACAGATCCAAACCGAGTCCAACTTGGTCATAAGTATCGAGTCGGATCAAGTTAGCACTAGTATTGAGTTGGATCGAGTTAGCATTGAGTCAGATCAAGAGATGAGAGAGAGAGAGAGAGAGAGAGAGAGAGAGAGAGAGAGAGAGGGTGGTGGTCGTAGTGGTGGATGTGGGCTTGGAAGAGGAGGAGGATGAGGGAGGGAGGGTGAGAGTTTGGAATCGGGTCAGGGTCAGGTTTGACATGTAGGGTTAGAGATACTTAGAAATTAATTTTTTTTTCTTTTATTTTTTTATATACCTAAATTCAAGTCAAGTCAGGTTTCAGATCAAGTTGAGTTTTACCGAATTGTGTTTCGAGTCGAGTTACTAAGTAACACATACTCGCCTCGGTTTGAATTTGGATTGGAAGAAGCTTACTGGGCTTGGACCGACTCACCCATTCAGTTGAGGTCGAGTCGGTGTCTGATCGAGTAAAGTCGTCCCATACCTAACTCTAATAAGAATAACCATGTGAGCACGTTAGATCGCAGATAAACATCATGGTGAGCTTTAATAGCATTTCAATGATAGGTGTTCAATTCCAATGTTTCTCATGGTGTGCTGGACTTGAGTCTGGGATCTGCCTCATTTTTGTGACCCCACCCTAAAATGAGCCGGATAAACTGACGCATGGTGTGGATGTAAGATGGACATTACGGTGGGCCCACAGACTTTTATGATAGATGGGCTCCGTCCATCTGGTCGCTGGATGGACGCACAGCGAGCCACAAAAACGGCTCGAGGAGGGGCTCCGTCCATCAGGTACAAAAACTGACGCCTGCTGGAGACGTCCATACCAATCTGATCGGCGCCACCTAATTCAACGGTAGAAAGCAAAGAGTAATTGATGGGCAAAAGGAAAGTAATGTACGGATTGAATATTAGGTTTGATTTTTGAAAACTAGGCCATCTTTTTCAGGGCCCAAAAGATGAACGACCAGATTAATAATTCAGCTTGCCACGTGTCTGTACATCGCCTATGTTATTTGATACTCTGGCAGTGTCTGTCGCTTGATACGCGGACTTCAAAAATTGTACACGCGCATGCATTAACTCAAATTAAACTGACTAAATTGTGAATCCACTTTCACTAAGTTATAGTCTCAAATTTCAGACTGGTTGAGCAATCCTAACCTCTAATTTGTGGACACTTTTTTATTGAAATTGGACCGTTGGATCTTTTTCATTTGTAACTGTTCAATAAATGTCCACAAATCTAATATTCAGACAATCAAATAACCATAACTTTTTGTGTATTACACATCTGAACTCGGAAAAATACCTTGCCCGGCTCAATTTGTATTTCTTGAATTCCACGTGTGCCGTTTACAAGTGCCTGCATATCATCCATCACATTCTTCAAGAGTATCGAAACTCTTCTCCAACGGAAAATGAAATCCAACCGATTGCTTTTTGCTAAAGATACCGACTTTTCTTCTTTTATTTATAAAAGCTGCTTTCAGTTCCACACGTTGCATTTCCATTGGGCACGGCTTCAGTCTGGGTGAGACCCTGACCGTGGGGCCCACCTTGATGCATGCACCTTATAACCATGCCGTCTATCCGTTTTTAAAAATCATTTTAATGCATTATACCAAAAATAAATCAGATCCAAATCTCAGGTGGACCATAATACAGGAAACAATGGTTATATACCATTAAAAATCTCTCCTGGGCTATAAAAGTTTTGGATTAAGATTATATTTATGTGGTCTCTTCATCCAGGTCTTTTTGACCTTATAAACAGGTTGGATGTAAAATAACTATTCCTGTGGACCCCACAAAGTTTTTAATGGTGGAGATTCAATCGCTACTATTTCCTGTGGTAATAGTCATTCTAAGATTTAGATCTACTTCATTTCTTGAATCATGCAATAAAATCAGCTGTCAAAACGGATGGACGGTGTGAATGTAAACCGTACAAATCACAGTGGGCCCCACAGTTAGGTGTCCACCGACCTCAGTGGATCCGAGGATCACCCAGACCGCCCCCATTTCTAATGGGAAATTTACGAGTGTACGACCCATTTTCGTGACCAAGCCCCCCTCATTTTCCCTTGCGAGAATAAGCCCCATCAGTACGGACGCTTTTCCAAAGGTCGAAAAAGCCCCTGCTTTTTCCTCCAGGCGGGAAAACCGCGCGCTGACGTGCCTTGTAGTCCGAGTTGTAGCAATAGCTACGGTTTATAACGGTAGCTATTTCTACCAAAATACGTCCCTAAAACGGTCTGTCCCGGGTCGGCGAACTAGCGGCTTTGCTACGGTTATAATCCGTAGCCATAGATAGATAGCCATAGCTGGACGACCTATATTGCATCCAATCACACCATGCATTTTTTTTTTAAATTATACATGGAGAACTTTATTCTACCTATAATTTTCTCTAGCACATATGTATATATAAGCATATAAAAATTTTCTCTCTTTTTTCATTTCTTTCTTTATTCATTTAACAAGATATCTTTTAAACTAAAATTAGTTACTTGATGTACCCTATATGATTTTGGGGTAGGAGAAGCTACTTTAACCAACCAACTAGATTATTTTCCAAGATTCCATCAGGTCGATGGTCGAAAATTCATTTCATTCACTTAGTGGTCAATTTCATTCATTTCATTTACTTCGTAATCAATTTCATGTATTTCACGGTCAATCCCGATGATTCCGTTTTGATTCACGATCATTTTCATGCATTTCATGGTCAATTCCCTTCACTTTACGGTCATTTTTATGCATTTCACGGTCATTTCCCTACACTTCACTGTCATTTTCATGCATTTCACGGTCATTCTCAGCGATTCCGTTTTGATTCACGGTCATTTCCATGCATTTCATGGTCAATTCCCTTCACTTCACGGTCATTTCCATGCATTTCATGGTCATTCCCGGTGATTCCGTGTTGAAATACGCAGAAATGACCGTGAAGTGAAGCGAATCAACCGTAAAATGCGTGGAAATGACACTGAAGTGAAGCGAATCGACCGTGAAATGCATGGAAATGACCCTGAAGTAAAGGGAATTGACCGTGAAGTGCATAGAAATGACCGTGAATCAACACGGAATCGGTGGGAATGACCATGAAATGCACAGAAATGACCCTGAAGTGAAGCGAATTGACTGTGAAATGTGTGGAAATGACCGTGAATCAAAACGGAATCGCCGAGAATGACCATGAAATGCATGGAAATGACCGTGAAGTGTAGGGAAATGACCGTGAAATGCATAAAAATGACCGTAAAGTGAAGGGAATTGACCATGAAGTGCATAGAAATGACTGTGAATCAAAACGGAATCGTCAGGATTAATCATGAAATGCATGAAATTGATCACGACGCATTTCAGTTGTAGCGATTGGACCATGAAATGCATGAAAATGACCGTGAAGTGAAGGGGCATGACCGTGAAATGCACGAAAATGACCGTGAAGTGAAGGGGCATGACCGTGAAATCAACACGGAATCGGCGGGAATGACCGTGAAATATATGGAAATGACCGTGAAGTGAGTCGATTGGAACATGAAATGTGCGGAAATGACTGTAAATCAACACGGAATCGGCGGGAATGACCGTGAAATACATGGAAATGAGCGTGAAGTGAGGCGAATGGACTATGAAATGCACGGAAATGACCGTGAAGTGAAGGGGCATGACCGCGAAATGCATCGAAATGACTGTAAATTAACATGGAATAGGCGGGTATGACCACGATATGTATGAAAATGAGCATGAAGTGAAGCAATTGGACCGCGAAATGCTTGAAAATGGCCGTGAAGTGAAGTGAATTGACCATGAAGTGCGTCGAAATGACCGTGAATGTAAACGGAATTACCAGATATGACCGTGAAATGCATGGAAATGGCTGTGAAGTAAGAGAATTGACCGTGAAGTCCTTGGAAATGGCCATGAAGTGAAGTGAATTGACCGTGAAGTGCGTTGAAATGACCGTGAACGTAAACGGAATTGCCGGATATGATCGTGAAATGCATGGAAATGGCTGTGAAGTGAAGAGAATTGATCGTGAAGTCCTTGGAAATGGCCGTGAAGTGAAGTGAATTGACCCTGAAGTGCATCGAAATAACCGTGAACGTAAACAGAATTGCCGGATATGATCGTGAAATACATGGAAATGGTCGTGTAGTGAAGAGAATTGACCGTGAAATGCTTGGAAATGGCCGTGAAGTGAAGTGAATTGATCGTGAAGTGCATCGAAATGACCGTGAACGTAAACGGAATTGCCGGATATGACTGTGAAATGCATGAAAATGGCCGTGAAGTGAAGAGAATTGACCGTGAAGTCCTTGATATTTATAGCTACGGTTAATTTGCTTCACTTCAGGGACATGACCGTGAAATGCACTGAAATGACCGTGAATCAACACGGAATCATCGGGAATGACCATGATATGCCTAGAAATGAGCATAAAGTGAGGCGATTGGACCGTGAAACGAGCGGAAATGACCGTGAAGTGAAGGCGCATGAACGTGAAATGCGTCGAAATGACTGTGAATCAACACGGAATAGGCGGGAATGACCGTGATATGCATTGAAATGACCGTAAAGTGAGGCGATTGGACCGTGAAATGTGCAAAAATGACCTTGAAGTGAAGGGACATGACCGTGAAATGCGTCGAAATGACCGTGAATCAACACAGAATAGGAGGGAATAACTGTGATATGCATGGAAATCACGGTCATTCCCGCCTATTTCGTATTGATTCACAATCATTTCGGCGCATTTCACGGTCATGCCCCTTCACTTCACGGTCATTTTCGCGCATTTCACGGTCTAATTGCCTCACTTCACGGTCATTTCCATGCATATCACGGTCATTCCTACCTATTTAGTGTTGATTCACGGTCATTTCGGTGCATTTCACGGTCATGCCCCTTCACTTCAAAGTCATTTCGGCGCATTTCACAGTCCAATCGCTACACTTCACCATGAAATGAGTCGAAATCACCGTGAATCAACACAGAATAGGCGGGAATGACCGTGAAATGCATGGAAATGACCGTGAAGTGAAGCAAATTAACCGTGAAATGCTTGGAAACGACCATGAAGTGAAGGGGCATGACCGTGAAATGCGTCGAAATGACCGTGAATCAACACGGAATAGGCGAGAATGACCATGATATGCATGGAAATCACGGTCATTACCTCCTATTCCGTATTGATTCACGGTCATTTCGGCGCATTTCACGGTCATGCCCCTTCACTTCACAGTCATTTCCGCGCACTTCATAGTCAATTCGCTTCACTTCACGGCCGAGATTAAACCTTCCAATCCCTTTCAATCCCCCGAACCAAACACGTCCCAAGCATTTTTAAAGGGATTAGGGTGGATTGGATGGGATTTAAGGGCCTGTTTGGCTGGGCGAATCCCATGGGATTAGGAGGGATGGGATGGATTTTAAGGGCCCGTTTGGATGGGTGGATTGGAAGGGATTGAATGGTATTAGGGTGGATGACATGGATTTCAAGGCAATGATGGTGTTGTCAGTGGATTGTCTTAAGATCCATGGGATTGCTATATCCGAGGATTGCTATATCGAGTCTGTTTGGCACGCCGAGCCAATCCCGAGGTTAAACCTTCCCATCCCTTCCAATCCCTCGAACCAAACACGTCCCAGGCAATTTTGAACGAATTAGGGTGGATTGGATGGGATTTAAGGGCGTGTTTGGTCAGACGGATCCCATGGGATTTGGTGGGATGGAATGGTTTTTAAGGTAATGATGGTGGTGTCAGTGTTTGTCTGTTGATCCCATGGGTTTGGGATAGCCCATGGGATATCCAGCAGGGTGTTTGGATACTCACAAATGGATGGGTTTGCATCTCCATTGCTTCTCATGGTGTGCCCCACCCACTGTTTTATAGCTGCCTTAAAATAACTTCATGGCATTTAGTAGGCAGGTGAAAATGATGGACGGAGTAGATATCTCATTGATATCTTGGTGGGCCCTACATAGCAGTGAAAACCTTTGTCTCAGGATCGGTGGAATCCAGGCACTGCGTTCGAGATGGGGTGGGATGGTTTTTATCCCGCCGTCCCAAATAGAGAAGGGGATGGGATGTAAGCAGTATAACCCACGTAAAAGGTGGATAACCCATATCCAGTGCCCGGCCAAACACGCCCTAAAGGTAATGATGGTGTTGTTAGTGGATTGTCTTAAGATCCATGGGATTGCTATATCCCAGGATCAGATCACCCGGTCAGTTTGGCATGCCCGACCAATCCCGGATTTAACTTCCAATCCCTTCCAATCCGTCCGGCCAAACGGGCCCTAAGGTAATGATGGTGGTGTCAATGGATTGATTTAAGATCCATGGGATTGCTATATCCCGGAACAAGTTCATTGGGTCTGTTTGGCATGCCGAGCATATCCTGGGATTTTACCTTCCACTCCTTCCAACCAAGGGATGGGATCAATTTTAAGCTAATGATGGTGATGTCAGTGGATTGTTTTAAGATCCATGGGATTGCTTATATCCCGGGACAAGTTCACAAGGTCTGTTCGGCTTATCATTCATATCCCGGGATTTCGCAATCCCATTCCTCCTAATACCGTGGGATTAGTTCGACCAAACAGGCCTTAAAGGTAATGATGGTGATGTCAGTGGATTGTCTTAAGATCCATGGGATTGCTATCTCCTGGGATCAGGATCTCGTGTCTGTTTGGCAGGCCTAGCCAATCCGGGGATCTATCTTCCAATCCCATCCAATCTACGCAACCAAACATGCCCTATATGATTTTGGGGTAGGAGAAGCTACTTTAACCAACCAACCTGGTTATTTTCCGTGCATTTCCATCAGGTCGATGGTCGAAAATTCATTTCATTCACTTAGCGGTCAATTTCGTTCATGACCGTGAAGTGAAGGGGCATGACGTGAAATGTGACGAAATGACCGTGAATCAACACGGAATCGGCAGGAATGACCGTGATATGCATGGAAATGAGCGTGAAGTGAGGCAAATGGACCATGAAATGTGTGGAAATGACCGTGAAGTGAAGGGGCATGATCGTGAAATGCGTCGAAATGACCGTGAATCAACACGGAAAAGGTGAGAATGACCGTGAAATACATGGAAATGGTGGTTAAGGGGGGCGATTGGACCGCGAAATGCGCAGAACTGACCATAAAGTGAAGGGACATGACCGCAAAATGCGTCGAAATCACCGTGAATCAACACGGAAAAGGCGGGAATGACCGTGATATGCATGAAAATGAAGGTGAAGGGAAGCGATTGGACCGCGAAATGCGCGGAACTGACCGTGAGGTGAAGACAAGTGACCGTGAAATGCGTCAAAATCATCGTGAATCAACACGGAAAAGGCGGGAATGACCGTGATATGCATGAAAATGGGGGTGAAGGGGGGCGATTGGACTGCGAAATGCGCGAAACTGACCGTGAGGTGAACGCCGGTGACTGCGAAATGCATCAAAATCACCGTGAATCAATACGAAAAAGGCGGGAATGACCATGATATGCATGGAAATGGGGGTGAAGGGAAGCAATTGGACCGTGAAATGCGCAAAACTGACCGTGAGGTGAAGACGCGTGACCGTGAAATGCATCAAAATCACCGTGAATCAACACGGAAAAGGTGGGAATGACTGTGATATGCATGGAAATGGGGGTGAAGGGAAGCGATTAGACTGCGAAATGCGCGGAACTGACCGTGAGGTGAAGACGTGTGACAGCAAAATACGTCGAAATCACCGTGAATCAACACAGAAAAGGAGGGAATGACTATGATATGCATAGAAATGGGGGTGAAGGGGGGCGATTCGACTGCAAAATGCACGTAATTGACCGTGAAGTGAAGGGACATGACCGCGAAATGCATCGAAATCACCGTGAATCAACATGAAAAAGGTGGGAATGACCGTGATATGCATGGAAATGAAGGTGAAGAGAAGCGATTGGACTGTGAAATACGCAGAACTGATCGTGAGGTGAAGACGCGTGACCGCGAAATACGTCGAAATCACTGTGAATCAACACTGAAAATGCAAGAATGACTGTGATATGCAAGGAAATGGGGGTGAAGGGGGACGATTGGACTGCGAAATGCGCGGAACTGACCGTGAGGTGAAGACACATGATCGCGAAATGCGTCGAAATCACTGTGAATCAACACGAAAAAGGTGGGAATGACCGTGATATGCATGGAAATGGGGGTGAAGGGAAGCGATTGGACCACAAAATGCATGGAACTGACCGTGAGGTGAAGACGCGTGACCGCGAAATGCGTCGAAATCACCGTGAATCAACACGGAAAAGGTGGGAATGACCGTGATATGCATGGAAATGGGGGTGAAGGGAAGCGATTGGACCTCAAAATGTGCGGAACTGACCGTGAGATGAAGACATGTGACCGCCAAAATGTGTCAAAATCACCGTGAATCAACACAGAAAAGGCGGGAATGACCGTGATATGCATGAAAATGGGGGTGAAGGGAGGCGATTGGACAGCGAAATGCGCGGAACTGACCGTGAAGTGAAGGGACAAGACCGCGAAATGCATCGAAATCACTGTGAATCAACACGGAAAAGGCGAGAATGACCGTGATATGCATGAAAATGGAGGTGAAGGGAAGCGATTGGACCATAAAATGCGCGGAACTGACTGTGAAGTGAAAACGTGTGACCGCGAAATGCGTCGAAAGCACTGTAAATCAACATGGAAAAGGCGGGAATGACCGTGATATGCATGGAAATGGAGGTGAAAGGAAGTGATTGGACCACGAAATGCGTGGAACTGACCGTGAAGTGAAGACGCGTGATCCTGAAATGCGTTGAAATCACCGTGAATCAACACGGAAAAGGCAGAAATGACCATGATATGCATGGAAATGGAGATGAAGGGAAGTGATTGGACTGCGAAATGTGCGGAACTGACCGTGAAGTGAAGGAACATGACCGCAAAATGCATCGAAATCACCATGAATCAACACGGAAAAGGCGGGAATGACCGTGATATGCATGGAAATGGGGGTGAAGGGGGACGATTGGATCGCGAAATGCATGGAACTAACCGTGAAGTGAAGGGATATGACTGCAAAATGCGTCAAAATCACCGTGAATCGACACGAAAAAAGTGAGAATGACCGTGATATGCATGGAAATGGCGGTGAAGGGAAGCAATTGGACCGCGAAATGTGCGGAACTGACCGTGAAGTGAAGACGCGTGACCGCGAAATGCATCGAAATCACCGTGAATCAACACGAAAAAGGCAGGAATGACCGTGATATGCATGAAAATGGAGGTGAAGGGAAGCGATTGGACCGCAAAATGCACGGAACTGACCGTGAGGTGAAGACGTGTGACCACGAAATGCGTCGAAATCACTGTGAATCAACATGGAAAAGGCGAGAGTGACCGTGATATGCATGGAAATAGAGGTGAAGGGAAGAGATTGGACCGTAAAATGCGCGGAACTGACCGTGAAGTGAAGGGATATGACTGTGAAATACGTCGAAATCACCGTGAATCAACACGGAAAAGGCGGGAATGATTGTGATATGCATAGAAATGGGGTGAAGTGAAGCGATTGGAGCGCGAATTAGTTACAAATGATCGTGAGGTGAAGACGCATGACCGTGAATTAGTTGTAACTGACCGTGAAGTGAAATGCATCGAACTGACCGTGAATCAATACGGAATAGTCGGGAATGACCGTGAAATGCATGGAAATGACCGTGAAGTGAAGCGAATTGACAGTGAAATGCATGGAAATGACCGTGAAGTGAAGGGAATTGGCTGTGAAATGCATGAAAATGACTGTAAATCAAAACGGAATCGCTGGGATTGATCGTGAAATGCATGAAAATGATTATGAAGTGAAGTGAATTGATTGTGAAATGCATGGATATGACCGTGAAGTGAAGGGAATTGACTGTGAAATGCATGGAAATGACCGTGAATCAAAACGGAATTGCCGGGATTGACCAAGAAATGGATGGAATTGATCGCGAAGTGAAGCGAATTGACCGTGAAATGCATGGAAATGACCATGAAGTGAAGGAAATTGACCGTGTAATGCACGAAAATGACCGTGAATCAAAACGGAATCGCCAGGATTGACCCTGAAATGCATGAAAATAACCATGAAGTGAAGCGCATTGACCGTGAAATGCATGGAAATGACCGTGAAGTGAAGGAAATTGACCGTGAAATGCATGAAAATGACCGTGAATCAAAACGGAATCGCCGGGATTGACTGTGAAATGCATGGAATTGATCACGAAGTAAATAAAATGAGCGAAATTGACCGTGAACTGATTGAAATTGACCATGAAGTGAATAAAATGGATTTTCGACCATCGACCTGATGGAATCTTGAAAAATAACCAGGTTGGTTGGCTAAAGTAGCTTCTCCTACCCCCAAAATCATATAGGGTACGTCAAGTAACTAATTTTGGTTTAGAAGATATTCTTGTTAAATAAAAAAAGAAAGAAATGAAAGAAAAGAGAAAAAAAATTATATGCTTATATATACATATTTATATAAATATGTATTAGAGAAAATTGTAGGTAGGATGAAGTTCTCCATGTAAAAAATTTAAAAAAAAATTAAAAAAAAATTCATGGATTGGCACAGACTACAGTTATGGCTACGGTTATAATCTGTAGCTATAGGGGTCGTCAGATGGGTGTGGCTCCGCCAGATCAGCGCTCCCCCGCCGGATAGGTCAGCGAGTGGGCGAGCACCCTAGTACAGCGCGCCCACCCCGGACAGACCCCTTTGCTACGAATTTGGTAAGTATGGCTACAGTTATAATTAGCCAAATCTTTGTATCTAATAAAATAAAAATCTGTTTTTTTTAAAAAAAAAAATTTAACGTCGAATCTTTATTTTTTTTGGGTCCCATCATGAGGTCTATGTTATATCTAAACCGTACATCTATTTGGCGAGCTCATATTAAGGCTTGAGACAGAAAATAAGACAGATCTAACTATCAAGTGGACCACACTTTAAAAGGCAGTGGGGAATTGAACATCTACCATTGAAACCCTTTTAGGGGTTACAGAAGTTTTGGATCATTATGAAATTTGTTTTTCCTCTTCATCCAGGTCTTTGTGACCTTACGAATAGATTGGATGGACAATAAATGTTACGGTGGGCCCTACAAAAGTTTCAACGATGAAAATCAAATTTTTGCTGCTCTTTGTGGTGTGGTCCAGTTGATCTTTGGATAATGCTCCAAAATGATCTCAAAATATGGATGAACATTGTGGAATAATAAATACGTAACTGTGGGGCCCACGTAACGTTGATCTCTTTGAACCGTTCGTACAGCTCAGAGTTCGAGGAGCGTCACGCTCGTCTTCGAGCACCAGCCGATCCGCTTGAAGGTAAAGCAAGGGCATTTTCGACCTTTGGCAAGTCGTCCGTACAGCTGGGGCTTATTTTCGCAAGGGAAAATGAGGTGGGCTTCCTCTCGTAAATGGGTCATGAATGGGTCGTACAGTCGAAAATTTCTCCATTTCCATGGGAGGATGATATGGTAGGCAGAGCGATCTCTCCATAGTACACATGGCAGACTGATGGATCAATTATAGCCGTCCATCTGGAGATAACTAACCATGGTGGGCCTTTATTTCAAATTTCAAAGTCAGTAGGAAGCTCTATCATTTGCTTTTCTTCACTTGCCTTCGTTGGAAGACAACCTGTATCGACTTTTGTTTATTACCGTTCCTTTTGAGGCCACTGATCAGATTGATAAGATAATTTAGTGGAGTTGCATTTTGAACCATCTGTCATCTGCATTACAAAAAACTAGATGGACGGTCTTAATTGATAGGGGACCGTGCCACATATGCTGTGGAGAGATTTTCTACCATATACCGGATTCCTGTTCATTGAAGTCTTTGTGCCAACTATAAAATTGTGTTTGTCACTGTCACTGAATTATTGCCAACATGTGAGATTCATGCATCTCAATCCGGCTATCCACATCATAGGGCCCATTATGAGTAAGAACTTAACTTTAAAACAATGATTAACTCTAATAATACAATTAGTCGCCCTTAAGTGGTGTTTAAAGGGATTTGGAAGGTGTCCAAATTCATTGTAGTAGGTTGATTTATTTTTTATTTTTTAGCTACTAGGCCCGCCCAGTTAATGGATTAAACGGTGATAGCCTCTTGAGGTCTAGCTTGTCAAGACAATATCTTGTATGGTTCATAATATGGTAGATTAATTACTTCTATATTTGTCAGGTAATTGAAATAAGGAAGGATTATTTAACAAATGGCTTGTCATAATTCACATTGTCTAGTAAGAAGTTATCACATGTCGGTTATATAGAAATAATAAAGTAAATCTTACTCGTAATAAATAAGAGTCGTAGGTACTTAATGATTAGTGTAAAATAGCCTACAAAAAGTAAAATAACTCATAGCCGTATGCATGTCTACAATAGAGAATGTGGAAATTATTATTATAATATTTGGTCATCACATGTATGACATATGTGGATTGTAGTGCATGAAATAAGTTTTTAAAAATCTACCTATAATGAGTTTTCGCAATCCAATTTATGCATGACATGGCCGTTGTAAATTAGAAATAGATCCATAAAAAAAAGAAAATTATTTCTAGTTATTTTTTCAAAAAATATAAATTTTGGACAATTATGAGTCTATTTAAATGCAATCCAATTTATGCATGACATGGCCGTTGTAAATCAGAAATAGATCCATAAAAAAAAAGAAAATTATTTCTAGGATAATCGATATTTTTTCAAAGGAAATATAAAATTTGGACAATTAACAGAAAGTCTATTTAGAATTAAAAGTAAATAACTAGGCACCAATGCTATCGAAGGTACTATCATTATATTTGCATCCCTAACTATAACATTATTTTATTATAGAACGTCACATTCGTTCATATCATATTTCATTGTACGCTTATTAGGCCTATTCCCAGTTTCATTGGATAAGAAGATAGCAGTAACAATCCTCTAAGGAAATCAGTAGATATAGATTAAATATTTAAATTCTGTCTGATCACACTTAAGAATGTAGAATTGTCAACCGATATTATAGTTATGCCAATGAGAGAGTATGACATTATACTAGGAATGAATTAATTATCTTTATACCAGACCAGAATCGATTCTTTCAAAAACAATGTGCTTTAAACATTGTCAGGCGACCACCATTACAATTCCATGGCACACGAAGGAAGGAAGCACCAATTAGCTTATTAGCTATTTCAAAAGCTAACCTGAATGAAGGAGTAAAACAAATCCTAATTATTAACAAATTTGTGAAAGTATTCCAGTATATTTCAGAATTCCCTTAAAAAAGAGATGTAGATTTTGACGTCCATCTTGTGCTTTGAACCGCCCAAGTTGAGTCGAAAGAATTAAAAGAACCAGGGTTTCATTAAGCCAAGTACATTACCATGGAGAATGTCGATTTTATTCATAAAGTAAAAGTACGGTTTTATGAGGTTATGTATTGACTATGGATAACTTAATAAGGCGACCATCAAGATTAGGTATCTACTACTGGGAATAAATGATTTATTTGATTAGTTAAATAGAGTGCTATACTTTTTGAATATAGACCTATAGTCTGATTATCGCCAGATCCGTAAAATGGCTAGGTTTTTCTGACATAAAAGATCTGAACAGCATGAATCACCTGATAGACGGCTTAGATTTCACACATGTGTCACATTCAGATACTTGAGTCCGAATGTGGTCGTGTACAACTCGAAATTACGTTTGCTGAACCTTCCAGGCAATAGGCGATTCGAAGCATCTTCGCATATAAAAGCAGAGGTCATGTACTAGCGAATGGACGAAATTCATGGCTCAAGGAAACTCCTGTCAGCCTCTAATCAATGGTAATTCTTTCATTCTCCGAGCCTTTTAGAAATCGTTATTATCTTCTCTTTATCTTTGTTTGTTTGTTTTTTTTTTTATTTAATTAGTATTTTTTATGCAAAGGACTTATAGTCGATACCTTTGCATTTGTTAGTAATATTAGTGTTGAGCTATATTACGTTAGGATAGATATTTTATTAATATTCTAGTTATTATTGGTGGATGATATTGGCGATGGACATTATATTGGTAATGGATTTGAATTTGCATATCATGGTATCCATGCATTTAATTAACTAGATTTAGAAAATTTGTTGTTATGTTGTACTTTCATTAATATGATTCAGATGTAACCTGCATAGTATTTGTGCGTTAGAGACAATATGCTTATGAACATGTGTTTGTAGTGAATCTATTTATAACTAAAATGTCCCAAGTAAAATCTTAAGGAATATTTCTTCACTATGTTGGCTCTTGATGCCTTCTATTTGATATATGCGGATGACTTAGGAATAAAACCGGATTGTGGTGCAATCGGGGTGCTCCAATAGATTTCTAATCTTACCCCTTCTAAGTGGTTGTAT
This sequence comes from Magnolia changhungtana, assembly GCA_030180095.1. Lineage (NCBI taxonomy): Eukaryota > Viridiplantae > Streptophyta > Magnoliopsida > Magnoliales > Magnoliaceae > Magnolia > Magnolia changhungtana. Next base: position 853,922 of record JASAUF010000224.1, on the reverse strand, counting down.
ATCCTATACATATTAATTATATTGTGATTTATATAGTCCCCATCTAGGTGAACACCATTTTAGATTGTATATTTTGGATTCTTTCATAATATTTCTCTTACATAATTACCTACTTATCTTTGATACCCGCTATTTAAATGAGCGCTATTCTAATTTTTACACGAATGTTAATTTGAATCTTTTGGATTTTTATCTAGTTCACACCCAAGATATTAGGGATCGAACATGTACTTAACCTCTAAAATTTGAGGTGTAACACGCGACCTCGATGGTACCTGCATTAATGATATCTTGTTGGTGTTTTGAAACAGTCGCAGGTGGGAGTGAGTGGCCAACTCAGTGTTACCATTCTTCTAAATACACATAGTATCAACATAATCAAGCACAGGTAATGATAGCTCATAATTACAAACAACTTCATAATATAGTTAATTGAATATATCTATGACATGATATGCATATAGATGTCCTGTGAATCAAACCGACGGTGATATGCCCCGTCACCAAAATCACATGCAAAATAATCAAAACTAAAGTAATATGGCTCATTATCAATATTATCCATAAATGAAAACAAATAGACAATAATAAGGCTCGTCGCCAACATTACCCACAAGTGTCATCACATGCATGCTTTAACAAAGCCTTTATTAATCCATTTATATATAGCTATATTGATGAAGTTAAGATACCACAATGAAATCATATGTCAAATAAAACGGTTCATATAATTAGTCGCTAGTGTTTCTTTATCCAAATTAGGATTTGTCACCTAAATTCAACTGTGAATAATCGTTCCAAAGGTAGGGGCTTGTTGCCCAAATAAGGTATAATCAACATGGTAAGGGCTTGTTACTGATACTGAATATTAATAATCAATTTAAAGTTACAGATCACTAAAACAATATGATAAGGGCTCGTCACCCAAGATCAACAAAGAAGTAGTAGGCTCGTCACCTACATTGGTGTTGACTGGACACTATGCTGGTCTAATTAATCAGCGTAGGACGATAACTCGGATATAGTGTCTCATACCATCATGCTCGACCCATGAGCCTTTACTAAAAAGATAGAATCGTACTAATAGTTATAATTAAGACTTCAATCCAAAGGGAATCATGGTATCCCAAATGCAATAGGGTGTGATACAACAATCAAATACATAAGTAATTAACTCTGAGTTGGACTTATTCAGTTGATAAAGAGAACTCTAGTGAAACTGACATTGGGTGTGAAACAGCCCACGCAGTCTTTATACTGTCGATCAACCGTGTTCTGCCTTGGTCGACCGAGTAAGTCTGTGATGACAAACTAAAGGTATAGGCAATCCACTCATTCAAACAATTCTCAGAGTTTGATCCATAACTAAGCATATGCATATTACCATATACATGTTGTAAGCATATAATAATTGAATATATCATCATATTGAATCGTTTTGAATTATACTCAAACACCTAACCAACAATCCAAGTAACATGTCAAATCACATAGAAGGTCTCTACAACTACAAGCACATACAAACAATCATTTCATCAAGCATGTTATCATTAAATTAGCAATTATAATAAAAATCATAATAACAGGATATTTCTAACATTTGTATCATAGAAAATTGCAACAAAATTCAATAATCATTAATTGAAACTATCAATGGTTGATAAATAAGAATTTAGAAAAATAATTCTAACCTTTTGGTGAAGATTATAATTCTAGATTGTACTTAAGGTCATGAATTAGAAAGAAACTCTATCTCTCTAACTTAATTTTAAGGAAAATATAAATAAGAATATGAAATTATAGATTAACTATATAATTACATTGTAGGGTTTGGATTTACTTAAAATTGAATGTAAATGTAGAGTATGTAGAAGAATTAGGCAACTCCTAGGGTGTATTACAACAAATCCATCATTTTAGAGTAAAATTCCTAATTTCTATCTTTTAATTGCAATTTTTCATCTCTACTTTTTAATTTATCTAAATTAGGTCAAATTTTGGATAAAAATGAATGCTACCTTAAAAATGATATTTATAATCTTATTTAGGGTTTTAGTTGTCATAGAAATGAAGCTAATTGCTTGTCAGTACAATAATAGGTTAATTCTAGATTTACAGACCCACATTGGAATGCACAGGTCAAACTAAGCTAATGAATAATTACATCAAGCAATGATCTATACAAAATTGTGCTCATATTGTAATTTGGATGCATCGATCGATGAATACGACCAGGAGATCAATTCAATGGTGACTGATCATCGATCAAGGTCTTAACTATAGGATTTTTTGAGGAACGATAGTCAAGGTTGATATCCTCAAATTGATTATGATCCAACAGTACAAAATTTTCAACTTTAAATAAATCTAAATCAACATAATTAACTTATATTTTAGAAAATATAAAGAAAACTTTCATTCTATACTTGGGTTTTTCACACATCTCATGTATTGCTTGTGGCTCAAAGTTGAATGATTTGATATATGTTTTCAAACATCCAATCCATGTGGGACGTCAAGCTTACTAAAACGAATATTTTTCTATAACCTCATGGTCTGTGGCCCATTAACGAGTGGTATAGAGCTTATTTAGTTAATTTAACCATTTCTAACGTGATTTACAAAGTTCAGTTTCTTGTGTATAATGGATGTGGTTTGAATGATCTAAGTTTATTGTTTGGTCTTCACGAGAGTAATAGAAAAGATGATTTGGTCCTAAAACGCTATACCATTGATTCTAAGACCATAAGGGTATTTTAGTCAATTCAGTTAATATGTATGGGATAATGTAGATCTGATCCATTTGTTATCTTAATTCGGGTGAATTTACATTTAACTACGGTTATTCTAATTAATCAAATGTGAGTTTCCTAGATCTTGGTCCTCGATTAATAGATCATATGGTTAGGCCCAAGATTTAGGTGATCGAGAGTATTCATTAGGTTCCAATAAGTATTCAATCGAATTTATACGATGCCCTAGTGGTAACACCTACATATATGTTAGGATCAAGTATGGTGAAATATATGATGTATTGTAGACAACCACATACCATTGATTGAATTCATATATAATAATAGTTTTTAGTCGAGCATCGCCATGACAACTTTCGAAGACTTGTACAAAAGAATCTATAAATCGCAAAAGTGGGCGAAAGAACATTATTGAGAATCAAATTAGTCCAAGAAACATCAAAGAAGATCGTCATCATCAGAGAATGTATATACACCACTTAGAGCCGCTAGAAGAGCGACACCAATAATCGTAAAAAAGATTTAGAGTTCTTCATAAGTGACCACGTATTTTTAAAAGTATTATCAATGAAATGAGTCATGTAATTTGGAAACAAAGAAAAGCTGGCATCTCGTTACATCAAGCCATTTGAAATCCTATAGAAAGTAAGTATCATGGCCTACAGAGTACCTTTGCCCTCCACAACTTTCTAACATTCAAGATGTATTTCACGTATCAATTTTACAGAAGTACGAAAGGTATGTATCACATGTCATCGATTGGTAGTCACTAGAAATCCGAGAGGATGTTATGTATGTAAAACAACCAGTTTGCATCCTCATTAAAAGGACCAAATACTCTGAATTAAGGTTGTACCACTCGTAAAAATACAATGAGGGCATCACGATAAAGAAGAAGCTTTGTGGGAATGGAATGACAAATTTTGAAAAAAGTACCCACATGTTTTCATACCATAAATACGTTAACTTTCAAGGAGAAATTTTTTATTAAGAGGTAGAATGTAGTAACCCAAAATTTTTTGTGCATGTGCAGGTACCCAAGCAATCATTTGAACGCACATTTTCTTGTTTCCCGCCCGTTTATCTGCCACACATGAGATCAAGGTACGTGATCATTTACTTATCTATTCACTTACGCGATCGTAAGTTATCATATCATTTATCTAAGTTATTTATTTGATGACTTAGCAAAATGATTCATCTGAAAACCCACTTAGTAATTTGTTCACGAAAGTAACCATACATTAACTTATAGATAGAATTAGACCTTTATCGATTTAATTACTTTACCCATATCTCATATCTAACGGTACATCGCACTTGTATCCGCCAACAGAGCAACCTAATTTCCAAAATAAACAACCCATGTCAAAATCCTTGAGATATAATTAAGGTCGTGTGGGACCACAGATGAGTAGAGATCATTGAAACTCATATTGGTCGTCATCGAGAGATTGTATGTCAATGTTGGTTGTCAAATAGAGTCATAAAATGGTGATCGGACATTAAGTTTCACCCCAATCGAATGGTTCAAATTAGAGTCACACGTGTTTTTAATTTTAGAGTGTAACTGAGAAAGCTAAAGAACCTAAAGTCACTGGACTGTTAAGGATTTTGCCCTACAGAATCACACAGATCTAGATCTAGGATAGTAATCCAATGACACCAAGCACACACAAGAGAACACAGATTTAACGTAGAAAACCCTTGCGGAAAAAAACCACGACACAAAGCGACAGATCTTCACTATGAAAATAGAAATTACAAAGAGAGAGGACTTACCTGATTTGAACAACCTCGAATCTCACCCTTGCTACACCCTTTGATAACCCTAGAACCCTTTAGAATACCTTTAGGAAGCCTTAGAAATTTTCTATTAGAATAGTCCTAGGGACCCCTATTTATAGTTTAGGAAACTTCCCTTTCGCATCCCAGTTGCGAAAGGACTCAGATTTAAGACATCTCGCAACAATCTCCACCATGTCTTCAATCTTCAACCGTATAGCTTCTTGACCTCTTCTCTTATTTCTGCATCACTTCATAGCTTCTCTTGCACACTCCATCTTCCTTTTACGCCATCGCCAAGCCCAGAGAAGTTTTACAGACCTTGAACTTCTCTACAGGAACGATCTAGGAGAGCATGTCTGTCGGATCAGAATCCACGTGCCCAACTATCTTTGCTCCTGTCTTCTCAAAAGGAAAGACGTAGTCTTCTTATCATCTCACTGCTACCCAATATTGCTTGCCGGGGTACTTGCTCACAACACTGATAGACTGTGAAATAATCGGTCTAATCCGGACCATGACATATCCACATTCGAATAAGGCTCATGAGATATCCTGCTTTTTCTCATCTGTTTTGGGACATGTCATGAGGAAAACTTGAGGAGAGACGCATAGAGAACACTCTCCGGCTTTACCCAGCCCATCACATCCTTGATCAATACCTACATACAATATATTCCTCCTATGATTACTAAAGCCTACTCCTCATTCAGTCTCAATGCCAAGAACCATCTTTGCAGCAGCCCGATCCTTCATCCTGAATGTCCCACTTAACCGAGTCTTCAATACATTGATTTCAGATATGTCATAATTGGTGATCTACATGTCATCAATTCCTGACTCACCATGAAGGAATCAGACCACTGCCTAGGCGATAGGTCGAACCACGACCTCTTGCAAAGTATTTTCTCAGCCCCTTTAACTTTGAACCACTCTGGTTACTTCATGTAGATCTTCTCTTCACTTTTCCTTACAGAAGTGCACACTCCACATTCATCCTTATAGCTCAAGATCACATTGGCCAACCAGTGCCAATCATGGATCTAATAGACACCTGCTATACCGTCAGTGCGAATATCTCTGAGAAGCCGATCCCTTCTCTCTGAGCATAACCCTTTGCTACCAACCTCGCCCTATATCTATGCTGTATCCTCCTAAAGATTCACTTGCATCCAACCGCTTTTAAGCCCACTGGAAGCTCCACTAGCTCCCATATGTCGGTCTGGTACAACGAATCCATCACATCGCTCATAGTCACCTTTCACATCTCAGCACCAGGCTCACCTAGAGCCATCTGAATAGAAGATGAATTTCTCGTGATATTGGAGTCGTCCATGTACCTCACCGATATCTTGTGATCATGCCATGTGGTTCTTCTCACAGGTGGCTGTTCCACCTGATCTATATCCCTGTCCGCACGTCAACCTTCCTGCCCTGCCCGCTCATGTGGCTATGCCCATCATGCCACACACATACAGAGGTGAAATCCACTACATCCACTGCAGCTCCACCTTTTGAAGTGCTCCCGATCAACCTGTACAAGTTACCGAGTCGTTGCGCTTTCATGATTACCTGTGCCTCCTTAAATACCTTAAGAGCACTATCAATACCTGTGTACTTGCATCCTTTTGCCTCAAGTACACCAAGAGAAATCAGATTCTGCTTCAAATCAAGAACGTGCCTGACATCAGTCAGGGTACGCTCCACCCCATCAAACATCCTAATGCGCACCGTATTAATAGCCACAACATTACAGGCAAAGCCATTGCCCATAAACACCTATCCACCATCGCACTCCCTGTAGCTGGCGAACCAACTCCGATGAGGAGTCATCTGAAAAGATGCCTGTTGAGGGTCAAATATTGCATATCAGACCCTGGTTATTGTCTGGATTTACGAACCTATACTGTTTAATGGACCCATTTAATCGTGTTTGTGATGCAGGATGCATTTAGGAGCTTGAATTGAAAATGGGTATTAGAAGCATGGTTTTGATGCTCTAAAATCACCACAGCACGGGATGGACTCCAGAGAACCAATAATGAAGATTTCACGCCTGGGATCTGAGGAAAGCAAGTCAAAGGGGCCCAAATTGGTACAAAAAATGCAAGATCACATGTTTTCCGCCATCCGATCAACTCGAAACTTCATACATGTGATGGGGGCCGTAAATCAACCGTACATATTAAATTTCAGCCTTTGAAGATCTCGGAAGTGGTCCAACGGACAAATCAGCCCATTAATCTCCGATTCGGGCCCACGATATCTGGAACTGCCTCAATTTTAGTTCCAATTGCTTAATGAAGATGGGAAAGAGGATGGACGGTGCGGATTTCTCAAGAAAACATCACAGTGGACCCCACCATTTCCGCAGCGAAGCCGCGTCCCTGTTCTGCGTCAGCGAAGGAACGGACGCTGTCCGTTTTTGCGAACGGCTGTGGGCCCCACACGTCATCCGTACGGCAAATCCGATCCGTCCATCGTGTAGAGGGCCATGAATACTACAAGACCATGCTGATAGTTCACTCCCATGCGTACACACGTGCGTGATACAGAGGCCACAAAAGGGCTACCCGGCGACGTTCAAATCTGATCTTTTTGAGATTTCTTCTGTGGGCCACGACAATGGACCTTCAAAACCACCCATTCTTGACTGAAATTTTGTCCTGAATCCAATGGACGGGGTGGATTGTCCAGAAAATACCTCTGTGGGGCCCACCGATCACGGTTGCGAAAAACTGTACTCCGAGTCCTTCTACGACTCTGCCACCAATTCCAGCCATCCAGCAGCTATAAAAGGGGAGTTTTGGACGTGGGGAAGGCATTCAGAGCGAGGGAATTCGAGATCCAGAGCCAGGGAGAGAAGAGAGAGAGAAAGGAGTAGAGTTGTATTTTTTCTTTCCTTCTTTGCTTTTAATTTATTTATTTTATTTTGAGAGATCTAGTCCACTCATGTGTGGCTAAACCTCTTAGCTAGGGCTAAGAGGTGAAGCTTGTAGTGTGATGGGAACTCTTTGCTTGTGCCTTTGTTTAGACTGAATTGATGTTGATTTGGGTTTTTATTAAGGGAATGTTTTCAGTCTTTAATGGTCTGTTGTGACTGAAATTACAATGGGTCTGCAATGGCTTTGAGCATGTTCTTTTCCTCTTGATGTTTATGACGTCGTGAAGCCCCGTTGTTCACCATCGTCTCCTAGGGGCATGGTTGGATGTCTGTACCCTTCCTAACCTTCACCATGTTGATTGGTTGGTAATTAGATTAATTCTCATTGTTTGCTTTGTCTCCTTCGGGCATAGTTTGGTGATGGAATCCATTCTAATTCATACACCTTTCATCTTTTGAAATCTATATCAATGGCGCTCGCTTAATTTTCCCGATTTGTAATACAGCAAAAGATCTCCCGATCTCTACAAGTGGATCCTCCGAATCCCTAGTTTTCCACTTCTGAATTCTTTTAAATTTTAGTTTAATTATTTCACCATTATTCCTCAAATCATAATTGGTTTAGATTTTATCTTAGCCTAGTTCTAGATCTGGTTATTTTCAGATAACGTGATTCACCATAAATTGGGATTCGACTCGGTCTTTACCGAGTTTATTACTACATCACAACCCCGCACTGGGGAGTGAACAAGTTTTGGCGCCATTGCTCTGGGACCGACGCTACGATTTTCTGAAATTAATTGGATTTAGATTAGTTAAGATTAGGATTTTACTAATTTTAATTTTAATTTTTTTCTATTTGATTCATAGAACTAACATATTTCTTATTCTGTAGGTTGTTAGGATAGAACTTCTAATTTGGTAAACTCTTTCTAATTTTCTAGATTTTCTAACTCTTTAGATTTGGTTTACTTTTCAAACTAACTTATTTTGTTTTGTTTTGCAGGTCTTTAGTATGGACTCCAATTTGGTAATCTCCTTCCAACCCGCTTTTCTTTCTAGATTCATATTTTCTTTCTTAGGATTAGATTTAGAATTTGACTGAGGGCTGCGAGTGTTTCATGCCCAAGTGGGCCCGTGACGACACTCGACGTCTCTTGACTGAAAGAGGGTTAGTTGAGGGGTTGACTGTCCATCGCAGGATTAGACACCGCTCGAATTCCCCTGAGTTAATTGAGGTTATGGCTGAAAATCAACCTCAAGCACTACCTCAACAGATGGATGAGGAAGTACATGATGAGAATGAGGTGCTTCAAGCACCCCCGCCTCGTACCTTACGAGATTATTTACAACCGGCGGGGGTGAGCACGCCTCATGCATGATTTTTCCAAAAACCCAGACATATAGACATCAAGCCGAGTTATCCAACTCCTTCCTAAATTCCATGGGCTTGAATCAAAGTCCATACTTACATTTGAAAGAGTTCGATGAGATTATAGCCACCTTATACTTTCCCAATGTATCCGAGGATACAATCAGTCTCTTTCCTTTTTCCTTGAAAGAGAAGGCTAAGACGTGGTTACATTCATCTGCGTCTCCCAGATCCATTGGCACATGGAATGATTTGCAGAGGGAATTCATAAAGAAAATTTTCCCACACCATAAAACGATTACCCTCGTAAAAGCAATCATGAACTTCGCCCAAAGGAAGATGAAACATTCTACCAATGTTGGGAAAGGTTCAAGGATCTTGTCGGGGCTCATGCCCACAACACGGTTTTGAAATGTGGCGCATTACAAATTTCTTCTATGATGGACGATATCTTCCATGCGCCAATTGGTCGAGACAATGTGTAATGGAGAATTCATGAATAAAGAGGTCGACGAGGTATGGGATTACCTCGATAGACTTGCCGAGAATGCACAATCATGGGACCATTACTCAAAATCAAACACCACGCCTAGGCCAACTCAATCTAAGGAGAAAGGTGGAGTATATCTCCTGAAAGAAGAGGACGATGTAAATTTTAAAGTGACTAATCTCCTCGAAGAGTCGAGGCCATGGAAGGAAAAAAGGAGAAGGTTAATGAAATTGTTTGCGGATCTGTGATTGCAACATTCACACAACTGAAAATTGTCCTACCATATCCGCTTTCGAGGAGTGTTGAATGAGCAAGCCAATGCCGTAAATAACTATCAAAGACCTTTCAATGGATCTACCTCCAATACATACAATCCTGGGTGGAGAAATCATCCAAAATTTAGTTGGAGGAATGGACAAACTGCTACCCCTCAAGGTTTCTTCAATCAAAATCCAAATCGGGGGAAACCTCAAGAAGAACCGGCCAAAATCCCATACAAGAGTCGACTCAGGCAAGTGCGTGGACTTACAAACTTTATGCAAAAATAGATTCACGTATGACGGTTATAGAAAAGGGGATGCTTCCCGCACAACCGCTCCCAATCCTAAACCGCAATACGAGATAAATGATCCCAAATCTTCAAATCAAATGGGACACGCTAAATCCATCACCACTCTTAGGAGTGGAAGATCATTGATAAAACCCTTCCTAAGGTTAGGCCCCGAAAAGCCTCAAGAACCGGAAGAGGACAATAATGATGGATCTCGTGATGTCCCACAAAATTTAGAACCTAACTTCTAGAGAAGCCATTGCTCTATTCCCCAACGGTTGGTTGCACCAAAACGTCTTTCTAACTCTCGATATTCTAGAGGTGTTGAAACAAGTGAAAGTCAACATTCTTCTACTTGATGTCGTAAAAAAGTTCCTCTATATGCAAAATTTCAAAGACTTGTGCACGACCAAAAGACTCAAGAAAGCATTCAAAAGAAGATCTTCTTGACCGAGAAAGTGAGTGCCATCCTGAAGCAAGACGTGCCACGTAAATTCAAGGATCCCGGTAGCCCAACCATATCATGTGTGATCGAACCATCGAATTGATCACGCACTTCTTGACTTGGGAGCAAGCGTCAATCCGATCCCCTACTCGGATACAAACAAATAGGATTGGGTGAGTTAAAACCTACCCTAACTACACTACAACTTGCCGATCGAACTCGTTCGTGTACCAAGAGGGATTATTGAGGATGTGTTAGTCCAAGTTGATAGATTTTACTACCCCGTAGATTTTATCATCCCGACACCGAACCCATCAACAACATAAGCACTCGATTCCCGTCATTCTCGGTCGCCCATTCCTTGCCACGTCAAATGCAATTATCAATTGCGCAGAATGGTGTCATGACTATGTCTTTCGGAAATTTGACATTGGAGTCAAATATCTTTTTCAATAACGGCAAAAGAACGTTGAGGGGTGATGACGATGTCCACGACATTAACATGATCGATACTTTCGTGGAAGATAGGACACCCCTTACCTTATCCTCTGATCCTCTAGAGACGTGCTTGGCCCACTCCCATGAGTTTGATGATGATATGATTAGGGAGACGTGTGCCTTGCTTGATACTGCACCGGTACTTGAAGTTAACCGGTGGAGGCCACAATTTGAAGAATTGCCACAACTGATGTAGTGCCTCTACCGTCTAACCTCAAGGCATCGAAGCTTGACCTAAAACCTTTGCCCTCTGATTTAAAATATGCCTATTTAGGTCAAGATGAGACATACCCAGTGGTGATCTCTGCCCACCTGGAGAAAGAACAGGAGAGTATGCTCATATCTACTCTCATTGAGCATAAAAGAGCCCTAGGATGGACGATAGCGGACCTCAAAGGAATCGATCCCTCGATTTGCACTCACCACATATATCTTGAGGAAAATGCGAAGACCGCTCGGCAACCACAACGTAGGCTAAATCCAAACATGAAGGAAGTGGTTAAGGCCGAGGTTCTCAAACTATTGGATGTAGGTATCATATACCCTATATCTGATAGTCAATGGGTGAGTCCAACTCAGGTGGTTCCTAAGAAGTCCGGAATCACCATCGTAGCTAATGCTAATAATGAACTCGTGCCAACTAGAGTCACTACTGGTTGGAGAATGTGCATTGACTACAGGAAGTTGAATACCGTCACAAGGAAGGATCACTTTCCTTTGCCCTTCATTGATCAAATCTTAGAAAGGCTAGCTGGTCATTCCTATTACTGTTTCTCGACGGTATTCGGGCTACAATCGATTGAAATCGCCCACGAGGACCAGAAAGACCACATTTACATGTCCCTACGGCACCTTTGCTTACCGAAGGATGCCATTTGGACTATGTAATGCCCCGCCACCTTTCAAATGTATGTTGAGTATCTTTTCCGATATGGTGGGGCAATATCTGAGGTCTTCATGGACGATTTCTCTCAGTATATGGCTCATCTTTCGAGTGCTTGGAAAGTCTTAAATGTGTCCGAGAAGATGTGAAGAAAAGAACTTGGTACTTAATTGGGAGAAGTGCCATTTCATGGTTCATATGGGATTGTCCTTGGACATATCATCTCGTCCAAGGGAATTGAGGTAGATAAGGCAAAAATCGATCTTATCTCTAACCTACCTCCACCTAAGAACATCAGGGACGTGCGATCCTTCTTAGGACACGCAGGATTTTACAGGCGATTCATAAAGGACTTTAGTCTCCTCTCTCGTCCTTTATGTAATCTTCTTCAAAAGGATGTTCCATATGAGTGGTCTGAGCAATGCCAGGAAGCTTTCACCAAGCTTAAAGGCATGTTAACCACTGCACCTATCATGCAGCCACCCGACTGGAGCCTTCCTTTTGAGCTTATGTGCGACGCCTCTGAGTATGCTCTTGGAGCGGTTCTAGGCCAGAGAAAAGATAAGAGGCCCTACGTCATCCATTACGCGAGTAGGACTTTAAATCCTGCCCAAGTGAACTACTCGACTACGGAAAAGAACTCTTAGCATGTAGTGTTCGCCTTGGACAAATTTAGGTCCTACCTGATTGGATCCAAGATCATTATCTATACAGATCATGCGGCAAGCATCAAGTATCTTCTTTCTAAGAATGATTCTAAGCCTCGCATTGATACGATGGATCCTTCTACTCCAAGAATTTGATTTGAAAATTAAAGATAAAAAGGGAGTAGAGAACGTAGTGGCCGATCACCTTTCTCATCTTAATACCTCTGATTCCCTTGAGACGACACATATCAATGACATGTTCCCTGATGAACAACTGTTCAGAGTCTCTCATTCACCTTGGTTCGCCGATATTGCTAATTATCTTGCTACAGTTCCATACCGACACATTGATCATGCAAGAAGATAAGAAGAAATTTTTCACCGAGGTGCGCAAATTCTTCCTGGATGATCCATACTTGTTTAAATATTGCCCGCACAAATCTTGAGGAGATGTGTGCCGACGATGAGCATCGAGCGTCATCTCCTTTTGTCACTCACAGGCATGTGGTGGTCACTTTTCTCGCAAAAAAGACCACGGCCAAGATTCTCGTGTGGCTTCTATTGGCCCACTATGTTCGGGGACACTCATGAGTTTTGCAAAGCTTGTGAGCGTTGTCGAAAATTGGGAGCATTGTCCGTCGAAATATGATGCCCTTGAATCTCATTCTTATCATGAGGCATTTGATTGCTTTGGGGCATCGATTTCATGGGACCATTCCCCAATCTTTTGGAAATTTATATATTTTGCTTCAGTAGACTATGTCACTAAATGGGTCGAAACAATTCCGTGTCGAATAATGACCATCGCACGGTCATTAAATTCCTAAAAGAAAACATCCTTTCCGATTTGGAACGCCTCGAGCCATTATTAGTGATGGGGCTCACACTTTGTAATAGGCCATTCGAGAGTTTAATGAAGAAATATGGTATCTCTCATAAGGTGAGCACTTATATACCACCCACGACAAGTGGGCAAGCCGAGATTTCTAATAGGGAGATCAAACACATTTTGGAGAAAACGGTTAACCCCGACCAGTAAGGATTGGTCAATTCGATTGACCGATGCTTTATGGGCGTACTGCATCGCTTTTAAAACTCCTATTGGAATGTCTCCCTTTAGACTCGTCTATGGGAAGGCTTGCCACTTGCCTGTGGAGTTGGAACATAGAGCCTACTGGGCGATCAAAAATTTAAATTTCAATCTGAACAACGTTGGCTCGCTACGCAAACTTCAATTAAATGAACTTGAAGAAATTCGGAACGATGCATACGAGAATTCGAGAATTTACAAGGACAGGATGAAGGCGTTTCATGACCAACATATTCTACGAAAATCATTCACGCCAGGCCAGAAAGTCCTTTTGTATAATTCTCGATTACATCTCTTTCCGGGTAAGCTTCGATCTCGTTGGACCGGCCCTTACATTGTTGTTACTGCATATCCTCATGGGGCCGTCGAAATAAGAGATCCTGACAATGGCAAGGAGTTTAAAGTAAATGGACATCGCTTAAAGCCATTTGTCGAGAAATTTGACTCAGAGGACATGTCCATGCCTCTGACTGATCCTGTTTACCAGGACTGATCTCCTAGTCTGATGGAGGTATAGGTAGGTTTATTGCTTTCATAGGACTAGACTAGTTGCTTTGGTCTGGCTGAAGACGTTAAACTTAGCGCTCCTGGGAGGCAACCCAGCTTTTCCATTTATTTCATTTTCCTAGATAGTTCAATGTTTGTGGGTAACATTACTGCAAACCCTCACGAGACTACAACGCGTCCACTAGGGGTAACCTAGGGGTTTAAAGGCTTGTTGCATATGCTAAATGCAATCGAGAGCACCTGCGAAAGTGGTATAGGTAGGATTTTATTTCTTGTTATTTGTGTATTGCTCTCTCTTTCGTGCTCACCCGCTCTCATGTTACATCTCTCGGAAAGTCTCTCATGATTCATCATTCGTACTATCTTCCCATCATTTTTTTACTTTCGTTGTCCCATGTGCATTCCATGCTCACATCTTTTACATTGAGGACAATGTAGATTTTAGGTTGGGGGTGGGAGATTAGGTTACCTAATCAAGTGTTTTCTTCGTCGTGAGCAAAAATTGTGAAAATTTTTAAATTTTTTTCTGGAAATTCTTGTGACTTTGAAGTGATTTTGACGACCATATTGGATTTTTAATTTTAAGATACGTAATGTTGGTAATTCATGACTTTTGGATTCAGTTATCTGTAGATTTCACAGTTAAGTTTGAATTCTTAATCCATGATTAGAAGTTGTAAACATTGATTGAGTCATGATTTCACATACCACATCTCACTTACACATTGAGATTTCAGTTTGATATTGAATGATTAACTTGGTAATCACTGAGCATGAAAGAAACCAGCCTAAAAGATTTGGCCATCAGGGTATAAAAAGAGAGTTACACCATGGGTTTGCTCCCTATAGGTGTGGATTCGATTTTCTATGATTAAGAGTTAGACAGAGCTGGGCGACTAGTTTCACCATAGGTTTGCTCCCTATAAGTGAAATTTGATTCCCATCCTGACATGTTAAAAAAACAAAAAAAAAAAAAAAAAAAAAATAAAAAAAATAGAAAAATGAAAGAATGATCTGTGAGGCAAAAGTACTGGTTTAGGCGATGGTTGTTATGAATTTTCTGATTGATTACTAATGATATCATGAAATCAACAATTTGATCTCTTAATGATAACAGGCTGAGATTACACTCTACACCCATGGAACTCAATGTTTAAAATTATTCTAGTTTATGGATTGATATTTGAACTTGATTATGAAATTCACCGTGCATGAGAGGCCAGGAGAAATTGATAATCACCATTCATGAATCTTAAGATTTCTCATATTTGGATTATTTTTCAAAATATCACTTGGCTTCACAAGAATTGTCTCGTAATTCTCAACTTAATTTTCGCATATTTTGCTCGGGACTAGCAAAATGCTGGTTGGGGGTTGTGTTGAGGGTCAAATATTGCATATCAGACCCTGGTTATTGTCTGGATTTACGAACCTATACTGTTTAATGGACCCATTTAATCGTGTTTGTGATGCAGGATGCATTTAGGAGCTTGAATTGAAAATGGGTATTAGAAGCATGGTTTTGATGCTCTAAAATCACCACAGCACGGGATGGACTCCAGAGAACCAATAATGAAGATTTTACACGCCTGGGATCTGAGGAAAGCAAGTCAAAGGGGCCTGAAATTGGTACAAAATGCAAGATCACATGTTTTCCGCCATCCGATCAACTCGAAACTTCATACATGTGATGGGGGCCGTAAATCAACCGTACATATTAAATTTCAGCCTTTGAAGATCTCGGGAAGTGGTCCAACGGACAAATCAGCCCATTAATCTCCGATTCTGGGCCCACCTGATATCTGGAACTGCCTCAATTTTAGTTCCAATTGCTTAATGAAGATGGGAAAGAGGATGGACGGTGCGGATTTCTCAAGAAAACATCACAGTGGACCCCACCATTTCCGCAGCGAAGCCGCGTCCCTGTTCTGCGTCAGCGAAGGAACGGACGCTGTCCGTTTTTGCGAACGGCTGTGGGCCCCACACGTCATCCGTACGGCAAATCCGATCCGTCCATCGTGTAGAGGGCCATGAATACTACAAGACCATGCTGATAGTTCACTCCCATGCGTACACACGTGCGTGATACTGCAGGCCACAAAGGGCTACCCAGGCGACGTTCAAATCTGATCTTTTTGAGATTTCTTCTGTGGGCCACGACAATGGACCTTCAAAACCACCCATTCTTGACTGAAATTTTGTCCTGAATCCAATGGACGGGGTGGATTGTCCAGAAAATACCTCTGTGGGGCCCACCGATCACGGTTGCGAAAAACTGTACTCCGAGTCCTTCTACGACTCTGCCACCAATTCCAGCCATCCAGCAGCTATAAAAGGGGAGTTTTGGACGTGGGGAAGGCATTCAGAGTGAGGGAATTCGAGATCCAGAGCCAGGGAGAGAAGAGAGAGAAAGGAGTAGAGTTGTATTTTTTCTTTCCTTCTTTGCTTTTAATTTATTTATTTTATTTTGAGAGATCTAGTCCACTCATGTGTGGCTAAACCTCTTAGCTAGGGCTAAGAGGTGAAGCTTGTAGTGTGATGGGAACTCTTTGCTTGTGCCTTTGTTTAGACTGAATTGATGTTGATTTGGGTTTTTATTAAGGGAATGTTTTCAGTCTTTAATGGTCTGTTGTGACTGAAATTACAATGGGTCTGCAATGGCTTTGAGCATGTTCTTTTCCTCTTGATGTTTATGACGTCAGGAAGCCCTGTTGTTCACCATCGTCTCCTGGGCATGGTTGGATGTCTGGTACCTTCCTAACCTTCATGGCATGTTGATTGGTTGGTAATTAGATTAATTGTTGTTTGCTTTGTCTCCTGGGCATAGTTTGGTGATGGAATCCATTCTAATTCATACACCTTTCATCTTTTGAAATCTATATCAATGGCGTTCGCTTAATTTTCCCGATTTGTAATACGAGCAAAGATCTCCCGATCTCTACAAGTGGATCCTCTGAATCCCTAGTTTTCCACTTCTGAATTCTTTTAAATTTTAGTTTAATTATTTCACCATTATTCCTCAAATCATAATTGGTTTAAATTTTATCTTAGCCTAGTTCTAGATCTGGTTATTTTCAGATAGCGTACAGTTACAGTCCCTTGGGATTCGACCTCGGTCTTACCGAGTTTATTACTACATCACAACCCTGCACTTGGGGAGTGAACAATGCCCCTATGTCTAGCATCCACTCGTTCTTACGATCATCGTATGGCCGCCTGATAGTAAACACAGATAAAACATCACCATCACATCCACTCGATCCATCTGACGTGGCAACATTGGCCTCCCTATACTAAGCCTCAAAATCTTCTCTCTTCGATTTAAGATTTTCACAATCCTTCTTCATATGTCCTTCCTTCCCACAATTCCAGCACTTTACCTTTCCTTTGCCCTTGCCCTTGGATTTGGATCTATAACCTGAAGAACCCGTACCTTGTTCAGAATTCCTACCCATTGTAAACAGTGCATCGGAAGATGTCCCAATATCACCGTTTAACTTTCTCATAGCCTTCCCTTAAAGGGCTGAGATAATGGTGTCGACACTCAGGGTTTTATTCGTGCTACACATAGTGTCTTTAAATGACTCATACGACGCCGGAAGAGAATTCAGCAACGTACATGCTTGTTCTTCATCTTTCATCACTTCCTCCATATCCAGTAATTTGCAAACTAATTTATTAAAGTTGCTAATGTGAGCCTCCAGATTTTCACCATCTGCCATCTTGAAGTTATACTACTGCCGCTTCAAGTGCAGGCGATTTTCAGAGAATTTTTTCGCATAAACATCCTCTAACTTCTCCCATAACTTAGCCGCAGTTTTCTTCCTCATGACGTTGTAAAGAACCTCATCAGTGAGACATAAACGGATCGATGATAATTCCTTCTTATCAAGAGTATTTCATTCATCATCAGTCATAGTAGACTTTCGCTCCTCAAGAGCACCATCTTCGCCTTGCTTGATTAAGGAGCTCATCATCTTGATCTTCCATAACTCAAAATTATTTTTTGCTGAGTACTTCTCAATCTCATATCTGGTGCTCGCCATTATTACTAATCCCTGATATTCAGATCTATGCCCCAACGATTGCTCTGATACCACTTGTTAGGGATTTTGCCCTGCGGAATCACACAGATCTAGATCTAGGATAGCAATCCAATGACACCAAGCACACACAAGAGAACACAGATTTAACGTGGAAAACCCTTGCGGGAAAAAACCACAGCACAAAGCGACAGATCTTCACTATGAAATAGAAATTACAAAGAGAGAGAGGACTTACCCGATTCGAACAACCTCAAATCTCACCCTTGCTATACCCTTTGATAACCCTAGAACCCTTTAGAATACCTTTAGGAAACCTTAGAAATTTTCTATTAGAATAGTCCCAGGGACCCCTATTTATAGTTTAGGAAACTTCCCTTTCGCATCCCAGTTGCGAAAGGACTCAGATTTAAGACATCTCGCAACATGGACTAGTCAAGTAACGTTTTTAATAATCAGTTATAAAAATATAATAATAATAATGAATATATATGGTATTATATATATATTAATGATTTATATTTAAAAAAAAAAAAGCTTAAACCGATGTCTCTGTATATAGATAATAAAAAATTAAAATAAATATAATATAATATAATATAATATAATATAGCAACATACATCCTGAATCCTCTTCTTCTCTAGCAACGCACCTTGCTAAGATCCACTCATGATAACCTAGTAACTAATGCGTGTTGCCAAGATCGTTTCTCCCTCTTCTTCTCTACTTTATCTTCTTCAAAATCGGTTACGGTGGGTATCTAGAGCCCACTAATTTGGATCATCCAAATTATGGGTCTCAATCACAACAAACAAATCCAACCTTACATCCAAAAAGTTTGAGAGTTTAGACCTCTATAAGGACTCTATCTCCAAATCCAACACGCTCAAATATCCAGACTAATCAATGGCTATTCCACATGTGTAAGATATGATGTTATAGAATCCAAATTGTTCATCATGTGAATAGTTTGAACATGCATATGATAAACAACATCCAAGTTTTAAAAATCTTCATTCATATGCATCAGCAAACAAACAACATAAGATATTGAACTAAACGTCATAGAACGTTATTGTTTTAAGTTAAATGAACTGTGTGATATGATGAAAGCAAATAAAATAGCTAAAATTCTCAAAATTCGGGTCTTAAGTAACCTTACTCATGTGCTTGGATTTTGGGTCATGAAATACTACGTTCAGTGTCTTCGATAAACCTAGTATTATCAATTTCTTTAATTTTAGTGGAGTATCAATGACAAATTTAAAACATTTTGACATTTTTAAGATATTCAATAAAGAAACAATTAACTATCACAGGGTTAAGTTTTCTTTATTGTGGATTATAAAGTATAACTTCTATAGGACAATTCCATATATGAAAGTATTGTAAACTTGGTTTTCTTACAATCCTCAATTTAAATGGAATTTTGGGTATGACCTTACTTGAGACTCAAATAAGGATGTGAATTGCAGTTTTGATCATATCACCCCATAGATATTCAGGCAACGTTAAATTACCAATTATACCACGCATCATGTCTTTTATGCTGTTATTGTACATTTTTACTATACATTATACTTTGGTGTTCCAGGCAATGGTGTAATAGGCATTGATGTCACAATCATGATATAGGCTTTAAGCAAAGGGTCATGGATTGCACCATGATCCATCATACATTCCATAGTATTCATCGCCATAATCATATTTGATAACTTTAAATTTTCTATAGCGTTATTTCTCAATCTTAGTTTTGTAAATCATAAATACATCAAAGGCATCTAATTTTTCATTTATAAAGTATAGGTACCCATATCAAGAATAGTTATTTATGAATGTGATAAAATACTTTTGTCTATTCTAAAATGTAATAAGAAATAGTTCACAAATATTTGTCGCATCATCGTGACCCTTTCTTTAGGTCGAAGCCACGATACACAAGTAGTTCTCCTGCACATAAAGTTAATTGATGTCGATTTCATAAATGTCAGGAACCCAATAACTTTAGGTGAGATCAATCTCTTAAGTCTATATTACCAACACTAGTTATTACTCTACACCGCGTGTTTTGTCAAATAATGACCTTCCTTGGATTGATTATTACTGGCAATGGACCCAAACACAACCTCATATAATCCTAAACATGTATGAAAGATTACCAAATCTCATATACATGAGTCTAAAAATAAATAAATAAATACCAATTGAGGCCACTTTAGTAGCTAACACAACTACTTTCAACTTTTGAGTTTTAAACTCAAGGATCACAACATGATCATTCCCTTAGCGGACTACTTTATATAAGTCTAATTTAGTCCAAAATCTAGCTAATATTGATCATTGATTCGATGGTAAAACTTTGTCCAAAACGAACATTTTAAAAAAAAAAAAAAAAAAGCATGAATGATAAATCCAACTTGAATTTAGTGACCAATCCAACTTGAATTTAATGATCAGACTTAATCTAGTTTTATAGACTTTTTTTTTTTTTTTTTTAAACCAATAGCAATGGCTAATATCAGCTCTTGAGGTATGGGTAGAGGCTAAATTTTTTAAGTCTAATCAAGTCTTGATAAATATTTATAAGTAGCATGATTGACAACTACAATATCAAAGACGTCTATAAGATGAAACCTATAAAAATTTTCAGGCCCTATTTGACTCTTAGGCAGGCCATATATGCATAAGAGGAATGTGAAACAATATACCATACCGGTTTTTTAATTGTTAACCATCCATTTTTTTCAAACATATAGGATATCCGATGAATGGGCCGGTCCCTCCCCTCCCTAAAAAAAATAAAAATAAAAAACTCTATCATGTTCACAATGAGGTGCTCAAGAAATGACTTGGATCTTGAACCGACATGTCATGTCGGCACATTTCGAGTTAATATTATTTATTATTTTTATATTTCATATGTATGTATTTAATGTGATGTTATCTGTGCAATATACCAACTCAAGCAATGGGGATGTAGTAATGCAGATCATCGATTTCCCATTATTGATGCATTGGTAGACTCTGATACCACTTATATTCCTAACTTGATGTACAATAGATCACCCTATGCAACAGGTTATGGAGATTTAATAAACTATATAGATACCTGAATGGATTGCCATCTCTGTTGACCGTTGATATGAGTGGAGGATAAATATCGATCTTCCACATTTCATACCCTTTTTAGAAATCTTCCATGGGAATAAAAAATCATTTTATTTTCTCTCTCTTCTTTTTAAACTTTAAGTGAGGAGACCAAGACTTATGAACTTATAAAGGATGAAGGCCAAAATAGCTTAACCCATCGCAATTACTCTACATTCGCACATCTGCATACTTAGAGAGTCTATCTATATGAATACCCTATATACATAGGAACAAGGAAAGCATTACCAGCGCTTAGGTATCTGACTCGATCACAACTAATATGGGCACCACCAATATGCTCAAATATATATAATTCAATGACCAAAATAGGTTTGGTCAATCTAAACCATTGACCATGTATGACCCACCTAATAGATATCTTACACAATAGATTCCTTACATGATCAAAGTAGCCCCTGCACAACTTCTGTTGCATGGATCCACAGTGGTACCATAAGGGTAGGCTACATGCAAGGAAGAGGAAAGTAGGCTATTTACATTAAAGCTTGTTATGTTTTAAGGTAAAATCTAAGATGTTGTTGACTTTTAATGAGTGAGATTTGAAATATTTAAATGATAACAGTTACATTTTTAAGTTTCTAAAACACCCTTATTTTCATTTGAATGTCTTCCTATATCCTCTCCATGTTGAGGGGTATATTATATTTTACCATGCGCATTGCCAACAACTCTAAGATTTATAAAGCCCATCTCCATGTTTGCTTTATACCCACTTTGTTCATTTATTTGGCCAGATCATTTTAAGATATGAGCTCAACATTAATTAGATAGATCCAAAGTTCAAGTAAACCACACTACAAGCAAGGAAAACGCTCACCTGCGAACCAATTCGTACGTAGTACGTATGAACTTTTTTGAGTACCCATCATACGTGATGAATCTCGCAAATCTGAACGATCCACATGAAGTAGAACCTCATGAAACCCCATAGTATGAAATTTTACTTTGATCCGAAACTTCGGTGGACCGTGAAAAATGTAAACAGTTTCTTTCCTTGATTTGAATTTCTCTTTGCTATGGACGGTATGGATAAAAGTTTTAGATAAAAGTAAAACTTGGTTTCTGGGGGGTTTCACTAGGTGCTGCTTCACATGAACGGTTCAGATTTTGGATCCACATCACGTATGATGGGTTCTCAAAAAAGTTCGTACGTATTACGTACGAACTGGTTCGCAGGTGAGCGCTTCTCCTACAAGCAGATCCTTACTCATGCCACTGTAGTAGACCAAAACGGGGCATTGAGTTTGAGTACCCATTGCGGCAAAAAACCACTATGGTTAGTGCATGAGTGTATGTGGGGTGTGAGTACATGTGAAACCTTCCTTCACCTATTGTGATGTTTATACGCCATACAACTCCATAAGATTTAATAAAACATGACCTTGACTAAAACTTATACAGCCCCTAAGAAGTTTTCAATGGTGTGCATTCAAATTTGCCGTATAAATGTTGAAAACTTCTTAGGAGCTATAGAAGTAGCTTTTGCCAAACTCATGTTTTTTTCAAAACCACCTTATGAAGGGGTTTGATAGCATATAAACGTCACCAGTGGCCACTAGAAAGGTTTCAATTGTGGGGTTCTTCATCCTCACTGCCTATGGTGTGGTTTACTTGAGCTTTGCATCTACTTCATATAGAACTCATGTCCTAAAATTAGCTGGCCAAATGGATAGACAAGGTAGATATAACACATATATAACAGTGGGCCCCACAAAGCTTTAGGCCTACAAGAATCTTTCAGCCCTTAGCCGCGCGCAAAGGGCGGCCATATTTTTAAGGGCAAAAGTGAAATAGAATATTTAAAAGAGTAAAATCAGAGAATTGTAGCTATGAATAATAATAGGAATCAAATGCCACAAGCGACTCATTCGAGTCGACTCGGGCTCAGTCAACTCTGATTTGGTTGGGAGCCATTAATCAACTTTTGAAAATATACAAAATCAGCCCAACCCGATAATTCACTCTAGACCTAGCCGAGTCGTAACTCACACGGGACTGAAGGAGTGATCTGCGGCACATGGAGGGTCTTATTACCAATAGCCGACAAAGTTGGATGTAGATTGGGTATATTAGCTTCACTAGGGCACAACACAAAACGACATGAGGTGGATGGTTGGCTCATAGGCCTCTATCAGAGATGGGCCCAGTTATACTCGAGCAAACGGGTCCACCATCTAATCAAATCCTACCACATTAACAACGTTTCTGCTGTGTTGACGAGGATAGTACCTTAATCCAAGTTTGACTGGGTCTTGCGCAAAGGTATGGAGCGTGTGACCTGAGAAACTCTCATGACCTGGCCTGACTGCGACGGCTCAAAGAGAATCGATCGGTTGTACGCTACAACCATCTCTTTACTCTTCAGAAAAAATATTTCCGTTTTTACCCATGAGAATATCACATATTTTCAAGGCGAAAAATGCTTGTGAACGAGCGTTACAGTCGTCCAATATTTCAAAGCCCTTAAATGCATCCGTCTCTTTCTCACCAATATTGTGTCACATCTTGAGTTGTGAACCCTTGCGAATGGTGGGACACATTAATGCATGGGTCTGATGGATGCGGTACGCCTCCACCAGACAGGTGGCTAGTGGTCCATGCTATGCGGACCTGATCACCATGATGTATGTGTTTTATCACAGTCCATCCATTTTGATAGATAATTTTAGAGCTTGACCCAAAACTGAGGTAAATCTAAATTACAGGTGGATCATACCATGTGAAAATAACAGTAATTGAATGTCCACTGTTAGAAACCTCCCAGGCCCACTGTAATGGTTATTTGACATCTAACCTATTGATTAGGTCATACGGTGTGTGTGTATATATATATATATATATATATATATATATATATATATATATATATATATATATATAGCTTGATCTAAAACTTTTGTGGCCTCTAAGAAGTTTTTAATAGTAGACGTTCAATCAACACTCTACGGCCCACTTGAGATTTGGATCAACCTCGTTTTTGGGATTGTCTAAATAATCTGGACGGCATGGATGAAATACATATATCATAGTAGGGCCCACAGAGCACCGAGCACTGGCCATCGGCTAGTGGCAAGGGGAGGAGCCAATCCCTTTTCATGTCTGATGGCCCAATAAACGAGACATTGGTAGGACCCACTTTTTCAATGCCTAAGAGAAATGGCCCGTTGACAGGGCCCACTTTTGCATGGCCCACCTTTTGTAAGGTTCAGATTTACAAATCCGCCCAATTCATCAAGTAAGAACCACTTTTGGCATTTGCTGATCTAACAGATTATATAGATCAACTCTTAAGGTGGGCCACGCTTGGAAAAAAAATGAATGGATAGTTCAGAACAAAACCAACGGTCCATATTCACTGTGAATGTGTGGCGTAAAGTGCACAACCTACATGATGACTAGACGAGCGTGATTTATGAATCCCGCACGTGATCCGTGTTCGCACGTGTGTCATTCTTTGGTGATGAATTGTATAGTCACGTTGCATCAGCATTCGTTTAAAACCGTAGATGGGAGAAGACATGAAACGCTTCCAGATTGAAAAATGCTGAACGTCCAATCCTTGGCCTTTCTTTTGGACCGTTGCTGGATTTTCTCTTAACCGTTTATTTGCAAGATATGGAACTAAGCGTTACAAACCGTTGATCTAAGTGAATTTTGGAGGGTCCCCCGTCCGGGCTAGGTCCTATCAGGTCAATGGTCTGGATTACAGACATATGGACCCCATTTATACATGAAGGGTGCATTATTAAACTGTTCCCGTTCTGATGCATCCGGACCCTATAATTACTCTTCCTACGACCATAGTACAAAGGGCAGATCAAAGGCGTACAAGATACCAGCAAGGTCCACAACGGTACTGGTTCCAAAGAGGACACGTGTCGACTGGCGAGTGGGCCAAGGGAGAAAATGCTGCACGCGAGGAAGCCGTGAAGCGTACAACAAAAAAGAGGTCGCACCAGTCGCTCTCAATACTGTCAAAAGAGAGTGGGGAATCATATGAGGAGGAATTATGCAAGAGGAATGCTAACGTGGCGCTCTCATCTTGCACGCCTCTTCTGTCCCACCACGTGCTAATCCAGACCGTTCATTTAAAAAGTATCACTGTCTGAGGGCAGCAGTGGAAAATCCTAACTGATCAGTTTCCTTCATTGTCCTTGAAAAAGTGAGTCAGGAACTGTTCTTTAGGACCGTTGTTTCTGACCTACTTTTGTGTGAATGTGAGATTTCTGATCAAGCGAGACCTTTTCCATCCTCTCATCTAAGGTGGTACCTTTAAGATGAACGGTCTGGATCGTCAAGTGGCAGGCAAAAAAGCTGCAATCAGCTTCCACCAGCATCAATCCTCGTGGTTTCAGTTGTACAAGTGGAGTTGATTTTAAGTGATCCAGGCCGTTGGTCTGTTGGAAGCCACCGTGGACGGACCTTTTTGCACCTGGAAATAGATAGTTAAGATGATAAATCAAGCAATGTCAAAGATTCAAGTGAAAAAGGCCCAAGATTAATGGCTAGGATCTTTCAATCTAATGATTCCACGGCATGTTCGGCGGGTCATCAGATCAACGGCATGGATAGTAGAACCATGGACCCCACTTGTAGAAATTGGTACTTCTACAAGACATGGGTGTTTTTAGTGGATCCCACTAACAAGCTAACCCACTGTACCGTGGGCCCCAAAAAATGGGAGATGGGATGGTTATACTTAATCTGAACCGTTCAAATCGTGTGTCCCAAATTAGATAGCCAGTAAAACCAAAAGAACGCTGATCTGATTTATTTTAGATTTGTATTTTTTAATGCACGGTAGAAATGAAACTCAATGCTCGAAATTCAACAAAACAAATGGAATTTAATCGGATGGTTGGACCATTTTATCAAGTTTAGTTTTAGAAGGCACAAAATTTGGACCGTTTAATTTGTTTAACGTTTGCCACGTGTACAACTTATAGTGTCTGCGTATCAACCACCACACTCTGTCCGAATATCAAATAACTCCCACGAGAACAATAAAAAAAATCAGGTGAGTTCACTCGTCAAACACTAACCTACTTGATGAAATGGACGGTTTAAAACAAAAGTTGGCAACGATCTCCATTAAAGGTGTACACGTGGGCTGTCTGATGAATACCAGCTTGATTATCAGAGCATGATCCTGATGGCCACGTGATTAACCCAACAGATATCCCACACGCTTTCCTATCAAGCTAATGCACTGAACAGGTGTACCACACGCTCACAAGCCAGAATTTCGCCGGCACTGCGTTTAAAGCTGCGTGTTGAGTGGGCAAGCCCCACAGTCACCATCTGCACCTGGCACCTACACAGGACATCTTATCCGTGCATAAGGTGGGGCCCACCTTGAGACAAATCACGAAACAAGGTATCCTACGAATTGATCACATCATCTGCATGACAGATCTCACTTTATACACGGCTTTAATGTTGGCACGTGTGGAGTACGCGGGGGACCATAAGGATGTGTTTGGTGACACTTGCGAATAAATTCCTTTCATTTTTGCACGTGGGAAGAATTGATTCTCAATTGATGACGTGGATTGGGCGAGGCATGGGTATAAAAGCTTAGTGGATGGGGCACTGACCGTGGGGTCCAACTATATGTGTGTTGCATATCCTCCCCGTCACAGCTTATTTTAGGGCATATTCCACCCCTCTTTTTTTTCTTTTCTTTTTCTATTTATTTATTTATTTATTTTTGTAAAACACGCATGCAGATCCCACACACTCACGCGGCAGTGGGATTTCACTGCCTATTGATACTTGAACCCGTGACCTTGAAACTCCAGGGAGTCTACCACCAGAGCAAGAGTAAGGATCCACTCTCTCTTACACACTTTACAGAGTAGATGACAGGTTCGTAGGATGCACAGTCCAAGTTCAAGTGGGCCCCACTTTGATCCATCATCATAGGTGATAACACAAGATGGAAAGTCTAGTCCATGATTATTATTATTATTATTATTATTATTATTATTTTTACAATCGAGATTTGGACATTTATTTTGTTAGCCATTGGCAGGATGACTAGGACATCAGATAAAAGTGATTCTTGAGAGAAAAGGAGAATCAAAGGTGGTGCCGACATGATAAACGGTCCAAATCCATGGAGAGATGCTTTTGATAAATGATTTAGACCGTCCATTTTGTTTCATAGTAAGATGGCTAATATCATCAATCAAAGTGATTCTTGAGAGGATCTTGGAAGTAGAGGTGCGTCCCACAAGATCGTCGATCTAGTTCTACGAAATATATGGTTTTAATCTATTTTGGCCCTCCATTTCTTGCCATTGATGTATAGCTAAAAATCATCATTTGAAAGTGATTCTTGAGAGAAATGAGTAACGGAAGGTAGATTTGAAGAGATTAAATGATTTAGGTTGTCCATTTTGTTGAGCAATGATCACATCACTAAGATAATTAAATCAAGAAAACAAGGATATCATACCTAAGGTCCACAAGATGAGCGATCTAGATCTATGTTTAGATAATTATTTTTTTATGACCAACCACCTCGTAACCGTACCAAGATCTAAGGCTTGAAACTAAGAAACTGAAATCTTAGAACCAGCCAGAAACCTCAACAGGATTGAACCCAACACCTTAGGAAACATGTGCTCTGAAAACCATTTATAATTCTATACTAAACCTAAAAGCTCACAAAAAAACTCCTCCCAACTTAATTTGAATTGATCTGAGGCCTTATTGAGAGTTGAGACCATCTAAACACAAAAATAAAGCTAAAATGGCTTTTATGGAGTGGGAATCGACACCTTTTAAGCCAAAATAAGTCCATACTAAAAGCTGACATGTGGCCTCCTCCATTCCTATGTGGCAATTGCACGTTGAATAGCATGGTATGATGGTGAAAATCAGTTTCTTACCGAACCCAAAGGTCTGAGAGAGAGGCCAACACAGCACACATTCCAACCATACATCCAAACAATTTAATAAATCAAATCATCTATCAATTTGAGCCTCATAGTGTGCAATCACCACATGTGGTTTTATATTGACATGTTAGATCAAGTAGGGACATATTCTTTCTCATAAACCTAATGCGTATCTTTTTCTTTATTTTTTGTTGGTCTTTTCGGTGCATGCTCTATGTCTCATAGATTAGTTAGACTCTAACACAACATAAATCAAAAAGCAATTTATCTTTCAATCTCTTGCATTGATTATTATAATTGATCTTAAGCCCTCCATCTCCACAATCGTGATTATTATCACTTTAGTTCTTACTTCTTCTTCTTCTTTTTTTTTTTTTTTTTTTCCTTTTAATTCCTTATTTAGAGGCTTGTTTGCTCCTTATAGGTGAAGGTTCGATTTCTCTCCTTGGCTTTACCTGATACACGTAGTTATGGGTGATTGCGTGTATCCGCATGGATTAATCTCACTTCAAAAAGAGGTGGGGACACCCTATGCCTTCAAAAAAAAAAAAAAAAAATTTGTATAAATGCATAATGATTATTTGTAATGGTTGTTTAGAAAGAGGGGGAAAGTATTGGAGTAAATATGCCCTGAGGGTCAAGATTGCGTTGGATTAGATTACTTATGTAAAGTGTGTGTATCCCATTATGATGTATGTGTTTGATCCATGTCGTTCATCTTTTTTACTAGCTCATTTTGTGGCATGAGCCAAAAGAAGAGACTTGTTTTAAGCTCAAGTGGGCCGCATCAAAGGAAACAGCGGGATAATAACGCCCACCATAAAAAATGAAAATTTGTGTAGGGGCCACAATAATGTGCATTTGCCATCCAACCCATTCATTAGGTCAAAAAGACATAGATGAATTTTAAAAAAAACACAAATATCATGGTGTGGTTCATTGTAACTTGTGGTACTTGTGGTGGTGTGGTCCATCCCTAAGAAGTTTTCATCAATAGGCATTTGATTCCCATTGTAGCATGTGGTGTGGTCCATATGCTTTAGATTTGCCTCGTTTTCGGCTTCAACCTCTAAAATGGTTTGATAAAATGAATGGACAATATGGATTAGAAAAATACATCACAGTACACCTCATAAAAAATTTCTTTTCTTCCTCATTTTTGGTAAATTTGTTAACATAAACTTTACTTTAAAAATAAAAAAATAAAAAAATTTACACACTCACACATACTCACGCCATGATGGGATTTCACCACCCGTGGATACTTGAACCCTTAACCAGGTGTTAAAACTCCCGAGAGTCTACCACTGGAGTAAGAGTAAGGACCCAACATAGCTTGCTTGGAACTACCGAGGTAAATAATAATTACCCATTTACTAATAATTATCATGTTATATCGCTAAACAAACATGCCCTAAACAGTCTTCAAGTTCTTAGTTAGCATTCAGTGCCCCATCTCGATTGTCTTAATTTTGTTTAATAATAAGACTCTAGAGCTAAAAATAAAATCTCTAAAATTTCTTAAATACCATAAAGTTGAGGCATCATGATGATAAGAAAATTTATCCATCTCCATCACCTAGACCCTTACTCAAAATATCTACTTACATATTGAAATCTTTACTTAAAATCTTTGGCCATATGTTAAGTATAAAAACCATTCAAGTTAAGATAATCTTTGAATTTTCCCAACTTAATACCGATTTTACGGTATCTAATTGATGAAAGAATGCTAGCATTATCAACTAGCTTAGTTACGACTCCAAAGTCAACCAAGCCCATTCATCCATTATTTTATTAAGATAAACCACCATCCTATGCGGTTCCCCGCATGCATTGACAACAATACGTTTGTCATGGATGATTTGGAAACTGGATCGCGATAGATCAGATGGCTAGATTGAAGAAATGGAAGTCTTTCTCAACAGGCGTACAGGCAATCTGTGCGGCCAACGAAATGGACAGCCCAAATCCAGAACGGTATTATTATTATTATTTTTTTAAATTACTTAAATTTTGTTGGCTATTATTTGGTAGCTCATCACTGATCAAAGTGATATTTAGAGGCATGTAGAGGGAAAAGAAGGGCCACCTACGGTCCACATCAATGATCTAACCTTTTGTTTTAAACGACGTGGACCGTCCATTTGTTCCTCGTTCGTTTGATTGATAAGACCTTTTATGGGTAATTACTTTGATTGATAGGATCTAGATTCATGATTGGACATTATTTTTTAATAGACACAAAGGTTCGCAACCCACATGATGGGCGGCCAAGATCCATGATGGGACCTTCTTTGTAAAGAATGAAATCTACCATCCATTTTTCTTAACCATTAATCAACGGTGAGGATCATTTAATTCAAAATAATTATTAGAGTATTTAAACAACTTATGATCTACCCATAAGATGCATGGCCCAGATTGATAAATGGATCTTTTATCATCTTCCAGGTGGGCCACACTCTTTAAACCTTCTCCCTTAGAATTTGAAACCATTTTACACATCAAATGAACGGTTAAAAAAACCTTGTCAGTTTACTCTGTTTCTAGCACACTGAAACAGTCAAACTTAGAGAGTTTTGAGCCACAAGATCTCCACGTCATTTCCAATCAAAATATCAAACACTACACACGTGTAAAATGTAAAAAATTTGTTTTTATGTTTTAAATCAAGTCAGAAATAAGATCTGTCGATGTCATCTAGCACCGTTCGATAGCTCCTTACTTGCTTCGACGTCCCAACAAAAATCTTCACACGTGCATGGGATTAGGGACGTTGATTATGGTGGTGGGCCAGTGCCCCTCAGTGGCCGGTAAGTCACGTGACAGCCAACCTAGTCAATTAGCCCTCCTTAAACGCTGCTTCTCTACAACTACCCATCGCCCTTTTGGTTCTTACCCCCCTTCTCTCTCTCTCTCTGTCAGTGGGGGGAGAGAGAGGGAAAAAAAACATGGAGCTTGTGGTCCTCACCTCACAACGTCTCCCCCTTTTCACTTCTCTCTCTATATTTTTTTACCCTTACTTTTCTATTCTCTCTCTTTCTCAACACTATTCTCTTACCTTCTTCTCTTTCTCTATCTCTCCTTCCCTCTCTCTCTCTCTATATCTCTCTCTCTCTCTCTCTCTCTTTCTTTCTCTCTCAAATTCATGGATTCCAAGGGCAAAGCCAAGAAAGAGCTGATGACGATCGAAGCCGACAACGACGACATAGACGATAGAGAGGATGATTCCGACTCCAAGAAGAAGAAATTGGCGTCTTCCGCCGCCTCTGCTACTGCTGCCGCCACTTCATCCGTTGCTAAAAAGGGCTCGGGCGGGCTGTCGCCCCCGTCCTGTCAGGCCGAGAAGTGCACTGCTGACCTCACCGACGCCAAGCGTTACCACCGCCGACATAAGGTTTGCGAGCACCACGCTAAGGCTCCTGTCGTCATCGTCGGTGGCCTTCGTCAGCGTTTCTGTCAGCAGTGCAGTAGGTATGTTTGGTAATTTAATAACATAAACAATGCTTATAATTTTCTTTTATAAGGCGGCGGCGTTTGTTGCACCGAATAATTTTAAGGTATTTGGTATAACCAAACGCACTCTTAAGTTTCAATGGAAGTTTATATCATAAAATGTTAGAATCGTTGGTGTAATTAAATAGATTCTTAATGTATTTTCAATTTTGATGGTAATTTGGTTACATTTTCGCCGCCTATTTACTAATGAAAAGAAATTAAAACAGAAGAAATAAGCTGAATGTGTAAAAGTAAGAGAATTCTTCTGTTTTATTTATTTATTTTTGGTGGTTTAATTCTTGCAGAAGAGATGCGATTACATTGTCATACTTCTTATTTGAGCTGTGCTGGGTTTTGGCTATTTTGGTTGGAATGATGGTTATCCATTCGATTGAAGCGTTGGGATTGAGCCTATATAGTAGTGTTTTAGTGCTGAAATTGCGGCCGTTGTTTGATTTTCACACTTCTGAGCTGAGATGTCCTGAATTCAGATCTGGGAGGCTAATGATCACACTCGCAACCTGTACTTGGAAATTCTAATTGGACTGTGTGACGTTTCTCCATTGAGAAATTATAAGGTTTTGATGTATTGGTATGCAAATAGTGACCATATGGGAGAGTTTATGTGAATGGGGTTCATAGTTTAGTGATCCAGACCCTTGACTTCTGTGATGCCCCAAAATTTTTGTATGTTGGAAGATCCCAACGCATGGATGAGTGGCCTACCAAAAGACGGTGAAGGAAAAAAATATGGCCATGGTCTAATTAGAACGCGGGCATTTCAAGGGTTTGGATCTTCAATTTTGAAATGTTTTTGGGGCGTCTGTCCATCCATGGTAGGTAGGATGTGGTCAATGGTCTGGTTCAAGGAACCATGTGGGTTATTTGTATCGATTGGTGCATCAGGATTTGGGAGACTATTCAACCTATATTGTTCATTGTTTAGAATCCATTCATATGCATAATTCTGATTTACTACCTTTGTTTGTGATGTCTTGTATTTGAGCAATGCAAGAAAAATCACCTCCAGCTTCCTTTTCAAGTTCTGTTCAGACTATATTGTTTATTCTTGTATTTTCTGCAGGTTCCATGAACTATCGGAGTTTGATGAGACGAAGAGGAGCTGCCGCAGGCGTTTGGCAGGCCACAATGAGCGGCGCAGGAAGAATTCAACCGAATCTAATGTGGAAGGATCGGGCAATGGAGGGGCGGCCCAGGAAAGCCATTGCAGGCAGGCTGATCAAAGTGGGAGGATGCCGATAGCCCTCCCAGCAAGCCCAACTTTCAAACATTTCCAGATCAGATAAGATCTTACCGTTGGTTCTCAAGCATGCTCTCTCTCTTCTGTCATCTGATGGCTTTCTTTATGCACCATTCGAGGTGTACTTTATGTCTATGTAGGAAGTGCTGTATTTTAATCATACATAGAACATAGCAGCACTGTGCTGGTATCCATCTTGCCAGTTGCGCTCCATTGCGGGCTGCACAATACGTATTAGATTCTGTGTGTTCGGTTTCCTAAGAGCTGCGCTTTCCCCACTTTTTTCATGTTTGTATCCATATCTACTCCTAGTGATGCTTGTTGATGACGGTTGTTTTGTATCGTAAAAGCTATAGAAATTGAAGCTACACTGTCAAGCATCTCCGGCATACTTCCACTTAAACTGACCTGATTTAACTGTTTAGTAAATTCAAAGGCGTTTTGGCATGATTGCCGGACCTGAGCAACTCAAAGTATGGCCATTTAAATTACTTAAATTCCCCTGTGCTATATTTTCAATTAACACCATGTCATTCTCTGGTATGGAACTTTTGCTTTGGGACTAGTTCTCTTGATGGTAGAAGACATTCATGTATAGCTTATAAGAACATGTTTGATCTTCAAGGTCTTTCTTGGTATCAATGTCAAGTAATTAGAAACAAGTTATGTCTATATATCTGTTGCTGGCTTGCCTTTCTGGCACATGCTATCTGTTTATATTGGAATGTTATAAAAGTTAGTGGTGTGCAGTTCCTTTGACTTTGGGTAAGGTGGATGAAAGCTATAATCTGTTATAAGTCTTTATCTTGACTTGTTGATCTTCATTACAAGGTTGCTATCATTTGTACATTTGTTGTTTCTGTTAGGACATCAATCGGGCTTCGAGAATCCACATGCAAGCATGCACTATGACACCACACTCTTTTTATCCCTTTAGTGTTTTAACTGAAGTGATTTCCTTGTTTATCTTGAAGTATCCCCCCTGCCCCCTTTTTTGGGTGCAGCCTTAAAGCACCATGTATTTCAAGTGAACAGGGATGTTCTATAATGGAGGTACAAACTTTGGCTGATTTAGGAGTTAGGACACCTCACTTTTTATTTTTGTAGCTGAAGAGCTTGCCAAATCTCTCACTGCTACTTCGCCAGGCCAAGCCGGTGGTTGGGGTCAATGACGCTATGATTTGGTTCAACGATAAATCAGGCCAATTCTT
This sequence comes from Magnolia changhungtana, assembly GCA_030180095.1. Taxonomy (NCBI): domain Eukaryota; kingdom Viridiplantae; phylum Streptophyta; class Magnoliopsida; order Magnoliales; family Magnoliaceae; genus Magnolia; species Magnolia changhungtana. The sequence continues at coordinate 819,925 of JASAUF010000224.1, read as the reverse complement.
CATGAAATCCTTTTACAAACTACTAATCGGCCCTACAGAAAACTCGCCGCTAAGCCCCTCCTAGGTTTGCTGTTTTGGCTTGGTTAGTTGGGAAAAATAGAGTGCTGACAATCGATAACCTCCACCAAAGAAAGTTGCCACTTACAAATGTATTCCTTATGTGTATGAGAGATGAGGAATTAGTCAACCATCTCTTTCTCCATTGCCCCATTCGCAAGTGAGCTATGGGCCAATTTCTTTTCCCTATTAGGTATACTATGGGCGATCCCCAAGTGAATGGATCTTTTCCTTTGAGCTTGGTATCGGTCAAGGATAGGCAAAAAGGCACAGCAGTATGGAGATTGGTTTTATTAGCAGGAATCTAGTTGATTTGGGAGGAAAGAAACAACTGTTGTTTTCACTTGTTTCAAAAATAGATTAGGTTGGGTTTTTAATTGTTTCAACAGGGAAAATCTGCTTGTACAGTGGTGGGCAGTTGATGTAAATATTGTTGATCTTGGCTTTTCTTTTCCAGTTCTCTGGTCTGCCTTTTTATTTTAGTTTTGATTGATAAATAAATTATTGCCTTTCAAAAAAATAATAATTTACACAGCATCACACCATTTACATTGGACATCACCCACAACGGTGGCCGTAATTCTTCATTCGGCCCACTCAAGTTGCCTCTGTGCGATACAAAGTTACACATTTGGCCTTTTTTCTAGGAAAATGATGCCCAATTATTTCTTTTTAAATGAAATGTATCTAAATTGGTAAGTGAAGATAATGTGTTACCTGTTGTAATTTAAACATTGTTATTTGTCATTAGAACTTTTTCCTAATGATTTTGCCATTGAGCTTCTCCCAAGTTTAGGTTCGTATAAAGATTTTTATGGGTGTATTGAGGTGAAGTTATTGTGCTCGTTTAAAGTTTCATCTTCCCCACAACAAGCCTCGAGTGTGCAATAGAGGGGAGTCGTATACAATCTCAATTATTATTGTGTTGGCTGGAGGGATCAGAGTACAGTGAGCATATGACTCATTGGACCACTAAGTTACCATCGAATTGGCAGAGAAATGCCAACATGTCATGTGGGTATGACATCTCTCTCTCTCTCTCTCTACATCTCTCTTTCTCTCTCCACGTGGGTATAAGGTTGAAGCTGTACATAAAGTGTCCTGTGGTCCAAAAATCACACAACTCTGCATTTCATGTCGGCCACATAAACTAACAGATGGCTGAAAAAAAAACTTGGCACTCGCAGAATCCAACAGTGTGATTTTTGGACAAGATCATCTCTGTGGATAGGCCCATCTTTATGGATGGCTTGGATCTCCATCTTTGTGGATAGACCCATATTTATGGACAGCTTGGATCTGTCCTCTGTGCCGCAATAGCACATGTAGTGGCATGTACGTGGATGACTTGTACACTCAAGTTGGCTTAAGCAAACCTCATATAGATCTTATGTGCACGTATAACAGTGTTTAAAATATCATTTCATGACTGATACCTTCATTGGGTGGTAATACATCATCATTTATTTAGTTATCAATGTGATATGTTCTTCCCAAATAATTTTGTTAGAAGTACGGAAGTCACATCTGTTCATTGTTGTTTACTGTAATCTAGTTGTGGGTGTTTTTCAGTGGTTACTCAGAAACCATTTCCTCTATACGTTATTCTCTATAGCACTTGGGTGTTTTATTTCTGAAAGGTCTTCGTAATGTGTATATTTTAGAATAGTATTTGGAAATATATGATTTTACAAGGCAATCAAAATTTACTATATAAGAAAGTTATGGAATGTATATCTCATCTTTAAGCATTTATCTAATGATGTTAAGGTGTATTAGTATAGAATACCTCATGTGATGATTGATGATGCCAAACTCATGTAATAAAGATCTGTGATTCCTGAGTTTCTAACTTATCAAGGTTCATACTACGAGCATGATTGGTTGTCTTTCGTTTCTATGAAGCTGTGGTCTCAAATAAATACAAACAATTATCACATCTTTCAAAAAATGATTTTTAAACTTCTCAAGGACTTACTTGTAGAGGATGAGAGTAACCGATCTATCGCTATATCAATATCATTTCATGATTTTGTTGAGGTCGATTCCTAAGTTGCATTAGATGAGCTGGTAGAGACAGTGTAGTGCGTGTTAGTGATCCAAGGTTTGATCTCTAATAATGTTACCTTTCAAAATTAATAATAATAATAACAACAAATAAATAAGAATAAGAATAAAACAAAATCCTAAATTGCATCACAATTCGAAAGATTTGAGCAACAGATTCTTAAATTTGTCAAGGTTGTATGATGAATATATCATTATGCAAGAGCAGCCTGAAATCGTCACTGCGAGGTTGAGATTGTCATCGGGATTTTTACCACAAAATCCAACCTGAATTCTGATTTTACCAAATAATGGCTCGATTAATCGAAATGCCTGAAAAGTACTTTTTGAAAGGTAAAGTGACCAAAATGGTTTTGTTATCCTTTTTCTAGAAAGTGGTGAAGTCAAGCATCATTAGGCACATGATGGTGTGTGAATGACATCCAATGGTTGTATCTCACCATGCTGATCAAAGGAAACAAAATTAGGCTTATCCAATTATCAAGTGGGCCATATCATAAAAAATACACCTAAAAACCTTCCAATTCACTTGTGGCCCACCTGATGATTGGATCAGCCTTGATTTTTGGTTCCTCATATAATTTTGGTGGGGTGGAACTTCTCGGCTCCAAGATCCTAGACTTCACCACTTTTTAGGGGGAAAAAAGAAGAAGAAAAAAGCATGGGTATTTTGTTATTTCACCCGCATATGCGCATACTGTTGATCAAATGGCATATGCCAATGCGATCCTGGCAAGTATGCCATGGCATACTTTTATATGCGATCGCATACTGCAAATGCGATCGCATATTTCCCAATAGCCAAGAGCGGAAGATTTTTATTTTTATTTTTTATTTTTTCAAATTGGAGAACTTCTGCCTATAAATAGGCACTCATATCCCCTCAATTTTCACTAATCTTTACTCCAAAGCTCTAAATCTCTTACTCTTTCTCTCTTACACCTCTTTCTTTCTTACTTTAATCTCTCTAAAATTATTTCAATTATGTTTATTTTTTGTATTTTATAAGTTGTGCTTACTTTTTGTAAATTAAGTTGTAACTTGTAACTTGTAAGTTGTTTCAAGTTATCCATTTATCATTAAAATTTCTTTGTTCGAAGTTTATAGTAATTAGTTATCTTTTAATGTAGCTTGTTGATTGTTTTGTTAAAATTTATATAATATAATATAAGTAATTAAATATATCACTTAATGAAACACTCAAACTATGATGAAATAAGTAAAATAACCCAATCCAATCATGTGTACTAATTAGCCGAGTTTTTCCCCTTTTTAATTTTTTTTTTTTTTTTAAGATTTAAAATAAATAAATAAAAATGCCATGGCATATGCGATTGTGCGATCGCATATGCGAACAGCATACGCTGATTGCATGCAATCGCATATGCGATTTGACAACATTGTTCACCTCCCAAATAGCGCTTTTGGGGGTTTTCAGTGAGTTGAGGCATTGTTTGGTAAAATCAGGATTCTTGAAGAATTTTACCATAAAATGTCCCATTGACACATGTAATGTTCATAGATTCATAGGACAAAGGATACATTAAGACAGGTACAGCCAAGGTGCAACATCATTATGTGAAGGGAAGATGGTTGTGATTTCAAGTGCATGTGTTTGGGTCAGTCTCTCTCTTCATCAATGTAGTCAAAGTCTCATTTTTATTTTTTTTTATGAGGTCTGTTGTTTCCATTTGTGTTATCATCAGTGTCATTAGTTTCCTTGAGGATCTCTTGTGGAATTCCCTTTTAGACAGTGCTTGGCCTGCCATGTGGAAAGGAGCTTACTCCTTTCTTCGTCTTCATTATGATTATTATTTGTGAAATTCCCAATTCTTTTCTGAACTCCCTATTACAGGCCTTGCCTAATAGAAGTTTGATTTGATTGTTTTTCATTTCTATGGTACTCAGAATTCAGATCCCTCAAAAAAGTGCAGTACTTGGACAAGGGTAAGAGGCTTGAAACCCACATCAATTAGGTCTTTGAACTCTACAGTTGTTTAATTTAGAATTTATAGAACATACCATTTTGGTGGCTAATTCACCTTGCGGTATTGTTACTGAAGTATTTCAACAAGATCATACTTCTGAGCAGTAATTAATCCACTGTTTTTCTGTATCCTGGGAATTTGGATTTTGATGATTGCAGAATCGATCTGTCTGTATCTGATGGCCATGTAACACTGGTTCATTTAGCTTCTGCAAAGAATTGGATCACAAAAAGTTATTTATATAGGAATCTGTTGAAGGGTTCTATTTTACTTCGTGTGCCAAATATCACTGGAATTTTGAAAATCTTGTGATATTTTTGCGAGAAATAAACAGAACAATATTATTGTGATAACATCACTAGATTTTCAAAAATATCGGCAGTTTTGAATTTTCATGAAATTATCCCAATTAACGTGAAAAACATTTAAAACTTCAACTAATATTTATTATTTATATTTAAAATTTCGAATCATTTATTAATTTGTAAAAAATAATGCCCTTCTATTTTACTTCTTAAGCGTTTAGTAGCATGACAAATTTCACTGGAATTTTGAAAATATTGTGATATTTTCGTGAGAACTAAACAGAACAATATTATTGTTATAATATCACGAGATTTTCATAAATATCAGCAGTCTGGAATTTTTCACAAAATTATCCCGACTAACATAAAAAAAAAAAAAACATTTAAAACTTTAACTAATTTATTATTTATATTTAAAATTTGAAATCATTTATTACTTTGTAATAAATTATATTTTTAGTGAGATTTTCGAGATAATATCTGCGAAAAAACTCAAAATTCGAGGGAAGAAGATTTATCACTATGGTGTTTAGACTTCGAAATCACTATCGATATAACATCCCTGGTTTATTCCTTTACACAGACCACTTACTCAGGTGCCACTCCCACTTTGAATCACACTTCAGAATTGCACATCGGCTTCCTAGATGTTTATACTAGTAACATTTTGAAACAGCCGTTTCTTTGCTCCCTCTGCCAAATCTGTTGTTGCTTCCCTTCATGCTTTGTGCACAACTATTGTTTATTCATTGGAAAGTCGAAGTCTTTTCAAACTCTAACCGAAGCACTATGATACTTGGATCCTTTGTAAAACCGAAGTACTTGAGTCAGACAGATGGTTGGATAAGGGATTCTCCTTTACAAGATTTGAATCCAAATTTACTAGGATTTTGAACTCCAGAGTTGCCAATTATTTACAATTTATAGTCGGTTGTGCCAATTGGGTGATGATATTCAGCATCCATCAATCATGAGGATTTGGTTTTTGGATCCCCAATTTGGATTTTGGATCCACAGAGCCGGATCCTTGCCATAGTCAGTGCCTGCACTGATGTTCACGTTACAGTTTTTAGCTGAAACGTTTGAAATTATAATCTAATATTTTGATAGAGCTTTTGTTTGATGCATCACAAATCAGACCATGATAGATGATATCGCCTGAACTCTCGAAAGTTTGTCATTCTGATTTGTGCTTGTTCTTATGTGATGCACAATGCAATGGATCAAATTTACAAAATCATGTGGCCTTTCCATGAATACTTTCTACAGATTCACACCCCCACGACAAAATTAGTGATAAATGAAGTTCAAGGTAAGCCACATTTCGTGAAAACTCCCGACCTGAAATTCTCAATCAAAGGGGCTTGAATCAGCTCTGCCGAAAAAAAAAAAAAAAACCCCAACTTCTGCTTGTAAGATTGCAGCATGCTGGATGTACAAGCCTTCCATGCTTTCTCCCTTCTGCTGCATTTTTCAATCACCCAGTCAATTCCGTTTGATCGCCGTATTGTATTTCGTTGAATATCAGTTGATTCAATAGTTAAAATACTTGAATATTTTGTCGAATATCTGTTGATTCAATATTAAAATACTTAAAAACTTGATTCGACTCGATATCCAGTTGGGTCAGGTCAACTCAAAGACTCAATATACCCAATTCGATATTTAATAATTAGACTTGGGACTGCATTTCAGTAATAATACACACTTTGAATGTTACCAGCAAATGGGCGAACTAGATCATAGAACTAGTGTGTGGCCTGCTGGTTGATGGTGTTGTCTTGCTTGTTTGAGGTTATGAGTTTGAATTCCACCACCCTCTTTCGTCTTTTTATTTCTAAAAAATGAAACTTGGTGAGAGACTCCGTTTATAGTCATGCTGAGTCTAGGCGAGCTGACTCGATGAGTCATGCCAAGTCTGAATTGTGTTGATGGTGACTGGGGCTCCTGATGAGTTGACTCGGTGGAGTTATGGGTCGAGTCACCATTATTGTCATCATCACCTTGTCCTAGCTATTTGGGGTCAGCTTTACGAGTCCTGGTTCACTAGGCCTTGTTCCAAACATAGAATGGATAAGCAGGGGATGGCACTGGCTGAAGAAGATGGTGCTTGGCCGATATGCACTGGTGCTGCATAGGTGTGGGGAAGCCTCGGACTGGAGTGGTTGATTATTGAAGAGAGTGTCGGTGGTGTTTGGATGATGAGTAACAAATAATGTGTAGCAAAAATGAAAGTTGTAGTATTTCTGTCCTAAGTCCGGATGATGTTGACGACAATGAAGATTGTAGTTCCAACACACGCGGAGAGAGGAGGCGATCATGCAGCTCACATGGGGTGTTTTGGTGCAAGTACCTGCTTCGTTTTGGGCTGACCTCTTCAGACAAGTTGGCATGTGACGGATGGACGGATTATGTCCCACAGACATCATGTTGGGCCCCACAGCTTTTTGTTGCATGCCTCGTCGCGCTTGGAGCCGGCTTCACTGCCGAATAAATCAGAGGACAAAATCACCCCTGGTTGAAGGGCTACTAGCATGGAAAAACACTAAAGCTTCTCTTCGTGTGATTACTTGACACAGGTAAAATTGGCCAAACTGTGACTTGCGAATAGCAGAGATAATGGCTGTAGAGCGATGACAACAACAACGACAACGATAATCAAATGAGAGTGATGATGAGGACTCCAGCGGTGTTAGATCGGACACCGGTGTTGATGGCGAGTGACCGATGAAGGGGTCTAGGATTAGCAAGAGAGTTTCTTAGTTGGGGAATGAGAGTAATGATGAGGAGACAGCATTGTTGATGGTGAGTGAGCAATGAAGGGGTCTGGGATTAGCAAGAGAGTTTCTTAGTTGGGGAGTGATCACGCGTTCAGAGAATTTGAGCTGTGTGGACCCACTGTGATGTTTATGTGGTATCCAAACAGTTCATCTGATGCATATGCAGGCCTAAAACCTATACTTTCATTTTCTCATGGCCTGAACTTTGGTATGTCCTTTCATCTTGGTGGGCGCACCTGATGAATGGGTTGGATGGCATACTCCCAACACTTTGGACCCCACATTCTATAGTGGTCACCTTCTCTCTAATGTTCCCCATTGTTCTATCTGGTGTGGTCCACATAAGTTATGAATCAGCCTGAAATTTCTCTAAGTTAAGCAGAAAAATGATAGGTCTAAAACTGAGTGGGTCATGGACTCTACATGGGCATTGATTAGGGCTTTTTATGCAAGTATACCTGAGGTTTGGTGGGAGCTCGTAATTAGCATCTCATTTTAAATTATTATTTGTTTTACACCTAAAACACCATTTTCAATTTCTCTAAGAAGAAAATGTCCCTAACTGGCTTTTTCAAATTATTATGTTTTACATATGTACTTTATTTTATCACTATATTTTGGTTTACTCTTCTTCCATCATTGCACTCTAATAATCTCTTGTGCTTTCCGACTACTATTTGACTGCCTTACGAGCTTTCTAACTATCTCTCTCATAGAAACTCTTACATCAGAAAAAATGGATTCTTTTTTTGTTTTATATATACTTATTATGTTGAAATGGGCTTATTTGATAAGAAAATAAAAATAAAAATATTCTATTTATAAAAAATGAGTATTTATTCTTTCTTTAAAAGATTTTGCTTAGATGGGTTTACTTGGTAAGAAATGGATAGAATGATAAAAAAAACATAACAAAAACTCAACTTTTAAAAGATGAGTTGTTTTACTTTCTACAAAGATTAGCTCATCAGATGAGTCTATTTAGGAAGAAGCTGATATGAGGAGAGAAATGATAAAAAAAAAAAAAAAAAAAAAAACATTACTTTAAAAGATAGTTATATATATATATATAAACTTAGATTGGTCTTTTCTTAATGGTTGGACTTAGACTTACTTTTAATAGGTCAAATAATGCTTAAATGAGATGATTCACAGCCTAAGATTGTCGTAAAATCATTTGGACACAATTTGATGTTTAAAAAATAAGCCCAAAGCATAGCTCTTGATAAAATATCAATCCAAGCCTAATCTTTTAGAAAAATAAGAAAAACTCACCTTTTAAAAGTATAGTTTTTGATATCTTTCATCTTCTTATATTAATTTCTTTCCAAGCAGACTCGTTTAAACATAATTTTTACAGGAAAAAAAAAAACCTACTAAAAGTAAAGTTTTTGCAATCGATTTTCTTTATTTATATCCATTTGTTCCCAAGCAGACAGAACTGAGCAAAATCTTTTGAAAAATGAAGAATAACCTAACTTTCTAAAGTAGAAAATTTTGTAATATAATTATTTTTTTCGTATCAATTCCTCTCGTTTTCTTTCCAAACAAGTTGATTTCAGCATAACAGTAAAAAGAAGATGAACCTATTTTTATAGGGTCAAAGTTTTTCGTGGAGAGAGTAGTTGGAAATCACAAAAGATTGTTAAAGAGTACTTGAAAAGCACGACAAATTGCCAAAATGTAATAATAGAAAAAGAGGTACTCGAAGTGTAGTGATAAAAGAAAGTATGTGTAAAAATTTTAAAAAGTTATTTAAGGCAATTTTCTCCTAGAGAAATTGAAAAGGGTATTTTAGATATAGAAAAGTAATAATTTGAAATGTGGTGTTGTTTCTATACTTCCACTAAACCTCCGGCGTAAAAAAGCCTCATTGATTACCTAAATGAGATAGGAGGCCGCCTTAAATAGCTATTGCCATCACATGCGCCCATGATAGGACTTGTATTAATACCGAGGTCAGCTGCTATGGGCCCTACCATGATGTATATGTTTTATTTATGTCATCTATCCATTTTTATCTCATTTTAAAGCATAGGCCCAAAAATAAAACCGATCCAAATCTCGGGTAGACCACAGCACAGGAAACATTAATACTTGAACACCCACCATTAGAAACTTCCGACAGCACACTTTGGAATGTTTATTAGCAATCTAATCTATTGTTTAGCTCAGAGACACCTATTGATTAGGTCACAGAGACTTAGACAAAGGGAAAACAAAATATCAGCTTGATTCAAAACTTTTGTGGCCCCTAAGAAGTTTTTGATGATGGCATTCAATCACCACTGTTTCCTGTGGTATGATCCACTTGAGATTTGAAAGTGCCATATTTTTTGGGCTAATGCATGAAAATGAACGGGCAAAATGGATAGACAACATGTATAAAAAATATATATCATTGTGGGGCCTACATGACCGATTAGTACTGAGACCTTGGTGATGAGGTGTTACTACCGAATCCCAGTTTGCCATAACGATAGCTAGTTTCACTGCCAAACATTTGACATGTTGTTATCATGACCCTAAGGGCGTGTTTGGACGGGCCCATCCCATGGGATTGGATTGTATTAGGGTGGATGGCAAGTAATGATGGCTGTGTCAGTGGATTGCTGGCAATCCCATGGGATTGCTATATCCAGGGAATTCACCGCCGAGTATGTTTGGCTCGCCTGGCCAATCCCGGAATTACGTCAACCAATCCCGGATTGCTCCCTCTAACCAAACATGTTCCAAGCAAAATAGATGGGATTAAGAGGGATTGGGTGGATTTCAAGGTAATGATGGTGATGTCAGTGGATTGCTGGCAATCCCATGGGATTGCTATATCCAACTTCTTCCTGTTTGGCATACCTTCCGGGGATTGCTCCTTCCAATCCATCCTAATACAACCTAATCCCATCCACCCTACCAGGCCAAACAGGCCCTAATAGGCAAAATTGCTCCTTCCAATCCATCCTAATACAACCTAATCCCATCCACCCTACCAGGCCAAACAGGCCCTAATAGGCAAAACAACCGCGGTTTTTTTTTTTCTCTCTGTTAGCTTGTTAGTACACCCACTGTCATGTCACACTTCACTGTTAGCCACCCCCACTAGGGAATTGATACCAAGACCTTAGTGTTGAAATGAGGTATCTTTCACTCAGTCTACCACTTGAGCTATGGATCAGGGTGTACAAAATAATCATATCATGTAAAGCATATATATATATATATATATATATATATATATATATATATATATATATATAGAGAGAGAGAGAGAGAGAGAGAGAGAGAGAGAGAGATTCATGCGCACCTACGCACGTGGGTACCTTTGCACGCCTGTGCACACCTTTGCACACGTGTCATGGGCGTCTAATCTGAATAGCCCATGTGATGCAGAATCCCATGAAACCCCAAGGGATAAATTTTCACCTAGATCTAAAATTTTGTCGGGCCATAGCAAAGAGAAATGCAAATCAAGGGAGGAAACTGTTTTCATTTTTCGTGGCCCACCAAAGTTTTGGATCAAGTATAATGAGTTCTCAAAAAATTTCGCACGAGTTCCATTCAAACGGGTGCGTAGCTAAGCATTCAGCTATATATATATATATATATATATATATATATATATATATATGGAAAAGGTACCATGCGTTCAAGGTGATGGGAACGTCCCATGAGGTCGAGCTGTGTGGGCCCCACCATGATGCATTTTGATCATCGACCCCATCAGTTAGATGCACCATTCCATCGCCGGCCTAGGTCTCAAAAATCAAGTCAATCCATGACTTGTGTGGGCCACACCACATACAGAAGTGGAGAGGGGCCGTGCACCATTAAAACATTCATAATCATTTTTTGAACCCATCGAGATGTGGTTTGCAAATCCAGCCCATCCATTATGTGTGTCCCACTTGGATGAGGATTCAGACCAAGTTTCAGGCACATGCAAATTTCAGGTGCGCCCCACCAAGTGCTTTTATATGTTTTTGTCATGTCTTCATATGATTTTAGATGGTATGGCCCAACTGAGTCCCGTGTGGCTGATTTTTGAGATATCCCATAATTTAAAGGGGACCCATCAAATGCACGGTGTTAATGGTCGACACGCATCACGGTGGGGCCCACACAGCTCAACCTCATGGGACATTATCACAAGGTCGAGCACATAGTACATTTTCCCATATATATATATATATATATATATATATATATATATATATATATAGAGAGAGAGAGAGAGAGAGAGAGAGAGAGAGAGAGAGAGAGAGAGAGTTCTACGCGGTAGAGCTCATGGGAACTTTCCATGAAGTCGAGCTGAGTGGGCCCACTGTGATGTGTATCAAACATCTACCCCATCAGTCAGATGCACCATTCCATGATGGGCATTGGGCTTAAAAATAAAGTCAATCCATGACTTTTGTGGGGCCACACCACACACAAAAGTTGAGAGGAGTTACCCTCCCATTAAAACATTCATAAATAATTTTTGGGGCAACCGAGATGTGATTCACAAATCCACCCCATCCATTATGCGTGTCCCACTTGGATGAGGGGTCAAACCAAGTTTCAGACGCATTGAAATTTCAAGTGGGCCCCACCAAGTGAAATCTTTTAGGCATGTCTTCATATGATTTTAGATGGTATGGCCGACTTAAGTTCCGTATACGGCTGATTTTTAGGATATTTGATAATTTAAAGGGGACCCATCAAATGCACGGGGTAGATGTTCAACACATATTATGGTGGGGTCCACACAGCTCGACCTCATGGGAAGTTCCCATGAGCTCGACCGTAACCATTTCCCATATATATATATATATATATATATATATATATATATATAGGAAAAAGGTACTATGTGCTCGAGCGAATGGGAATGTCCCATTTGGTCGAGCTGTGTGGGCCCCACCGTGATGCGTTTCGAACATCTACCCCATCAGTCAGATGCACCATTCCATCGTGGGCCTAGGTCTAAAAAATCAAGACAATTCGTGACTTGTGTGGGCCACACCACGTACAGAAGTGGAGAGGGGCCGTGCACCATTAAAACATTCATGAGACGTTTTTTGAGCCCACCGAGATGTGGTATGCAAATCCAGCCCATCCATTATGTGTGTCCCACTTGGGTGAGGGTTCAGACTAAGTTTCAACAGCATTCAAAACTCAGGTGGGCCCCACCAAGTGCTTTTATATGTTTTTGGCATGTCTTCACATGATTTTAGATGGTATGGCCCACCTGAGTTCCTTATACGGCTGAATTTTGGGACATCCCATAATTTAAAGGGGACCTAACACATCATGGTGGGGCCCACACAGCTCAACCTCATGGGAGCTTATCGTCAGCTCGAGTGCATTGTACCTTTTCCTATATATATGTGGTACACACACACACAGGAAAAGGGTACTATGCGCTCCAGCGGATGGGAATGTCCCATGAGGTCGAGCTGTGTGGGCCCCACCGTGATGCATCTTTCCCATCACACGTCCACCGGATGCCGAGCGTGGTGGGCCCACATGGCCCAAAATCAAGACAATCCATGTAACTTGTGGGCCATATCATCGAAAAACATAAGTATACACGCAAAAACATGTAAAACACTTGGTGGGCCCCACGAGCCCACGTGGATACTACTTGAAACTTGGTATAAAATCCAATTTAAGTGGGACACACATGATGGACGGTATTGATCATCAAAATACGTCTCGAAAGGTCCCTACACAAATGGTTTTAATGTTTTGGCATGTGCACGGCCCTCTCAACTTCTATGGTGGTGTGGCCCACAAAGTCAGATTGACTTGATTTTTGGCTGAATTTTGGGCCCCCTCATAATGGTGCATCGATTGAGGGGGTACCCAACACATCACGGTGGGGCCCACATCGCTCGACCTCATGTACGACCGCTTTACGCTTGAGCACAGAGTACCTTTTCCCATATATATATATACACACACACACACACACACACACACACACACACATGATAAGCTCCCGTGAGGTCGAGCTATGTGGCCCCCACCGTGATGCATGTCGACCAACAACACCGTGCATTTGATGGGTTAAATTATGGGATATCCCAAAAATCAGCCATATACGGAACTCAGGTGGGCCATACCATCTAAAAATATGTGAAGACATCGTTAAAACATAGAAAAGCACTTGGTGAGGCCCACCTGAGTTTTGCATGCGCCTGAAACTTGGTCTGAACCCTCATTCAAGTGGGACACACATAATGGATGGTCTGGATTTGCAAACCACATCTCGGTAGGCCCTCAAAATTGGTTATAAATGTTTTAATGGTGCACGGCCCCTCTCCACTTCTGTATGTGGTGTGGCCCACATAAGTCACAGATTGACTTGATTTTTGAAACCTAGGCCCACGATGGAATGGTGCATTTGACTGATGGGGTAGATGTTCGAAACACATCATGGTAGGGCCCACATAGCTCAACCTCATGGGACACACTCGTGAGTTCGAGCGCATAGTACCTTTTCCCTATATATATATATATATATATATATATATATATATATATATATATATATATATATATATATGGGACACACTCGTGAGTTCGAGCGCATAGTACCTTTTCCCTATATATATATATATATATATATATATATATATATATATATATATATATATATATATATATATATATATATATATATGGTTTAGGTACTATGCGACTGAGCTCACTATAAGCTCTCCATGAGGTCGAGCTGTGTGGGCCCCACCGTGATGCGTGTTGACCATCAACACTGTGCATTTGATGGGTCCCCTTTAAATTATGGGATATCCCAAAAATCAGCTGTATACGGAACTTAGGTGGGCCATACCATCTAAAATTATGTCAAGACACCGTTAAAACATATAAAAGCACTTGGTGGGGCCCACCTGAGTTTTGCATGTGCCTGAAACTTGGTTTGAACCCTCATTCAAGTGGGACACACATAATGGATGGGTTGGATTTTCAAACCACATCTTGGTGGGCCCTCAAAAATGGTTATGAATGTTTTAATGGTGCATGGCCCCTCTCCACTTCTGTATGTGGTGTGGCCCACACAAGTTATGGATTGACTTGAATTTTGAGACCTAGGCCTACGATGGAATGGTGCATCTGACTGATGGGATAGATGTTCGAAAAGCATCACGGTGGGGCCCACACAGCTTGACCTCATGGGGCGTTAAAATCAGCTAGAGCGCATTGTACCTTTTCCATATATATATATATATATATATATATATATATATATATATATATATATATATATATATATATATATATATATATATATAAAAGCTGTTGGTTTGGACCCAACTTCCTAAAGGAGTTTCCTGAAAAGTACTTCGACTTTTTTCTTTGATTTTTAAAAAATCATTTTTCAGTGAATGGGTTTTTCATTTTCTCTCACGGGTTTGTCAAAGGCACCCAAACGCACAATGCAAAAATGAATTTAGCTAAAAGCGATAAAGGAGCATGCCTACCACTTCTGTGGAGCAAACAATTTCATCTACATAATATCCACACCGTCCATCAGGTGCACCACCTAATGTTCGGCCTTGACCCCAAACATCATGTCCATCCTAAACTTAGGTGGGTCTCACCATATGAAGCAATGTCAAATCATTCCTAAAACCTGGTGTGGCTAACATAAGTCTCGGAAAAGAGTGATTTTTGGAACATCACTTCATCCTAGTACTTGGCATCAGATGAATGGAGACGGAATATATAAACCATATGGACCCACATTCAACTAATGGTGGGAGTTTCATCCTATTCTTCTATATGGTGTGGCCAACTTAAGTATTGGATGGGCCTGATTTTTGGGGTCCAAGATAAACATGATGAACATGAGGCATGAACTGGATGCATGGTCTGGATCTCGATTAGCAGTAGGCAAACCCCTGCATGAAGACACATAGTTTTTTTTTTTTTTTTTCCCTATCCATGTTGGTAGCTGGTACTGGGATGTGTGGTGATTCTACTACAATGTGGCTTCGTGGCATTAGAATATGCTGAGATTTGATTGGGCCACATGCCGCTGTCAGAAGAAATGGGTGTGATGTGAATATATACTTAACCCAATAAAGTTTCAACATCTATTGCATGTCCTTATCTCTAAGCAACATGTGGTCCAATCAATTCCCAACACATAGTCCACCTGCTGTTGGGTGCCTTTTCTCCGGTTATTAATATATGGTGGTAAGTCATCCATGTTACACATCATACTTATACACCATCAATGTTGTGGTCCTAGAATTGAGTGGTCAATCTTAACCATCTGATTTTACCTGTTGGATTTGGACCACTGTCTAATTTTCTTTACCTTTGATGGCTACATTTGGATGGTGAGATCTTTAAACCAGTCTGCTACTTGGGATACAGGAAGGCCCACAATTTGCCATTCTGGATGCAATTTAGCATTTATGGCATCATATGTATGGTAGATGAGCTGGGACATTAGTATAAAGTGGAAAAAACTGGTGTTGATTGCATGGGACCTAAGGGGATTTGATTGAGTCATGCACCGCTGTTAGATATAGCCATGAATCATTGTACATACTCTACCTAATTACTTTTAAATATACTTTGATCAGGCCCAACTCTGATAACAGTACATGGCCCATCAAATCTCACCAAATCTCATTGTAGGATTTAATTGAGTCACATCTTGCTGATAGAGCCAGTCGGGTAACCTGCTCCATCTAACAACTTTCTAGCATCTTTTGTGTGGGTCCCATATCTGACAATGACACATGATCCAATTAAATCCCGCCACATCTCAATACTACAAACTATATCTATGATGGTGTTAGTGTTACTACACAATCGAGGCTGAAGAAATTTTTTGACACCAGAGAGGAGCATTCTAGCTGCCAAAATTTGAAAATTTCTGCTTCTGTATTTTGCCTCTTCACCAGATATTCGCAGGCACCAAATTGAATGGTTATGATTGTCTTGACAAGGGTTGTCGGGCATGGCTACCCACCGGGTGCAACAGAATTTAGAAAGTCAGATCAGTAAAATATTTGCACCATGGGCCACAATAACAGGTCCACCAGATGAACGTTCCTGATTGTCCGAGGTGGGTAGGTTACTGATACATAGGATCTAGTTATAATAGTTATAGGTCCAAATAGTTATGTGAGGCCCGCCATGGTATTTCTATGACATCGAACCCATCTAACAAGGTAGGGTTGAAAGTCGGCCGGGTTGGGTTGGGTCGGGTTGGTGCTCAACCCTATCCTAACCCAAAGTTCCTATACCTCAACCCTACCCAGCCTCGGGTTGGGAATTCTCAACCCAAGCCCAATCCAAGCGGGCTCGGTCGGGTTGGTCGGGTGGATACATGCTAATATTTTTGTTATTACATTAGTCTATTATTTTTAATACACGTCTTATTTTTTGTACCTATAATTTTATTGATTATATATATAATTATTAATTGTAAAGAATTTCATTTTTTCTAAAGCCGTGTTGTGTATAACACGCAATCTATTTGGGAGAGAAATTCAGCTTATCTTGTTAGCTTGAGTAATCGGAGACAACGTAGACTAATGAGACCCAATGGCACTGGAATTTCTTGTGCCTTCAACACAAATGATCCACACTCAATTATATTTCAATTGGGTACGGATTGGGTCGGGCAACCACAGACCTCAACCCAAGCCTGACCCAAGATTTATTAGGTTGGTGTTTGTATAGCCCAAGCGTGAGACCAAACCCACTACATCTTGCCCGAGCCCAATCCAATGTCGGGTCGGTCATGGGTCGGTCGGGTTGAACCTACCTAACTTTCGGCCCTATTACAAGGAAGTCCCATTGTAAAATTGGGATGCCCCAAAAACCAACTATAAGGTGGGCCACACCATAAAAAACAATAAACAACCACCCAAAAACATCCACATTCACGTGGGTCCCATCTAATAGTTGAATTGGCCTGATTCTTGGGGCATCCCATTTTTATGGTGGGATACCATAAATACATTCATTGGTTATTTATTGATGGATGGCATCTATCGATTGTATAGATCAAAGATGCATATATGTGGCTTAATGAGGACAATGTATGGATAATTCATTGCATGGGCCCCACCATTGTGGATCCATATCTTAAAATCACACCAATTGGAAAATGCAATTCTAGGATATTTTTGAGGTAATGTCCATCCATGGTAAGGCCCATCAGATGAACAGTACGGATCACCTGATCAAGGTTGTACCTTACACGATCAACCCTCGCATGAGAAGGTGCATGGTTTTGTGATCCACACCGTTCAAAGATGGACCATACCTTAGATCACTCATACCTGAGGAACAATTCAAATAAGCGGATCATTATAATGTAATGATTATAAAAAAGGTCAATGATCAGACGGTTAGGATATACTCGTACCCACGTGCCGGATATTTTTATTAGGAAATCTTCATTGACTACTTTTATTAGTCTACATCGTTTTCATTTATTATATTTCTTTACTCATGGGGTTTCTTTAATACAAAAAAATGAAAGCAAAACAAAAGTAAGATTTGATCAAGTACAAGAAAAAACGAAAGAAATAGCAACAAAAGATACCATATCTTAAAAATAAAATATATATTTACAACGCTTTGGCAGATATATTTAAACCTACATTTTTATTTTCATTGTACATGTGTCCAATGGAGTAACATGGATGAGCGAATGTCTTGAAATAACATAGAGTAATGCTCACACACAATTAGTTATACGTCCAATGAGTCAACATGTGAGGCCTACTATTATGTTTGCATTGCATCTCACCTGTCCAACAGTATTAGGTGGTTATAACTAGAGGTGCACACGGGTCGGTTCAGTCCGATTTTTGGGGTGAAATCGGAATCAAACTGGTTCTAACGGGTTCAGGAAAATCGGAATTGGAGCCGGACCGTTTGCACCCTAGAACCAAACTAGAACTGGATGGTAAAAATTGGTTCGGCTTCGGATTGGTTTTATGGTTCTGGGAGAGAACCAAGGGGGGGTGGATATATATATATATATATATATATATATGATATATATATATATATATATATATATATATATACACACACACACGGTAAATGCTCACCTGCGTAAAGCTAGTCCTCCGTGAGGTCATTACATGGGCTTTTGAGAACCTCATACATCAATGGGGATCCAAAATGTACCATTCCATGTGTGGGCTCGTGAAACCCCCAAGCCCAAAATCAAGTCTATCCGTGACTTTAGTGGGCCACAAAACTACATACAGTTTGCTCCCTGATTGCATTTCACTTTGCTATGGCCCACCGACATTCATAACCATGAAATTTTGTCACATGAGATTTCATTTTCCGCATCACATCCATTCCATTAGACACCCATGTGTGTCACGTGAATGAGGTTCAGACCAAGTGCGTAGGTGCGCATGGAAAACATGACTCTCTCTCTCTCTCTCTCTCTCTTTTTCTCATGTATACTTATATATATATATATATATATATATGGAAAAGGTACCATGTGCTCGAGGTGATTTTAAGGCCCCATGAGGTCGAGCTATGTGGGCCCCACTGTGATGCGTTTCGAACATCTACCCCACAATCAGATGCACCATTCCATCGTGGGCCTAGGTCTCAAAATTCAAGTCAATCCGTGACTTGTGTGGGCCACACCACATATATATGGAGAGGGAACGCACCATTAAAACATTCATGGAACCATTTTTTAGAACCACCGAGATGTGGTTTGAAAATCCAAAAATCCATCCATTATGTGTGTCCCACTTGAATGAGGGTTCATACCAAGTTTCGTACTTTGCCAAAACTCAAGTGGACCCCACCAAGTGCTTTTATATATTTTAACGGTTGTTTGCATAATTTTAGATGGTATGGCCCACCTAAGTTCCGTATAATGGCTGAAAATTTTTGGGACATCCCATAATTTTCATGGGACCCATCAAATACACGGATTCGATGGTCTATGAAACACATCACGGTGGGGCCTACATAGTGTACTGCGTCAGGTGAGCTTATCGTATATATATATATATATATATATATATATATATATATATATATATATATATATATATATATATATATATATATATATATATATATATATACAGTTCAGTTCGATTCTACATAATCCCAAATCGAGAATTGAACCGAACTAATCGGTTCTTTGATTTTCAGGACCTAACTGGAACCATTGCACTTTAGAACTGAACCAAACTCTACAATATGGTCGGTTCTGGTACGCTCTACCAGTTCCATGTGCACCCATAGATCTAATTATCAGGTGAGACATTATAAAAGAAAAATCATGACCAACCATTCAAAAAACTCTACATTCACGTGGGGCACATCTAATGGTTGGATCAAATTGACTTTTGGAGCATCCTATTTCATGATGGGACAACTTTGCTGGATGAACGAGATGTTATGCATCACAGTGGACCCCACACAGCAACTAGCTGAATGTACAACTAGTCCTAAGGTGAGCGTTTCTCGGTATTAAGCATGAGAGGGGCGAGCATAGACAGGGCTGCCAGCGGGCCAGATCTGGGGTTGGTCTTGGCCCAGATTTTGAACTGTTTCGGGCCACGCTGTCGGGTCGGTCCTATCCAAAATTCCGATTTTGTAAGCCCGAGCTTGACCCATTGCACAGATATATATACATGTGACCCAGTGCGAAGATACTTCTGCCTGGGGCTACGTGGGGTCGCAGAGATGCCCACGACAAATCCACTCCGTCCATCTGTTTTGAAAGACCACAAGAGATAGGAGTATAAAATTCAGGTGGGCCACAAACGAAAAGTGTGAATGGTGAATGAAAATGTCCACTGATGAAACCTTCCTGGACCTGACCATGATGTTTATATACCATCCAAACGGTTCAGATGGTTGTTACCACTGAGATAAACTCTACAAACAACTACCATCCTGATACAAAACTTCTGTCGCTCCAGGCGTTCAATCCGTACTGTTTCATGTGGTATGGCCAACATGAGTTTTGGATGTGCTTAATTTTTAGACTCCTATCCTAATCGTGAGCTTACAAAACAGATGAACGGAGTGGATTTGTCACAGACATCCATGTGGGCCCCACGCAGACCCGAGCATAGCAATATCTCTATGGCCGTCCGGGTCACAAGCCATCCTAGGGTGCCAATGGGCCGGACTCGGCCCATAAAATCAGATTTTTGAATAAATCCTGCCCGACGGTGCGGCCCAAAACACTTCAAAATTTGGGCCAAGACTAACCCCAGGCCCGGCCCATTGACAGCCCTATGCCATCAGTCTTCCAAAGTATATTTTCAAAAGGACTCAGGTACAGCTGGTTGAACTAAAATTCATGGTCCACCCAGCAAACGACCATCCATCGAGTGGGATGGGACCAACGAATAACTTCCAACCTTTCACGTGCATACAACATCTCATCCGTTCAATAGGTTTTCTGCATCATGAGGATTATTTGTGCAAAAAATCTGCCACATCCACTCATCCAGTTGACGACACTGATATTTTGTTATTAATCAATGGTTGGACATCCTTTTTTACAGTGTGGCCCATCTAATGAGCGTTTGTGGATGATTTTTGCACAAGGTGATGATCATGGTGGGGCCCACCCATTGTAAGAGTTGGATGTCGTACAAACATTATAGGATGGATGTTATTTTCTGAGTATACTGTAAATTATGGTCCACTTGATTGGATTTGAGACCTTTCATTTTTAAATATGATTATTCAACAATTCATGTTGTTTTGAAAAGTAAAATGACTTTATAAATAACATAATGTTCACTAACCATTATTTATAATTCCATGATACAATTATATATATATATATATATATATATATATATATAGAGAGAGAGAGAGAGAGAGAGAGAGAGAGAGAGAGAGAGAGAGAGAGAGAGAGAGAGAGAGAGAGAGAGAGTGTGTGCCATGCTCACCTGTGTACTTATGCACATGCGCACCTTTGCACACATGTCATGGGTGTCTAATTTGAACGGTCCATGTGATGCGGAAACCCATGAAACCCCAAGGGACAAATTTTCACCCTGATTTAAAATTCTGGTGGGCCATAGCAAAGAGAAATGCAAATCAAGGGAGGAAACCATTTTTATTTTTCATGGCCACCAAAGTTTTGGATCAAAACTTGGGTCTAGGAGGTTTCATGAGGTGATGCTTCACATGGATGGTATATATATATATATATATATATATATATATATATATATATATATATATATATATAGGAAAACGCTCACCTCCGAAAAAGGTACAATGTACGTACGAACTTTTTTGAAAACTGGGGCAAATGAACAACATAAAGCTCATGAAACCTCATAGTATGAATTTTTACTTTGATCTGAAACTTTGGTGGACCGTGAAAAATGTAAGCTTTCTTTCCTTGATTTGAATTTCTCTTTGCTATGGACCATGGATAAAAGTTTTAGATAAAAGTAAAACTTGGTCCTGGGGGTTTCACTAGGTGCTTTGCTTCATATGAACGGTTCAGATTTGGGAGATTCATCACTTATGATGGGTTCTCAAAAAAAGTTCAGACGTACTACGACGAACTGTTCGCAGTGAGCGCTTATATATATATATATATATATATATATATATATATATATATATATATATATATATATATATATATACCATCGGTATGGGAAAAGGTACAATGCGCTCGAACGGATGATAAGCTCCCATGAGGTCGAGTTGTGTGGGCCCCACCATGATGCGTGTCGACCATCAACACCGTGCATTTGATGGGTTCCCTTTAAATTATGGGATATCCCAAAAATCAGCCGTATACAGAACTCAGGTAGGCTATACCATTTAAAATTATGTCAAGACACCGTTAAAACATATAAAAGCACTTGGTGGGGGCCCACCTGAGTTTTGCATGCGCCTGAAACTTGGTTTGAACCCTCATTCAAGTGGGACACACATAATGGATGGGCTGGATTTGCAAACCATAACTCGGTGGGCCCTCAAAAATGGTTATGAATGTTTTAATGGTGCACGGCCCCTCTCGACTTCTGTATGTGGTGTGGCCCATACAAGTCACGGATTGACTTGATTTTTGAGACCTAGGCCCACGATGGAATGGTGCATCTGACTGATGGGGTAGATGTTCGAAACACATCACGGTAGGGCCCACATAGCTTGACCTCATGTGACGGGCCGGTGAGATCGAGCGCATAGTGCCTTTTCCATATATATATATATATATATATATATATATATATATATATATATATATATATATATATATATAGGGTTTAGGTACTATGCGCTCGAGTTCACGATAAGCTCCAGTAAGGTTGAGCATGTGGGCCCCACCGTGATGTGTTTCAACCATCAACACCGTGCATTTGATGGGTCCCCTTTAAATTATGGGATATTCCAAAAATCAGCCGTATACGGAACTCAGGTGGGCCATATCATCTAAAATTATGTGAAGACACCGTTAAAGCATATAAAAGCACTTGGTGGGGCCCACCTGAGTTTTTCATGTGCCTGAAACTTGGTCTGAACCCTCATTCAAGTGGGACACACATAATGGATAGGCTGGATTTGCAAACCACATCTCGATGGGCCCTCAAAAATGATTATGAATGTTTTGATGGTGCACGGCCCCTCTCCACTTATGTATGTGGTGTGGCCCACACAAGTCATGAATTGACTTGAATTTTGAGACCTAGGACCACGATGGAATGATGCATCTGACTGATGGGGTAGATGTTCGAAACGCATCACGGTGGGGCCCACACAGCTCAACCTCATGGGACATACTCGCGAAATCGAGCGCATAGAACCTTTTTCCATATATATATATAGAGAGAGAGAGAGAGAGAGAGAGAGAGAGAGAGAGAGAGAGAGAGAGAGAGAGAGAGAGAGAGAGAGAGAGAGAGAGAGAGAGAGAGAGAGAGAGAGAGACTTTAATATTAAAGATTTTTATCAAAAAATCTTCAAGAAATCTAATTTTACTATTAAAAAATAATAATAATCATCTACTAATTTAAAGTCCAAAAATAGACTCCTTGGATAGTGAAATGACCAAAATGACTAGTGTGTGTTTGTATTAAAGCCTAAGTCAATAACCATTTGTAAATGTCAAATCTCAAATACAGGCTTCCTATCCAATGTAAGATAAACAAATCCTATTTATTGAATTAGGTGTTTGTTTCCAGCTTTTACCCGTTCTATGTCATAGGCAGGTATAATACAAACAACTTGAATGCACTATATTAGCCTTGGGCCCTACTTTACATATCTACCAAGAATTTAAAATCTTCTAAAGTTCTAGCACACCAAAGCCAATGGCAAGCAAACGTATAATCTTACGTACGTGTCTTGCTCCGAGCGCAAGGTAATGACTCTGACTTAGTATTATCTCCACCTTTGTTTATCAATTTGGAAATGACCTCAGGTTTCAGTGGGACGCTCGCGAGCAACATGATTGTTTAAATGGGAGGGTGTGTTGTATTGCAAATTAACTATCATCGCTGTCTGATGCTGGTGATGTGTTTGCAATCTGAGTGTTCCAAGCTTTCAAGGCATCTGTGTATGTGGAGTATGACTTGTAATCGTTACCACTATATATAACTTCTTCTGGACCCTAGAAACATTCCAGCTATCGTGAATACTTCATCATCTTGCTGAGACGGTTATCGAAAACTCGCACTACAAATCATGAATCGAAGAAGGAATGTCATATATGCACCATCGGCACTTTCATTTGTATGAAACTGTAAGGAATTTTGGGACATGGACTTTCGTGTTAATTAACTGCAAAAGTAAACGACGAGATTGAAAGGCAGTGTGGAAATTGATGCCGTGCAACAGTTTCTGGAGGAAGATACTAAGTTATAGTGAGAGTGATTACACCTTTATTAAACACATATTCAATTGCAAGGTATAAGAGTTGAGATTTGAAGGAAGTTTACTTACATTCATAAGCTATTTAAACCATGTACAAATTTTAATATCTCATGTAACGGGCCTCCATGTTGTTGAAATGGTCACACATTGAAAATAAAAAATAAAAACAAGTTGCTCATACGACTAGTAACCATCAAATTTCAATGATGTTATTCATATATCTGACTGAAAATTTTGAACTATTAAGTGCAGAAGTAGTAGTGAGTTTCATAAATTCATTCTCAACTCTATATCAATAAGGTCGAAGGCCAATGTGAATCTCAATCTTGTTAGATATGTATGAGTACATGATAAAATGCATTACCCCAACACACACTTCATTTACATGACGGCGGATTGAATATTACAAGATCGTTAGACTATTATATCGATTCGTATTGGGCATGATTAATAAACTAATTCATGAGTGTTTTACCTGTCAATAAAAATTAATCTAATGTGCTTCTACAAAAAGTGTGTTCGTGTGACATATTGTAGCATTACTATTAAAACAAGTTACTAGTGGATCTATACAGGAAATCCCAAAAAAAAAAAAAAAAAAGGCTGCTTTCCATATTCAAACCATTCACTAAGTTAAAAAAGACCCACAAAAAAGTCAAAAATATAATTCTCATTAGATGAGGATATTCATCCCAGGCCCAAGTTAACTTAAGGAGAAGCTTCATCACATAGTGTAGAAAATCTATCCCTATATAAAATTCAAGAACATACAGTTGTTTGTGCAATAATTTCAACACATATAGGCAACCAGGCATACCAATACCCACACATTTCCAAACAAAATGAGAGTGGAAACTCTCAACACACACATATATATATATATATATGTATGTGCGCGCACTTAACTTGGATACATGGACAGGTGTATTGAGAGTTTCCACTCTCATTTTGTTTGGAAATGTGTGGGCCGGTATTGGTATGCCTGATCACCTATATGTGTTGAATTTATTTTATATATATATATATATATATATATATATGTGTGTGTGTGTGTGTGTGTGTGTGTGTGTGTGTGTGTGTGTGGAAAAGGTACAATGCACCCGAGCTGATGATAAGCTCCCGTGAGGTCGTACTGTGTGGGTTCCACTGTGATGTGTTTTGACCATCAACACCGTGCATTTGATGGGTACCCTTTAAATTATGGGATATCCCAAAAATCAGCCGTATACGAAACTCAGGTGGGCCATACCATCTAAAATTATGTGAAGACACCGTTAAAACATATAAAAGCACTTGGTGGGGCCCACCTGAGTTTTGCATGCGCGTGAAACTTGGTCTGAACCCTCATTCAAGTGGGACACACATAATGGATGGGCTGGATTTGCAAACTACATCTCAGTGGGCCCTCAAAAATGGTTATGAATGTTTTAATGGTGCACGGCCCCTCCCCACTTCTGTATGTGGTGTGGCCCACACAAGTCACGGATTGACTTGATTTTTGAGACCTAGGCTCTAGATGGAATGGTGCATCTGACTGATGGGGTAGATGTTCGAATGCATCACGGTGGGGCCCACATAGCTCGACCTCATGGGGCAGTAAAATCAGCTCCAGCACATTGTACCTTTTCCTATATATATATATATATATATATATATATATATATATATATATATATATATATATATATATATATGGGAGATGGTCACTGCGCATTTTTCACGTGAGCACCAATGACACCTTTGCACACGTGTCATGTGCACAAAATCGAACGGCCCAGTGATGCCGCATCGCTTGAAATACCATAGGCCCAATTTTTCGATACAAAACTCGATGGCAAAGGAAATCAGCTTTCCTCCCTTGATTTCCATTTCTCTTTGCTATGGCTCACCGTAGTCATGGATCAGTCAAAATTGTGCCTATAAAGCATTTCAAGGGGTGCGCGCATCACTTGGACCATTCAAATTTTGGCACATGACACGTGTGCAAAGGTGCTCATTGGTGCTCACGTGAAAAGGTGCGCAGTGACCATCTCCCCCTATATATATATATATATATATATATATATATATATATATATATATATATATATAATGGGAGAATCTGAGCCGACCCCAATCGAAGTCAGCTCGACTTGGCCGCATCTTCGGATGGGTCAATCAAGCTTCGTTCAAGGTTTGCTCAGCCAAACGAGCGGCCGCATCAAATACTTCATTAGGCAAGATAGTGATGCTACAAAGGTCCGACCTGCTGTGCGATGTGGGCTCAAACTATTTAGAACGAATCGATTTCCAGTGCTCGGGGCATGCCTGTCTACAATTGATCTGACATGATCCGAGCCTAGATGGGGTCAGCAGTGCTGGGCTTGTCTGCCCTACCTAAGTCCAGATGACTAATCGAGATAGTGCGGTTGAGCCGAGCTTAATCCAGTAACTCATGATGGCATTAACAATTGCACCATGATCATGGAGTAACCGACGACATTAGCGTATGCGCAGTTCCCTCCTAATGGCAGAGATCGTATCGAGAATAATGGACATGTTCACTTCAATCAAATGGTATAAATAAGGGACTCATCTACAGGAACCGGTACGCAAAATCTCTCACCCGAAACCAACCTACACTACTTAGACCCAAATTCCTAGCCTGACTTTGGCATCGGAAGGTCCCCTGATCTAATCAGGGTCTCCTTTGTTTTCCTCCTGTGTCGGCTTACAGGGTTCGGCACAAGTGCTCGGAACTCGGCAAGGGAGAGCCAGATTTCTGCATCAACATTTTGGCGCTGTCTGTGGGAACCCACATAAAAACCGCTCCTACTCTACCAGAGAAAATGGCAAGAGAGAATAAGAAAGCAAATACACCAATAATTGTGGCTAATCTTGAACTGACCTGGCAGCGAAACTCAACCTCTGGGTTACAGGTGGAATTTGTGCCTACAAAACTAACTCAGCGATCTACGAACCGAGGAGGTAGATACCAAGTGCTACAAATGCTGGTCAATGAGATTGGCCAAATGAAACAACAGATAGCCAGACAACACCCGCCTCTTGATCAGGAGGCGAACGCTCTGACAGTTGTGGAACATCCCGCCCCTACGACTTCTCAAGGAGGCGCGTCACAAGGCGCAACTGCTCAGGTCCCGATACGAGCTCGGGAGACGTCGAATTCGGGTTTTGAAGATCCAACCGAGCACATGTAATCTTACCGATCATGGATGCAACGTCAATCAACTTCCGGACCGATTCTGTGCCAGGTCTTCTCCCTGACTCTCACTGAAGTCACGCAAAGTTGGTATAAACAGTCGAAGCCAAATTCGATCAGCTCGTTTGTCGAGCTTAACAAAGCATTCCTAACTCAGTTCATCGTCAGGAAACAGCACCGAAAGCCATCTACCCATCTATTGACTATCAAGCAAAAGGAGGGAGAGGTATTAAAAGACTACATCATCCGATTCAACAAAGAGGCGATGCAAGTTGACGACTACTCCGACAAGATGGCACTAGTTATAATGATTGCCAGGCTCCGGGAAGGAAAGTTCCTCTTTTCCATAGGAAAGAACCCTCTGACCACACTAGGGGAACTTATGAATCGAGCTCAAAAGTACTCGAATGTTGAAGAGTTCTTCAGTTCTCGAAAAAGTTCTCAGAGCTCAGGAAACCCCCCATGGGATAAGAAGCGTAAAGACGAATGTAACGTCTCGAAAAAATCCATACAAAGACCCGAGTACCACCTCAGACAGAAATCACTCAGGACAAAATCCTTTAGAAATTAAACAAAATTAACTAAGTGCTAAACTAGAGTACCTGCGAAATTAGCACTAATCACTTTAAATATGAACTACAAGACCCAAAACTTGCAGAATCATTAACGCTACATTACTCTGAAATCTAAGATCAATCTCTAAACCCAGTTGCTCTCTGGAGCACATTGAAACTTCGTATCGGACCTGGACCCCGCATTGTAAGTTTGTTGACTACGAAACTATACGCTTATGACCGATTTACTGGGCTTGACAACCATCTCGGAAATCAAGTCCTAATAATACCCATAAACGCACAACTTGAGCTTGGAGCAAAGTGTGTGTGAAACGCGAATACCTTTCAAAAATAAACTCAGATTTTAGTGAATTGAGTCGTTCACTTGCAGGCCAAATATAAGGATTCGGATTGTCAGAATCTGACCCAATTACACCCTCGGATCAAGAAAAATTTTCAACACATGTCAGTATACTTGTGGCCCTGATTGAATGCCGGTGACTGTTGAATTAAAACTAGTCTGCCACAGTCAATCTATAAATCCAATCGGACTGAAAATTTAACTCGACTTGTATCTAAGGCTAGAGAGCTTAAGTCCAACCGCACGCCAAAAAGGGGCCTCCAAAAGTGCTTCGTTGGATCGAAACAACCCCTATTTGGCTATAACCTAAGTATACCATGACCCTGGGGCTATTCCCATTAGTTCTAAGCCATTAGAAGGGCCTTAAACCCCCTCTCTCTCATTCCATACAAATTTGGAAAACCCTAAGAGAAAGAAGAGAGAAAAGGGAAGGAAAGAGAGAGAAAGTGAGAGAGAGAGTCGGCGTTTCTTCCTAGGATTCAATCCCATCACTCCACGTGCTTAACCACCACACTTGTATCGCTTTTCTGGCAATTCCAACTACGTACTTGGGTAAGAAATCCTAACCCTAATCTGTTTTAGGGTTTCAAATAGTAAAAGTGATGAAATAGCTAACCTATTTCATACTGTAGGTTGCCGTTGTGCCGTAGACAAAGACTCGGTATACAAAATGAGTTCGATACTTGTTTACCAGTGAAAGGTGCAGACTATAAACATTTAGGTTATGGTTTTCAAGGCTTTCAATGTCAGTTAATGATTTATGACTGACTTGATTGCTATCACATGCTTAGATATGACGTTTCCCGCGCTTTACACATATATATGAACTATGTTGAATATAGTGTATTCTATGTGTTTGTTGATATGGTTGAATGAATATAGAATTTAAATCTGTGCTTTCCATGATTATTAACTATGAATATATGCTTGTTGTGTATGTGACAACTCCTTCGTAAAAGGGCTTATCAGGTTATATGTTGTAACTAGTCTAATATAGGCATGTTGAAGTGTGTAGTCTAGGTGTTTGTTGAAATATCCGAATGAACATGGAATTATGATCTATGCCTGCCATGTCTATGGAATGCTAATACATGAATTGTTGTGTACATGACAACTCCTTGTTGCGAGTATTTGTCCAAATACACGTTGTAATCAACATATGTTGTATATGCTGATATGTGTAGTATAAGTGTTAAATAAAATGTCTGTATGAGAAGTTGTTAGATGAACTGTACTTAATAGGGTTGTTGAGATAGGATTCCTAACTACCTTAGTTATATACATAAATTCCTTCAAGTAGATGTAATCTAGATAGTGTGGTTTGTGTAGAATATATATATGTAAAATTGCATGTTATATGTGTTTCATTATACATTCAAATGCTTTCCATGTTTGCATTGGTTGAATTAAATGTTGTATGATTATTGTATGTACATATTTCTTATATCAAAATGTGTTTGAGACTATGGTATAGTCCAGGCAATCGGTAACAGATCCTAGTTTGGTGGCTGAGGTTGTTTTGCTGCACAGGACGTGTTCGCTGAGTCCGAGCCGTACTTTGGTTGTCGACAGTGGTTAGGCCACAAGGAGTGCTTACGCACTTCATGTCGATCAACTTAATGTGTGCTTGTACTAGTCGAGCTCGTCAAGTAACCCGATGTATGTTCACCATGTATGGACTCTACTACTTGAATCTAAGGTACCAAACTCACCAGTGGAAACTCCATTAACCTTGGTACCTTGATCCGCTAAGACTCATGAGCCAGATATGGTAGTATGAGATACCGTGGTCGAGTTGTCGGCCTACGCTGGGGCGACGAGCCTACACGTAGTGACCAGTGAGCAACACCGCCTCGTGAGCCGAATACGATGGTATGAGACACTGTATTCGAGCTGTCGGCCTACACTGATCAGGTGATGAGCCCTTTATAGTGACCTCGAGCATACTCTGAGACCGCGATAAAGCGATGAGCCTTTCTTTAGCGAATAGAGTATAAACTAGGCCTATACTGATCAGGTGATGAGCCATTGTAGTGACCTAGAACCTTAACATCGTATGATATTTACTAGGATTGACGACCCTAGAATGGATCATTGTTTGGAAAATGATATAAGGGAGGTATCTTAGCTTCCCAATCCTGCTGTATGAAAAGGCCTAATAAGAACTCGGTAATCACGTTCATGCACCGTATTGCATATGTCTTTAGTGTTGGAGTTGAGCACTGTGAAAGGGGTACATGCCGCGACCATGAGATAAAGTTCGCAGAGAGAGTGCAGGCGAGAGCATACATCATTAATACATATCATCCTTATATTAACAAGAGTACTTAAGAATGCTTGATTATATTGCCTTATCATTACTGCGTGACTGAATTGATAACATGTTAACCTTTACTTTATAGCTCCACTGAGTTGATCACTCACTCCCACGTTCTGAGACGGTGTTGTACACACCAACCAGACTCTGTCTTAGCTACAGGTGGTGGCAATGCCCATGAGGCGAAGCCAGACTTTGAGGATGACGAGGAGGCATTCTCCTACATGCAGTTCTCGGGCGGGTTCATATGAACTGTGCCTTGATCGCCGGGGCCACAGGGACACTGACTAGATGCCCTTACACTGTTATTCTATATTTTGGAGCACACATATATTTATTTTATACTTTTGGGGGAGTATACATGTATATATTTAACCTGTTAACATGATCACACTTTGGAGACCTACTACAGTGCATATAACTTACACATGTAATACAGCCTTCCGCTTGTAAAACTCACTTGTCTTTGGAGTATGATATGTTATTTTGGTTTAATCTCATTCATGTTTACTGTGCTAATACAGACAACATTTAATCATCATTATCTATGTTACATAAGTGATGTGTTGGAACTCGAGAGTTGAGCTCCTGCTCGACCCCCGATTTTCAGGGTGTTACAACAAAACTCCACAACAGTTGAATAAGAGGAGGTCAGATGAAGACACTTCATGTGGTCAGGGCCGAGCAGAAGGCCTGAGATCAGGTTCAGCTCATATACTCCCCTTAACACATCTCTAGAGCAAGTTCTCTTGGAGATCCGCGACAAGAAGCTGTTGAGGTGGCCAAGCTGCATGAAAATGGATGCAGGCCAGCGAGACAAGCGTAAATATTGCCACTTCCACCGCGACCACAGTCACAACACCAGCGATTGTGTCAACTTAAAAGAAGATATTGAGACTCTCGTTCGTAGGGGGCACTTGCGCGAGAACGTGAAGAAGGAAAAATAAGCTCGAAAGGACAAGCCATCAAGCAGACCGGCGGATGATAACGCCGAGATCCAAACTATATGTGGAGGATCGTCAGGGGGTGCAGACTTAAAGCAAGCCCGAAAGGCTCATGCTTGAAGCACTGACCCCGAACACTACATCTACTTGGCTAACAGGCCGAGCAAGGAACCGTGAATGAGTCCGTGCAGCTTGATGTTCACGGAAGATGACACGTGTGGAATTCAACACCCTCATGACGATGCCCTAGTGGTAGCCATGACGATAGCCAATCGGAAGGTATACAACATTCTGGTCGACACAGGGAGCTCGGCCAACATCTTATACTCCAAGGCATTCGACAAGATGGGCATCAACAGGTCGCGCCTCTAACCCGTCCGGACCCCACTGCACGGCTTCATAGGTGATAAAGTCATCTCGAAAGGGGCGATCCTTCTCCCAGTCACGGCCGGAGAGGGACAGAATCAAGTTACCTTGTTGGTGAACTTCTTAGTGGTAAACACACCATTGACATACAACATCATCCTCAGACGATCCTCACTCAACTCCATGAGAGCGGTGGTATCCACGTACCACCTGATGATAAAGTTTCCTGCTGTTAGAGGAATCGGCTATCTCCGAGGAGAGCAACGGAGGCTCGACATTGCTACTCAATAGCCGTGAGAAAGAGCACAACAAAACAATCTCTAACAATCAATATGCTCAACCCTAGGGAGGACACCTCAGAAGGAAACTCCCTTATGGAAGATCTCCTAAGCATCCTGCCCGATGAGGCCAACCCGAGTAAAACGGTTCAGCTCGGATCATCACTGATCACCGACCAGCGGACGCAGATGTTGAAGTTCTTACGACAACACAAAGACGTCTTCGCATGGTCCCATCGGGATATGCCGGGCATCGCCCCTAAGGTGATGGTCCATAGGCTGAATGTGGACCAGGAGCACAAGCCGATCAAGCAGAAGAGAAGGGCTTTCAAGCCTAAAAGGTACACAGCGATCACCGAGGAGGTTGATAAGCTGCTCGACGTGGGTTTCATTGAAAAAATCCACTACCCAGACTGGATCGCAAACGTAGTGCTCATCAAAAAGGCTAATGGGAAATGACGGGTCTGCGTAGATTACTCCGACCTGAATAAAGCATGTCCCAAGGACAGCTTTCCCCTCTCCAGGATCGACCAACTAGTTGACAGTACAACTAGGCACGAGCTTCTCACATTCATAGATGCATACTCCGGTTACAATCAGATAGCAATGCATTCCTCGGACAAGCAGAAGACAACGTTCGTCACGAATAAAGGGCTTTACAACTACCGGGTCATGCCCTTCGGCCTGAAGAATGTAGGAGCAACCTATCAGCGACTAATGAACAAGATGTTCACTCGTCAGATCGGTCGGACCATGGAAATGTACATCAACGACAAGCTAGTGAAGAGCGTTAAAGCGGCTAACCACATATCAAACCTCGCCAAGACCATCTCCATCCTACGAAAATATCAGATGAGGTTGAACCCGACCAAATGCGAGTTTGGTGTGGGCTCGGGTAAATTTCTCGGCTTTCAGGTTAACCAGAGGGAGATCGAGGCGAATCTAGACAAGATCAAAGCTCTCCTGAATATGAGCTCTCCTCAGATCTTGAAAGAAATCCAGTGCCTCACTGAGAGAGTGGTCATCCTTAGCCGGTTCGTCTCCAGGGCAACTGACAAGTGCCCTTCTCTTCTTTCAGCAACCGAAAGGTAATAAGAAGGCGGAATAGACCTCGGACTATGAATAGGCATTCCAACAGCTAAAGCGGTATCTAGGGTCACCTCCATTGTTGTCTAAACCGGAGAAAGGGGAGCCGCTGTTCCTCTACTTGGCGGTCTCCGCTTCGGCCGTGAGCTTAACCCTTATCAGAGAATTTGAGGGGAAGCAGCATCCTGTGAACTACGTTAGCAAAGCAATGGTCCCAGCAGAAATAAGGAATCCGAGCATGGAGAAACTCGCCCTGGCGTTGGTAGTATTTGCTCGACAACTTCGCCCATATTTCCAAGCGCACTCTATAGTCATCCTCACTGACCAACCCCCTTCGCCAGGTGCTCCAGAAACCAGAAGTGTCCGGACGCTTGACCAAGTGGGTGGTTGAACTCGGCGAGTTCGACATCGAATATTGACCGAGGACCGCCATCAAGGGCCAGGTAGTGACCGATTTCATAGCGGAGTTCACCACTCAGAATAACAAAGCTGAAACCTCTTACATGGGCACATCTGATAGTCTGACAGAGAACCTCGTGATCCTCAGGGCCTCTCCGCCTGTCGAGGACACCAAAGCGGAGACAGTGACTGCGGACAAGTGGACCCTGTTCGTGGACGGGTCATCGAACTCAAAACAAGGAGCAGGAATTGTCCTCGTAACACCTAACTCCACGACTGTCCAGTATGCCATAAGGCTCGATTTTCGAGCCTCAAACAATGAAGTAGAATATGAGGCTCTATTGGTCGGACTCAGGTTGGTGGTAAACTTGGGAGTCCAAGCTCTTGAAGTCCGGTGCGACTCCTAGTTTATCGTAAATCCAATATCATCAAAATATGAGACTAAGGAAGCCAGGATGATAGCTTATCTAGGCGAGGCTCGAAACCTCATGAGTAAGTTCCAGCAATGTAACATCAACCAGAAACCAAGGGTCGAGAACTCTTGGGTCGACACTTTGACGAAGTTGGCCTCAACCATTAAAGGGAATATTCCGAGGATTGTCCTGGTGGAATTCCTCAACAAAACGAGCATAGATCATCTCGACCATGGAATCGTCCACCCTATGCAGATGACCACGAGTTGGATGGATCCGATAATTGAATACGAGATGGTAGAGTGCCTGAGGACAAACTAGAAGCTCGACGCCTAAGGCTCAAGGCGGCGCGGTATACAATCATAGGGGATACTCTATACAAGAAAGGATTCTCTCAACCATATCTAAGGTGTCTACGACCAGATGAGGCAGAGTACGTTATCCGAGAAACTCATGAAGGAATCTGCAGAAATCACTCTGGTGGCCGAGCTCTGGCGCAGAAAATTATCCGTCAAGGATACTTTTGGCCAACGATTCAAGAGGACTCCATAGGCTTCACTCAGAAATGTGACAAGTGCCAAAGGTTTGCGGTTATCCCTAGACAACCAGCAGAGGAGCTGACCCCCATGAGCAGGTCATGGCCGTTCGCTCAGTGGGGGATCAACATCATTGGACCCCTACCTCAGGGAAAAGGGTTGTAACGCCCCGGTTTTTGGAACCCGAGTATATGACTTGTTCTCCAAAAATCCGAGTGTTAGCTTATAAAATTCAGTGTAAATTTGAACAGTTTATCATTACTTAGAGTTAACAGTAATGAAGCTAGAATAAAGCATGCATTGTATAAAAGCATTCTAACCATAATAAAAATCCAAATGTAACACCCATACAGGAATTATATAATTCCAAATACAAAGTCCTTAATAACAAAAAACAGAAACTTATCATCTAATGGTGGAGCTCAATATGGGATGCAGGGACCCTGCTTAGCTCCTCAGTTACCCGATCTCATCTAGCAACCTAGTGAACAGCTTCGGCTCGCTCTACACCTGCATCAACTGCTATGGTTTGATAGGGTTGTACACGAGTCAAGCTCGCTCGAAAAGCTCGCTCGACTCGGCTCGACTCAGCTCGGATTGACTCGACTTGAAAGGCCGACTCAAGGCGAGTCAAGCTTGTTTACTAAAGCTCGAGTTGAGTTCAAGCCAATTTCGACCATGGTGTATTTTAACGCGACTCGACTCGAAGCTCGAGCTCGAGCTCGAGCTCGACTCAAGTAATATATTTTAATAATATATATTATATATACTATATTAATATTAAATATAATATATATATATATATGTTTAAGTTTTTTGAAAAAAAGTTAAAACTTAAAAGTTTTTACTAAAAAACCCTACCTGACCCTACCCGTCCCCATTCCCTCTTTTTCTTTCCCTTATCCTACCAAGGTAAACTCGACTTGACTTGAACCACTAGCTCGACTCGAAAGCTTTGGCAAACAAGCCAAGCTTCAATGTTGAGCTCAAGGGCGAGCTCAATCTCGAGCTCGAACTCGAGTATAGCATAGACAAGTCAAGTCGAGCTTGACCCACCTCGACTTGACTCGGCTCGATGTATAGCCCTACGGTTTGATAGCGTCAATGGCTATCGCAGTGAGGAGCACTCTCTAAGATTGTGCACTCATCATTCATAATCCAATATAAATTGCAAGTCATGAAATTAAATATATTAAACAGGGCATTTCATAATCATACTCATATACTCAAAAATTAAGCCAATCAATAGAATCTCATCATAAGCAAAATATAGTAGCAATCGCAATATAAGGGAATTTGTCAGATAATTAAATAATCAATCATACGACTTTCTATTGCACCTGAAATCACATTGTACGTTAACTCCACAAGATTGCTAGAAAATTGATAAGTGAACTTTAGCTCCACCGGGAAATCATGGTATAAGTGAAGTCCGTAAGGTGAATAGAAATCAACCTTTAAACCTCTACTTCACTCGAAAATCATATCGTATGTGAACTCCGCAAGATGACTAGAAAATCGATAAGCGAACTTCAGCTCCACCCGAAAATCATCATACGACTAAACACCACAAGATGAAGAGAGAATCAACATAGGAACTTCGGTGTCATTCGGAAATCGTATGAACTCCACAAGATGACTAGAAAATCGACAAGCGAACTTCAGCTCCACCCAAAAATTATAACGAACTCCGCATAACGACCCAAAAATCAACAAGATATACAAATATAACCAACAAGCCACATGATGGCGTTAATGTTTCATCAAAGTCACGAAGAGCAAATAAACGATCCAAGCCACGTAAGGCACTATGCAGTCCAAGCCATGTAAGGCAAAGTATGATCCAAGCCATGTACGACATGCGGTCCAAGCCAGGTAAGATATATGTGCGATCCGAGTCACGTAAGTCAAATATGGACCGTAAGATGGTGAGTTCATGACAGGTTTAATTCATTACATCACTCAATCACAACCGGCAAACATACAGTTAATTAACAATGTACGACTAAAGATAGCATGTTATCATCAATCATTTATGCTTGATATAATTAAAGAGATGTATTCATTATCTAACACAGGAATCAGGTGTGCAACATATTAACATATTCACATAATAAGATAAGCAGCTCAATCAAGTAACTTAGAAGATATTAAATGGAAGGGATTAAGGCAACATCTATGATTAGATCAATGAATTTAAGTGGGCAGGTTAAAGGGTGAGTCCTCACCTTTAAATTTGATTAAAATGGGTTTAACTCAGACACCTCCACTAGGATGAATCCAACGTGACTGAGAAACTGGATGAGGATAAAAGAAAAATAGATGATTATTATAAAACAAGGATTTAATAATTAACATTCTTGTAGGAGGCTAATATAAAAGGTTTTAACTCACCTTAAGGTGCGGTCTATTGACGTAACTCGAAATCAACCCGACAACTCACCTGAGTCGACTCGACGGGTGCAACAACCACCCATCCTTCCTCTCTCTCATCCCATGCTGGAATGTCCAGCAAGGCCTAAACCAGCCCCAAGCCCAACTTGACTCGGTTGGACTTGGTTTCAACCGAGTCGACTCGACAGCCCCCAAACCCAACTCCCTCTCTTTCTCTCCCTCTCCTCTTCCTTACTCTCTCTTCCTTTGTTTTTTCTTCTACTCTCTTCCCTTTTCTTCTCTTTTCTTCCCTTTTTTTTTTCCTTCCTTTATTTCTCTCTTCCGTTTCCTTCTTGCTGGAGCATTCAGCAGAGCATGGACCAAGCTAGCAAATGAGTCATGCTGACTCAACTCAGTGCAACGGTCACCGGCCCCACACTGTCCCTTTCTCTCTCACATTCTTCCTTCTCTCTTCTGCTTTCTTTCTCTTTTCTTTATTTTGCACCATCCAGCAACTGTTGGACCATACCAGGAACAAACCCTAACCCAGCCTCTGTTGGCTCGACCCGAGCTCGAGCTGGTGCGGCAATGGCAGCGGCACTCTCTACCTCATTTTTTTTTCTTTCTTCTTCTCCCTCCCTACCTATTCCCTCTCTTTCTTTTTCTTTTCTCTCTGGACAGGGGGGGAACCTCGACTCGAATCGTGACTCATCCCAAACTCAGTCAGGGTGCGGCAAGGGATAAACGACGCTCACGGCCCTCTCTTTGGCTTTCCTCCTTTGGACAAGGGCTACCCTAAAAGGGATTTTATAAGGTTCCCTAATCATCCTCTGGAGGATTCACAATTCGCTAATCCTTGATTAGTTACATTTGAGCTAACATAATCACTGCATAAAATGGGACACTATGCACATTTCGGATTAAATATGGTTTAACTAACTTGTATGGTCAAACTCCTCTTTGTAGATGGTCATCTGGTGCCATGGACCACCAGATGGACGTCCCAGATCAGGAAATGTGGCCCACTAGGAGGTGATGGGTTTTTCGAACAGACAGAGAAAATGACCTCCTCTTTAATGGAAGTTTTAGATTTGATGGGTAAGCTTCTGATCCAATGTGCATGAAGGGCATGGATTGAATCACTGAACCTTGTGGGACCCTCCAAACAGACGGTTACTAGCTTTTCTTGATGGTTTGGCTTCAACAACGGTGGTGGGTGAAAGTTCAAGCAATGGTTGAGGAAGCCCTACCTTGAAGGGCCAGGATTTGTTGAGGTGGAGGGTTGGGATCGCATGAAGAGGTTTCACGCGGATCGCCAACGTGGAAAGAGGAGAAAGGACGGAACTTTCCATTTTTGGAATAGTGGTTACACACAGCCCTCTTGCGCCCATGACTATGCGGTTGCACGTGCGAGTAATCGAGTGAACCTTTGCGGGTTTGGACAGATTCAAAACCCCTACCAGATGGACGGTTTGGATCAGACACTAGTGGCCCATGATCAAAGCAACCGATGGCATTTTTCAAACACTGCCGTTGGCGGGAGAAAAAGGAGAGAAAAACTCACTTTTTTTTGTGAAAATCAGGTCAAAGCTCCTTGACCAGATTTTCCCATTCAGTGCACCGCGGGCGCACACACAAGGTGTACACGCACCACACAAAAGTGGGGTCCACAATGGTTTTTGATCCAAGCCGCTCCATTCATCTGCTTTGTCAGCCCAAAATAGGGCCCAGTCCAAAGAATGTGGCAAATCCTATACTCAGGTGGGCCATATCAGATGATAAATGGCCTTTGCGTGCCAATTATTGACAATTCAATGATGATTTGCGGGCCCATCCCACCATCAGAGCCATTCATCCAACTGGTGAGTCAATCAGGTCCACTACCCAGT
Organism: Magnolia changhungtana; assembly: GCA_030180095.1. Taxonomy (NCBI): domain Eukaryota; kingdom Viridiplantae; phylum Streptophyta; class Magnoliopsida; order Magnoliales; family Magnoliaceae; genus Magnolia; species Magnolia changhungtana. The sequence goes on along the minus strand of JASAUF010000224.1, from coordinate 781,135 downwards.
TATGTTTGTGTCATCTTACATGTATGAGCCACAACATTATTTGCCCTTTTTGGACTTTGTTACGGATTTATGTCGATTGGACAGTCAGATTGCCTCTAGATCTGATATTCATACTTCTTATGGATTCCTAGTCAGCTTTAAAGGGAACTTAATGGCTAGTTAGTGCTGATTAGTTAGCTTGCATGGTTTAGGTGTAGTTTGATCATTAGGCTGTCAAGGATATAATGAATGGTGGATCTTATGATCTGGAGTTCAACGTTGACAATAAATGGTTTGATTTGCTTATCAAGGGGACTAAAACCCCAAAAGTAGGTTCATTTGGTAGTGTGATAGTCCATATCAAAAATTAACTGATGGATGGACTAATTGATGGTTGGTAGCAATCAATCTATGATCAGATCAATTTTTAACTTGGTCATTAGTGACACTTAGGGTTCTTAAGGGAATCTTAGGTGGGATTAGATGGTTTCCTAAGTATTTATCAGCTGGATTGCATGGTTTTAGGTGTGGATTGATCATTTGAGCTACTAAGGATGCAAAAAACAGTAGGCGGTGTAACTTATATCCTAAAAGATGTGACGATTTCTCTCGATAATTATCAGATAGATAGGTTGGTCTACCCCAACCATTAAATCAAGCCAAGACGAGGGTGAATGTCCAGATACATTATATTGTGCTTATACTGAATTTGGTTTTTCCGGTAACACCTGAGTACTGAAACATACGGGGTGTTACAAGGGAAGACTAAGTATGTGATTATAGCAGTTGATTACTTCACCAGGTAGGCTGAAGTCGAGCCTGTCGCCAGGATCACTGAGGAGAAAGTAACAGACTTCATCTGGAAGAATATCGTCTGTCAGTTCGGCATTCCACATACCATTGTGTCAGACAATGGGAAGCAGTTCGACAATGATAGATACAGGGGTATGTGTCAGAAGCTCGGCATCAGGTGTCAACTACAAACTTGGAAACCGGGCTCACAAAATTCCCAATCGCTGAATCCGGTGCCGACAGCCTCCGTAGTACCCCATTCTCAGCTTCCAGTGTCCATACGTCAGGTTCCGATCGTGGGATCCTATAAGGAAGATTTTCCAACGTACTTTTATCTCGTAAGAAGCATAACCACAAGTGTACCCAAATCACAAAGACGACATCATCACATATCCACTAATATTTGAATACAATGCTGAAAAGGAAATACATATATCAAAAATCAAAGCTCCAGAAGACCGCTGCACGCTCCAAGCTCAATGCTGCTGCGACCTAACACCACCTGCATGCATCTATCGTGCATAAGCTTATAGAAAGCTTGGAGGGTGGTGAAATTGTATGCGATGCACGTGCCAAGCATATAAATATCAGGGTAAGTGGAAATATTGGCAATCCATAAATCGTACAATATCAGAGTAATGCGAAAACATGCTGATAAGTCCATAAATATCATCAGCCTTATCCAGACTATACGATGTAAAGACATAATAGGCCAATATCATATGCTGAGGAAGCAATGTAATATACAATGCGAATGAAATGACCAAACTGGAGCGTGACTTCGGGATGATAGTACGTAGTATTGCAGGTTACGGGGTCCACTACAAGGGACTTCCATCCAAACTAGTCTCATACCTAAATTTGGATAGTTAGACTCAATGTAGCAAACTCCTGATCTCAGGTTAGTCGCGTGCCCTAACCGAAATCCTAGCCATTGTGAAGGTACACGTAACAAATAGTTGCGCATCACCAGCCCGAGTGAGATAGTGAATGAATGAATGAATGAGTATACAACTCCTGCTTAATAAGTCCACATATCAATACCGTACATCTCTGGGATCATTACAGGGGTCTAGTATACTCTACATGCAATCGATGCCCACTGGACGCACAACCATGCAAATGGAAGAGACCTCACTATCCGCCTGGCCAGTAGTCAGCCAATATCTACTCGGCACGTTGATATCGGACCCAATCACGAGTTGGTCAAACTCAACCTAGCTATGCCTACTACCCTCGGGTGGGTAAGGCCACCAGCCCTTCCCAACTTACCACGACACAGTGGGAGACACGGCCTACTGGTATTCGGCACTCGAGCGCTCATATATCCACTCGGTCTAGATGTTTAGGCATCCTTTGGTATCAAGAGGGTTTAGGAATTTTCACCTAGGGCCATCTGTAGCAGCCTAATGCTAGTAACAGATTTTTAGTGTCCCATCTGGCCATCCACGACATGACTGTGGAGGCTACGGCCCTTATGTCGCTAGGGCGTACAGTAATCACAACACACAATATAAGATGCATGAATCATACAATCCAATCATGCATCAATCCTGCGCATACTGTACACTCATGTGAGACAATCTCCACCTATCAGGGAGTCTCATAACAACCTGTCCAATGACATATGCAATGGTCAACCACATCTCATAATAAACATGCAGATGATGCGTATGGGCATGTATCATGATGCTATGCTGTCACATTCTCATAATTGGTATCGGATGATATACTTGTAATTGGTAACGATAATCTGCCTCGACAATCGCTCTCGATAATTGGCCTCGACAATCGGAATCGTCCTAACAAAGGGCCTAAGGGAAAGTCACAATGTAGACATTTAACCATCATCTCCCATCAATGTGGACATTTAACCATCATTGTCCCAAGGAGTGGCCCACATAGAGCCAAATGTATCGTGGGCCCATGGCCTCACACAAGGACCTAATACACATCACTATGGGCCTCACTCATAGGCCACATAAGCATCACATTGGGCCTCGCTCATGAACCTCATGTACATCACAATGGGTTGCAATACATGGGCCCCATATATGTCAGTTGGGCCGCAATATATGGGCTATAAAATACATATCATTGGGTTTTACCAAATGGGCCGAAAATAAATCACAATGGGCCTTACCAAATGGGTCGGAAATACATCACAATGAGCCTTACCAAATGGGTTAGAAATACATCACAATGATCCTCAACGCATGGCCCGGAAATATATCACAATGGGCCGCTCATACGGGCCTAATATACATCACCATGGGCCGCGACCCATGGGTCCCAAATACATCACAATGGGCTAGGACCCATGGGCCTCAATATACATCATGATGTGCTGTAACCCATGGGCCTCAATATACATCATGATGTGCCGTAACCCATGGGCCTCAATATACATCAAGTGGGCCACATAAATAGTCACACCAATGGGCCTCATATACAATAAGTGGGTCGCACTAATGGGCCTCAATATACAACAACTGGGTCGCATCAATGGGCCGCAAGAGAGAGCTTGGGCTACGACCCATGGGCCTCAATATACATCAAGTGGACCGCATCAATGGGCCGCGCTAATGGGCCTCATATATATCAAGTGGGCCACATCAATGGGTCGGGCCAATGGGCCTCATATACATCAAGTGGACCGCATCAAAGGGTTGTGCCAATGGGCCTCATACATATCAAGTGGACCACATCAATGGGCCTCATATATATATATATATATATATATATATATATATATATATATATATATCAAGGCGAACCTCAACAACGGGCCTCATCATATCAAGGTGGGCCACAATGATGGGCCTCATATATATCAAGGTGGGCCACATGAGAGAGCTTGGATTATACTAAAAATCATTTCAATAGTTGCAGGTGCAACATGTGTATCACTGTACACTATCATTCTATGGGACACATGGCTCACTAATGATGATCAACACTGCCAAACATTGTCTACGTAAATCAGCACTGTCCAAACATTGGACAATATCCTCCAAACACTGTCCATGTAAATCTGCATCGTCCAAACATTGTCCAGCACCATCCAACACAATTTGGACGGTGTGGATGAATTAAATACATCATGGTGGTGTCCATGGTCTCATGGACGGAGCGGATATACAACACATCATCAAGGTAGGTTCCGCGCTGGCAAAATAGGTGGACGGCTGTGGATATCAGTCCCACAGGACTGCTGACGTCAATACACAGCTTATATAGCTGGTGAGGTGGCCCACGTCCAAAGAGAGATGGACGGTTTGGATGTAACACATACATCACGTGGGCCCCCATAGAGATGGACGACATAGATAAAGCACATACCTCATGGTGGGGTCCACATGTGTGGCCCACCAGATAAAATGGACGGACGGTTTGTGTCACGCCCCAAACCCAGAAATCGGATTCACAGGAATCCAGATCGCTGAATCCGGTGCCGACAGCCTCCGTAGTACCCCATTCTCGGCTCCTAGCGTTCATACGCCAGATTCCAATCCTGGGATCCTACAAGGAGGATTTTTTTTTTGTACATTTAACTCGCAATAAGCATAACCACAAGATTACCCATTTCACAAAGGCAACATCATTATCACATATCCACTAATATAATCAGTTGAGTACAGTGCTGGAAAGAAATACATAAATAAAAATCAAGCTTCAGAAGACCGCTGTACGCTCCAAGCTCAACAATGCTGCAACCTAACATCACCTGCACGCATCTATCGTGCATAAGCTTATAGAAAGCTTAGAGGGTGATGTAAGTGTGTGCACAAGGTAAGTGCCAAGTAAGCAATATCAGAGTAATCAGAGTAAGCGAGAAAACTAACAAGCCCATAAATCATACAATATCAGAAATAAGCAGAAATACTAACAATAGCGTGAATTATCCGAGTAAACAATATTATTAACAAGGTCATAAATCATATGATAACAGAGTAAGCAAAAATACAGACAAGTCCATGAGTCAATCAATATCAGAATACGCATTATAGAACATCTATGCAAATGAGGAGTCATAAAGAGCCAAACATCAAATGCTAAGGATGCGCTGCAGTACGCAATTCCTGATGAGTGCACGAATACCGTCAGTCGTATCTAGACCGTATAAACGCATAAACATAGTAACCCGGAATGTCATATGCAATAGATGTAATCCGCTATGCGGTGCGAATGGAATGACCATGCTGGAGTGTGAAGTTGGGATGATAATACGTAGTATCGCAGGCTATGGGGTCCATCACAAGGGCCTTCTATCCAAACCAGTCCCATACCTAAATTTGGATAGTCAGACTCAATGTGGTAAACTCCTGATCTCAGGTTAGTCGCGCGCCCCAACCGAAATCTTTGCCATAACGAAGGCACACAACAATTAGTTGCGCACCACCAGCCCGAGTGAATAGTGAATGAATGAATGAATGAGCATGCAACTCCTACTCAATAAGTCCACATATCAGTACAGTTCGTCTCTGGGATCATCACCGGGGTCTATTACACTCAACGCCAGCTTGTCGCCCCTATCCGAAGCGCACAACTGGGTAAGTGGAAGAGACCTCACTATCCGCTCACAATATCGGGCCCGGCTCGTCGATAGCGGACCCATTCCTCAAGTTGGTCAAACTCAACCTAGATATTGCCCCCTCACTCAGGCGGGTAAGGTCACACCCCTTCCCAACCGACCACGACACAGTGGGAGACGTGGCCTCCTGGTATTCGGCCCTCGTGCGCTCATATATCCACTCGGTCTCGACGTTGGAGTCATCTCCTGGCCACGGAGGTTTAGGAATTTTCACCCAGGGACATCTATAGCGCCCGTATGCTAGAACCAAATATTTCCGGTGTCCCATCTGGCCATCCACGATATGCCTGTGGAGGCTACGGCCCTGATGTCGCTAGGGCGTACAGTAATCATAATGCAAGATGCATGAGTCATAAAACCCAGACATGCATCAATCCTGCGCATACCGTGTGCTCATGTGAAATAACCTCCACCTATCAGGGAGTCTCATAACAACACGCTCAATGATATATGCAATGATTAACCACATCTCATAACAAACATGCAGATGATGCGTATGGGCATGTATCATGATGTTATGCTATCAAATACTCATAATCAGTATAAATAACGGGCATCGACAATCAACCTGACAATGTGGACATTTAACCAACATTGCCCCCAAGGAACGACCCTCATAGATCTTAACATATAATGGACCCACGGCCTCACACAAAGGCCTAATATACAACACAATGGGCCTTACTCAAGGGCCACATATACACAACATGTGGACCCTGCTTATGGGCCTCAAATACATGAAATGTGGGCCCTACGCATGGGTCTCGAATACATCAAATGGGCCATGCATCATGGGCCTAATACATGTCATAATGGGTCTCAACTGTGGGTCGCATGTACATCAAATAGGTCACGACAATCGGCCTCAAATACGTCACAATGGGCCACAAGAACATCGCAATGGGCCTCACCAAATGGGCCACAAATATAACACAATGGGCCTCATCGACTAGGCCTTATATACACCAGGTGAGTCGTATCAATGGGTCGCACCAACGGGCCTCATATACACCAGGTGGGCCGTATCAATGGGTCGCACCAACGGACCTCTACTCATGGGCTCCAAATTCATCACAATGGGCCAGAAATACAAACAGGTGGGCCCCGTACATGGTAATGGGTCCCACGGCACTAAAAAAAAAGGATGAATGGCATGTATATGACATACACATCATGGCGGGCCTCACAAGCCAGCCCCTCATGGGCGTATACATACATGAGGGTGGGCCTCACATCCCCTTGTTGGGCTTCAAACAGACATCACAGTGGCCTCATAAACATCACCACAGGAGGGTCCATGGACTGGACGGTGCTGATGAAACACATACATCACATCGGGGCCACGAGGAAGGCCGGTGTGGATACGACACATCACAAGGTGGACCCCTCATCCATCAAAATGGATATGCGGTGTGAATACAACCTGTGCGTCTTGGTGGAGTCCACGTCCAGCAGACTGGACTGGACGGTGAGGATACAGAGTAAACGTATCAAGGTGGGCTCTGTCCAGCACTGCTAGATGGCTCAATTACAACCCAGACGTCATGGTGGGCCACACACAACTCTGATGTCAACCAGCAGCTACATTTACTGGTGGGGGTACACGAATGGACGGTGTGGATCAGACCCACACAACACGTGGGGTCCACAGCACATGCGTCAAGGTGGGGTGCTACGTCCAAATGGACGGAAGGCGTTGAAGAGATCCATACATCAAGGAAGGGGCCCCACCGTCCAGATAAATGGACGGTGGTTAATACACATTCATTAAAGAGGCCCCACCGTCCTGATGAATGGACGGTGGATAAAACATATACAATACGGTGTGGACCACCGTCCATATGAATGGACGCATGGACACAGCACATACCTCATATCAGTGCCCCACGTGGCACCTGTCTAAATAGATCCAGCACTTGCCCGGGCCGTCAGTATGCGGGCGGTGTGGATTCATACATACATTCATGTGGGTCCTGCTCGTCCAGAATAGACGGACGGGAGGGATAAAACACTTATGTTATGGTGGAGGCCCACCAAGTGGACGGTCTGGATGATCGGGTGGGGCACACACGCACTTGTCCAAAGACCTTTGGACGTGCAAATACAAACATACATCATGGTGGTCCTCACGGCACCGTCCAGATGGACGGTGCAGATAGCACATGCATCATAGTGGGCGGTGCAGATAAAACTCGCACTTCGTGATGGGGCCCACAAGGTTTGCTGCCTCAAGCGGTACCAGACTATAGGCACTGGCCCATTAAAAAAATTACAATAAAATAAAATAAAAATGGATGGACGTCATTGATTTAAACACATGCATCACGATTGTCCCTTTATGCACCATCCAGACATGGACGGTGTGGATAAAATGCATACATCTCAGTGGCCTTTACCGTCCACAACACTGCACGGTGTGGATGGAAGGCACGTACATCAAGGTGGCCATGTGGTATGGCCCACAGGGTTTTTTTTTTATCAGCAGATATTTGTGTTTTTCTCCACCCAACGTCCAATCTGGACGGATGGATCAGATGTACCACACACTTCATGGTGACCACAGACATTACTGACGCTGAACAGCAGCAGCAGGAGGTGGGGTCCACATGCACGGTGAACAACATATACATCATGGTGTAGCCCCACCGTCCAAACAGCTGGACGGTATGGATCTGGCCCAGATCTGGTGGGACCCGAGAGATCTTCTTACGTCCTAACAAGAACCGTAAGCTGCTGGTGGGCCGGCCCAAAAAATGGGCGGTTGGATTATTGCTGGCCCATGCAGCGTGAATGAATCACATGCATCAATAGTGGGTCCACACATGTGGCCCACCACTACTTTGGGATAAAGCTGATATATGTTTTTCCCCTCTATCTGGACTTCTTTGGACGGTCCCGAAAGAATGGACCATCCAAACCAGGCCAATTGATGGGCCCCACAGTGACATTTGTGTCCGGTGGACCACCCACCATCACAAAGAAAGAGAGAGAGAGAGAGAGAGAGAGAAGCACCCACCTCGAGATCTATCCTTCCTTCCTTCCGCCAATGCATGGTAGGGTCCCAAAGGGACAATTTCAACGGTTAAGATGGGTTTAGGATGGTGGGATCGGATGGTAGAAAGGTGGGCCACACTACTCTCTCCCATGGATGCCATGGACGTGAGTTGCTCCCATGGAGCTTGGGAGAAATGAGAGAGAAATGAGAAAGAAGTGGTGAGGTGAAGTGATGGGATGAGAGGGATGGTGAGTGATGTAAGGGGGTACTTTGTTGTAAGAGAAGTTGACTTTTGGGGAGGGTGGTTGTACTTGGGTATGGGTGTGAGTGATGGGAGTGATGTGTACTTGATTGATGTGACCGACGTGATGTATCGTAGAGATTCCCTCGATATTTGCAACATGCGGCGTTTTCCTCGAACTGAACGTGGGCCCACATCTCCTGGCTTGGGTACCGGCTCGACGCGTAATACGCGGCATCGGAACCGCGGCGACGACACGGTTGAAATGATACAGGTCTCGAGTCGAGCCGACTCTGGAAAATGGGATGTGACTCAGGGTCACGCGCAATTGTCGATAATGGATCGCAGGTCCGGACTTCGACTGGAAGGACCGCGGAAGTCGACGGAACAGTAGAAACTAGGATACGGGTCTTACAGTTTGGATTTCCCATGTCCAGGGCAGAGGTCCCACCGTCCAGAGCACATGGACGCTGAGGATATAGATTACATACAACAAGGTGGGTTTCCACGTGGGGCCCACCATAATATACTTTATATTATAATATTATATATATATATATCTATATATACATATACACATCAGCGTCCAGGCCCGCTGGACGGCCTGGACGTGATACAACATCAAGGTGGGTTCCCAAGTGAGTGGGCCACCCCATAATCAAGCTGATATTTGTATTTTTCGTTCAATTGGGTCCGTCCAAACGGACCGCCGGGTGGGCCCACACGGTGGACGGTATGGATTAAGTGGGACACACTCCATCAAAAAAATGGAGAAAGAGAGAGACCGGAATAGCATAAGGACCCGCCAATATGGGTACCTCTTTGATACAATCATACATCAAAATGGGTCCCACCACATGTGGGCCCTAAATCAAAAGAAAATGTACTATGAACACCCACCTTTAATCTCCTCTTCCTTCTTCCGCCTATAGCCTCTAGAGCTCCAAGGGAACGATTTCAACGGTCGAGATGATCTTAGGATGGTGGAGATGGGAGGTAGGAAGGTGGCCACACTAGCTTCTCTCATGGAAGCTTGGACGTGGGTTGCTTGGAGAATGAGGGAGAGAGAGGTTATAAGAGAGAGAGATGGGTGAGTGATGGGTGTGAGTGATGGGTGAGTGATGGGTGTACTTGGTTGTAAGAGAGAGAGTTGACTTTAGAGATGTCACGCCCCAAACTCAGAAACCGGGCTAAAAAAATTCTCGATCGTCTAATTCGGCACCAATAGCCTTCATAGAACCCTATTCTTGGCTCCCAACATCCATACGCCAAATTTCGATCCTGGGATCCTACAAGGAGGATTTTTCAATGTACATTTAACACGTAATAAGCATAACCACAAGTTTACCCAAATCACAAGGCAACATCATCATCACATATCCACTAATATAAACAGTTGAATACAGTACTGAAAGGGAAATACATATATCAAAAATCAAAGCTCCAAAAGACGGTTGCACGCTCCAAGCTCAACACTGCTGCGACCTAACGCCACCTGCACGATCTATCATGCATAAGCTTATAGAAAGCTTAGAGGGTGGTGAAAGTGTGTGCACGAGATAAGTGTCAAGTATTCAATGCAATGACATAATCATATAATACCATAAATATTGGCAAGATCATGAATCATACGATAACAGAGTAAGCGAAAATACTGACAAGTCCATGAGTTATACAATATTAGAGTACGCAATACAAATCAGTTATGAAAATGATGAGTCATAGAGAGCCAAATATCATATGCCGAGGGTACGATGCAATATATAAATCCTGCTAAGTCCATCTAAGCCATATAAGTATAGAAAACATAACAATCCAAAATGTCATATGCCTGCGGATGCAATATGCGAATGAAATGACCAAGCCGGAGTGTGAGGATGGGTGATAGTACATAGTATCACAGGCTACGGGGTCCATCACATGGGACTTCTATCCAAACCAGTCTCATACCAAAATTTAGATAGTCAGACTCAATGTGGTGAACTCTTGATCTCAGGTTAGTCGCGCGCCCAACTGAAATCTTGGCCATGCAAAGGTACACTTAACAAATAGTTATGCACCACCAGCCTGAGTGGATAGTGAATGAATGAATGAATGAGTATGCAATTCTTGCTCAATAAGTTCACATATCAGTACGGTTCCTCTCTGAGGAATCACTGGGGTCTATTACACTCCAAACCAGATTGTTGCCCCATCAAGCGCAATAAGGTGGCGTGAAGAGACCTCACTATCCGCCTGCCAATATTGGGCCTGACTCGTCGATAGCGGACCCATTCCTCGAGCTGGTCAGACTCAAATAACATTACCCCTTCCTCTCGGGTAGGTAAGGTCGTACCCCCTTCCAGTCGACCATGACATATGGGAGACGCGGCCTAACGATATACGGCCCTTATGCGCTCATGCATCCACTCAGTCTAGACGTTGGAACAACCTCTGGAACCAAGAGGGTTCTGGGACTTTCACCTAATGATATCTATAGCACCTTATGTAGAACAGATTTTCGGTGTCCCATCTGACCATCCATGATATGCCTGTGGAGGCTACGGCCCTGATGTCGCTAGGGCGTACGATGGTCATATCATAAAATTTCGATATGCATGAGTTATACCATCTAGTCATGCATCAAACCCGCGCGTACCACGCGCTCATGTGAGGTAACACCACCTATCAGTGAGTCCCATAAACAACCGGCACTATGGCATATGCAATGGTCAATCATATCTCATAACAAACATGCAGATGATGCGTATGGGCATGTATCATGATGCTATGTTGTTACATACTCATAATCGGTATCAATAACCGGCATCGACAATCGACCTCAACAATTTGGACATTTAACCAACATTGCCTCCAAAGAATGACCCACATAGAACCTAACATATAGTGGACCCATGGCCTCACACAAGGGCCAAATATACAACACCAAGGGCCTCACTCAAGAGCTTAATACACATCACGATGGGCCTTTCACATGGGCCTAACATACATCACAATGGGCTCCATCGCCTAGCCCTCAAATGTATCACAATGGGCCTCATCACATAGGCCTCATATACATCACATTGGGCCTTAAACACGGGCTGAATACACATTACAACGGGCCTTAAATACGAGCCGCATATACATCACATTGGGCCTCAAACACGGGCCGAATGCACATCACAATGGGCTTTAAATACAGGCCATAATACATCACATTGGGCCTCGACAATCGGCCTTGACAATCGGAATCGGAATTGGCCTCGACAATCGGAATCAGAATCGATAATCGGCCTCAACAATCGAAATCGGAATCGATAATCGGCCTCGACAATTGGAATCAAAATCGACCTCAACAATCAGCCTTGACAATCAGAATCGGCCTCAACAATCGGCTTCGACAATTGAATTGACCTCGATAATCGGAATCAGCCTCAACAATCGGCCTGAACAATCGGAATCAGCCTCGATAATCGGACTTGGAATCGGCCTCAATAATCGGCTTCAACAATCGGAATCGGCCTCGATCATCGGAATCGGAATCGGCCTCGACAATCGGAATCGGAATCAGAATCGGCCTCGACAATCGATATCAGCCTCAACAATCGGTCTCGACAATCGAAATCGGCCTTAACATTCAGCCTCAACAATAGGAATCAAAATCGACCTCGACAATCAGAATCGGAATCGGCCTCAACAATCGGCCTCGACAATTGGAATCGGCCTCGACAATCGGAATCGAAATTGGCTTCAACAATCGGCATCGACAATTGGAATCGGAATCGGCCTCAACAATTGGCCTCGACAATCGAAATCGGCCTCGACAATCAGAATCGAAATCGGCCTCAACAATCGGCCTCGACAATCAGAATCGGCCTCGACAATAGGAATGGAAATCGACCTCGGCAATCGGCATATAAACAAGGCGGGGTCCATAGATGGACGGCCGATCCACCATAATATAAAGATTGGCCCATGGCCGTGGTTATATCAAATCTGATGGCACGAAGCCATCCGTCTATGGCGAATGGGGCCCACTTATTTGGGTTAAGCCACTAAGAGAATGATGAGAATGGGCCTAACAAGGCCTAAGAGAAGGTCACAATGTGGGCATCCAACCATCATTGCTCATCAATGTGGACATCTAACCAACATTGCTCCCAAGGAGTGGCCCACATAAGGGATTCATACACAACGTATCGGCCACACATACATCACGTTGGGCCCCATTATGGGCTCTCATATATCGCATTGGGCTTCATACAAGGGCATCAAACGAATCACAATGGGTCACGCCCATGGGCCTTGAATATATGACAATGAGCCTCGCCCATGAGCCTCGAATGCATCATAATGGGCTGTGCCCATGAGCTTCGAATACATCACAATGGGCCTCATCACTGGGCCTCATATGTCAAGTGGGCCACATCACATGGGCCGCATTATTTGGGCCACACCAATTGCTTCATGTATATCAAATAGGCCACACCGATGGGCCTCCTGTATATCAAATCGGGCCCACCCTTATGTATTTTTAGATCCGACCTATTCATAAGTTAACATAGAGATAAATGAAGTAAAAATAAATATAATCTTAATTGGAAACTACTGTGGCCCTTAGAAGTTTAAACGGTGGATGTCGTTGTCCACTATTTAAATGGTGGGGTCCACTTGAACTTTAGATATGACTCATCCTTGCACTCATGCCATAAAATGATATCTTAAAGCGTTTGGATGGTATGGATACAATGCATGCATCATGGTGGACCCCACCGTCCAAACAATGGACGGTGCAGATAAAGCACATACATCATTGGGGCCCACACCATAGGGATGAAACACATACATCTGGAGTGGGTCCCACCGTCAGTACAGCTTGGATGTACACATACATCACGTGAGACCTGCAGAACTTGCTGACGTTTAAAAGAGCAGCTATATAGTTGCTGTACGTGCAGCTCTGCTACAGATGAAGGGCAGTGGTGGGTCCCACGTAGGGCCCACCATACCATTTATATTTATAATATTATATATATATATAAATATATATATATATATATCACAACAGCAGGTGGGTCCCCACGTGGGACCCACCATATATAGTATTATATATATTATAATATAATAATATATTTATTATATCAATGTCCAGGCCATCCACAGCCTGGACAGTTACATACATCAAGGGGGGGTATCCCCACACGTGGGGTGGGTCCCACCGTCCAAGGACGGTGGATTCACCACATGCATTATGGTGTGGCCCATCTAAATGGATGGACAACGTGGATGGGTCCCACGGACCCCACTGTCAGTTCACACTTCACTATTAGCCACACCCCACCGTTAATTCACACCTCACTTTTAGCCACACCCCACCGTCAGTTCACACCTCACTGTTAGCCACCCCCACTAAGAATTGATACCAAGACCTCAAGTGTTGAAACGAGGTATCTACAATCAGTCTACCAATTGAGCTATAGATCTGGGTGTATTAGAATAAATACATCAGGGAGGGCCCCACCCACACGTGTGGGGTGGGCCACGTCCTAGATGGACGGTTGGGATGACATATAAACATCATGGCGTGTCCCACATGGATGGGGTCCACTGGTAGATGGCATGGATGTAAACATCATGGTGGGCCACATACCTCATCATCATCATTACCATATATAAAAAGAAAAGAGAGAGAGAAAGAGAAAAAGGAGAGATCGGATGGTGATGGAGGGACCCCGCCACTATGGGCCCTCCATGATTACAATACATACATAAAAAATGGGTCTCATCACAAGTGGGCCTTCTAATATAAAATCAACGGTGGATCACCCACTTATTGGCCTCCTTCTTGGTCCGATGGAACGCCGAACTCCTTGGCTCCAATCTTGATGGAAGATGATGAAAAATGAAGGGTTGAGATGGGAGATTAAAGGGTAGGAAGTGGGCCACACACAAAACTCTCTCATGGAGATTTGGGAGAGCTTGGACGTGGGACTCTTGGTTGCTTGGAAAGTGGGTTTGAGAAATGAGAGAGAGAGAGAGAGAGAGAGATAAGGAGAGAGAGGGATGTGTGATGGAGTGATGGGTGTGTAAGAGATTTGTTGACTTTGGAGGTAGTTTGTGTAAGAGGGGTATAGGTTGTGTAAGGGATTGTTGACTTATGGGGTTACTTGGGGATGGGGTGTGAGGTAATATGTATTTGACATGCACTTGACCCTTGATGGGATTGATTGATTGATTGATTGATTGATGTGACATTTGGGTAGAGATTCTCTTGGATTTTGCAACGCACGATATTTTCCTCGAACTGAACGAGGACCCATATCTCCAAACCTGGGTATCGCCTCGGCGTGCAAGACACGACATCGGAACCGTGGCGACGGCGCGGTCACTACGGTATAGGTATTGGGTTGAGTCGACTCGGGTTGACAATGTATGACTCAGGGTCACGTGCAAATGCCGGTTACAGGTTGTGGGTCACCGAAATTCGATAGGGAGGATCGCGAGAATCTACGGAATGGTACAGGCTAGGATACGGGCCTTACTGGGGAGGGTGGTTGTACTTGGGGATGGGCATTGTACTTTAACTAGCGATGTGATTGATTTGACATGTTTCTCTTGGGTTTGTAAATGTGCAACGTTTCCTCGAACTGAATGTAGGCCCACATCTCCTGGCCTGGGTATCACCTCGGCACATAATATGCAGCGTCGGAATGGCAGAGACGGCACGGTCGCTAGGGTACAAGTCTCTGGTCGAGCCGACTCTAGAATATGGGATACAATTCAGGATCGCGCGCAACTGCTATCTACGCATCGCAGGTCGCCAAAATTCGACCGGGAGGACTGCGGAAGCTTACGGAACAGTACAGGCTAGGATACGGGTCTCACATCAGGAATGCCTATTCATCACCTCGGCATCTTCAATCCAACAGCCAAGTAGAAGCAATGAAAAAAATAATAAAGAGTCATCTCAAGACCGAGCTAGAAAAAGTAAAGGGCGCCTAGGCCGAGGAGCTACCATTCGTGCTATGGACGTACAAAACTACAACTCGGTCAGCAACAGGAGAAACCCGTTCTCCCTCTCTTATGGCGCTAAGGCTGTTATCCCCATCGAGATAGGACTCCCCACTGCTCAAGTGCGATCCTATCAGGATAGCGAAAACATCGAGCAAATGACAGCGAGCCTCGACTTACTCAAGGAATTGAGGAACACAGCTGAGCTACGGATTGTGACTCGGCAGCAACAGGTTGCTCTTTTCTACAACTCCAGGGTCAAGACAAGACGTTTCCGACGAGGAGACTTCATCCTTCGCCGTGTGTTCCAGAACACCATGGAGCCTGGAGTAAGGTCCCTAAGACCGAATTGGGAGGGACCCTATCGAGTAGTCAGCTTGGCCAAGCCCGACTCCTACCGTCTTGAGGACCTGGAAAGGCATCCACTACCACACCCATGGAACATCGAACACCTGAAGATCTACTATTCCTAAGGGAATTAATGTAAAGGTCGGCACTATTTGTGATGAATCTACACTTTGAATAAAAGATGCATTTTTGTGCACGGAATTGCCCTATGTTATTCTATACGTTCTAACTCGTTGTACATGAGACCTCCTGTGCGAGAAAAAAGATCCCACGGATGAGCCGACTACTTAGGGCCTGTTTAGCAAGGCAGATTGGATGGGATTGGATTGTATTAGAGTGAATTGCACGAATTTCAAGATAACGATAGCTGCATCAGTGGATTGGTGCAAGATCTATGGGATTGCTATATCAGGTCTGTTTGGCACGCCCGGCCAATCTTGAGATTAAACCTTCCAATCCCTTTCAATCCCTTGAACTAAACACATCCTGAGCAATTTTGAATGGATTAGGGTGGATTAGGTGGGATTTAAAGGTAATGATGGTGATGTCAGTGGATTGTCTTAAGATTCATGGGATTGCTATATTCTAGGATCAAGATCCTGTGTCTGGTGGGCACGTCTGGCTAATCCTGGGATCTATCTTCCAATCCTATCCAATCTGCCCGGCCATACATGCTCTTAAAGAAGTGGCCGACTCACCATCCGAGCATCCATGAAATTTTTGGATCAAGCTGATTTTTGTTTTTTCCCTTCATTTAAGCCCGTATGACCTAATCAACAAATTAGATGTCAAGTAAACGGGACAGTGGGCCTTAGAGAATTTTAATTGTGGATATCCAATCAATACTGTTTTCGTGTGGTGTGGTCCACCTAAGATTTATATCCCTTTCTTTTTTTTAGAAAAAATCCTAAAATGTTATGTAAAACTGGACGAACAAAATGGATGAAGCACGTACAAAATGGTGCGGCCCACGTAGCACCGACCACCAGCCCCGGCAGGGGGAGTAGCCAATCCGTTCCCGACGGCCAAGGAGTGGAGTCGGTCATACGACCAGGCCCCACCATGTGAATGTCAGGATCATGGGAACAGTGCCGTTTGTCAGTGACTTTGACAAACGAAGCACATCCAGCCCTACACGTGTCACGTCAGATTCATTATCGGAGAAAAATCTTATTCGGCTCGACAGGAATCCAAAGAGTAGGTCCCACGTGTCCATGCGTACAATCTGTCACTTTCTAATGGCGGTAGCATGGCAACATCACAAGCGCAGTATTATTCGAAGAAATACTAGTCGCACCATCACTCACCTCACACGCGTAGACGAATCGTACTTGCACAAAATCAGATCCGCTCATCAGGCAATCCAAACGTTTCAGATTCTATATAAAACCCACGCTTATAAATGACCGTAAAATCCACCACACCTGTACATAACAAATGCACAGACAAGAGGTTCAAAATCAGTGGCCCACCAAACTATCATTATTTTTGCCTAACTTTTAAATTCATGCAATGTACACGGAGCAGACGGCCTGACGAGCAGGTGTGATTTTATATACGTGTGACCCATCCCACGTGTGAGGCGAGTGTACTTTTAAAGTTCACTCGAGCGAGTGCAAGTAACATTTACCGGGTCCCACTCACTCCTCATCCTTATCCGCCACCTACTCGACTACCCTTGAGTATTTAAGTGCATCATCATCGTCATTGCATCCGGGAAGAAAAGAAGAGAGAGAGGGAAAGAGGTGTAGGATAAGATCCAACCGTTGATCATGGTATTGCTAGACAAGCTTTGGGATGATGTGTTGGCTGGGCCACACCCAGAACAGGGCCTGGGCAGGCTGAGGAAAGTCATGACCACCAAGCCATTGGATGTCAAAGGTTATTTATTTTTCTTTCATAAGCCTTTTTCTTCTTGTTTTCATATTTGTTCATAGACTCTTACATCATCACCTGATACATGTGCCAACCTGGGGTGTGTGGGACATCTGAACCGTCCAGATGGTTCCCGGTACAAAATTTTGGGAGGTACCCTGTAGAAAATTAATGGACGGCAAAGAAATCAGAGGCACCTCAAAGGATTGATGGTTTTTTTAAGTCTAGAGAATTAAGTAGCGTGAATTTTACACGGTGGAAGTAATTATATTCGATCAAATAATAATAATAGAGATGCTTGCGTTTTAAACGGTTGGATGACATGTCACATGCATGCAACAATCGGACGCGGTTTGGCTGGTGACCCCAACACCAGCCAGCTAACTGGTGTCAAACCTGTGGGCCCTACCATGATGTGTGTGTTTTATCCAAACCGTCCATCCATTTTTCCGGCTCATTTTAGGGCATGAGCCCAAAAATGAGGCAAATTATTTTGTAAACCACATCACAGGAAAACAGTGTTGATTGAACGTCCACGGTTAAATATACTTCATAGGACCTACTGTAATGTTTATTTTCCATCTAAGCTTTTCATAAAGTCACGCAGACCTTGATGAAGGGAAAATGCAAATATCAGCTTAATCTAAAACTTCCGTTGGCCCCCAAAAAGTTTTCAACGGTTAGCATTCAATCCCCCTTCTTTCCTGTGGTGTGGTCACCCTAAGATTTGGATCTGCATCATTTTTGTTCTCCTGCCCAAAAATGAGCTGACAAAAAGGATGGACGGCGTGGATACATTATCTACTTATAAATAACAAAATACAAGTGATAGTCTGTGAACTGTAACAATAATAGTGGGCCATTTCCAATTATTCTTTTAGAAGTTTTATTTACAAGGTTTGTGTGGGTGGATAGTTGATGGAGAAGGAAGCGTGAAATTCCTAAGAGGCTCCACGTCGATGCCTGGGACTCCCACCACACCTGTGACTCCTAACACTCCCCCCACGGCTCGCAAAGACAACGTGTGGAGGAGCGTTTTCCACCCTGGTAGCAACCTGGCGACCAAGAACATCGGTAGTCAGTTGTTCGACAAGCCACAGCCCAACTCGCCTACTGTTTATGACTGGTATGTATTTTTCATCCATCTATTATTTTATATGGGAAAATATTCTATGAGATCGACTCAATCAAAGCTTACCTTAAGGTGGACCTCTATGGCTGTTGGACATTTGAAGCATGAATCTATAGAGATGTGATGTCTCAAAAATCAGTTATATCTGGAACTCAGGTCGGCTACACCAAGGTGGGTGGGACCCCTGACCCACTGTGATGTATGTGACTACATCCATGCTGTCCATCTGTGTTGAAAGCGCATGGCAGTTCCAAATACCAGATAGACCATAATACAGGAAAGTGGTGATTTACCGTTAAAAACATCTTGTGGGCCACAAAAGCTTTGGATCAAGATGATATTAGTATGGTCTCTTCATCTATGTGTTTGTGACCTTATCAACAGGTTGGATGAAAAATAATTTTCCATTCCGCCAGTTTTTAATGGTGGTAATTCAATCACGACTGTTTCCTGTGGTGTGGTCCACCTAAGATTTGGGTCGGCTTCAATTTTGGGATTATCCACTAAAATGGTCTTTCGAAATGGTTGGACGGTTTGGATAAGGCACATACATCACCCCGAGCCTCGCAGTCAGGGTCCCACCCACCTTTGTGTTTCCAGATCTGCTCCCAAGTGGCCTCAAATTTGGTGGAACCCCTAGTCCAAGTGGACACTTACAATAGACGGACTGGATGTATAAAAGACATCTTGATGGCCCCCACAAACAATTATGATGGTTTTAATGAGTGGGCGTCTACTCTCAACTGCTTCCTCTAGATGGCCGCCTAAATAATGGATTATGTTAGGAAGGGGACGTATAGGCAGGGGTGGGGTGCACCTAATGGATAAGATGTACCTGTGATCCACATCAGCTAGATTGTCCTCCACATCAGCTAGATTGTCCTTAAGCATCAGTAAAGTCAAGCTGAGCTTGAATATTTTTTTTTCTTATTATTTTATTATTATGTCTGGAATAAGATTTATGCTGTGATACTGCTTTCCTCTGATATTATTCTAAAGTAATTAAAATATTAATACTTGAATTTACAGGCTCTACAGCGACGACACCAAGAGCACCCATCGTTGAAGTCGAAAATTCTATATCTAAAGAGTAAAAAATGGCATGTATAAAGTTTCCTAGTAGCTGCTGCTTGTTTGGTTTTCGGCTCGTGGCATTGGCCTTTCTTAAGCGCTTTCTTATTTTGAGTATGACTATGGTCTTCTATGATGCATAAGGTGGCACTGGAGTATGGCACGGCGTGCCTATGTATATAGGAAGATTTTCTACTAATCATAAGCTTAGTATGTGTAATGAGCTATGTTTAACTGGTTTAATTCCAGCTTGCAAGGGTACGTTTTGGTATCTTAAGTTGTGTTTGATAAGATGTTTTGGACAGCTGTTTGCATAATAGAAAACCTGTTTGGTTGGAGTTTGGTAAGTTTAAGGCACTTAAAAGATTAATGGCAGCACATACCCCACTTTTGGTGGGGATCTTGAAGATGGAAAGTGTTAATGTGATGGATATTAATGATTTTCAAATTTTGTATAAACAAATGGAAATGAGCCATCATTATTATTTTAAGGTGTTTGAATGGTTAAAATGGGATTAGGGCGCATAAAAGTCAAATAAAAGTAGTAGGTGAAGTAAATCGTAATTATTATACTTTTTATATTATAAAATTATAATTTTTGGGTGAAACAGTGAATGCTATTTGTGGGCAAAACAATGCAGTAATATCATCAGTGCAATTAAATGTAAGCAATGGCAAAATCAGTTAAATGTATTAAATTTAAGTAATGTCCCGGAATAACTACAAGAGTAAATAATTATTACTTATTTATAGTTATTAACTGTTATAATTTTATCCTCACATTTGAGGTCATTGGCTGATAATTGACAATGGTACACTCAGCAGCACACTGGAGCTATTAAGATGAATGTGGGTCCGCCATGCTATATTAGACAATGGTACGCTCAGCAGCACATGTATTGTCATCCAGGCCGGCAGCGGCTTGTATTTCTATGGGCTATTAGATGAATGTGGTTCCACCATGCTGTGCTTGTGTCATTTCTTTGGGCTCTCAGATGAATGTGGGTCCACCGTTCTGTGCTTGTGTCATCCAAGCTGCTTGTATTTTTATGGGCCGTCTTACATCACGTCACTCCTAGTTGCATGTATTATTATTATTATTATTGACTTACTATTATTATTATTTTTCTAAACTCAATTATTTTGAAATAAGGTTTAAATGATGATTATGAATTTAATCAATAGACAATTGAATTCTCTTTTCTTAAAAATGATTTTTTTTTTTTTTTTTCAAATGTTGTTTCGAAGGCCAACCGCCCGGACTAAAATGTAGGGTTGTTTTCCACCAAAAGAGCAGGGCAGCTTGATTTATAGGTTGGATAATATTGCTCATGGCAGGACCCACCTGACTCAATGATTTAGATGCTCCTAGTGGTCGGATATGGGCCCGTGAGTCCCACTTGTTTGCAACCATTATATGTTTTTCCTTTAATATTTTTCTCAGATATGGAAGAGAGAAAGATGTGCAAGAGTAGACCTCATCCCCTCAGAATTACTCTCATATCCTTTCCCAATACCTTCCTTTATAAACGAAAGCATTCCCGATCTCTTCAAAGCATTCTAAGAAGAGAATTTGAGAGAGAAAATAAAGAGTATCTATGCATGTTTGTCTGCTAGGATAACCTCTAGTGATCTAATCCTTTGACCGTAATCCAGAGACCATCTTAACTCTAGAATTAGAGTAGTAATCAAATCTACTCTCATCCCACAGTGGTTAGCAGATCCTAAACCGTTGGTCTTTGGCTTTTGTGCAAAGCTCCCCAGATCATATATAAATACCAATATCAGATCCTATTAGCACACAATCTGAGCCAATCTTCACCAGTCTCGCTTTTCCCACGTGCAAGTGTGCTCACTCACATATCAAAATGACTTTCAAGGTTAAAGGGTTCCTCATTTTCTAAGAATGATTTGTAGCCATAAATGTCATTTATTTTCCAAAATAATTTTCTATTGGCCTTTACTAATGGGCTACTCAATTTGAAATTTTCCTAAATACCATCATCCAGGTTAAAATCTCTTTTAATGTCCTTTCAAATTCCAAACTTCACAACTCTATCATGACTAATGGTAGAGAAAGGAAGAGAGAGGTGGACAAAAAGGGAAAGTTGGAAAATGCTTAGGCATCTTTCCTAAGAATCCACTGAAGTCTTTTTCACCAAGGTGAGATAAATGACTCATCATACATAAATTTTATACCATCTATCAAGAATCTTGATTTAAAAATAAAATAAAATAAAAATAGCTAATTCAACTCTCAATTAAGCTATTGTATAAACTCATATCTAAATGTTTAAATTTACTTAGTATGACTCAATTAAGTCCTGAAATATAATTTATATAACTTTTTCATTGTGATGAAGCATATTAGATGAATTGGGTGGCACATAAATACCATGGTAGGCCCTGCACAAAACTAGTAGTGGGTGTTCGTTTTTTGGCTATTCTAGTGTGGCCTATTTGAGTTTTAGATATCCTGTTTTAGTTTAATTGTTTAAACAGGACGTATGTCTGATGAACAGGGTGGATCTTATAGAGTTTTTCTCAAAAAATATATCTAGCATCACATATAAAATAATAATAATAATAATAATAAAGGAACCCAATATAGAATAAGTCTGGCATATCAGGCATGGAAAAATCAAAGGTAAATATCTGCTCTTTCCTTTTTATAGATTTTTGTCTTTCTTATTTGATTATTTTATCGTAAGCCAGGCTTCTCATCAACTATTCAAATCCATTTGAGTGAGGTATAGCAATAAACATCAAGAGAGCCCAAGGGTTGATTTTTCAAAGGCCTAGGATATTTATGCAGAAAAGGACTTCCACAGCCACCATGGTGGGGTCCACATAGCCCACTGGCTGGAGTGCCGTCCACGTAAAAGAAATATATAGATGGCAGATTACTTGTCTTTTCCATTAATATAACCCTTAATGATAACATTAGATGAAAATTAATAATATAAAATTGCTAGTGGGAATATATTTAGAACGGAGGATACAATGCATGATCACGAAATCTACATCCCATCCATGACATGTCACTATCAAGTCTGCTAATTCCACACGTGTGCGCACAAGGGATACAATGCAGCCATATGTGCACGGGTGGCAGACGAGTGCATCATCTGAGCCGTCTACCTGGTTGATCTGATTTTTAAGATGTTCTCTCCCATAAATCATGTTGGGATATGCATCAGGTGGGCCATGATGTTAGAAACTGGCAGACGGCTTAGAAAACGTCACAGTTTTTCATGAATTAGGGCCCACCTGATTTTTTTCTCAGGATATCTGTGTAGTGCTACCCCCATGGATGGATATGATTTCTACTATTTTCCGTAGTCACACATGTGGTGTCGTGTACAAGAGCTGCTTTGTAGACGCGCGTGTATGACCGTGAAGCAACGCTGTATTGTAGTTAGATTGCAAGCTGGTTATTTGTCATTTTCATTTGGCTGGAAGTCATGATTCAGTCATTTTCTTCCCCCTCAAGGGGTTACAGATGTAAAACATCTGGACCGTACAAAAGGTGAGACAGTGTGTGATGGATGGACCACATCAGTACACCAAGGGCTAGTTTGGAACCATACTCAAAGGGAGCGTTGGATGCACTTAGACACCGTTTTGAGCCAAACCACTTTTTGGTTTGTCTGCTTGATGTACATTTACAAACCCTATTTAATATGCTTTAAACAGCCCGCTTGCAACATGGATTGGGTACTGCCCCAGATTGTCCTAACTCGGCACCGGCTGTGGCTATGGGCACACGCTGATGTATGGATTTACCCACACTGTATATCCATTTTACCATATCATTTTAGGATATAAGCCAAAAAATGAGGCAAATTCAAGGCTTAAGTCGACCACACTGGGGATTGAATGTCGATGGATCATTAAAAACTTTTTTGGAGCCATTTCCATTTTAAAATATCATTTTAGGATATGAGTCCAAAAATGATGTAAATCCAAAGCTTAAGTGGACCACATAGTGGAGATTGAACGCCCACCATTGAAAACTTCTTTAGAGTCGAGAAAGTTTTAGATCAAGCTGATATTTTTGTTTTCCTTTCATCCATATCCATGTTGCCTTATGAACAAATTTGGATGGCAAATTGATGCAAAATGTGGCATAGATACATTCCTAGCATGGCTGGATCAAAAGAAGACTTAATAGAAGTAGAAATAGTCTGTCATATCCGAGCTAAATCCTACATAGGGCATGATGTAATTGGGTCCCAATCGAGTCCGGTTTGAAGAAATTCAATCGAGATAGGGAAAAATTTCTATTTGAAGTGCGAACCATAAATCAAATATAACTTTTAATCCAGGTATCGTTACGGGATGCGTAACTTATCAATCTTTATCGTAACAGGCCATCTAGGGTCAACCAACCCATCAAGTGGGTCGTGTCAGTTTGTTTCGTCAGAAAACGCTTCGTTATGGTTCAAAAATATAATTTTATGAAAAAATTATTATTTTTAGTAATTCTAATTTTTTTCATATTTTCTTTTTTTTTTTTGTAATTTTATATTTTTATCTTTTTTTCAAGTACTTGTATCATGACTCTTACAGAGTTTATTGAATTGTTGGTTTCCCCTGCACCGAGACGGACAGAGTGAAGACTCAACACTCAATTCAGAGTCATCTCGGCCAACTATATTATGTTTTGTTCAAGTGATTTGTGAAAGGGTATGAGGCTAAATCTTTCGAATGGATTTTTTTTTCTTGTGTCAATAGACGTGAATCTATAACTTAAACACTTATTTATTCAATGTAATTCGCTACTAAAGTTCAACAATAAAATAGAGGAAGATGATGTAAGCCGAAAGTGTTCTTCTATTAATGATTTTTATAATAATGGCAATCACGATCAGCTTGAGGGACAACGATCCATTCGTTGCCTAATTGGGACTGAACTTTGTAGCGGAACGGTCGTGATGTGCAAGATTAGCATCTATTCGTCGCTTGATCCGAACCAGACGTCATGGTGAGACGACCGATGGAGGGAGGATCTTTGATAATCTATTCATTGCTTGGCCGGAATTGAGCTTCATGGCGAGATAGTCAGTGAGGTGACAGTTTGTTTGTGGTCTTGATCAAAACCAAGCACGTAGCGAGACGATCGTAATTCGACTATCCATTCGTTGCTCGGTCAGAACTGGGCTTTGTAGCGAGATGATTGGTGGAATCAACTAGCAAGTAGCAGGAAAGTTCCAGAACCTTTCATTTGAAACTAAGTGATATTCCTTGCGATCTAGTAGGATATCGTGGATGAAGGGTGGAGAGATAAACTAATAACTAAAACTATAAGCCCCATAATATGAACAGCGATGAGGCTAAACTAAGTTAAATATAATAAAAAATAAATGTCCATAGTGGATGAAAAAATAAAGAGTTGGTTGGTTGTATTGGCATGAGGCCTAGAGCTCTTCGTGGAGTGTTGTTTATATAGGCTTCTGCAATGCGATGGTTTCGCATAGTTTTCATCGTCATGAAGAATTCGAACGATCAGGTATGGAAATCTTATTGATTTTTCTACATCAGAATTGCCTATCACGTACGACCATATGTATAAGAGAGAGACTCTTACTTCTTTGAATCATGCATTGGTTGGAGTCTTTTGTCCTTAACTCTCACATTAAAATGTTCTTGGAGTACTTACATCACTTGGCTTTGCAATCTGTAAGGAGTTGCTTTTGGCAAGGCTATAGCATTTAATGCTAGATAAAAATTTCTTTGATAGAATATTAGCATTTAATGCTTGAAGAGAGAGAGACTTACTCATGGTAGATAGTAACTTTGATAAGAATCTAGCATTTAATGCTCTCTCATATGCACGTCTCTTACTCTTCTTTGAAGTTATCTACACCATATGTGGCAAGGCTGTCACATGGCATCTCCTGAACCATTTGATTTATGTGTGTCACATCATGTGTAAACAATGCTCTCAATTCATGAGTAGGATTTCACCCATTGTTTAGTACGTAGTGCCGACACGTAGCAGTATCTCATTAGCCCAGGTAGGTATACCAAAAATGAGTATAAGCAGTCTACCTAAATTTCATACATGTGCTCATATTAGTGTGATCATTCTACGGACTGGATTTTCCACATACAAGACATGTTGAAAAATGAAAAATGAAAAATAAAAAATCACATTTCTACGTTTTATTTAAGGAAGAGTTAACTCCGGTGAGTCGACTCATTTTGGATGGAGAGCGGATGAGTTACTAGGATAGTCAACGATTCCAAGTGACCTAGAGTGAGTGAAAGACACCTCATTTCAACACTGAGGTCTTGGTATCAATCCCTAATGGGGTGTACTAACAAGCTAACAAAAAAAAAAAAAAGTGACCCAGAGTGAGTTGAACTGATATAAATCTTGGATGTTGTTGTCATTTTTCACTTATTGCACTTTCTTATTGAGAATCACTTTGTCGTTTTTTAATTATTGTACTTTCTCATGAAAATCATCTTTTCTTTTCTTAGTGGCCAACTAAGGAATGAGAAGTACAAGGAAGAGATGTGACTGTGGAGCCACCCTGATGTATGTGCTTTATTTACCCACCATTGGTCTGTTTTGCTGGCTTATTTCAGGCAAGAGCCTAAAAATGAATCAAATCTAAGTCTCAAGTAGACCACACCACAGAAAATAGTGATAATTAAACATCCATCGTTACAAACTTCCCTGGGCCATGATAATGTTTATTTGTCATCCAACTTATTGTTGAGGTTACACAAACATGAACAAGAAAAATACGAATATCAGCTTAATTCCAAACTTTTGTGACACCCAAGAACCTTCTAACGGCGGGCATTCCGTGACCAATTTTTCTCGTGGGGTGGTATACCCGTAATTTAGATTCACTTTTTGGCTCATGCCCTCTAATAAGGTGGTAAAATGGATGGACAACTTATTTATATAACGTATACATTTACAGTACTGGACCCCACGGTCATGGATCCACCCACTTTGATGGTTTCCCAACCCACCAAATCCATGTCCCGGTGTAGACATGCGAAGATATGGACTGCTTACCTGGTGGGCCATACACACATATAGGTACTCCAAATGTTAGATGGGAATCGTTGCAGCAGCTATTGTTGCGCAGTATATATTTCATGTGGGGCCATTGTGCTGTGTGTGTGACATCTATTCCGGCTATCAATTACACCCTTCAAATATAGTGTACATAAGACAATTCAAAGTAACTCCAAACTAATGTAGGCTAAACCACAGGAATGATATAAATCCATGGGCATGTTTGGATATTACCAAATAAATAATTTTTTTAACTCGTGTAAGTTAATAAATTACTTTTTTAAATAATTAAGTTAGTTTGGTTGTTAAACTTAAATAAGTAACTTTTCAGAAAAAGTAATTTATTTTTATCTGTTATTTTTTTTTTATTAATTTTCAACTTCTAAAGATAACTTATTTCCTTCTTTTCATCAGTGACACTGGAAATTATTTAAGAGAATATGCTCTTTATGGCCATGATCCCTTTTATGTTCATGAGATTGGAAAATCATTCAACGAATGGGTAGATGGTCTAGTGGGCCCCACATGATGATGGCCCATAGCAAGGTGTGGCAATCAACATCAAAGGTTTGCCCCTAATAATGAATGGCACACATCCAAAGCGAGCTCGGCATAATGGGCAACCCACAATGAAGGTGGGACCCATGTGATAGGCAATCCACATCAAAGGTGGGCTCCACGTGGACAATTAATAATGGTAGACCCCACTGATAGATGACCTACATCAAGGTGGGCTCCACATGATAAACAGTCCACATCAAAGGTCGGCCTAATGATGAGTGGCCCATATTCAAGGCGGGTCTCATATGGTGGATGACCCACATTAGAGGTGGGCTTACAAGATGGATGGTTGTCACGCCCTAGACTCGGTAATCAGACTCACAAAGAACCCAATGGCCGGTTCTGGCGGCAACAGCCTCCGTAGTACCCCATTCTCGGCTCCTAAGGCAGGTTCCGATCCTGGGATCCTACAAGGAGGATTTTCATAACAGTATGATCATTACCAATATGAGCATACTCAAGATCACAGCAAGTACATTTGAAAGTAACAAAGGATACGCATCACAAAATCTACTAAGAATTTGAACTTTTACAAGCCTACATCAGGTCCGAAAGGACATACATAAGATAATGGGAAAAGAGAGAAAAGAGTAAGCAGCACTGGAGTCCTCAAGCTCAACTCTACTCCACGCTCTGCTGCTACGACGTCTGCCTAGGATCTCCTGTACGCATCAATCGTGCATAAGCTTATAGAAGCTTAGAGGGTGGTGTAAGTGTGTGATAATAGTGCTCAGAAGAAGATAGAGAATGCAGAAGGGAGCTGGCTACCTCTTGGAAACTAGTTGAGGTTGGATGTCCTCCTGGGTGATCCTAAGGTAGGCCCATGGGTTTCCCTATGGATGGTTAAAGGCCCACCATAGACCCTAGGTCATTTGTTTAAGGCTCAATGTGTATATATATGGAACCTACCTTAACACATGTTTGGTCCAGGCTATCTGAGCCTTGGATCGCCCAATCATGGAGGCGCTCTCTACCTTAGGTTGCTGCTGGATTCACAATCCAGTAGCAGGCCCACTTGATCTTTTCTTGACGTATACACACCCTCCATCTGGTGGGGCCCCCTGTGAATATTGTTGGCCTTCATGAGATCATTCCCACTTATTTGACTAATTTCTAGGCTTTAGCAGGCCCAAGAAGCCGAGTGGACCGAACGTTTATCAAGGGGTCTCAAATGTACATTGTTATGGTTGAAACTTTATTGGACATGAGACCCACCATATTGAGAACTTGTGTACGTGTTGCATGCTTGGGTTTTCTTATAATCTTTAGGCTTAGTCAGTGCATTCTTTTGGGTCACCTTTAGTGATCACATGAGGACCCCATCTTAGATCAGATTTTTGGGACATCTCATGAGCCTAGAGTGAGGTAGGACGTCCCAGCTTGGCCCAACCATATATTAAGCCAACTTCCACCATTTTGATGGACTTGTGAACTAAGATAAGGATAATTTTGGGTCATTGGTTGCCCACTTAAATTGCTAGTTATTGGGCTGATGTAGTTGGGCCCATTTCATCATCCAAACTTAAACTTATTTTAGGCCGTATATTGTGTATGCGGGCTGCCCACCAAGTCCAACTTAATGCATGGATTCTATGGCCATTGGGAATTGAGCCTTAGGCCTTAATTTCTCTCTTGGGGCTCATGTAGTAAAAGTGGTATTGTATCTTTTTATGGCCTATTATGAGGAATGTATGTATGTGGTTACCTGTGTTCTTATCTTGAATGTAGGGCCTTGGGTCTTATATTCATATAGTTCGTGATTGAGATGCCTCTTGGGGAATGGTGGTTAAATGTCCCCATTATGGACCCCTATAGGCCCGTTTGTATCTAAATTCATTAGATGCTCATCTTAAACTCTTGCTAGACTCACTTATGTGTTACTTAGACATGTAGTTGTATACTTAGTCTCATGGGTTACCTCAGGTAAATGGGCCCCCACTAGAGGTGGGATTCCTTATAGATATTGTCTAAATACCTAGTCTTGGTCCCTTCTTGAATAAGAGGAGTATACTACTTTGTATATCGCCGCATAATGCATCTAGACCCGTCTTCATGACCCATGTGCATCATTGTATGTTTGGATGACACTGTGTGTGTGGTTATGATTGTGCCATTGGGCATTGAATGTTGCCTTCCTGAGGGACGTAGTATTCCCTCTTGAGCATGTTGGATGCTTGGAATTGATGCATAGTTGATGGTGTGATTCATGCATCTGGCATTGCATAACATATGAGCATTATCACCCTCGCTTCATCAGGGTTGTAGCCTCCACAGATACATCGTGGATGGCCATGTTTGGACACCGGAAATGTTGCTTGAGCATACCGAGTGCATAGGATGCCCATGGGTGAAATTCTCAAAACTTCCATGGTACTAAGGATCTGCTCCAACGCCGTGATCGAGTGGAATATATGAGCGCACGAGGGCCTTATACCTTAGGCCGCGACTCCCACTGTCGTGTAGTCGGTTGGATAGGGGTGTGGCCTTACTCGCCTGATGTAAAGGGGCATTGCTAGGCTGCGTCTGACCAGCTCGTGAATGGGTCTGCTACCTTCAGGCCTTGTTGGTGATTGGCTATCCGCAGGCAGGTTAGTGAGGTCTCTTACGCTCGTTTGACTGTGCGGGGTCTGTAAAGCACCAGTCATCCAGCAATGTAATGGACCTCGGTGATTTCCTTATTATGGAAATGTACTTGATATGTGGATTGGATATGAGCACTGACATTACTTCGCATTGCATTTGCATCGGCTGTGTAAGCCTCATAATGCATTACAGTACTCATTACATTACAGTACTCATTGCATTACAGTACTCATCGCATTACAGTACTCATTGTATTACAGTACTCATTACATTATATAGCCTTGGTATGGCTTCCTGCATTATCGTACTGCCTTGGTATAGTTTCTTACATTCATGATAGCCTTGGTAAGATTAGTGGTATTGGTATTAATCATGACTCCCTTCTGCATTCTCTATCTTTTTCTGAGCACTATTATCACATACTTACACCACGCTCTGAGCTTCTATAAGCTTATGCACGATTGATGCGTACAGGAGATCTTAAGCAGGCGTCGTAGCAGCAGAGCGTGGAGTAGAGTTGAGCTTGAGGACTCCAGTGCTGCTTACTCTTTTCTCTCTTTTCCCATTATCTTATGTATGTCCTTTCGGACCTGATGTAAGCTTGTAAAAGTTCAAATTCTTAGTGGATTTTGTGATGTGTATCCTTTGTTACTTTCAAATGTACTTGTTGTGATCTTGGGTATGCTCATATTGGTAATGATTATACTGTTATGAAAATCCTCCTCATGGGATCTTAGGATCGGAACCTGCCTCAGGAGCCAAGAATAGGGTACTACGAAGGTTGTTGCGGCCAGAACCGACCATCGGGTTCCTTGTGAGTCTGATTACCGAGTCTGGGGCGTGACAACGGTCCACATCAAAGGTGGGCTCCATATGACGGGCAATGGATATTAAAGATGGGCCTCACATAATGGATAATAACATTGATGGTGGGCCCCACATGATGGATGAGTAACATAAAAGGTAGGGATTACCTAATGAACTGTGCACATTAAAGGTCATCCCTTAATAATGAATGCCCCAAAACAAGGTGGGCCTTGCATGATGGACCCCCCACATAAAAGATGAGGCCCACACAACGAACGATCTACATCAAAGGTTGGCCCCATATGATGGACGGTGTATGTGAGAGGGACCAAACATAATTTCAAGATAATTACTTATGATGTTGGAAATCAAATATGCTTTTCTACTTATGTCATAAGTAGCTTATCTAAAGTAATTTAGGATCCAAATGCTCGTATTAGTGATATCTAAATTAACACAATGTGGCCCACTTAAGGTTATGATATGACTAATTTTAGGCATCTCTCTTTCTCCTTAGGGCTTACCTGATTAATGGTTTCCGATCGGATGGTGTGGCTATAGGAATGTTGGATCGGCATGATTATTGGATTTGAGTGCTAACACGAGGAGTCATAACTGATGGACGGAGTAGATATCGAGCAAATATTGTGGCGGGAGGCCCACAATGCTCCAATGTTGTACCTCTTTCCACAACAGATGTTGTAGATTATTCTAGTCCGTCCAAATCTTGTACACATCATTGTGGAACTAGCATCTAGTATCTAAAAGACTCAACACTTCAACCACTCCGCCTTTGTCCGATTCCAATGTTGATAATACATGTCATTGTAGTAACATCATGTTTCCATATTAATATGGACACGGATTGGATGGTGAGGGCACTCACCTTTGGTGAAATGGCGTGGCAAGATTTGATTGGTAGAGTCAGGTAGCGTGAAAGATGGGCACGGCTCCACCAAGGCCGGTAGATTCCTAAATGTGGGGCATACCGTGATGTGTATTCCATACATCCATACCATCCATCTGTTTTGACATCTCATTTTAGAGTAGGATAAGAAAATGATGCAATCCAAATTTCATGCCGACCACAACATAGGAAACAATGGTGATTTACCTTGGGCTACCAAAGTTTTAGATCAAGTTAGATATTTGTGTGGTCCTTCATTCCAGTCTTTGTGACCTTATCAACGGGTTGGATGGCAAATCAACGTTCCCGTGGCTCTAGGAAAGTTTTTAATGGTGAGTATTCAATTACCATAGATTCTTGTGGTATAGTCAACCTAAGATCTAGATCTGCTACAGTTTCAGTATTATGCTTTAAAATGAGCTGTCAAAACAAATGTACCGCATAGATTTAAGGCACGTACATCACAATGAGTTCCACGATTAAGGATTCACCGACTCCATACAGTCAGCCCATATGTGATAATGTACTAGACAACCACTCAAATCTTACCACAACATTTCTGCCACCAGCTTGATTATCTGATACATAGCCAGTACAAGGAGCGCCCATCAAAGGGTTTTGCAACTTACATTAAAATACCATAGCACGTGTAGATTTGGGACCATTGAGATATTGATTGATTCCAATCAATCACTAAAATGATTTCACCTCAGAAGACCTTTGGAAACTGAAAATCAGGCCATCCAAGACTCATATGGGCTACATCAAAAGGAACATACTGGTTGGGATGCCCATCGCCAAACATGTTGTGTATATATAATCAAAACCCTTCGGACCCTTCATCCAGTTAAGATGGAGGGTCATGTCAAGCTTCACGCTATCTTACAACTTATGTGGGTCCCATGGAATCAAGGTTCCCTCAGAACTAGTTCCTTTTTCTACGGCCCACGTTATTTTTGGGCCAGGCAGTGTTTTGGGGCTAGGATTTTCGGAGGTGACGCATCTGATGAGAAAATGACCACTGTAGACAAAACCTTTTACCCAGCGGTTTCTATGAAAGAATACAAACTTTAGTTACCAATCTAGACTAGCACGTGCGGACAGCGACTTTGAGGACGAAACTACCCCTCCTTTTCGCAGCGAAGACGAGCGCTGACGCTCCTCCAACTGAGAGTTGTACGAACGGCTTAAAAGAGATCAAAGTTACATGGCCCCACAGCTATATATTTATTATATCCACAACGTTCATCCATATTTCGAGATCATTTCGGAGCATTATCCAAAAAAAAATTCATATCCAAAGATCAACTGGACCACACCACAAAGAGCAGTGCGGAAATTGATTTTCACCGTTAAAAATTTTGTAGGGTCCACCATAACATTTATTTTCCATCCAATCTATTCATAAGGTCACAAAGGCCAGGATGAAGAGAAAAAACAAATTTCATAATGATTCAAAACTTGTGTAACCCCTAAAAGGGTTTCAATGGTAGACGTTCAATTTCCCACTGCCTTTTACAGTGTGGTCCACTTGATAGTTAGATCTGTCTTATTTTTCGTCTTAAGCCTTAATAGGAGCTCGCCAAATAGATGGACGGCTTGGATATAACACAGACCTCATGGTGGGGCCCACAAAAACAACAAAAATTTCAAAAAAAAAAAAACAGAATCTGCAATGAATCGCGGATTCCGGGATTCCACCGCAACTCGCTGTATGATTTGGGGATGGATCATGGAATCCGCGATTGATCGCAGATACAAATAAAAGGCTATGGCTACGGATTATAACCGTAGCTATAGCCGTATTCTGTGTACTTTTCTTTCTTTCTTCTTTTTTTTTTTTTTTTTTTTTTTACATTTAGAATTTTATTCTGCCTACATTTTTCTCTAACACATATTTATATAAATATGTATATATAAGCATATAAAAAAAATTCTCTCCTTTTTTCATTTCTTGGTAACCAAACTAATCTGATTTTTCTTGGTAACCAAACTAATCTGATTTTTCTTGGTAACCAAACTAATCTAATTTTTCTTGATACCTTCTGCCTTCTATAGATGATAGCCTATTCTCAACAACCTTCCTTTTTTGCATCATCGTTAAATTTATCTTTACTTCCCTTTACCTGAATTTTGAGATAAATATATATGCAATTCCGACTCTCCAGGGTCCAAGACCCTCCTAAATTTGTCTCCATGCGTACTCCTTCATTCAACAGCCTTTAAAATTAGCTTCTCCATTTCACCCTAATGTCACCAACTTTCACCAAGACCTTTTGATCCTTACCATTGATGCTTCTAGTGTGGGTTGTCTTTACTTTTCCACTTCCTTGATGCATCTTTCTCTCCCTCTTTAATGCTTAACCTATCATACAATTTATGATACAGTTTATACCTCCCACATATAATTATTATATATTACCTATCTGATAGAATAAAATAGTGGAAAAGGATTCATTTAGCCGACCCCAATTAGTTGGGATAAGGCTTAGGCCAATTCCTAGCCTCCCTTGCTCAATTTCTAGTCTCCCTCGCTCAATTCCTAGGTTCCCTCGCTCAATTCCTAGGTTTTCTCGCTCAATTTTTAGGTTGCCTCACTGAATTTCTAGCTTCTCTCGCTCAATTCCTAGGTTGTCTCGCTCAATTCATAGGTTCTCTCGCTGAATTTCTAGCTTCCCTCGCTCAATTTCTAGCTTTCCTCGCTCAATTCGTAGGTTGCCTCGCTCAATTCCTAGGTTCCTTCGCTCAATTTATATATTGTCTCACTGAATTTCTATCTTCCCTCGCACAATTTGTAGCTTTCCTCGCTCAAATCTCAGGTTGCCTCGCTGAATTTCTAGGTTCTCTCGCTCAAATTCTAGCTTCCCTCGCTGAATTTCTAACTTCCCTCGGTCAATTCCTAGGTTGCCTCGCTCTAATCCTAGGTTTCCTCGCTGAATTTCTACCTTGCCTCGCTCAATTCCTAGGTTCCCTCGCTCAATTTCTAGCTTCCTCGCTCAAATCCTGGGTTGTCACGCTGAATTTCTAGGTTCCTCGCTTTATTTCTAGCTTCCCTCGCTGAATTTCTACGTTGCCTCGCTCATTTCCTAGGTTCCCTCGCTCAATTCCTACGTTGCCTCGCTCAAATCCTAGGTTGTCTCGCTCAATTTCTAGGTTCCCTCACACAATTTGTAGCTTCCCTCGCTCAAATTCGAGGTTGCCTCGCTGAATTTCTAGGTTCCCTCGCTCAATTTCTAGCTTCCCTCACTCAATTTCTATCTTCCCTCGCTCAATTCCTAGGTTACCTCACTGAATTCCTACCTTCCCTCGCTCAATTCCTACCTTCCCTCGCTTAATTCCTACGTTGCCTCGCTCAATTCCTACGTTGCCTTGCTCAATTTCTAGGTTCCCTCGCTCAATTTCTAGTTTTCCTCATCAAGATCAAGACTCATCTAGCCTCTTGGGAAAACACTTCGGATGTTTTCCACGGCTATTCAATGCCCAAGCTTCTTCGTGAATAGAAATGGACTATTTATAACTTTCAGCACACCTCATGCATCCCGATGCATTAGTCCCTCTCCTTCAGGCTTTTGGAAACTTGATGTTGATGCAACTCACTTGGTAATCCAAGGGAGTCAAGGATCGGAGGAATTCTAATAGATGGAGAATGGCTTGGAGGCAAGATCAAATCTTTGGGCCAATGGCCAACAACAACTCTAATCAAGCAGAACTTAAGGCGATTAAAGTAGGTGGAAAGATTTTACCGATCGATTCAATGGCACCTTCATTACAGTGTTCTATGCATCATTATCGTGATATGTATCGCACCCTTGGGATATCGAAACATGTATTCATATCGTCAATAATACCACACATATCAGGAATGTATCTAAGTGAAACATTCAGAAAATGATGGAATATTTAAGTGGAACTTTGGGAGATATTAAAGGACGCATGATTTCCCCCATTTCCTCAATTTTCTCCTCCAAATGCATGAAAATCATACATACATATGTATTTGTACTAGACTTCATGCTAATACTTAAAAAGAAAAGAAATTTAAACAAGTTTTTCTTAAATAACGATTTCTCCACCAAAAATGTATTTTGTTGTCAAGCAACTCATGTTGTTAAAACACCCCTAGGAAGAGATTTCCCCCCCACCCCCCCGAAAAAAAAAACTTCTAGAAAACTGAGGATTTCTATAAATTTCTATTTTTCCATGACATCTCGTGATATTTTCGACATTGCATCATCACAAATGAAATGAAGAAGGAGATATTGCAGAACTTTCGAATATTTGAAATGCACTTAAACCCACCCTAAGATGCAAGCTACTATAATATCAAATGCCCTATAGATAAAAATGTGTACCTTTCAAAGCATAAATGAGACAAAGAAGAAAATAAAAAAATGACTTTAGTTAACATAATATCAACCAAACTAGCATAAAGGAAAGGAGATTCATTCCCCTTTTGTTCTCAATAACCTCATAAAACACAATACCATGAATTTCATAACACCAGAATCTCTTAGGTTTCCATGCACAAAACTACAATGATACTTTTAGCATTGGAGCTTTTGAAGCTCCGGTGCTACACACTCAAACCAAACACCCTTTTGTTTGAATCGGGGATCAATCGCGAATTCCGCGATTCCACCGCAACTCGCTGTAGAATTCGGGGATGGATCGCGGAATCCGCGATTGATCCCCAAGTCAAACAAAAGGCTATGGCTACGGATTATAACTGTAGCTATAGTCGTATCTTGTGTACTTTTCTTTTTAATTTTTTTAATTTTTTTACATTTAGAATTTTATTATACCTACAGTTTTCTCTAACACATATTTATATAAATATATATATAAGTATATAAAAAAAAATTTCTCTCCTTTTTTCATTTCTTTCTTTATTATTATTATTTTTTACATGCACCAACACATGCTTACACACGCACGTTGTGGGATTTCACCACCGGTGGGTACTCGAACCCTTTCTTTATTCATATAACAAGAATATCTTCTAAACCAAAATTAGTTACTTGACGTACTATATATGATTTTAGGGTTGAAAGTTGAGCGGGTTCAACCTAACCAACCTATGACCCACCCGACATTGCAACCTAGAATTTAAACGCGGCTACCTATCAATTGAGCGAGGCAACCTAGGAAATGAGCGAGGGAAGCTAGAAATTGAAAGAGGGAACCTAGGAATTGAGAGAGGCAACGTAGGAATTGAGCGAGGGAAGCTAGAAATTGAGCAAGGGAAGCTAGAAATTGTGCGAGGCAACGTAGGAATTGAGCGAGGGAAGCTAGAAATTGAGCGAGGCAACATAGGGATTCAGCGAAGTAACCTAGGAATTGAGCGGGGGAAGCTAGAAGGATCCTAGAAATTGAGCGAGGCAATATAAGAATTCAGCGAGGGAAGGTAGAAATTAAGCAAGGGAAGCTAGAAATTCAGCGAGGCAACCTAGGATTTAAGCAAGAGAACCTAGAAATTGAGCGAGGCAACGTAGAAATTTAGTGAGGGAACCTAGAAATTAAGCGAGACAACCTAGAATTTGTGCGAGGGAAGCTACGAATTGAGCGAGGGAACCTAGAAATTGAGCGAGGCAACCTAGGATTTGAACGAGGCAACCTAGAATTGAGCGAGGCAACATAGGGATTGAGCGAGGGAACCTACGAATTGAGCTAGGCAGCGTAGAAATTCAGCGAGGAATCCTAAGAATTGAGTGAGGGAAGCTAGAAATTGAGCAAGGGAACCTAAGATTTGAAAGAGGCAACCTAGAAATTGAGCGAGGCAACGTAGGGATTGAGCGAGGGAAACTAGGAATTGAGCGAGGCAACATAGAAATTCAGCGAGGAATCCTAGGAATTGAGTGAGGCAACGTAGGATTTGAGCAAGGCAACCGAGGGAACGTAGGAATTGACGAGGAAAGCTACTGAAATGAGCGAGAAACCTAGAAATTGAGCGAGGCAACGTAGGAATTAAGCGAGGAAAGCTAGGAATTGAGCGAGCCAACCTAGGAATTGAGTGAGGCAACGTAGAAATTGGAGCGAGCCAACATAGGAATTGAGCGAAGGAACCTATAAATTGAGCGACGGAACCTACAAATCTCTTTAGGTGATCAAGAGGCCCCCCTTTTCCAGTAGATGAGATTATGACGAAAGGTATTATCTCAACGCTTCTTTTCTCTCTCTTGCTCTTAAAAATCGTTGAATCCAAAGCCCTTAGAGAAGAAAGATCCTGGTTGCCTTGCTCAAATCCTAGGTTGCCTTGCTCAATTCCTAGGTTCCCTCACTCAATTGCTAGGTTGCCTCGCTTAATTCATAGGTTGCCTCGCTCAATTTCTAGCTTCCCTCGCTCAATTCCTATGTTGCCTCGCTAAATTCTTATCTTGCCTCACTCAATTTCTAGGTTCCCTTGCTCAATTTCTAGCTTCCCTCGCTCAAATTGTAGGTTGTTTCGCTGAATTTGTAGGTTCCCTCGCTTAATTTCTAGCTTCCCTCGCTTAATTCCTAGGATTCCTCGCTGAATTTCTACGTTGCCTCGTTCATTTCCTAAGTTCCCTCGCTCAATTTCTACGTTGCCTTGCTCAATTCCTAGGTTCTCTCACTCAATTTCTAAGTTCCCTTACACAATTTGTAGCTTCCCTCGCTCAAATCCTAGGTTGCCTCGTTGAATTTCTAGGTTCCCTCGTCAAATTCTAGCTTCTCTCGCTCAATTTCTAACTTCCCTCGCTCAATTCCTAGGTTGCCTCGCTCAAATCCTAGCTTTCCTCGCTGAATTTCTACCTTGCCTCACTCAATTTCTAGGTTCCCTCGCTCAATTTCTAGCTTCCCTCGCTCAAATCCTAGGTTGTCTCGCTGAATTTCTAGGTTCCCTCGCTTAATTTCTAGCTTCCCTCGCTTAATTCCTAGGATTCCTCGCTAAATTTCTACGTTGCCTCGTTCA
Organism: Magnolia changhungtana; assembly: GCA_030180095.1. NCBI lineage: Eukaryota > Viridiplantae > Streptophyta > Magnoliopsida > Magnoliales > Magnoliaceae > Magnolia > Magnolia changhungtana. The sequence continues at coordinate 742,284 of JASAUF010000224.1, read as the reverse complement.
TTTTCTAAGTTCCTCGCTCAATTCCTACGTTGCCTCGCTCAAATCTAGGTTGCCTCGCTCAATTTCTAGGTTCCTCTCGCATAATTTGTAGCTTCCTCGCTCAAATCCTATGTTGCCTCATTGAATTTCTAAGTTCCTCGTCAAATTCTAGCTTCCTCGCTCAATTTCTAACTTCCTCGCTCAATTCCTAGGTTGCCTCGCTCAAATCCTAGGTTTCCTCGCTTGAATTTTTACCTTGCCTCACTCAATTTCTAGGTTCCTCGCTCATTTCTAGCTTCCTCGCTCAAATCCTAGGTTGTCTCGCTGAATTCCTAGGTTCCCTTGCTTAATTTCTAGCTTCCCTCGCTTAATTCCTAGGATTCTTCGCTGAATTTCTACGTTGCCTCGCTCATTTCCTAGGTTCCCTCGCTCAATTCCTATGTTGCCTCGCTCAAATCTTAGGTTGCCTCGCTCAATTTCTAGATTCCATCGCACAATTTGTAGCTTCCTCGCTCAAATCCTAGTTGTCTCATTTGAATTTCTAGGTTCCCTCACTCAAATTCTAGCTTCCTCGCTCAATTTCTAACTTCCTCGCTCAATTCCTAGGTTGCCTAGCTCAAATCGTGGTCCCTCGCTCATTTTCTACGTTGCCTCGCCCAATTTCTAGCTGAGCTCACTCAATTTCTAGATTTCCTCACTGAACTCCTACCTTGCCTCTCTCAATTTATAGGTTCCCTCGCTCAATTCCTACCTTGCCTCACTCAATTTTCAATTTGCCTACTCAATTTCATATTTGTCCTGCTCAATTTCTAGTTTGACCGCGAAGTGACCGAAATTGACAAAGAAATGAATGAAATGTATTTTCAACCATCGACCTGATGGAATCTTGGAAAATAACTAGGTTGGTTGGCTAAAGTAGCTTCTCTTACCCCAAAATCTTATGTGGTACGTCAAGTAACTAATTTTAGTTTAGAACATATTCCTGTTAAATGAATAATGAAATAAATGAAAAAAAAAATGAAGAGAGGATTTTTTTAAAAGTAATCCATAGTGAGGATTATAGCTACGGTTATAACCTGTAGCCTTGAAAACCGTAGCGATAAGTTCCTGGTTTTTTTTTTTGTTTTTTTATTTTTCTTTTGCTGTTGTAATCCCCACCGCCTTTTGTGGGTCCCATCATGAGGTCTGTGTTATATCCAAACCGTCCATCTATTTGGCGAGCTCATATTCAGGCTTGAGACTAAAAATAAGATAGATCTAACTATCAAGTAGACCACACTGCAAAAGGCAATGAGTAATTGAACGTCTACCATTGAAACCCTTTTAGGGGTTATAGAAGTTTTGGATCATTATGAAATTTGTTTTTCTTCTTCATCCAGGTCTTTGTGACCTATGAATGAACTTAGACGGGGAGGATTTCTCACAAACATCACAGTGGGCCCCCAAAAAGTTTTTAATGGTCGACGCTCATTCAACACTGTTTCCTGTAATGTGGTACACTTGAGATTTGCATATACCTCATTTTTGGTCGTATACCATAAAATGATATGGAAAAATATATGGACGGCATGGATGAATATCATACATCATGGTGGGGCTCACGGACCACCGACCATCCGCCATTGGCTGGTGGCAGGGGGAGTACCCAATCCGTTTCCGTGAAAGGAGGGGTAGTTTCGTCCTCAAAGTCGCTGTCCGCACGTGCTAGTCTAGATTGGTAACTAAAGTTTGTATTCTTTCATAGAAACCGCTGGGTAAAAGGTTTTGTCTACAGTGGTCATTTTCTCCGCATCTGATAGATAGGTCAGATGGAGAAAATACATCATGCGTAACCCAGATCTAACTGTTACCGCTCTAAGCTTACGGTGGCACCTGTACCACCAGAACGCGCCCGTTTCATTCAATAATTAAAACTTCGGACCCCAGTAACGATCACGATCAAACATCCCATTGATGTCCAACCGTTAATGGGACGGCGACCGTTTGGTGGGCCTGTATAGTGTACCTGCTCACGTGTGACAACATGGCACCGTGCGAGAGACATGAACCGATCATCAGGTAGGATTGTTGGCTTGCCATGGACCATTAATCAGGATGGCCCACTCATCAGGTAGGCCCAACGTACCATGTTGAACATGTGTTGCTGCTTGTTTCGGCAGTTGGAATGCAGGTGTGCCGGAATTGAATTTGTGGTTCAATTCAAACCGAGCAACTATGACTGTGTCAGTGTGACTCGGTCAAGAGTACGTATAGTCATACTCCGCCAGGCGTGTAAATAAACTCCCATGTGTGTAAACGAACCATGAATGGTTTATGGTCGTTGTGATTATCCAATTCGCTTGGCTTTTGGGTGCTAACCAATCCATTTCGTGGTGTACAGTTTCAACGGTCTGGATCAAAAGAGAGGCCATGTGTGATGAATGTGCACATGAGTTCAATCCACTGTTCCATATAGAATTCAAATGATTCTACGGAACCGATTTACGACTTCACTCGTTATAGTTGAGCTGGTGGGCCGGTCATGGATGGAGGATTCTACAAAAGTCCACGAAATTGGCAAAATCCTAACCATTGATAAGCGGTTGACAAGTTATTAAAAAAAAAAAAAAAGTAATGCGAAAGATCCATGCAAAAGCCCAGTATTGGATGATTACGATTATCATACCTCCATCCATTATTGGGCCTCATCATTTTGAACTCTCCGATGTGACATTATAATTTCTCGCCATCAATGGACTGTTTCACGCTTCAAACTTAAAAATCGGGCTCACAAAATTTGTAGCCACCGAATCCTATATATTTTATTAGTGGATAGGTTATGATGGTGTTTCGTGACTTGGGCGCCAAACTCAGAGACTATGTTTACAAAATTTTTGGCTATTGAATCCGGTGAAATTTATTAGTGAACATGTGATAATAGTGTTTCGTTACCTAGGTACACTTGTGATTATGATTCAATAAAAAAATTACCTTGAAAATCTTTCTTATAAAATCACGGGTCAGATCTTAGTATATAGGAGCTAAGAGTCAAGAAAGAGAGATTACGAAGACTGTCAGTACCGAATTCAACTGTTGAAAATTTTATAAGCTCAGTTCCTGAGTTTGGGACGAGACGGAATGGGCGATCTTAATGGAGGTCTATCCAAGCCAACCTACATAGTATAAATCAACTTGTCTAACAATCAATGGCAGGTCATTAATCATTAAACAAGAAAGATATCACTAAATAGATAGTCAATAAGTGGAGTCCAAATTCACATCTAGAACCGTTTGATCTGTTAGGTTCACCCAGCGTATTGCTACATCGTAAATAAGAACCGTTGGTAGAATTTCTAGTTACAGTTTTGAGAAGTGTTGGGGCCATCTTTTTAGGAGAGCTTGAAGAGGAAAATCATGGCACAAGTAACAATGTAGCACACGTGTATGAGATGTGAGGCTGACAATGGGCCAGGCCTGAGCCTAACAAATCAAAATTCTGAATAAGCCCACCGAAAAGTCCAATCCGAGCAGTTCAAAATCTAGACCCAGACCATTGCCATGCCTGATGAGAAGTAGGCTACTCGTCAGGAGGACCGCGCTGAATATGGCTGGATCAAATGCCACAGCCGTTCATTCATTAGGTGGGCCACCTATGCATGAGAAGAAAATGAGCTGTTCCGAAAATATAGCCAATGGGTTGTCTCCAACATACACGTGTACCCCACTTGATAAGTGGGCCACCCTGATTTTTGGACCACAGCATATTCATTGTGACCCAATAAGATGAGTGGATTTCCACGCATGTGTGCCACATTGGTGCGTGTTGCTTATCCTTTTTCCTCTCTTTTCTGGTAAGAATTCCCTCGATGTTTGGAGAGATGGAGAGTTGAATGCAGCACACGTTCCAGCATGGGACACGTGTACTAGATCCTGGCCAACAAATAAGTGGGATCTACTTTAAGCATGTACCGGCCGCATGAGGTGATAGCATGTACCGGCCATAAATGGGAAACGGATTGGCTACTGACCCTGCCACTAGCCAATGGCTAGTGGTCGGTGCTCGGTGGCCCCGCCATGATGTATGTGTTTCACCCACCCGTCCACCCATTCTTCCATATTATTTCATGTATGAGCCCAAAATTGAAGTAGATATAAATCTCAGGTGGACCACATAGTGTTGATTGAATGCCCACCATTAAAAACTTCTTGGCCCATAAAAGTTTTGGATATATATATATATATATATATATATATATATATATATATATATATATATATATATATATATATATATATAGGGTTTAGGTACCATGCGCTCGAGCTCACAATAAGGGTCCGTGAGATCGAGCTGTGTGAGCCCCACCGTGATGCGTGTCAACCATCAACACCGTGCATTTGATGGGTCCTCTTTAAATTATGGGATGTTCCAAAAATCAGCTATATACAGAACTCAGGTGGGCCATACCATCTAAAATCATGTGAAGACATGCCAAAAACATATAAAAGCACTTGGTGGGGCCCACCTGAGTTTTGAATGCTGCTGAAACTTGGTCTGAACCCTCATCCAAGTGGGACACACATAATGGATGGGCTGGATTTGCAAACCACATCTCGGTGGGCCCAAAAAAGGTCCCATGAATGTTTTAATGGTGCACGGCCCCTCTCCACTTCTGTACGTGGTGTGGCCCACACAAGTCACAGATTGTCTTGATTTTTGAGACCTAGGCCCACAATGGAATGGTGCATCTGACTGATGGGGTAGATTTTCGAAATGCATCATGGTGGGGCCCACACAAATCGACCTCATGGGACATTAAAATTAGCTCGAGCGCATAGGACCTTTTTCCATATATATATGTGTGTGTGTGTGTGTGTGTGTGTGTGTGTGTGGAAAAGGTTCTATGCGGTCGAGCTCATGGGAACATCCCATGAGGTCGAGCTGCGTGGGCCCCACCGTGATGCGTGTTGACCATCAACACTATGCATTTATATATATATATATATATATATATATATATATATATATATATATATATATATGGAAAAGGTTCTATGCGGTCGAGCTCATGGGAACATCCTATGAGGTCGAGCTGCGTGGGCCCCACCGTGATGCGTGTTGACCATCAACACTGTGCATTTGATGGGTCCCCTTTAAATTATGGGATATCCCAAAAATCAGCTGGAACTCAGGTGGGCCATACCATCTAAAATCATGTGAAGACATGCCCAAAACATATAAAAGCACTTGGTGGGGCACACTTGAAATTTGGATGCATATGAAACTTGGTCTGACCCCTCATCTAAGTGGGACGCACATAATGGATGGGCTAGATTTATGAACCATATCTCGGTGAGCCGAACAAATGATTATGAATGTTTTAATGGAGGGTAACCCCTATAAACTTTTGCATACGGTGCGGCTCACACAAGTCACGGATTGACTTGATTTTTTAAGTCCCAACCCCACCATGGAATGGTGCATCTGACTGATGGGGTAGATGGTCGACACGCATTATGGTGGGGCCTGTACAGCTCGAGCTCATGGGAAGTTCCCATGAGCTTGACCTTATAGAACCTTCTTCCCATGAGCTTGACCTTATAGAACCTTTTGACATATATGTCAAAGAGAAATTTATGACTGTGGACCCCACCGTTTATCCAGCGGTTTTTTTGAAGCAATACAAACTTAGAATACGCACTTGGACCTCCTTGTACGGACTCAGAATTTCAGGACAAAAATACCCCTCTTTTCACGGCTGTAGCTTTTCCTCTCCCATTTCCACTGTTTGCTTTTCCTCTCCCTTTCCACTATTGCTTTTACTGTTGTTGCTTTCACCCCCTTTCCTCACTGTGTTTCTGGTAGAAAGACCCCAAAAAAACCCTTTTTGTGGACCCCCATCAATCGCATCTTGTCTTCTTTTCAAAATGGTCGGTCCAGAGAAGAAAGCACGCAGCAAAGGTATATTTTAAACTCAGTTGGCCCCACATTGAATGTATGTAGTTCTTTTTTTATTTTTTTACTAGAGGAAAAGGTTCTATACGATCGAGCTCATGAGAACTCCCCATGAGGTCGAGCTGTGTGGGCCCCACCATGATGTATGTCGAACATCAACACCGTGAACTTGATGGGTCCCCTTTAAATTATGGGATAGCAAAAAAATCAGCCGTATACGGAACTCAGGTGGGCCATACCATCTAAAATCATGTGAAGACATGCCTAAAACATATAAAAGCACTTGGTGGGGCCCACCTGAAATTTGGATGTGTCTGAAACTTGGTCTGACCCCTCATCCAAGTGGGACACACATTATGAATGAGCTAGATTTGTGAAACACATCTCGGTGAGCCCAAAAAATAAATATGAATGTTTTAATGGAAGGTAACCCCTCTCAAGTTTTGTACGTGGTGTGGCCTACAAAAGTCACGAATTAACTTGATTTTTAAGCTCTAGGCCCACCATGGAATGGTGCATCTGACTGATGGGGTAGATGTTTGCATACTTCATGATAGGGCCCACACAGCTCGACCTCATAGGTAGTTCACATGAGCTCGACCATATAGAACCTTTTCCCACACAGACGTGTATATATATACACGACACATGTGCATGCATGCCCCCGCACGCGCGCGTGCGTGCGTGTGTGTGTGTGTGTGTGTGTGTGTACACACTACATTGAGCCCCAAATTGAAGCATATCAAAAGATCAAGTTGACCATACCACAGGAAACAGTGGTCATAATGATTTTCCAGTTTGCCCCAGTGAATTTCTAGTTTCCCCCGCTGATTATCTAGTTTGCCCCGCTGACTTTCTAACCGACAGTCGCTCAATTTCATGTTTGCCCTGCTGATTGTCTAGTTTGCCCCACTAAATTTCATGTTTGCCGAGCTGATTTTTTAGTTTACCCCGCTGATTTTTTAGTTCGCTCCCATTGTACTAAGTAAACTCAGTTGGGCCGCCCACATTGAATGTAGTAGTATATCCATGCTGTCCATCCTTTTTTCCATTTAATTTTAGCGGTTTAGCCCCAAATTGAAGCATATCAAAAGATCAAGTGAATCATACCACGGGAAATAGCGGGGCATAATGATTTCCACTGTTGAAACCATAGTGGGCCCAACAGTGATGTTTGTTTGTTATCAAACCTATTCATAAGATAATACAGATATGGATTAATAGAAAACACAATTATAAGCTTATATAAAACTTCTGTGGCCCCTAAGAAATGATTAACATTAGAAGTTCAATTCAAAATTTCATGTGGTGTGGTCCATTTGAACATTGGATATGTTTAGATTTTTCGGCTCAAGCCACGATATTATTTGTTAAGTTTACCCCGCTCATTTTCATGTTTGCCCCGCTCATTTTCTAGTTTCCCCCGTTGATTTTTCAATTTGCCCCGCTGATTTTCTAGTTTACCCCGTTGATTTTCTAGTTTCCCCCGCTGATTTTTTAGTTTGCCTCGCTAATTTTCCAGTCTGCCCCGCTGGTTTTCTAGTTTCCCCCACTGATTTTCTAGTTTCCCCCACTGATTTTTAAGTTTGCCCCGCTGATTTTTCAGTTTGCCCCGCTGAGCTTCTAGTTTCCCCCGCTGATTTTTCAGTTTGCCCCACTGATTTTCCATTAGCCCCGCTGATTTTCCAGTTTGCCCCGCTGAATTTAATGATTTGCCCTGCTAAATGTTTCCCCAGTTGAATATCAAGTTTACCCCAATCAATTTCATGTTTTTCCCACTGAATTTCATGTTTTCCCCGCTGAATTTAATGTCTCCCCTGCTGAATTTTATGTTTGCCCCGTTCAATTTCATGTTTGTCCCGCTGAATGTTTAGGTTCCCTCCCTCAATGTCTAGGTTCCCTTCCACATATGAGGTTTTAGTGTGTACATATTGCGATGAAAACGGAAGGGTATTACATATTCCGATGAACATGATGTATTACAAATAAAACATCATTGTGGGGCGTAGCAAGCGTAATCGGATTGCGTACTACCATTGTACTAAGTAAACTCAGTTGGGCCCACATTGAATGTATGTAGTATATCCACGCCGTCCATCCATTTTTCCAACTAATTTTAGCAGTTTAGCCCCAAATTGAAGCATATCAAAAGATCAATTGGATCATACCATGGGTAACAGCGAGCCATAATGATTATCATCGTTAAAACCATAGTAGGCCCAACAATGATGTTTGTTTGTTATCAAACCTATTCATAAGATCATATAGACATGGATCAATACTTTAAAGAGAATTATAAGCTTGATCCAAAATTTCTGTGGCCCCCAAGAAATGATCAACATTAGAAGTTCAATTCCAAATTTCATTTGGTGTGTTCCATTTGAACATTGGATACGTTTACATCTATCGACTCAAGCCATGAAATTATTTGTTAAGTTTGCCCCACCGATTGTCTAGTTTGCCCCGCTCATTTTCATGTTTGCCCCCCTGATTTCCTACTTTGCCCCGATGATTTTCTAGTTTCCCCCGCTCTATTTCATGTTTGCCCCGCTGATTTTCTAGTTTGACCTGCTGAATTTCTAGTTTACCTCGCTGAATATTTAGTTTGCCCCGCTGATCTTCTAATTTGTCACGCTGATTTCTTTTGAATATAATTAAGGGCATGTGCCAAGGTATGTCTATGTCTCCTTTTATATAACATGATGTGGGGGTCCAACACTTTAAAAGCTACAAACTTAAACAGATACATGCATTGACTCCCTGTCATACGGCCATGTGCCTATGCTGGCCGAATAAAAGCAAGTGTTCCCTATCTTTTGTGCTGACAAATCTATACAACCTTGTGATGCGCTACGTTGACTAAGCTACGCAACCTTATAATAACGAGGAAAGTCATTTATGACTTATGAACACCTCATTAAGTGATCCTTGCGAGCATTGCTCAATGCTAGTTGCCTAAGTGGCAAACCTATTATAGCCGGTTGAAGCTAATTGATCCTTCAATATCTTTGGCTCATGTGTATCATGCATATTACAACTTTCTTGAGCTGTACCTTAGAATCAAAGGTATTTTCCTTTGAATATAATTAAGAGCATGTGGCAAGGTATGTCTATGTTATGATGTAGAAATTGGTATATCTTAATAAGAATCAGTGGGGCAAACATGAAAATCAGCGGGGGAATTAATGGGCCCAACAGTGATGTATGTTTGTTTGTTATCAAACCTAGACATAAGATCATACAGACATGGATCAATAGAATAAACAATTATAAGCTTGATCCAAAACTTCTGTAGCTCCTAAGAAATGATCAACATTAGAAGTTCAATTCCAAATTTCATTTGGTGTGTTCCATTTGAACATTGGATACGTTTATAAGAATTGGCTTAAGCCATGAAATTATTTGTTAAGTTTGCCCGGCTCATTTTCATGTTTGCCTCGCTGACTTTCTAGCTTGCTCCGCTCATTTTCATGTTTACCCCGCTGACTTTCTAGTTTGCCCTGCTGATTTTCTAGTTTGCCCTGCTAACTTTCTAGCATGCCCCGCTAATATTCTAGTTTGCCCCGCTGAATTTGTAGCATGCTCGTCTGATTTTATAGACGATGTTGAACTCTTGTGAATTTTATGTTTGATATGTTTTTAAATCCATCTCTGCAGGTAATGAAAATTCTGTCGTCATCTTTAAGCTAACATGTAGGTGTACACTGACATGTTGGTTTGACAAGGTGAAGGGTGGAGTGAAGAAGCACAATAGTCGCCTAAATCTGTTTAGGCAATCCCCTTTCGCGTTTTTATTGCATATTACATCCTTTAGTTTTATAGGGGTTCTATTTCACCTACTTTTAGTAAGATACAAAGGTGATTCAGTATTTGAGATCAAGGCAAGGGGAGGCGATTACAGTTTTCCGAGATAGACTTCGCCCTCATTACCGGTCTCAAGACTGAAGATCTTACTGTACCCAAGAATTGTTGTACTACGAGTACACTAAGAGACAAATACTTCAAAGAACATCCAGTATTAAAGAAGCACCTAATGGGCGTGTTTGATAGATTAGTTGATACCAATAAGCATGAGGACGTTGTGAAGGTTGCCCTACTTCTAGTTGTGGAGTACTTTCTTAGGGGAACCGAACCGAAAATCATGTGCAACATGGATTATATTAACCTGGTGGACTCGTTAGATGATTTTTATATGTATCATTGGGGTAGTTTGGGATACATTATAATGTTGCAAGGAATCGAATTTGCCGTTACCGTATTAAGTTCCCCTTGGTACACTGTATGTGGTTGTGTCCTTCCTCTACAAGTAAGAACACCTTTTATTTTCTATATGTTTTCCCTCTATAGTCATCTTAGAAATTTTAACCTGGTGCAATTTCATTCTAACAAGTATGGGCAGTAGAGATATTGTCGGCCCTACAAGAGTGTGTTGTTTCGTATGTTCCCCATCAAATTTCACGCTTCATTCAATATCGAGGCTGGAAGTGTTGGAGGTACAAAAGAATACATGCTATTATCCAAAGTAAAGCAGTTTATATATGTCCAGCATTTAATTTGCTTAACTTGACAACCTTATCAATTTTTTATTTAACATTATTCCTTGTTATTTTGCAGACTTCGGTAGTGATGAAATTAGAACCAACGCTACGAGAATGGGAAACAGATGCCGTTCGCATTGATTTCCATGTGCATTTTCCTTTTCGATGAGTAAAACAGGAGATTGTAGTTTTCCTTTACTCCTTGTTCTGGTATCTGCGCAATTGCCTTGCATTGATTTCCATGTGCATTTTCCTTTTCGACGAGTAAAATAGGACAAGCAGAAAATACAGTGAGACAAGGTAGAAAGTTCATTCATCATCCACCAAGATTACAAAGTATTTTATACATCAAAACACTAAATAAATTACAAAGTATGCTATTTTTCAGGTATGGGAAACTTGCACTTCTGGCCATTATGTCCAGTTTGTTTGCATCGCCCACACGTTGTTGTTTTTTATTCCTCTCCACGCGATGGAATTCTAAGCTTTTTGGGTCTTCCAGCTGACTTCCTTTGTCCTGGGGGTTTAATTTGCGCACAATACTCCTTGAAGCCTACTGAAATTTCTTCCCACTCACTCTTGTCACGTACTGGGTACACCGATTCGTTATACGTAGCTATGTAATTTTGCACCGTGTAGAATGGAAAGCAGTATGAGTAATGAGGGAAATTGTAGTTTATACATGCTGACAGGACATGCATACAAGGGTATCCCTTCACGTCAAACTCGCGACATGTACATGAAAACTCACTGAGCTTGACTGTATCATTATAATCTCCCACAATAGTACTCATCTCGAGAAATAGGATGACAGCGAACATCTCGCGCCTTCTGTACAAGATCTTTTAACTGTTACTCTGCCCATGGAGTCAATGGCCCTACAAACGATGCCGCAGATTTTCTTCTCTTATAAAACAATTCTTGTATCTTCAATCTAGCCCCTTCTATCAATTTCGTAACGGGGTATTCATATGCTTCTTTGAATAGGGCATTAACACATTCGAAAATGTTTGTAGTAACCAAGTTGAATCTTTTTCCTGGAAAGTGTAAAGATGCCCATCTCTCGTATCCGATTTATGTCAGCTATGCATGTACGGCGGGATTGGCCATTTCGATATCATGCATTAATTTTTCGAATTCAGCCACCCTACATGTCTTCACTGCTCGCTAGAAGTACATTTCTAAAAACTTGTCTTTAAAGGTGTCCACCAAGTTTCTGTAGATATGATACACGTAGTAGCCATGAATTGCACGTAGGAAAACTTGGGGAACCTTTTTCAGTAAACCTTTATGTCGATCAAATATAATAACAAGATCCTCTAGAGACCTTATCACATCGCTAAGGTAAGTAAGGAACCAATTCCAACTGCTACCGTTCTCCGATTCCCTGATACCAAATGCAACTGGAAATATATGGTTGTCCTCATCTAAGGCCGTGGCGATGAATAGAATACCCTTGTATTTATCCTTTAAGTGTGTCCCGTCAATGACCAATACCCTCCACAATGATTTTTGAAAACTTCTAACGCATTGTTCGAGTGCAACAAAATATCTTTCGAACCTGAAAGTCTCTTTGTTAACACGCAGGGCAGTCACTGTCCCTGGGTTAACCGTCCTCAACTCATGCAAATATAAGGGGAGTTTATTGTAGGAGTCTTCATAAGACCCCATCACCTGATTGATTGCAAGCTCCTTGGCTGCCCATGCCTTCCTATAACTGATAACAATATTATACTTTTCTTGCATGGCGAAGATAATATCACATGGCCTCAACCCCGAGCGTTGCTTGATGCGGCTAACGACCAAATCACATGCTAACTTACTGCTTGCTTGTCGGTGATCGCTCCTCATCCATGACATGTCACACGTGTGATTTGACGTATAAGTCTGTATTTTGAAAATCCCCGAATCACCAATGCGTGATGCATAAACCCTCCATTCACATCTATCTTCGAAGCATACAACCGTAAATCTCCTAGAATTTGAGTACAGTACCCTGTACTGAAATTTATTTTGAAGGGCAAATAGGCTCAAAACATGCTGGCACCGACTCTTGTCCTTGAATGTTTGCCTTTCGGCTATCTCTATCAATTCACTTAACGAATCCATATATTCCAGCATTACTGCATTGGTGAATGCAGCATCATCAAACGGCACGAGAACTTGACGGGTGTTGAAGTTTGATGTTTCGGGAAGGTCTGGGTGCGGGATGTCATTTTCAGGATTAATGTATCTTCGGGCTGTGGATGATGACGGCAGATCTGCTATTGTTGTTACAGGCAGTGTCATGTAATCACAAATGAGGTCAAGGTCACGTGCATCGCTGACTTGGGCATTCACAAATTTTGATGTTTGGGGCGGCTCGGGCAGTCGACCATTTGTTCCTCCTACTTGTAATGGATTTGGCTTATATTCAAATTCCACGCCTTGTTCTTCTACCACACCGTCAACGTGTGTTGTCATATTTATGTGTTGGATTGTCTCAATGACCAAAGGGATGAATTTTTTCGAATGCCCTAACTGTGTTGCCAGGAACTCTTTCACGTCATCGTCATCCTCAAGTACAGTTGGAGGGATTGATTTATTGGAGCAGGGATCAGAACTTTCATCCGAATATCACAATCTGTTGGTGTACTCTTAATAATCTTGTATATTCTGGATAGAAGTTCCTCGTACGTAGTATCAACATCTAGCGAAATAGTTTTCATACTTTCACTCTTGTACATCCATTGCTTGTTTTCACATTCTAACTCCCCACCATAGTAACAGATGATTCTCGTAGCCATAATCTGGAAATCAATACAATGAAAAATTATCAATAAAACGTTAAACAACGGAAGCTTGCCATAAGACAAAACTCAATTAAATAATAGAAGACCGAAAACTCGCTTTCCCTTATAGATGAGAATGATACAACGTATGTAGTAAGCTGGGCAAATTGAGGAGGGCAAATATGAAATTCAGCAGGGGGTAAGCATGAAATTCAGCGACCATAACATGAAATTGAGTAGGGCAAACTATAAATTAAGTTATGCAAGCAAACATTTAATCGAGTGTATGTAATCCCCATCAACGCATAAAATTCAATAAGCCTGGTGCATGAAATTGATTAAGCCTAACACATGGCCATCAATTTGCATTAAATTGACCTTAGTTACCATCAAATAAGTTCATCAGTAAATTCATTGAGCTACCATGAAATAAACAACCAGAGCTCGTACGGATTAGGCCTTCAACGATACGAATGATTTCACATGGTGCTCGTTTAATTTTGTGACACTAACTATCATTTCATTAAGCGAGGCACGCATGGAATTTGATCAATGCAAACTAGGAATTGATCGAGGGAAGTATGAAATTTTAGCGCGGGGGAAGAATGCAATTCAGCGGGGCAAACTAGAAAATCAGCGGGTAAAATTAGAAAATCAGAGGGGGGAACGCGAAAATCAACGGGGGAACATGAAATTGAGCGGGGCAAACTAGAAAATCAGCGGGGCAAACTAGAAAATCACAGGGGAAAACATGAAAATCAGCGGAGCAAACTAGAAAATCACCGGGGGAAACATGAAAATCAGCGGGGCAAACTAGAAAATCAGCGGGGTAAACATGAAATTCAGTAGGACAAACATGAAATTCAGTAGGGTAAACATGAAAATTGAGCGGGACAAAGTAGAAATTGACTAGGGCAAAGAGATAAAATTCAATGAGAAAATACGAAAAATCAGCAGGGCAAATTAGAAATTGAACAGGGCAATGAGAAAATTGAGCGGGACAAACTATAAATTCAGCTATGCAAAGTAAACATTGAATCGAGCAAGCATAGCATGATATTGAGCTGGGCAAACAATATTTCGAGCGAGCATAGCATGATATTGAGCTGGGCAAACATTAAATCGAGCAAGCGTAGTATGATATTTAACGAGACAAGCATTAAATCGAGCAAACATAAACTCGAGCAGACATAGCATGATATTGGGTAGGGCAAAAATTAAATCAAGCGAGCATAACATGATATTGAGCTAGGCAAACATTAAATTATGCTATCCTAGCATGAAATTTATCGAGGCAAACATTAAATTGACCTTATCTACCATTAAATTGAGATGGACAACCATTAAATTGAGCGATCCTACTATGAAATTGATGAAGGCAAACATTAAATTGACCTTATCTTATCTACCATGAAATTAAGTTGGGCAAACATTAAATTGACATTATCTTATCTACCATGAAATTAAGCTGGGCAAACATTAAATTGAGTGATCCTAACATGAAATTTATCAAGGCAAATATTAAATTGACCTTATCTTATCTACTATGAAATTAAGTTGGGCAAACATTAAATTGAGTAATCCTAGCATGAAATTTATCAAGGCAAATATTAAATTGACTTTATCTTATCTACCATAAAATTAAGTTGGGCAAACATTAAATTGAGCGATCCTAGCATAAAATTGCGCAGCGTAAACATGAAATTTAGCGAGTATAGCATGAGATCAAGTGAGCCCTAACATGGAATTGAGTGAGCTTCAAATGGAATTGAGTGAGTTTCACATGGATTTGACCGATCCACGCATAAAATTAACTAAGCCTAATGCATGAATTTGTGTAAGCCTAAAACATGGAATTGACCGAACTTCGCATGCAATGCAATTGTACTATTGGAGCATTTTTTTAAAAAATATATGTACCACAATCTACCGTAGTACAGGTTAAATGTAGGTTGAAGAGGGGTGCTTTGGAGTGAGGGAATATTTTGAACCTTTTCAAAGATTGCAAGTGCAGCCACTTCGTGGGATTTCACATAACCCTAGCCAAGACGAAAAA
This sequence comes from Magnolia changhungtana, assembly GCA_030180095.1. Taxonomy (NCBI): domain Eukaryota; kingdom Viridiplantae; phylum Streptophyta; class Magnoliopsida; order Magnoliales; family Magnoliaceae; genus Magnolia; species Magnolia changhungtana. Next base: position 727,008 of record JASAUF010000224.1, on the reverse strand, counting down.
TGGCAAATGTAGAATGATATGTAACATCCTAGATTTTTATTGTTTTGGATTTCCAAAAAAATTCTTAAAATTTCTTTTTAATTAACTTATAAAATCACTTAATAACCATTAGCACTCAATGTTAGTTTATACTAGGGTGGACCAGTCTAGTTATGATGGGACCAAGTGTGGGCCGCCAAGCCAGATGACCTGTTTACACTTAACAACAGCCCATGTGGGCCACCCAGCGACCGAGAAGGGTCAAAAAAATTTAAAAGTTTAGGAAATCATAGATCTCATTGGGCTTGTGGTCCATCACGGACTGTGGACCCAATGGACACCCAGAAATAAGATTTGGCACTAGCCTAATGCACCTCACCAATGCCAGAATTAGAATCTGGCACTTGTAAATAAAACTGAGATACCAGGCCTTCCAGCCGTCGGATTCCTTTCAAATTTACGAAGAAGGTCTAATGTATTTTACTACACCCGTCCACAAAATGTGGGACCCGATCGTGGCCCAGTAACCATTGATCACGAATTAAACCCGTTCGATCAAACCCCATATCCGATCGTTCCCAAATTTTGTGTGGCCCTTTATCGGGCCATGGAGCACCTACCCTATAAATTTCATGGCCAAAGGGCTACCAGAAATGACCCATAAATCAGAATAGGCCTCCTAAGGCCATTTAAGGGTCAGAAACGCTTACTCAGATCATATATCCGTTCATCCGTTCGTCCTCAATTTTTACATGGGCCTTAGTCAGGCCATAAGGCTCTTACATGCCGAATTTGGTGGTCAGAGGGGTGATAGGGCCCTAGAGCCTAGAAAGACCCTCCCATAGGTCTAGTATAGTAAAAACTTAGCCCTTGGGGCCATTTACACCAAACCTGACATTATAAAATGGCCTCATTTGGGCACCCCCTCTCCCCATACGATTTTTTCCTAGAGAAGGAAAGAGAGAAGAGAGAAAAGGGGAGAGCAAGAGAGAAAGGAGAGAAGAAAGTGTGGGTGAAGAAGAGCTAGGTGGACCTTAGATCAAGGTGGGGCCCAAGGAAATCAACCATTTCAACTTCCTACTTCTCCTCAAGGGAGAAGCTCTCCTCCATAACCTCTACAATCGTCCGTTGGCCGTCTAGGTAAGATCATTCACTTCTTCTTCTTGGAATCTATGTATTGAGAAGAGATTGGCTTGGATTTCTCACATGCAAGAGTTTATTTTTAGGGATTCCGGCCGATCGACCTCAAAGCTCTCTCTCCTAGGACGTTTTTCCAATCTCTAATGATCCATAGGTGCGGACTATTATTCTTAGGTGGCCTAGCACCAATTTTAGTACGAGCTTAATGATTTTGATTGCTTGGATGTTATGATTTAATAATCTAAAGAAAGCCCTATGAATGTTTGTTGTTGAAACCGTATGGATTTGCATGCTTAGCCTCCATGATGTTGTTCTTGCTTCTCACATGCTTATGTGTATGGATGAATCCTTGCTTATGCCTTATTGTTTTCCCCATATATGGTTACCTCATAGTATGTATGCTTTCATTACCCTTGTGCATATGATGGCTTAAGATGAAGGAAGTGCGTAACTTCCTCATCCACACACACACACACACACCTTACATGCACTTGTTTCATGATATTGTTAACCATGCTTGCTATGAGAATCTGAATGATATGTTGAGAAGTATGAGAACATGATGTGGTTTATACTATATTATACATTGGTAGCCGGCATGCCATGAATCACCCTCCATATCCTTGGGTTGGTCAGGAATCATGAGGAGAGATGGTAGTCCCATTGGTGGGACTACCCTCAAGCTAAACCAGTGGGTTTGGAAGGGTGTGTTCGGTTGGCTGTAGTTCGACTACATGGGTCTCTTGTGCCCGAGGTCACTCGTCTCACGCTCGCTTGACTCGTGCGGTCTAGCCTACTATCTGACTAACCCTGTTTGATAACCCTGTGTGCTCACCTATGTATGGAATCTGAACCACCCTTCAACCGTTGTAATCCATCGAAAATCCACTTAAAACTGGTCCACAGCCTCATGAGCCGATTATGGTGGAATGGGACACTGTGTCCGAGCTGTCGGCCTACGCTGGGGTACCGCGCCTCCCGTAGTGACCGCGAGCGATCCATTCCTTTCGGTACTCCTCATGTGCTTAGAGTCGGGGATGAGGAACCCGACGGGATCACGGACCGCGGGGACTCGGCCTCACGCGTTGATGGGACCTTGGCCTCGCAACCAGCTTAGGGCAGTGATACGTAGGGTGAATCAGAATCCCCAACCTGCTGGATGAATGGACTTAACTAATAACTCGGCTAACACAATCGCATTGCATCGCATTAGTTAGGATAGCGACTCGGCAGTCGAGGTCGCTCTGAGGGAGTGTTGTCATATGCGATCGTTAGATGGAGTCGCTTGAGGGAGCGTTGTGGCGAGGGCATGCATCATATCATCCCTCATACATGCATTTAAATAAGAGTTGTTGGGTGTTGATGATTATCTGTTTTTCATTAAGTTCATATTATAATTGATGCCTGTTAAAACTTGAGACTAATAGCACCCACTGAGTTGATCACTCACTCCCACTCTAGGACAGTGTTTTAAAACACTAACCAGACTCTCTCATAGATGCAGGGGATGCGGAGCAGGTGGAGCATGGCGATGCTACTCTCGACGAGGAGGAGGAGCTGTCATACTTTCAGCTGATGGGCGGCTCTCCATCGGCTTGATCGGGCTGGATTTGGATTTACTGATCCACGGGATTAGATTTATTCTTTTGGACATAGTATTCTTTTGTTATTTGCTTGGGTAATGCCTTGGGCGACCCTTTATTATTTTAGACCTGGATATATATGGGATATCCTTCATTTCATTAGACTGGTGCGATTGTGCTTCATGCTCCAGATCGTTCCAAATTGTGCAATTAATTTGACTAATCATAAAACCATAAAATGTATGATAAGTGACACTCGGGAACTCAGGAGTCGAGCGTATGCATGACCCTCGATTTTCTGGGGTGTTACATGATAATATCTAGATGATTCACGGAGAATTTGATGAGAAAAATTAAAAGAATAACCTCCGTACATCGGTTTATGGTTGAAAGGGAGTGAAATGCTGTTATTTTGAGGAGGTTTTTAATTAAGGGAGTGAAAGCAACGAAAATGAAAGCTAAGCAATAATATATTAAACGGAAACGGATTGGCTACTCACCCTGCCACCATCCAATGGCTGTGGTCGGTGTTCTGTGAGCCCCACCATGATGTATGTGTTTCATCCATTCCGTTCATCCATTTTTACAGTTCATTTTAGGGCTTACTCCAGAAAATGAGAGAGAAATAAATCTCAGGTGGACCACACCACAAGAAGATAATATTGATTAGATATTGACAATTAAAATTCTCCTAAGGCCCAATGAACTGTTTATTTCACATCTAATCTGTTGATTAGTTCATACAGGCCTAGATGAAGGTAAAAACTAAAAATCGGCTTCATCCGAAACTTTTATGGCCCCCTAATGGTTTCTAATGGTTGACACTCATTCAACAATGTTTCCTGTAATGTGGTACCCTTGAGATTTGGATATACCTCATTTTTGGTCTCATACCATAAAATCATCTGAAAAAGTATATGGACGACATGGATGAAAAGCATACATCATGGTGGGGCCCACAGACCACCGACCATCCGCCGTTAGCTGGTGGCACGGGGAGTACCGAATCCGTTTCCGTAAAAGGAGGGGTATTTTCATCCTAAAATTCCGAGTCCGTACGAGGAGGTCCAAATGCATATTCTAAGTTTGTATTGCTTCCAAAAAACTGCTGGATAAAAGGTGGGGTCCACAGTCGTAAATTTCTCTATGTCAAATAACCATTACATGGCCCTTAGGAGGTTTTTAATTGTGGACGTTCAATCACTATTGTTTTCCGATAATGTGGCCCACTTGAGATTTAGATCTACCTTATTTTTGGGATCAAGCCCTAAAATTATCTTTCAAAATGGATGGACCACATGGATAAAACACATGCATTATGGTGGGGTCTGCAGACTTGGGGGGCCACCTGATGTATGTGTCTTACATCCACGATGCCCATCTGTTTTGACAGCTCATCTTAGGGCATGATCATAGAAATGAAGCAGATCCAAATCACAGGTGGACCACGCCACAGGAAACAGTGGTGATTGACCGTTGAAAACTTCTTATGGGACACAAAAGTTTTGGATCAAGCTGATAGTTGTGTGGTCCATTCTTCCAGAACTTTATGACCTTATCAACAGGTTGGAAGGCAAATAAATGTTCCAGTAGCCCAACTTTTAATGGTGGGTATTCAATCAGCACTGTTTCATGTGATGTGGTCCACCTAAGATTTGGATCTGCTTCATCATCATACGCTAAAAGCAGCTTTGAAAACGGGTGGACGGTGTGGATGTAAGGTACATACATCACAGTGGGTCCCATGCTGGGATCAATTTTAAGCATGTATGGCCATATGCTTGGACCTGCTATTTGATCCGTTTAATTTGAGGTACGTGTTTACTACATGTAAGGTTTTAATGGGCACGAGTTTGGAACCTCTATCAAGTGCCAGAGTATGAAACTTTTCTCTCATTTTATTGAGAAATTTACAGAAAAATCCTAATAAATCTCAGACTTAGAGAAAAAAAAAAAATACCACAACAGTGTTTTTTCAAAAAAAAAAAAAAAAGACAGTTACCGAAGTACCTCATGTAATTGTTTCTTACATTATGGGTATATCACATCCATATCAAGTATCACTAAATCATAATAATCGTATGGAACAAAATTCTTTCTCATTCATTTATAAGATAGGCCACGTGGATTTTTATGTTTTTAAATGGTGTACATTATTTTGAATGGGGTGGCTCATTTTACATTTAGATTAATTAAATTTATCATTTTACAGCTAGTTATATATATTAGATAGCTTAGATATCATAAAAATATCACGTGAATCTTATGACTTTCACTTTATCAATTTTTGAAGAAAATATGTATACTTGTCTTATAATAATTTCACTATTTATGAAGTACTTCTCTAAGATTTTTAGTCATCTCTATAAGGAATTTTGCAATATAATACATTTAGATTAATTAAATTGATCAATTTACATCTAATTGCATTATATATTAGATACTTTAGATATCATAAAAATATTACATGAATCTTATGACTTTTCAATTTATTAATTTCTAAAGAAAAACATGCATAGCAGCCTTATGATGATTTCACTATTTATAAAGCACTTCCCTAAGATTTTTGCTCACTCTTATAAGAAATTTTGCAATATAATACATTTGGATTAATTAAATTTATCATTTTATAGCTAATTACATATATTAGATATATAGTTTAGTATCATAAAAATATCACATTAATCTTATAACTTTACACTTTATCAATTTCTTTAATAAAAATTATGCGTAGCGGCCTTATGATAATTTCATTATTTGAAAAGCACTTCTCTGAGATTTTTGCTCATCCCTATAAGGAATTTTGCAATATAAACCCAAGTATATTGGACATTTTGAAAAAAAAAAAAAAAAAAAGCACAACAACAACAAACGTAACTTACATCTACTTTACATTTCAATCCCTTGAAAAGAAAAAGGTCTTCATAAGCTACTTAAGTAATTATCATTCTACTAATTTTTGTAGATTCCTTAAAGGCTCGAGTGGGCCATGCAAGCACATGAGTTCAAGGTTGGGGTGAGTCCCACTGTAATGTCCATGTAAAACTATCTCAAGCACCAAGTGTCATGCGGGTTGCTAGGCTTATGGCTCAAAATCAACTTCCTCTGTAGACCACAAGATTAGAAAGTATAAAAGGCAATGCTCACCCTCCAAGCTAAATTTTGATATAACATTAAATGGTCTTAATGTATTTCATATAATCATCACTATGGCACCCTAAAAATCAAAGGTAAACATCTCTCTCATTATCGTTTCATTATTTATTTATTAAGTTCGCTTTGGGCCTAATGTGGGATTATACATCTAACCGTTAGAGTAGATTTTACATGCACACAGTGTTTAAATTATAGGCGATATTATCGAATTATCGCCGATAATTTCGGTATCGCTGGAGTTCCGACACCGAAACTCCCTTTTTTCGTTTCTCTTCCGAATATCGCCGATTTTTCGGCGATTTTATCGATTTTTTGAGAAAAGTCCAATTGTCAGCGAGAAATCGCGGGATAAGTGTAGCAAACAACCCATTTTCAACGATAAATACGGAAAATATCCCAAAAAAAAAGGAAAAAAATTGGGGAAACTTGCGGATTTCCGTACCTGTAGAAGAGGAGGGCCAATCGTAGAAGAGGATGGGTGAACGGAAATTGCGGTGGGCCAATTGGTTGATCGGTGTGCCGTAACGTAAGTGCCATCCAATCTCTACTTTCCACTTTTTTCTTCGAATACTCAAAAATTCCAAACCTACGGATGATTTCGGCGAAGAATCTGCTGAAGATTACGGATTTGGAGAGACTTTCGTTCGAAATTTTAGGGTTTTGAGGGTTCTCTTCCGAAACCCTCTTTCGTTTCGAAAACAACGCGGTGGGTTTTTTACGAGCGCGGATCGGCTATTTACAGGTTGAGTAACGAGACTGCTACTGAAGTGACGTCACCAAGTTCTGTGGGCCCCACCATGATGTATGTTTTGTATCCACGCCGTCCATCCATCTGGCGAGAGCATTTTAGCATAAGATCCAGAGAATGAGTCACATCCAAAGCTCCAGTGGACCCCACCACAGAAAACAGTGGGGAGAGTGACACCTCCATTAAAAACTTCTAGAGGCCACAAAAGTTTTCGATCAAGCTGATATTTGTGTTTTCCCTTCTTTAATGTTTTTGTTAACTTCTGAACAGGTTAGATTTCGATAAAACATCACGGTGGGCCTTGAGAAGGTTTCAACGGTGTACATCAATCTTCCCGTTGTTTTCTGTGGTGGGGTCCACTAAAGCTTTGGATCTGCCTCGTTCTCTGGGTAATGCCTTAAAATAATATCTCCAAATGAATGGACGTTGTGGATACAACATGTATATCATAGTGGGGTCCACAGAACTTGGTGACGTGTAGCGAGTCATGCTACTCAACCGGTCAGTATCTAATCCGTGTCCGGGAAATCAGATTGCGTACTCAGTACGCTCTCATCGTACCGAGTAAACTCTGTTAGGCCCACCGTCAATGTATCTGGTCTATCCACGCCATCCATCCGTTTTTCCTTCTTATTTTAGGGGTTGAGACCAAAATTTAAGAATACCCAAAGATCAAGTGGACCATACCATCGGAAACAGTTGGAATAATAAATTCCACCGTTGAAACATTTCTTGGGCCCACAGTGATGTTTATTTCTCATCCAACCTGTTCATAAGATAACACACACATGGATGAAGAGAAAACACAAATACAAGCTTAATCCAAAACTTCGGTGGCCCCCAAGAAATTTTCAACGGTAGATGTTCAATTCACACTGTTTCCCATTGTGCGTTCCACTTGAGGTTTGGATGTACTTCATTTTTAGGCTCAAGCCCAAAAATTATCTATTAAAATGGATGGATGGAGTGGATAAAATACATAAATCACGGTGGACCCCACAGAGTTTACTTAGTACGCTTAGCCTACGAGTTACTCGGTACGCAATCTGCTTCTTTCTAGCCTACTTTGTGGGTGCCAACTTCAGTGCCGTCTGGATGTCACCAAGTTCTGTGGACCTCACCACGATGTATGTGTTATATCCACATGGTCCATCCAATTAGTGAGATCATTTTAGGTAGTAAACCAAAAAATAAGGCAGATCCAAAGTTAGGGTGGACCACACCGCCAAAGCAGTGGGCACAATGATTCCTACCGTTGAAACCTTCCTATGCACCATGGCCCACAGTGGTGTTTATTTGTCATCCAAGTTGTTCATAAGATCACACAGAGATGGATGAAGGTAAATTACAAAAATGACATGGATTTAAAACTTTTGTGGCCCCTAATGATTTTTCAATGGTAGGCATGTTCAATTCACATTGTTTCATGTGGTGTGGTCCATTTGAGCATTGGATATGCTTCATCTTTGGGATCAAGCCTTAAAATTATCTTGTAAAATGTATGGATGGAGTGGATAAAATACGTAAATCATAATGGGCCCCACACAGTTGACTTAGTACAATAAGCGTACTGATTTATACAGCACCACATGTCACTCATTTGTATCCGTGGATTGATGGGTCGATGCTATGTAGAGGGCCATCATAATGATAAATATTTTATCAATGTTGTCCATTTATTTTGATAGATAATTTTTAGGCATGAGTCCAAAATGAGACAGATTTGCATGACTGCATCTAAGGTAAACCACACTAAGGGAAACAGTGGTGATTAAATGTCCATCATTAAAAACTTCATAGGGCCATTGTAACGGTTTTTTTTTTTTTTTGCCATCTAACCTCTTGATTAGGTCACGTAGATCTTGATGAAGCGAAAACACGGTTTAGATTTTGTTAGAATTTGCCACATGTACCATTTTCAAATGCTAGGTATCAATTGTCATACGTAGCCAGAGTATCAAATACCACACTGATTGAATAATCTAATCCATCCTTAATTTGACATCTTTGAGTTCATTTGCTTTTACATGTCTTAATTATTGTATGCCAGTTGCATTTGTATTATATAAACTCATTTGGGTTACTATTTGAGTGATTTCTTACCACAACGCATGCCTTTTGGCCCCCATTAAATGGAAACTTCTAATTTAATGTATTCTTTTTGCAATTTTTTCATTCCTGAATATATAAATATATGTATTTAGGCATGTCCTGAAGTTTCATTAAAAAATTCCACCATTTTCTCCATGTTTCTCCCATTTTCCCTGCATTTCCGGTTATCGACGATATTATCGGCGATAACGATATTATATCTTTATCTCCAGCCAGCGAAACTTGTAACGATACCGACAATTCGAACACTGCATGCACATTATAATAGCCTTGTAAAAAATCAAGGGCACTCTTAGCAACAGTTTAAAAAATACCAAAAATTTTAAATTAAAAAAAGAAATTTATTACACGCCCACCCTTATGTTTTAGAGATCCACTATGATATGTTAACATCACATATGCAATCTCATGTTAAGCCAATAGCCAAAATATCATACTAACCTATGATTTTGTTGGGCCACGGAAAAGGAAACATTTGAAAGAGAGATGTCTACCCTATATTATTACAAGGCCTATTGTGACAATTATGTTAATTCCACTTGAACCATTAAAAGCCCAACCAAATTTTAAGCCTCGAGCCCAATAGTTAGTTCATCTATAATGGTGGTGTGCTATACTAAGGAAAACAATTTGAAAGGCAAGCGTTACCCTAAACATTATTTCTACTTATGTGGAACACAAATGAAAGATAGAGCTGATTTTTTAGCCCTATGCATCACATATGGATATGGATTGATACACCTAGTTGTCGGTCTCACATCAATATCACAGTGGGGTCCTGTTGCGCAGCACGCCAACAACGCAGTGAGCCTAGATCCAATCTCAGGCCTCACCTACAAACAATAAACAGGAAGAAATATAAACTAGAAATAAATAAAAACATTCAAACAAACCACAAAATAAGATATACGTGGAAAAATCCCAAACTAGAGTAAAAAACCACGGATGCAAAATTCCACTATGAAGAGAAACGAAGATTACGAGGCAATATACTAACCTCTCCCTTGGAAGTACAGAGAAAATCCCTTGCCCACACCTTAGAATAATTTCCTAATATTAACTTTAACCCTAGAATAGCTCTAGGGACCCCAATTTATAGTTTTGGCAACCTCCCTTTCGCATCCCAGTTGCGAAAGGACTTGCGACACGAAATCTACGCATGTGACTCCACTTCTCAACAATCTCCCACTTGGAGACACATCGCCATAAACCTTTGTCTTCTTCATCCGGAGTGCATCACCTCCCCGTCTTCAAGCCTGAAGATCAATCAAAACTGAACAGAACTTCAGCTTCTCCCTTGTGACCGCCTTGGTCAACATATCCGCAGGATTCTCGCTTATATGAATCTTCTCCAGAGCAATCGATCCATCTTCCAGTAACAAACGTATGAAGTAATATATGATGGCAATATGTTTGGTCCCTGAATGAAATCCTGAATTCTTAGCCAAGTGTATTGCACTCTGATTGTCACTGTACAGCTTGCAATATGCTTGCTTCTTACCCAACTCTTCTATAAAACCTTGCATCCACACCATCTCCTTGCATGCTTCTGTAGCCGCAACATATTCTGCTTCTGTCGTACTGATAGATACTATCTTTTGTAACTGGGAGACCCAACTGACTGCAGCACTACCTAGAGTAAAAACATAACCTGTAGTGCTTCTTCTACTGTTGATATCTCCTGCCAAATCTGAATCCACGTAGCCTTGTAACTTGATTTCCGATCCACCATAACACAGCCCTACGTCCTTAGTACCTACCAAGTACCTAAGGATCCACTTCACAGCTTCCCAATGTTCCTTTCTGGGGTTGTTCATGAACCTGCTAACAACTCCCACTACTTGAGTAATGTCTGGCCTCGTACTCACCATAGCATACATAAGACTCCCAATAGCCGACGCGTATGAAACTTTAGCCATGTAGTCTTGTTCTTCCTGCGTCTTTGCACCTTGGTCCTTAGATAGCTTGAAGTGGTTGGCTAATGGAGTGCTAACTGGCTTAGCACCTCCCATATTGAATCGATCAAGTACTTTCGCTATGTACTCTGTCTGTGACAAAACTAATTTCTTGTTTTCCCTGTCACGCTTTATCCTCATACCTAGGATTTGTTTTGCAGCTCCTAAATCATTCATGGCAAATTCTCTAGACAATTGTCTTTTGAGATCTGAGATGTCTTTCATGCTTGAACTGGCCACAAGCATATCATCAATGTACAGAAGAAGGATGATGTAAGACGTATCAAACTTCTTCAAGTAACAACAGTGGTCTGCATGACATCTCCTAAAACCGTTTTTCGACATGAAACTGTTGAACTTCTTGCACCACTGCCTCGGGGCCTGCTTCAGGCCATATAGACTCTTCTTCAGTCTGCACACCTCGTTCTCATTACCTGGTGCCACGTATCCTATCGGCTGATGCATATATATCTCTTCTTCAAGGTCCCCATAAAGAAAGGCTATCTTAACATCTAGCTATTCTAGATGTAAGTCCTCTGAAGCCACTATACTCAAGACCATGCGAATCGTAGACATTTTCACTACCGGTGAAAATATTTCAGTGAAATCGATACCTGCCTTTTGTTGAAACCCTTTCACAACCAATCTGGCCTTGTACCGTTTTGAACCATCGTGCTCCTCCTTCAGTCTGTAAACCCACTTGTTATGAAGAGCTTTCTTACCCTTGGGTAGAGTGACTAGCTCTCATGTACGATTAGACTCAAGAGAGTCCATCTCATCATCCATGGCCTGCTCCCACTTAACCCGTATATCTGACTGTAACGCCTCTTCAAAACACTCTGGCTCACCATTATCTGTCAGTAGTAAATAATGTAAAGAAGGTGAGTATCGGACCGTGGGTCTCCTCTCCTGAGTAGACCTCTTCACAACTGGTGTATGCGGCTCTGCCTCATCCTGTGGTGCTATAACACCCATGTCCGATAACTCTTCCAACTCTATGAATTCCTTTTTCTCGACCTTATTTTCCTACACACTGTCCTTATGCATCACTTTTTCATTGAAGACTACGTCCTTTCTTCTAATGATTTTCCTGTTTTGTGCATCCCAGAACCTATAACCAAAATCATGCTGCCCGTAGCATATAAACGTGCACCTCCTGGACTTTGCATCCAGCTTGTTTCTATGCTCTGCATCAATGTGAACATATGAAGTGCAACCGAACACTCTTAGATGTGCAAGATTCACTTCCTTCCCAGTCTACGCTTCTTCTAGTAGCCCACCATCCAATAGTACTTAGGGACTTCTATTGATGAGATATGCGGCAGTATTCACAGCATCTGCCCAAAAGGTCTTGGGCAACCTTGCATGTAACCTCATGCTCCTGGCGCGCTCAAGGATGGTCCTGTTAATGCGCTCAGCCACACCATTCTGTTGTGGTGTCCATAGAATCGTTTTCTGATGTTTGATTCCATTTGCTGCACAATACTCCTCAAACCTTTTATCACAATACTCTCCCCCATTATCAGATCTGAGACACTTTATTGTTTTACATGTCTCATTTTCTACCATAACTTTTCACTTCTTAAATACATCAAATACATCATATTTATGTTTTAAGAAGTAGACCCACAGTTTTCTACTAGCATCATCAAAAAAGGTAACAAAATAATGTGAGCCACCAAGAGATAATACCTGTGTCGGTCCCCACACATCAGTGTGTACAAGCTCCAACAGATGTGTCTTTGGAGCGTGTCCCGTCTTCTTGAAGCTTACCCTCTTCTGCTTATCATACACACAGTCTTGGTAGAATTTCAAGTCAATAGACTTCAGCCCTGGTAGCTTCCCTTTTGACAATAGCACTTTCATCCCTTTCTCACTCATATGTCACAGCCTTTGATGCCATAACCGCCCATTCACTCCAATTGATGCGACTGCGAGTAAACTATATGATCCTAAAGTCACGTACAAAGTACTTTCCTTTTTGTCTCGAGATATTACCAAGGCACCTTTTGTGATCTTCCAGGAGTCACTGGTGAATGTTGTCATATAACCGGTATCGGCCAACTGTCCCACTGATATCAGATTACGTTTCAAACTCGGTACATCTCTGACATCCTTCAATTTCAAGACCGTTCTGTCTTTCTGATTTACATGAACATCCCATTTTTCAATAATATTGCACGGCTCATCATCACCCAGGTAGACTCTCCCAAAGTGACCTGACACATAATCACGCAGAACTTCCTTACACGAAGTGGCATGAAACGAAGCGTCCGAGTCTATAACCCAAGACTCATTTCTCGCATCAAGAGACAAGATCAACGCCTCTGTGTCGCTCTCCTCAGACAAATTCACTGAATCCTTCCCGCCTTAAGAGCTTCCTTCTTGTTTCTTGAGCGCCCTGCAATCACGTTTCATGTGCCCCTTCTTGCCGCAATGCCAACACCCGTCTTTGTCTTTCGATCCCTTGGACTTCTTCCTCGACTTAAAACGCCCGTGTTTATTGCCTCATTTGTTCAGCGATCTTCCTCTTCCTTCAACGTTTAGAGCATTCCCTGAGTCCCCTGAAACTCCTGATGCCTTCCTTCTAGATTCTTCACTGAGAATTAGACTGGTCACATCATCAAATTTCAACTTTGTCGACCCTAAAGAATTGCTCACAACAATCACCTAACCATCTCAACTGTCTGGCAAACTGGATAAGATCAATAATGCCCTGACCTCATCCTTAAAAGCAATGCTAACGGATTCCAACTGGATCGTGACTATATTGAACTCGTTTAGTTGCTCTGACACGCTCCCACCATCTGACATCTTCATGTTGAATAACTGTTTCATAAGATGAACATTATTGGATGCTGAGGGCTTTTCATACATAGTGGCTAGGGCTTCCATTAATTCTTTTGTCGTTTTTACTTTGGATATATTGAAGGCGACGCTCTTAGACAAAGAGAGTCGAATCGTTCTTAAAGCCTTCCTATCCAGTAAAAACCATTCATCATCTGTCATCTTTTCTGGTCTCTTCTCTTTTCCTCCTAAAGGAATATAGAGGTCCTTCTGATACAGATAATCTTCCATCTGCATCTTCCAGAAGGCAAAGTTTGAACTATCAAACTTCTCAATTCTAGTTTTCCCATCTTCCTTCATTGCTTCCAATAAAACTAAACCAATAGCTCTGATACCAGTTGTTGCGCAGCACGCCAATAACGCAGTGAGCCTAGATCCAATCTCAGGCCTCACCCACAAACGATAAACAGGAAAAAATATAAACTAGAAAGGAATAAAAGCATTCAAACAAACCACAAGACAAGATATACGTGGAAAAATCCCAAACTAGGATAAAAAACCACGGATGCAAAATTCCACTATGAAGAGAAACGAAGATTACAAGGCAATATACTAACCTCTCCCTTGGAAGTATAGAGAAAATCCCTTGCCCACACCTTAGAATAATTTCCTAATATTCACCTTAACCCTAGAATAGCCCTAGGGACCCCAATTTATAGTTTTAGTAACTTCCCTTTCGCATCCCAATTGCGAAAGGACTTGCGACACGAAATCCGCGATACTCATTTCGCATCCCGATTGCGAAAGGACTTGCGATACGAAATCCATGCATGTGGCTCCACTTCTCAACAGGCCCACCCGAGGTACAATCCATTTGCCGACCTAACCTCATAGGTGGTAGAGTCATAATTAATTTAGATTAATGAGACAGTGTATTGAAAACCTTTATAATTAATTATATTAATGGGATAGTGTATTGAAAGCCTTTATGAAATAGGTATTGGAATGTAAATTTTATATTAAATACCCTGTTTTATTGAAAAGTGCGACTTAAGTGGACATGATATCCAATCAGTCCGTAAGGTTGGCATGCTATTTTGATTCATTATCCCAAAGAAAGCCTAGTTTAGGGATCAGATGGGGCCCACTGTAAACTTGTTTAGTCCATCCGTTTGTCCAAACATGTTGCCTATTCAATAAGTATTCTGGACTCCATTTTGGTAGGTAACAAATAAACAATGTCAACTACCTGATAGACGGCTCTCATCTTCCACACGTTTTATATGTTCGCACATGCACGCGTGGAAGGGCAGGGTTATCCACGCGTGTAGGCGTAGCAAACCTGCTGACCCCGGATAGATTATCCCGGTCGGACAATAAGCCATCCGACCAGGGCCTCTTGTGAGGCCCACCTTGATTTATCTGTCTATCCATGCCGTCCACTCATTTTATCAGATCATTTTAATATATGAATCGAAAAATTAGGTAGATCCAGCGCTCAAGTGGACCATACTATAGATGCTTTTTATATTTAATGTTTGGTGTGGTCCATTTGAGTGTTGAATCTGTTTCATTTTTGGTATCGTTCCTTAAAATAATATTAGAAAATGTATGAACGGCGTGGATAAACATAAAAATCACGGTGGACCCCACAGGAGACCCTGGTCGGACGGCTTATTGTCCGACCGGGGTCGAACGCAATCCGCTTTCCCAATACTGCTAAAAAAAGAAGAAGAACACAGGAATACTGATATCAGTCGCTCCATCTTCAAGCGCTAAACAAAACCATATTACAAGTGCTGAATTAGCCTACTTGTGAAATATCTGCACCGTTCAAATGATGACCCATACGGTGCATATAGTATCCTAAAAATCAAATCAAGATCAGATATACGGTTAACCATCACGTTTTTATCCGTCCATTTCTCCTTTGATGTGCACCCCGCTGTTAAATAGACCGACTCAAATTTCCTTAACAAGTAAAATCATCGTGGGGACCACCTTATGAACGTACCTGATCACCAACACATGTTACGCATGTAGGTGTATTTGGGCTGGGCTAGGCTGACACTTAAGAACCGAGGTCCACGCCTAGCAAAGCAGGCCTAAACATGAGCCCAAAATTTGTTTGGGCCGGGCCTAACCTGACAGATCTGGCCCAACCGAAAATTGATCAAATTTCCTACTCCCCACTTAAATATTCTTAATTTATCCATTAATCAAGTGGTTCACATGTGTAAAAACTAGATATTTTAGAGAAATAAAACCAACGGCCTATACTCAAGATGGATTGGTTGCCGAGAGGAAGCGGATTGGGTTCTACTGTCGGAGCTCGGCACCGGCAAGGGCTCTAAGCAGTCACTATGATATATAAATTTTATCCACACCGTCCATCCATTTTTCCATATCATTTAAGGTTATGAGAAAAAACTGAGGATCATCTAAGGTTCAAATGGGCCACACCATTGTAAGCAGTGGTGATAATGACACTCACTATGATGTTTGTTTGCCATCCAATATGTTCAGACGGTCACATGAACTTCAATGAAGGGAAAACACAAATATCGGCCTAATCCAAAACTTCTGTCCCCAAAGAAGTTTTCAACGGTGGGCGTTTAATCCCCCACTTTGTGGTCCACTTGAATCTTAGATAAACATCATGCTTTGGGTTTGCAACCTAAAATCATATTCCAAAATGGATGAACGGTATGGATAAAACCCATGCATCACAGTGGCCACTCAAAACCCCTGCCTCAGCCGAGCTGGAGTAGGCTAAGCATATATAGTTGGGTCGGACTAACTGGAGCCCACGCCCAACCCAAAACCTGATCTGGCCATGCATGCCTAGGCCCGGCCTATAGCTAAGCCAGTAGGTCCAAGACCGGCTACCCGGGCCATCTCCATCTTCACACGTGTGAGCGCCTCTTTTTTCATGGCGCATGAAAACTGCGCGTCTGCAATCAGAATTCCTGACAAGAAGTAGAAGAAATGGGCGCACTGTAAGGGTAAAATGGCGGCAGCTGGCGTAGAAGGTGCGTAGGAAAGAAGGCCGGCAATGGCGGAAGCCGCGAAGGAATACGCGGCAGGCCTTGCAGCGGGCATTGCTACCGTTATAACGGGCCATCCATTCGACACCGTTAAGGTTAATATCTCCACCCCCAAACCTTCTACATTCTCATACATATTTTCTTAATTTTAGAGTAACGACAAACCAATACCCTCTTAAAAATTGCTTCCATCCTTTGATTTTGTTTTCTTTTTTAGTAAAAATGGATTCTCTTCGCACTATAAATTTCTTATTGTTTTTCTGGATTTGATAGAATTGCTAGATATTCATTCGTTTGTGGATTGAAATTAGAATTCGGTAGTCGTTTTTGGCTGAAATTTCGTTTTTTGGGTCGTCTACTTGCTGATTTCGATTGTAATGGTGCTAAATGAACGGCGATTAGCGGTGTTCGGCTCATTGTCGGAGATGATTTTGATTGTTATGGTGTCGTATGAATGGTGGATGTGCGCTAAGAACCTCACTGTTCTTATGCAATGATTTGACACTAATTAAGAAAAATAGATACTCTTCGAGAGGGAGAGAGGACTTTGAAAAGCTCCCTTAGGAGTTACATTTCTTGAATTTATACAAAATGCATGTTAAGATCCTAATGGTTTGAAGAGCCTAGTTTGACACGTTCCATCAGTCCTGAGGCTTTGGGCATATTGGTTAGGTTCTTAGCAATTGGTATCAGAGCCAACACCACGTCCTATTTCGAGTCATGGAAGGGGGACCCGTGGAAAAGGCAACCTGGACCAGAGTGAAAGCCGCTACAACATGAAAAGGGCTACCTGAGCAACCAGAGTGCAGCCACCAAGTGGAAAGGGTTACCTTGATAACCAAAGTGCATCTGTCATGCCTTGGAAAGGACTACCTGGAAAAGAAGCGAGAGTGAGTGCCGCCACAAAGTGGGCCACCGTGGACGTCGGCTATAGAGTGGTGGAATGTTGCGATCCTAATAGTTTAAAGAGCCTAGCTTGACACGTCCCATCAATCCTGGGGCTTTTGACGCATTGGTTGGGTTCTTAACATTGCATTATGTGGTTGTCGCATGCCCCCTCTTTATAGCCATTTCATTCTACCGCGAAAAACTCTTAAGGCCTGTTTTGATAAGCAGGAATCCATGAGAAAACAAAGGAATTCGTAATCATTGTTTCCAAAGATACTATTCAAAAATTGATTGTAACGTACCTAAATTTTTTAACCACATCAGACACCGAATTAATCGGATTAAGAATTTAATTTTGTAATTGATAACAAAAACCAAACACTTTGCACATGGGTAGAGACACTCTTGGTTGAAGGTAAGGTCAGAGGATTGATCCCTATCACATCGCCGGTAAGTTTCTAAACCCTTATTGTATATTTTTTTTGTGCTTTCAATTAATAATCACCAAATCTATGCCATGAACGGGGAGGAACGGCCTCTCGTTCATAGTATTGATCCATAGGAAGTTCTAATAATAAGGTGAGCATTGAGCCTCTTGTCATAGAGATCGGCTTTGGACCGTCTAGCAGTGTCAGTGTAGATCAATTTGAATCATAAGTCAAAACATACCAGGTGATGGGGACATCACGCACACACGCGCACGCACGCCGCCCCCCCTACGCATGTACGCAAGGAAAAGGAGGCCCCACCGTCAATCTAGCTCGATGACGACATCCAGGGAGGGCCTCCTAGCTAGAAGACAAGTTTTGGTTCCAAAAAAAGTGGGCCCGATAGTCAAGAAAAGCCCATCATGGGATCTCATGATGGTGGCCCACTCATCGGATTGATTTCATATTTTAGATTTTGCTTATTGTTATTATTTAGAACATTGTGAACGCTTTAGATTTTTCTGTTTGATTTTTATTTTAGTTTACTTCATCGCCAAGTAATAGGTTGCGCACATGGTGCGAGTTTTGGGGTATAGGATTTTTCCTATAAATAGGCACCCCTTGTAGTTCTTTGAATTCATTGAAGTTAATAAAAAAATTTCTGCTTTATTTTTTCTACTCTCTTCGTGAGTTGTGAAAAAATTCAAAAGTGGGTGCGAAGCCCTCCCTTTTCGAAGGGCTAACTACCGTAGTGCGAAGCCATATTGATACCGATTCACCCCCATCCTCCATCATCTTTTTTCCATCTTCCCTCACCATCCGTACTTCGAATTCGTCCCTTTTACTGCATCAGATTTCTTCATTACAGCAGGTTTCCAGATTTCGGCCCGCAGGCGAGCTGAAACTTCGGCAGAGCACTACGCTCAGACCAGAGCTCGGATCGACGTCAGATTTGGGGGTTTTGCTGCCCAGGCCTGGCCGACCAAGGCCTAGGAATCCGTTTCTGGATGATGTCCCCCACCACACGTGCGGCCCGCCTCAGGCGCACGTGTGCCCGCACCTGACTCGCTGTCCACACGCAGGGACTGTTTCGGGTTCAGGTTTCTCCTATTTTCCTCTCTTTTATACATGATTTTATAAATCCTGACCCTAGGTTACATTATCCCTAATTGCTTTGCCCCATTTTTTTCATCATAGGGTTCCTTGAATTGAGATTGGGGAATCCCTTGGATTAGGGACTGATTCTTATGCATGTGTAGTTGGTTCCTATTTCCCTTTGAGTATTGTTTGGTTCATAATTTTCATTGATCCAGCCCTAACGTGTGTAGGCCTGGATCCGTATAGATTCATGTGGGATGTGGAATTTGTGTGATCGTTTTTGAACTAACGTGATCTTAAGCCTGAATTCTTGCACATCATACTTGAATTTCATGTCTTGCATCACCAGGGCCTCGAATTCTAGAGTGATTTGACCGTTGGATTGTTCATAGCGATCTATGGATAACATTAATGATAAATCTTGCCATAGGATGATTGTAGATCTCAGAGGATCCATATCTGAGCAATCCTTTGGTTTTCCCAAACTTGATGTTGTGGAAATCAATGGGTTTCTTAGATTCGAACCGTGTGTGAGGGAAATCCATTAAAACTAAGAGAATAGAAAAAACCCCAAAAAGTTGCAAAATCGAATCATGTAGCAGAACTCGATCGACTTCAATCGATCGATTGAGGGTAGGCTTTCAATTGATCTAACAAGTTGCTTTTTGTCTAGCAGCCAAAAAGTTAAAATTTGGAATTTGGTCGATTGATCGACGGCTAGTTTCAATCGATCAAGGGAGCGTCGAGTGGTCTCGATAAATCGAAGGAATCGGTCGACGTTGATGAAAATAGTCTAGCAACCAAATTGAATTAATTCTACTTTTTATCGAGCATTCAACGAGTGGTCTCAATTGATCGAAAGTGACAAAAAGTGTCCAGAGACTTGATCTACAAAATTCAGATTTCCTGGATCTATGTTCGATCAATCGGAAGGATCAATTAAGGGTCTTTGATCTGGCTCGATCGATCGACAGACTCCTAAGCAAATTTTTGAATCTCCAAACTGTGGTACTTGGATGAATAAGGCCATAATATATGTAAATTCTTTGACCTAGTTACTAATTAATGAATGGAGGTGGGTCATCTTGAGTTAATCGAAGGTGGGCTCCATTGGATGGAATAGTTGGATTGAATTCATGATTTGTTTAAACTATCTTAATAGGGATTCTAGATTCAAACCCATACATCTGTTCAGTGGATTTAGCTTGCCAAGAACATGTGAGTGAATCCTAACATGTCTCATATTTGTACGATTAAGATAGATGGTTATGATTGATATGATTGATATCTTTGTTGTGTTGTCATGCTAAGTTTATTTTTAATGTACGATTTCATGCTTTGAATAAGTATTATCGTGAATTGAATATGTGGACATGTAAATCATTATAACCATGAATTCATAAGTTTCCTCTCGTATGGAGAGATGTATATGATAATTGTGTATGCCGATGCATTGTGCATTGAGCATACATTACATAGCGCTCCTGTGTTGATTCCTAAATGCTCATTTTAAATGACCGCATGCACACATCATGCCTGGGTTCCTAAGGAATCTCCCTTGATGGTTTCCTGGTAAAATCATTACCGGATGCCCACGATTAGTGGAATTCTACTCAAGGAGTACATGCAGGCCTTGCCCATGTCTACCTGATATGGTAGAAGTCTGCCAGGTGCAAATGCGGGTTGATGGATATCCAACCCAAGCAAGTGGACGATTATCCCACTTGGCATGCAATTGCTGACATCTTTACATTCGTCTTCATACCTTCATATATGTAATTGAATGATGTTTGTACTATCTTACTTGTGCCGAGTATGAACCATGATGGGTTTACTCACTAGCCTGGCTAGCTAACGTTTGTTAAATGACAACCGTACAGAGATGATCGAAACAGGAAACATAGGTCATGCACTGGAGAATGAGGCCTAGATGGTGGATGAACCAAAGGATCAGTGGCTGATGGATTGTTCATGTGAATTACTGTTTAGGAGATTAGATTTCTTCATTGTAGTTATTGATAGTTAGGCTTTGATTTGATACTTGTTTTCTTCTGAACATCGCTATTGGATGATATTTGTTACTTATGATTGGGTAATGTCCCAAACGGGTGGACTTAGTTGAATTTCAGACTAGATGATGTGGCTTTGAGAATGTGATGGTTGTGGAAATGGAAAAGTGTGAGATCTTATGGCATGTGTGGATGTATGAATGTTAAACTCTAGTGTGAACTTGAAATGCATTTAATCTATGCTTCCAAGCAATTGTATTATGGGTCAGTTTATGTACACTTGATGTACGAGTCACGGACCGTAACTCAGGTCAGAGGGAGCACACTCTGTATCCGAATTGCACGTGGTATGTTTGATTTGCAAATGAAATCTCCACATCATTTCACAAGGTTCAACTCTGATCTTGTGCTTAAGAATTGTAAAATTGAAAATCTGTAATAATTGCATGTGGAATCCATGATTTCCTTTTCAAATCAAACAAGAGAAAACATTAATGATTAGACTTTTCCTTTCATTTTCCATGGAATCCCACTTATTAAACTATTTTAAGAGAGAATCCAAAATGTGGATGTGGCAACCCCTATGGAATCCTCGGAAAATGGAAAACTGTGGAATCCACCATTGTTCTAGTTTGGAATGTTGTTTTTCCTTGGAAATGTTAAAAGGTCAATGGTCATATGGCGAAAGTTGTCTCCTAACCATGCTTGCAGTGGTAGTGGCTAATCGCCCACTTATAGCTTCTACTATGGCCGAGGTCATGGGCAGCTTTCTTGGTCCATTTATTCTTCATTCTTCCACTCATGGTGGTCGTCAAGGTATTCTGTATTGGTAACGGTGGCCGTAACGGTCACCACCATTACCAATACAGGTATCAGTCGTAACGGCCAATACAAGGGCGTAATGACGACTACAACCCCTGTAACGCTTCAAAAAAAAAAAAAAATGCTCAAAAATTTATGGAAAATTGTCTAGAAAATCTAAAATAATGTAAATATTCCAAATCTATATTCATTTTTTAAAAACATATTTATAGTAGGGTAATGGTCCACTCTTTAGTGAGATTGTTGTATTGAGTTGTCTGGTGAATTTATGAACATGGTTCTCTCTCTAATATATATATATATATATATATATATATATATATATATATATATATATATATAGGCATGCTTGCATACGCATGTGTCATGGGCCTAAAATCCAAATGATCCATGTGATGCGGCAGCCCATAAAACCCTTAGGGACCAATTTTCACCTTAATCCAAAACTTTGGTGGGCCATAGCAAAGAGAGATGCAAATCAGGGGAGGTAACTATTTTCTTTGGCCATGGCCCACCAAAGTTTTGGATCAGGGTGAAAGTTGAGCCCTAGGGGGTTCATGGGGTGCTGAACCACATGGACCATTCAGATTTTGGGATCACATCATGTGTGATGAGTTCTCACGAGAACTCATGAGAACTAGTGCGTAGCTGAGCATTGGGCTATATATATATATATATTTGAAATGATATGTCTCTCTAATATTTACACATCACAATCAAGCATTAGAAATAAATAATTTTTTTTTAAAAAAAAAAGCATGTATACCACTTTTTCAATTTTTTGAAAAAATGGCCGTCGAAGCTTTTATTCACCCAAATCGCTTTAATCTACTATTTTAATCCTAAAAATTATAGTATGAGTGGTTGAAATCTGTTGTAGAATGATGTGGGAAAGTTTTTGGAATAAGTAAAGTGGGAAAATGAGGAAAAAATAGGTTTATATAGAGGAAAAAAAAAAAGTGGTCATTTTTCGACCGTTATGAGGGTAACGATCGTTATGCCCCGTAACGGCCTTTACGGCTCCTGTAACGGTCGATGCGGTCCAAAAAATGTCAATTGCCGCATTTAACCCCCATATCGCGTAACGATCACGGCCGTTACCTATATGTAACAATCTTTACAACCGTATCGTAATGGATACGGAACACCTTGGTGGTTGTGCCACACATTAGGGTGCTTTCAAATGACTACCAATTAGATAGCACTCATTAACAGGGTGTAATGGGATCCAAAAAGGTCATTCCTTTCAATTTATGTCAAAATAGGTTTGTCGATGATGACAAGTATCTCTTTGTCACCATTCGAAGTAGAGTCGACCATCACAAAGGACTATGTTTAACCAGTTCTATATACTAGCAGTGTGCTGGCGACCGCATAGGTCTCACTCATATGGTATGCTAGTGGGCTACTGGCTAGTGCTAGAACTAGCAAGTATTAGAAAGCCTTCCAACTTCAGACCTTCGTCATTCATTTGGTCATAGTCTGTTATAGTAAAATAGTTCCAATAGCAAATTACCTTAAGGGCATGTTTGATTAGTGGGAAAAGAAAAGAAAATGTAGTAATTATTCACTGATGATTTCCTTAAGCACTAATGAAACGAGCACACAAGGGGGGATCTTTGTATTTCCATATGAGATGAATGGGATCCAGGATACTAGGGAGAGTGTTAGCAATAACTTAATAAAAGCATTTTACCAAGGACCGGTCCAACCTATCTGCGTTCCTAGCCCAGTCATTTGGTTCAAAAGCACAATCCTGGATTGTTGGATGAGGCCCATAAGGGGGCGTTTGGCGTAGGGTATTAGATGGGATTAGGTGGGATAGAATTGCATTTGGTCCTGTGCAAATTCCATCCAGCATTTGGGGAAGATGAGAAAGGATGGGATTAGGTCAGATGGAATCGCATTTGGTCCCAAGCAGGATTTCCGTGGATTTTGAAATCCACTACGCATGTTTACCCCACATTGATGCATGCGTTTATCCATGTTGTCCATCCACATACACCATTTACACCTGACATTCTAGTTATATATGTGTACAAGTAAACAACATCTGTTGTGAATTTGGTCCATTGATTACAATTCCATGGTCCACCAAACAAATTTTGCTTAATCCAATGTTTTCCCGTAGCAAGAATTTTATCCCAAACATGGGATTGATGGCTAAAATACCATGGTATTTCCAGACATGCAATCATTGTGCAATAATGATGTTGATCCCATCTAATACAATTCAAAACCATTTTATTCCACGGACCAAACACGCCCTAAGATGGGTGAATTCTACAAAATCTCGGGGGCCATGCCACATTCTCACCCACAGCCGCGGCAGATACATAATGAGAGATAGGACCATCTCCCTCAACTGTTAACCCGAATGACCTGCGAAAGGCCAAACAGAGAGGGCAATCCCCACACCATATATCCATCCAGAACTAGACCTGATAACTATCCCCGGGCCTGAAGATCTCCCTCCTAAAAAATTCAGTGACTTTCAACACAGCTTTCCACTTCCCGGGTGCCCTTTACTATGTGTGGTATGTTCAACCCAACAAGCATATTTTACTCGCTATATCTTGTGCATAAAATTTCTACACTAACAGTAGTTGACTAGAACCTTAATGATAACCGCATTACAAAATCTGAACTAGATGATCTTATTGAATTGGAAAGAATTTTGAATGGGCATTGATTTAGCTTTATAGCTCTACAGCACATCTTGCATCTCTTCAACATGTTTTCTTTTACCATAAGTGTCTTGTATATAGGATACTTTTGTTGGTGCCTTGTATTCCTTTCTAATGACATTATCTGTCATGCATATATTAGGTGAAGCTGCAAAAGCACAACACTGAAGCGCAAGGGAAGAAGTACAAGAATGCACTACATTGTACCGCTCGAATTCTTCGTAATGAAGGAGTATGCTTCCTGCACTGTTTCCGAGATTAGAAGAATGGATAGTTTAGTATTTTTTCTGTGATTTCCTGATCATGGTTTCACCTGACTTGGATGAGTTTATTCGGATTCGGTACTGCCTGATCTGGTTCAACTCAAGGCTGAGCAAGTTGCTACTCAACTCGAGTCCAACTGAATCAATCCTAGTCTCTGAATCTAAAAACTATGTTCCTGACAGTCTGGATGCATTGTCTTCTAACATTAGAGTAACAAATTTTTGTGTTTTTCTTTGGATGCATATGTTGATGACTTACCCCATCCAAAGCTAACAGTGATTTGAATCACGACTTCATAATGACTAGGTACTGAAATGTAGCGACATGCCCCAAATTTATTTTTTTTTCAAATGTTGTTACAATAAAATTTCTAATACATAAACTTTTTACTTGAAATATGTTTGTACGGTAACTTAGCTGAAGTTTCATGTGCTTTCTCTATCATCTAAACCTCCCCATCCCCTAGACACACACACAAACAACACCTGAAATGAGGAATATGGAGCTTATACAGGGTATTATGATTCTAGAATAGCCTACTAAAAACTTTCGCTGGTGTTACCACATTGCATTTTTCTCTTAACACCATATGGAAACACACTGGTTTTAGGATTCTTTAGGTTTTAGATAGGTGTGGCAATGGGCCGGGCCGCCCATATTGTAGGGCCAGGGCTTGGGCCTCTAAGCTTGGCCCGATGGCTGGGCTGGGCCTGAAATCTAGGCCCCATACTCAGGCTGGGCTTGCCCAGGGCCAATATTGAATGGCCCAGTCCTCTGGCATCCCAATCATTTTATAGTGGTTAAGGACATTTATTGATGGTTCCCTATCAACATGCATGTATAGTTTAACTTTAAACACAATCATTGGATCCAGGTCATGTTTCAATGATCCAAACTGTTTACGTGTAGGATTTATTGTGGATGGAGGATATCCTCAAAAAATAAAAAGAAGAAGAAGAGGAGAGGAGAAGAGAAGAGAAAAGAAAAGAAATTGGGCCTATTAAACCTTTTACTACTTGACTCTTTTCCTTATAGCACCGGCCTAGCCTGTTAGGTCCAAGGCCAACCGCGAAGGCCTTTTCAGCCTGTTAGGACCAGGACCGGGCTGCGCCAGTACCAACCCCAGCCCAATGCGACCCTATCCCAGGCATTTCCACCCCTAGTTTCAGCATGCCTTCGAAAGATTGTTTACATTTAAGTAGGTATGTGCTACCTGTTTGTTTCACTAGTTACCACAATAATGTAAACGAAATATGCAAGGATTACAAATTACTTTACCATTCTCTTGACAACATCTGCATTTGACCGCCAATTCCCGTGTTTGGTTTATCAGCAATAAAATCATAATAATGGCATTTTCACATTGCTTTAGTGTTAAATCATCACCAAAATACCCTGAAGTCGCTGTTTGGGTTCAAGATTTTTACAGTAATTACATGTAAAAGTGCGTTGATTACAAATTCCTTGTCTCCTGAATACATCTGTATTTGACCAACGATTCTCACGTTTGGTTTAGCAGTGGTAAAATTGTAATGATGACACATTTCCCTTACATTAACAGGGAAATCGGCGAAAGAAAAAGCCCCAATGGATATTAAAAATGTATAGGATCCTCAACCCTACAGGAACTTCTGTCCCTTTTGTCCAATGAGGTGCTAGGATTATCAAGATAAATGTGATAGGAACTTAGAAGTGCCATGGTTCGTTATGTGCCCAAGAGGCCTACTAATGTGAGAATGCCAATATGGGGACCACAAATGACAACTATTCATGCTCGGTTGGGTTCTATAAGTTGGAGCATCGTAGACATTGTGGAATTGGAGTTTATGCACATGCATGTGCCACATTAGTGATGCCTGTTATGGCGTGGGAAAGATGTGTATCATACTGCATGCATGATGTTTATATCATATGCTCTGGTGTTGGAATGTACACTTTGTAAGGCGAGGAACATTGAATGTTTCTACTGTTGGATAAGGAGTCACTATAGGCAATGACAGTGTAGAATTTCAATGTTGTCTCCCATATTTGTTCACCTGCCGAACTAAAATTTTTGAAATTTATCGAGGTTTCAATTGCTTAAATTGGTGAGTGACTTTGGGCTCATGATAACCATATTAATATTTAGATGACTTAACTGGGTTTAAAGTATACATCACATCCATCCCAATTAATGAGAGATAACATTCAATTTCAAATGAGGAGAATCTCCATAATCCAATAGACTACATTTTGGGAGTTGTCCATCTAGAGAAGTATGAGGGAGAACTTGTTGAGATTTGGGAAGACTAATTCCTTGCCATGCAACAAAAATTGGATTTTGGAGTTTTTTTTAAATCTTTTTGAAAATTTCCCCCTCATGTAACAATATAACCGGGAAAAGTCTTTATAAAGTTCACCCTTGGTAAGATTTTTTTTTGCAGCATCATGATAGGTTAGCTATAGACAAAGCAAATCATCAATAGAAATTGGGATTTTGTCAACCTGAAGAGTGACCGAAAATGAGTGTGCTATTTACTGAAAATAGTAATTTCATCTTTGTTGAAAGGCATGTGCATGTGTTGGTGGTGGACATTATTGGCCTTCAGCCTAGCTGGCCCAGCTGAGCCCCTCTTGTGTAACTACTTTGCTCTTTAATTTAAAATAACCTTGAACATCTCCCTCCCTCCGTCCCTCCGTCTGTGTGTGCGTGTTTGTGTTCTTCCTCTTCTCTCTATTCACCGCTTATCTCTCGATCTTTCTGCTCATGCACACGCTGCCCACAAGGTGGGCTGAACGCTGTCCGCCTTATTGGACCTGCATTTTCAATCTTGCGTGCAACCACGTCTGCCTGCCTTGGAGAATATGACACTTTTTTGAAGAGCTGTCTTCAATAGTCTAAAGTTTCTTTGAGTGTGTATTTTAGACAGATTGTAGAGGTTGTTTGGTTTCTCTTGTAGTGACTTCAATTTTCTTCACATTTATATCCTGCAAACCCCATTAATACTTGTATCTTACAGGTGAAAGGACTCTACAGAGGTGCAACGTCTTCTTTTATTGGGATGGCCTTTGAAAGCTCTCTTCTATTTGGCATCTATTCTCAAATGAAACAATTGTTGCAGGTAGTTTTATATCAGAGAGCAACTCAAGTTTGATATATGCTGGCTTAATCCATGAATGAGTTGCCATGGGCGATACACTTGCAAGCTAGAGTCTCTTTAGTCGCCATTTCATACTCTCTTTCTATCTTTTCTTATCGAGGACCTTATGTCCATAGGGTGGTGATGATATTTTATTTCATCTGTTGCTTGCATAAGGGGGAAGTGAATAGCAGTAAGCCGCAGCTCAAGGTAATTATTCCTTCAGCAGCATATGGCGGAGCTATCATCAGTTTCATCCTATGTCCAGCAGAGCTAGTGAAAGTAAGTGAATTGTAGAACCCCATACTTTTGGTATTTTTTGCACTCTTTATGTTGAGAGAGTTACCAAAACCTGTTTGCTTTTAGCTTTAGTGTCCAATACCTACTCGAGATCTGCATATTTACCAAAACCTATTTGTTTTCATGGATATTTAATTTACCAAAACCCACTATTTGGAACTTAACATTTTCTTTCAACCATCTTACTTTTTAGCTTATGGTAAAAGTTTCAGCTACAAGCAAGGTTCAAATATTGTATTGATGCTCATATGACTGGCCCAAAAACATGATATGAATATTTGGGTAGGCTGTATCTTTGCCCACATCAGCAAAATCAATGCAACTTTTAAAGGAAAAAATGAAAAATAACAGATAAAAGTCAGAAAAATGAAAAATTGCCTATTTTGATGTTTATTTTGTATTTTTAGGATCTTTTTATGCATGCCCTTTATTGTATGGCTGTCGTTATCTATCCTTCCAGCGTTCAATGTGGAATTTTGACATTTTCGATGACCTTGTTGAGTTTGTTTTATAGTTCAAGATATTATGTAAATTAGTTAATCCAAACATTTTATGTGTGTGAAAGTTAAAACATGACACACATATACAATTATTGCAAGTACAACTATACAACTTTTGTAGTCTATGTACCCTATTCTACAGACCATGGGCAGAATAGATGGTTAGATGGATTGGTTAGCTGGAAAGTACAATATAAGATTAATACCCTATGGTGCTTAGTCAATGCCCCATTGTAGGTTGAGGAGGCTCTTCAAAATCATCATCCTCCTCATCTTGTAATATTAGAAAATTTCACGATATGATGAAAAGACAAAAATAAAATTAAAAGAATGCCCAAAATGTTTTTGAAAAAAAAAAAGAAGAAGTCCTTAAAAACCTAAGTGCTGACTTATCTAGATACAAGCCTAAATACATTGATTTATATATCTAACATTACATAGGTGCACGATAAAGATTTAAAAATGAAAAATAGAAAGAAAAACAAAAAACAAAAAAAAACAAAAATATACCCAATTTTTTGAAAATAATGGATGCCTAACCAAATTTCATGCAAAATAAGCATGGTTTGCTAGTTCATGGCTATTTTTAGTGAGCACTACATTAAAATTTACCAAGAAAACAGGAGGAGGCATGTTTTACCTCTTACAAAGATTTTTCTCCGAAGTGATGCTTCCAGCTTCAGTTCATGGTTTTCTCACTCAAATCTAGTCTGGAATAGGAGCAAAACCCCAAATCCCCTTTCTCCAAGAGAATTTAAATTGAATAAATAAATATATAATAAACAAACAAACAAACAAACAAAAAGGAAAAAATCATCAACAGTGAAAACTGAAAAAAAAAAAAAGAAAAAAAGAAAAAGATGAGGTATGGGTAGAGGGTAAAATGATCGGTATGTGGGGAATCGGTATGTGTCAGTGTTGCTGCCCGTATCAGCCACTGAATATTAGCAGCTACTCTGGTATGCAATACACAATCAGCCAATAAGATACGCTGTTCAATATCAACTAAGCTAAAATCAGCTGCCACTGAGGTATGGGTAGAGGGTAAAATGATCGGGGAAGATATCTAAATTGACCAGAAAATGTTTTGGGAAGTATTTTTTAGAGGCATGTACATTTTGGTAGATACGCAACTTTCAAGTAGGTTTTCTACAATAAAAAAATAAAAAATAAAAAAGAAGTTATTATTTTCCCTTCCATTTTTCTGCATGTGACACTAAAGATTTTCCAGTGTAGGATGCAAGTTCAAGGGACTGACTCAGCAATTTCCAAGCACGGAAGATACAGTGGTCCACTAGATTGTGCTCTTAAGACCGTGAAGAACGATGGAGTGAGTGCAATACTCTGATTTTCCCTTTTTTATGTATTTGGAAATGGATGTGTGTGCGCTTTGGGCTGATGGACAGCTTCTCTCTCAGATTAAGGGCATCTTTCGGGGCGGTTTTGTGACTTTGTTAAGAGAATCGATTGGAAATGCCGTCTTCTTTAGCACTTACGAGTTCAGCCGTTATTACATGCATTTGCAACTGGATTCAACTTCACACGGTGTCAACCACCAGCAGAAGTTGTTAGCTGATGTGGGGATCGGCATAATCAGCGGTGGGCTTGCTGGTGTAGCTGTAAGTACTGCCATCCCAAGGTTCAACAAGAGCATTCAATGTTTGATTAAATTTTTGTTTGGCCCAACAAACATTACATGCAGGGCCCACCTTGTGGTGTCCCACATCATTCATTATGGTGAGCCTCAAAGTGAATCGGAGAAACCCCAGAAAATCCCATCCCCCCGCCCGCAACATCATTGCTGAGTTGGCCCCATTAAAATGCAGGCGATTGGTTGTAATTTTCCATCTTCATTGGATGGCTAATAATCTTATAGGGAAGAAATTAGAGCATGTATTTAAGCTATCGAAGGGTGGGCCCCACCTGTACCATTTTTGGGTCGAGGAAAAGAAAAAGAAAACACCATTCATTTCAGTTGACCATCATACAGCACATCATTCCAGAATTAACATCATAGAACACATCATTCCAGAATTAACTAAAATCATGTTCTTGTGCTTTTCAATGTTTCTCTGCATTTACAGTTCTGGTCTACTGTCTTGCCCTTGGATGTGGCGAAAACCGTTGTTCAAACATCCCCAGATACAACTTCTACCCGGAATCCTTTCCAGACACTCAGCTTGGTAGTCCACTTCCCATCCTGCTTAATTGGATTTTCCATCACAGCACTGAAGAGGCTCATTGGATTTTGCTTCTTGTAGATACACAGGAGAGTGGGGTTGAGTGGATGCTATGCAGGTCTCGGGCCCACATTGGTGAGGGCATTTCCAGCTAATGCTGCTGCCATTGTTACGTGGGAGCTGGCTGCAAAGATGCTAGGGGTGAAGCGGGTCTAAAAGTGGGGGTGTCGATTTTCTCATTGCATCAGCAATGCTGCAGTTGGTGGGCCACGACACGGTGATGTGCCCTTAAAGCTGTGTTTGGCTGTTATTTTCATCTGGCAAAGTTCAACCATGAGACTGCATAAGCGCCTGCCAATCTGTGAGAGGAGAGCTTTATCCAGCAGCTAGTGGTCCTCACAACGGAGGATGATTTATTGAGTCAAGGATGCTATTTTTTGAAGAATTTTCCAAAGATTTGCGGAATGATTGTTTATGATTTTCTTGTCAAGTAGATTACGAAGAAAGTGCTTTGGCAAAATCCCATCATGGAGGTCAGTAGTTCCAACTAATGTCGCAGAATGTTCTCTTCTTCTTCTTCTTCTTCTTCTTCTTCTTTGTCTTTCTTTTTTTCTCTTTATTCTTAAAGACTTACAATTGATAAACTCGAAAATGGTAGATGAAACTGAGGGGAATGAATCCCCAATACAAAGAACCTCTCTTGGATTGCTTTTCCTCTGATCAGGTATTTGCAATTTCATACACTTCCATCTTGGCGTGGGGGTATCTCATGGAAAATATATGGTTAAAAAATACCAAGGCCTTGTTTGGTTGACACTTGAAAATGATTACATCTTGTTTTAGGTAACAATTATTATGTGTTAGATCATAGATAAATTATGGTTAATATTTTTAATCCCTACCACAGTCTCTAAGTGTGCATTTGGTTCACCAAAGATTCATGAAATATCATGATATTTGGTTCCACCAAACGTGCCTAAATACATACTAAGATGAGATGAACTCATTTTCTAGCGGCAACCAAACACGGTCTTAGGCTCGATGGGATGAGAAGCTGAAAAAAAAAAAAATTTGACCTTCATAATCATTAATTTTTGTCTCCAATCACTAGGGGTGGTAATGGGCCAGGGAGCCGAAGGGTGGGGCCTAGGCTCTAAGACGTGCCATGTTGCACTCAATTGTGAGATGTAGTCCTTGTTGAGCACATGTTTTAGGTCCACTGCATGCGTCTTGAGGGTCCTTCCATGCAGATGCCTTGGCCCACAAGGTAGCCCTGCCTGCTCAAAAGGTGGGCCACAGAGTCAAAAATTAGTGGCCAGCTAAGAAAATATTAAGAAAAAATGCCCTTTTTTTTCCTTCACCCTCATGTTTTTTTTTTTTGTCGTGGGCCACCCACTTTGTGAACGTGCATCACCCATGTCGGACCCACCATTTTTTCTCTTATCCCATATGGACCAGCCTAGCCTAGCCTGACCCAGCCTGTAAGGGCTAGGGCCTTTTCAGCCTGATCAGCCAAGGCCAATCCAGACTAGCCCATTACTACCCTTACCAATCACCAACCCTATGCCTAAAAACATGGATCACCAGTGGATGGACCATCCAAGTTGAGTTTTCACATCCCAGAGAGGTATGTGGTCTACATGTGACGATAAGGACCATTCAATTTGTAGATGGTGCATGCCGAAATTGTTTAGCAGTCCAAATTTAAGGGCATTTTTTAATAGTGGGATCAAAGGGAAGAGAAAGGAAAAACAGTTATTATCTAATAATGATTTCCGTAAGCATTATTAAAGCATGAATTCCCATTTTAGAGTTGATGTTTGATGGCAAGCGGAAATCTCATATTACTCTCACAACTGTCACATAGTTTCTTGCGCTAGGAATCCCAATTATAGAAAATTGTAATGATTGCTTTCCTATTCAAACGACAGGAATAGTCACATCATATGAAAACCTTTTTCCTTTTTTGGTTGTTTGGAATGGAATCCATATTATGCAAACATGGCCTTGAACATGGCCTTAATGGAATTCAGGTAATTCACAGGCTGCTACATGGATGGTGTAAGTTGAAAATGGTTAGTGATCCAAATTGAAAGGATGGATTCAGATGACTAAGAACATTCAAAGTGTGACATTAAGCCTATTTTTTATCCATACTTGGGACTATAGTTTGATGGTCCAATATTGGAACATGTGTGACACAAGCCTGATGGACAAAATGCTCCATCCAAATAATGTTAACGCGGATGATTCGGCTGGCCGGCTCTAATTCATGCTTTAAATTGGGCCCAATAGAACCCGTGGGTCTGTTTGGTTTTTGATTTCCTATGAAGTGCAAAGTAAATGAGCTATCATTTTCAAGTGTTTGTTTAAATAGGAATTAAGGCCGGTAAATTAAGAGTCTAATACAATTTTAAAGGAAGTGGTAAAATAAATTGTAATCATTACATTTTCATACTTAAAATTATAGTAATTTCTGGGTGAAATAAACAATATAATAAAGTTATCATTACAGTAAAATACAAGTGACGACGTAGACAGGCTCCTTACTCTTGCTCGGGGGGTAGACTCTCAGGAGTTTTAACACCCGGTCAAGAGTTCAAGTATCCATAGGTGGTGAAATCCCACTATGGGTGAGTGCGTGGGGTGTGTGTGCGTGTAAAAAAAAAAAAAAAAAAAACAAAAAAAAAAAACAAAAAAAGTGACAACATAGACAATAACAAAAGTAATTAATTATTACATATTTATAGCCATTTACTGTTGTAATTGGAAAACCATAGGAAATCCGAACCCAATCAGATTTGAATTCGGTACCTTATATCCTAACCGAAAGGACCTGAGTTTGGTACCCCAAGTCGGGTCCAAATATAGGTCGATTGTCGAATCCAAAACCTGAGAGAGAGAGAGAGAGAGAGAGAGAGAGAGAGAGAGAGAGAGAGAGAGAGAGAGCATGGACAGCCATTGTGGGACCCACATTTTGCCAATGGGGCACAATCATGTGAGAAGCAGGTGGTTTATGAAATGGTGACCCGAGGCCTCAGCTAGAGACTCAAATTTCCAACTGAGCCTATGTCAAGAACCTGGCTCCATCTAGGGGCCCAATTTTTGAAGCACGTCCACTTCTAGACCTCGGCCTCTGTCGAGGACCTGACTTTCCTTGTCCATTTTGAGATCTACCATCAACTTCGGACCCGAATTTCCAACTGAGACCATTTCAAGACCCGGGCCTCAGCTTGAGACCTCGGTCTCAGCCAGGGACCTAGACCTGAATTTCTGAGTCCATTTTGAGACTCTTGCTTATGCGCCCTAGCCTGAAAGTTAGGGATGTGGCTTCGGTGGATCTCTGACTATGGGGCCCACCTTGATATGTGTATTATATCTATGCCATCCATCCATTTCGCCAGCTCATTTTAGGCCATGAGAACAAAAATGAAGCAGATCCAAATCTCAAGTGGACCACACCACAGGAAACGGTGGCAATTGAACACTCACCATTAAAAACTTCTTGGAGGCCACCGTAATGTTTATTTGCTATCCAACCTGTTGATAAGATCACACAGACCTGGATGAAGCGACCACACTAATATCAGCTTGATCCAAAACTTGTAGCCCCAACAAGTTTTTAATGGTGGGCGTTCAATCACCAGTTTCCTGTGGTGTGGTCCACCTGAGATTTGGATCTGCTTCATTTTTGGGCTCACTCCCTAAAATGAGCTGGTGAGAAGGATAGATAGCATGAATATAAATCCACCGAAGCCACATCCCAAAGTGGGGGGGTACGAACACCAAGTGGGCTGCGTCATTCCGGCCTGGGCTTAGGAATCTGCTCATGGGCTGACCACAGCTTTCTCATGTCGGTTAATGAGCCAGGCCCCAGCCTGGATCTTTGGCCGTTCAGTGAATAGGGTGAGGCTCAAGCTGACCCAATCGGAGGCGGTTTGGGTGGTGACCCCAACACTAGCCAGCTAGCTGGTGTCAAAGCTCTGTGGGCCCCACCATGATGTATGTGTATTGTTCATGCCGTCCACCCATTTTGCCAGCTCATTTTAGGGCATGAGCCCAAAAATGAGCTGATAAAATGGATGAACATCACGGTGGGACCACTGAGCTTTGACACAAACTAGCTGGTTGGTGTTGGTGTCACCAGCCAAACCGTGTCCGACCCAATCACCACCATATAAACATGGAGGCCTACCTAATGAACAGCCTAGATCACACAAATGTGACATGTTGACATGGGCCCGTCAAAAGCGCCCATCCATCCTAGTACATTTTATGACAGGATAGCTTATATCCTACATAGAGTCTCACTGTAAATTATTTCTTGCATCTGAAAATTAAAAAAAATAATAATAATAAAGGGAAACTGCAGCAGTTCATAACATCTGCCTCACATCTTTAAAAGACTCGTCGACTTGGATCGACCTGTCCAGCCCTGAGTAGAGTTGGGGACCTGCCCAACTCAGGGCAACTCGATAGTACTGAACCGGATCAGGTGTTACCGAATCCAAGTCAACTTGAACAAGTTCTTAAAACCATGATTCCACCACTAGGTTTCGGTATGAGGAGAGACGTGGGATGTTTCTGTAAGATCTCTCGCTTCAGCCTCATTTGAACTACTTTGCTGCTTGCATTCGTCATGTGAAAACACACCCACAACTTGGAATTCCTAATTCCGTGCTGACGAATCAAACTTGGACTCTCGATTCTTTGGAAGGAGGTGTTTCTTTCAATTTATGCTCTCCCTTTCATTCGTTATAAACACTTTCTAAAATTCCTTGAAGGGTCATTTTTGGATGCCTGTAAATAGGGCTAGCTGTAAGTGGTTTACAGGTAAAGGGTTTACAGTACAGTCTGTGTTCGAATGTTGAAAAATGCCTGTAAATCATTTACAGCTTTCAGCCCCATTTGATTTCCCAGCTTTTGCTGTGATTTCATTTACAGCCTAATGGCTATATTTTCAAAGATTGGCTCTCCATTTACAAGACTTGATCAATTTACAGGCTATCCAAACACAGATAAATCATTTACTACTAAAACCATTTACAGGCATCCAAATGACCCCCAAAAGAAACTGCAGGAAAAAAATCAATCCTCTGATGCTAAACAATGGAGAAAGGAATAGTCCCGTTTCTGTCTGATGACTCATTCCGTTGCAGACAGGTGCCAAGTTAGACAGGATTTTAGACCATGATCCTATTACATTATACTCCAGTGGAGAAAAAGGAAAAGGGATAGGTTAGGTGGCGGTTGTAGAACAGTGGCCAAGCAATCATGCAAATTCATGTTCTGAACATGGTTGGAGAAACATGATTTGTAGAAGGACAAAAAATAAGTGGGCTAGAGGGCTTGCCTCCGCCCATAGTGTGTTAGTGACGACACCCGAATTTTTTAATAACTGAGTCCAGTGAATTTTTATTTGGTTAGGAACTAAAAAAGGAGGGGAGGGGGGGATCTTAAAAGCCAACCGCAAATGACTGATTCGGACCAACACAACACGAGCATAAAGCAGCATCACTTTCCGATTTGTTATTTCTAATCTGAATATATGTGGTACAAGGTTTCATCCATTGTTCTGCCACTCCCTGCAATGCTCATAACAGATACAATTAGATTATTTCATACCAATGGTGGAGATGATACATTTCAAAAAGAAAAAATAAAATAAATCTAAGTGAGACCAACAAAATAAAATTAGTCCCTACCTTTTTGCTCTTTTATTGTGGTTAGATTTTGCTTGGAAGGATCTTAGCAAGGAACTCTTCTTTGATAGGCTGATCCACACTCGGAGGTTGCTCCCCAAGTGACGTCTCGGCACGATTTTCGGCAAGGAATTTAGCAAAGCTAGATCCTTTCCCTTTGTTAATCTTCTCCATGAGAGATTTTGGCAGGTAAGGGAAGGGTGCCGGCCTTTGAGATGGCGGTGGTGGCATCAATGCCCACACAGAAGAAAGGAGTTCGTTTGGCTTGTCCATCGCTTGTAAGATTGACACATCCCGCATGTCTGTGGATTGACATACTCAGCATCAGAAACCAGAGTCCTATTTGTAAGGAGAAATGCTAGCAATTCAAGAGGTGGATGAATCAATTTGCAGCGGGCATGCCAATGTGGGCCCAAGCATGGATCCTGGCCACTCTTCAAGTGGGTCCCAATCTGACCATTCCCTGCCCAAAAAATCAGGCCAGTCCACTCATCAGGTGGGCCACACCGTACATTGAATATGAACTCTGTTTTTTTTTTTTCTCCTAGCCATCCATTTTTCTCACATACATGTCGCTCGCTGATGAGAAACTGGCCTAACTTTTCAAGCAAGGGTATGTCTATGATGGGACCCACCTGATGAGTGGGGCCCAGATCTCTCACTCGAGCAACATGGGGCAGGGGTACACCTCTTCAGTCTCTCCCTGTGAGAATCACCATATCACCACTCATTTCAAATTTATGTCGCGAATGCACAAAGGAAAACAACCAACCTCTTGAGAAATTGAAAATTGGCCTTAGAGCTGCACATGGTATGCTGAAGTTGAGATGTGGTATGATAGTTCCTCCACCATGCTTTGCATTGCTGTAATCATGAGAGGTCAAAAATGACATCTCTAATTATGCCTGAATGAAGATATTGTGAAGAACAGAATACACAAGTATGTATGTATGTATTCTAATTTTATTTTTCTTTTTCTTTTTTCCTAGAATGCTGGCATAAACATTCCACTTCTTGCAGTACATGCAAGTTTCAAACCCCATGCAATAACACAGTCACCGGTCGTATCTGAGACATACTGGAACATCAATAACCATGTGATTGTTAATTCTACTCATACTGCGATAATTTACAGAAAGGGTAATGATATAAGCTGACAAGATGATGCAACGCCCTATTGACAACACATGATTGGCACCATACACTGAGCCCCACTGGCATGATGGCAGACATTCTTTGGCTTGCTTCTAAGGGGGGCCCACTGAATATTGCAAACTCATGGGGCATCTACCGGGTGTCTCGTGATTTTGGGGTTGGGGTCTTAAGCATATCACTCCACTTAAACGTCTATCTGTTTTCAGCAAGTTGCAGACTATTGTGGTTGAGAATTACCTGGTGACCAGTCCTATCATATGACCATCTGAATTAACCACTGCACCACCACTAGCGCCTGGATGCACTGCAGCTGTAGTTTCAAGCATTGCTGGTAAGTATCTTTCTTCAGTATCCAGTACACCCAAACCATAGAGGTGGAGGGGCCTCTCCATTTCAACCACCTTTGCTACTACTCCGGAGCAAACAGATGGACAGAGATCTGTACCAAAACAATTAATATAAAAAAAGGCAACAAAGACAGTTATTCCACAAGAAGTTTGATAATTTCAAAGAAGGGAAACACCTCCCCTCTTTTTTATGAGAAATTATAAACACCTCTCCTCTATTTTGGATTATTGTGAGTGCCTAGCAAATGACAACTATACACTCGTGTTGAGGAGTTAATTTTCCCTACATGTGGGGCCCACCATTATGTACAAAAGGTATCCAACACATCTAGCAAGGTCACTCCAAAAATATTGGACGCCAAAAAAAAAAAAAAAAAAAACAGGCTGTTCCAATCACCCATGTGGGCCAACTCATAGAAAACAATAGACCCCCATCCAAAAACCTCCAAATTCACGTGGTGGCTAATGGTTGGATCAGCCTGATTTTTGGGGTGTCCCATTTTCATGGAGTGACCATGCTGAATGGGTTGGATAACATAATTAGTTGCATATGAGATAGGGTTAAAATGGTCAATTGCTCAGATAATAGTGGCACCGAATATGTAAAACAGAAGGGAAGAATCTATATGTAAAAACAGAGGGGAGTTGTTTACAATTGTCATAAAACAGAGGGGACGTGTTTACAATTATACATTTCAAATATACAGCAGACAAGGAGAAAGTACCAAATTTGTCTCACCTGACCGTGGTCCAAAGAGACCATGTCCAATGACAAACGCCTTTGATCCTGGAGATGGACATACAAAATGTGGAGCGATTGGGCAGAGTTGATTTGGAACAGACTCGAGTTGCAGCAATGCAATGTCCAAAGGTCCCTTTGATACATACACAGCTCTAGCATCGCACCAAACCCGGGGCTCCATATGATCTAGACGAACACGCAATCTTTTATAGCTTTTCTTAATTGAATCCAATGTAGATGCCATGTGGTCATCCCCCACAGAAGCATCCAAAGTCTTCACCAAAGATGGAGAAGACCACTGTCTCCCCTTTCGGCCATCACTTCTCTCTTTTTCACATACGGAGCGGGTAGACAAGGCCGGGAATGTGGTTTCATCCATTCCACTGAGTAGATGTGTTTTGCCAAATCTCCACGGCT
The DNA here is from genome assembly GCA_030180095.1 of Magnolia changhungtana. Classification (NCBI taxonomy): domain Eukaryota; kingdom Viridiplantae; phylum Streptophyta; class Magnoliopsida; order Magnoliales; family Magnoliaceae; genus Magnolia; species Magnolia changhungtana. Next base: position 687,843 of record JASAUF010000224.1, on the reverse strand, counting down.
CCAGAAGGTGAGCATTTGTGAGTATTAAGCCCTGATTGTTGAGTACAATGCCCGAAGCCCATGCTCCATCACCTACCGTGACAAGAACTATAGAAGGCAGAGCCTTCTCAAATGGAAAGGGAGGGGAGCAATGGGTCTTAGGAGGTTCCTTCCTAGTATAATTGAAGGATCCATGGAAATCAGTTTTGTTGTATGACCATGCCCTCTTTATATCATAGCCATCCAGATTTCCCATGGTCCTTTTAAGTACTTTCTGCGGCCCATCGCTCCAAGCAGTTGATATGGCATCCCACGTGACCACAAGCTGTTATACAGAGCAACAGGGTGTATCTTACAAACACAAGAAATGTGCTGCCTACTCTCTGAATCCACTCCCCACATGCCCATGGCATGTGAGTGACATCCTGGCTGCTCATTTGGTAGGCCCAACAGAATGTGTCGAACCCCAAAATCAGGCTGGTCCAGTCATCAGGTGAGCAGTGGGTAACATGTAACGCACGTGAGGATTGGAAATTTTGACTAATGGTCCACATTTAATGTACATGTGAGGCTCACCTGATGACCAGATGAACCTGATCTCTAAACCAAGGAATATACACAGTGGGCTACACCAGACAACTCATACACATCCCACATTACATGTTTGGGGAGGAAAAAAAAAACTGATCGTTACTTATGATAAGTAAAATAAATAGAGAGAGAGAGAGAGAGAGAGAGTCCATGTGTGTTTCTCCTCACCTGAATTTCTGCACCGCTAGCTTTCTGTCTTATGGGTCTGGTCAATATACCAATGAGATGAGCATGCTTTCCGAAAACAGGCCCACCTTCCATTCCTGATAATAAATCAAAATGATGAATCAGAAACTAGTACTATGGTCTGAATTCAGGATGATGGTGCAACAAAGGAAGAGCAATGTGTTCATTTATCGCACCAGGGAGGCACCGAACATCTGACATCAGCAACGAACTGTCAGGAGAACCTGGAGGGCAGCAGTTTGAGACAGCTCCAACAGATATACTGGTTCAAGGAACAAAGGATCAAATAATGGAAATTTAAAGAACAGCCATACTAGTATCAGAATGAAAGAGGGAATGTCTCCTGGATATGGACTCAGAATACTAAGATTCCTTGCCATTTTTATGGTTTACTGAAAATGAAAATATTTCAAGGAACATTGAATTTCTAAGGGTTCATGGTGTATGTTGTTTGCAGATGACAGTCCTGATTGACAAGACTAGGGAGGGCGTAAACACAGTTGATAGTGGGGTGCTTCAGAATCTAAAGGATTTAAAATTAGTCAGATTAAAACAGAATATATGAAGTGTAATTTTAGCAACAACAAGAGTGGAAACAAGGAATTAATTAAGATTGCTGACCAAGAAGTTTCCCAGAATGATCACTTTCGATATCTTGGATCAATAGGTCTTTGAGAGGAGAGATTGAGAAGGATGTTAACCATAGAATTCAAGCTGGGTGGAAGAAATGGAGATGTGCCTCTACAATTTTATGTGATCGTCACGTACCACTTGAATTGGAAAGGGAAATTTTACAGGATAGCTATATCAACAGCCATGCCTTATGGGACAATGTTGGGCAGTTAAGGAGCAACATATTCACATGATAGGTGTAGCTGAAATGAGGATGTTGAGATGGATGAGTGGCAAGACGAGAAAGGATAGAATTAGAGATGAATGTATTTGAGGAAACTTAGGAGTAACACTAATAGGTAATAAGATGAGGGGAAATAGACTTATATGATTTAGTCATGTGCGGCAGAGACCAAGAACTGCACCAGTTAGGAGTGAGTTGATATGAGTTGAAGGCTCTAAAAGGGCAAGGGGAAGGCCCCCACAAGGACATGGGCAAGGGGAATAGAATTCATGTAGCCCACGCCAATTGATTGGGATAAGGCTTAGATGATGATGATGATGATTAAGTGTCTAATAGTGTGTTTGGTTGCACCAAATTTCATGAACTTTGCACCAACACAAACTTGATTAATCAAGAAATTTCATGATCTTTGTGCAACCAAACGCACCATAAACTAGTGGAAAAATATACCGAAACTAAGAGACCAAGACCATGTTACAAGGAAATGAATTCAACTATCATTTGGAAAATGGCTCAAATTGGCTTCGGGTGACAGCACTGATTGCTGTTTCATTTATCATACCGTTTGGAAAATGCCAAAGCAAATTGGGCATCATGCCAGATAGGCCTTTTCCATCAAACTGGCACCAAATCAACATTATGCTCATTTCTTGTATTCCAAGAAGGGAACTCAACGGCCATTTGGTGAATGCTCAATACCCCACTTGGAATCTAAGAATTCTCCCATAAATAAATGATCACCCAGCAATGAAAGGGAAGCTAAACTTTATCAGCAATGTTAGTTTTTCAAAGGGAGAACTATCACCTCTGTAAGGCTAGACTGAAGATTTTCAAGATTACTGAGCAGACAACTTTTGGCAACAAAACCAGATACTCGAGAGGCATCCGTGGTAAACTAGAAATTCAAGCAACTTCTACAATGTAGGAACAAGATCCACTTGACCACCCCGTATTATCAACATTGGATTCGATGGAAGGGTTAAAAGAGAAGTCCGGTAAATTTCTCAGTGAAAACATAGTTCAAAATGCTTAGTGGCAGAGGTAGTGGTAGAGGGGCCAGTCCGTCAGCTCATGCATGGCGCTCCTCCAAAGGTAGCTGCTCTAGCTTGGCTGGTGGGTTGTAATAAGGTATTAACGGTTGACAACCTTTGCAAGAGAAAGATGATTCTTCGGAATGTTTGCGTAATGTGTTATCGAGATGAGGAATCAGTTGATCATCTTTTTATTCACTGTTCATTCGCAAAAAGGATATGGGATTGCTTCTTCAAATTGTTCGAAATAGCATGGGTATAGTCAAGTTCCATTGATCAGTTCCTTTGATGTGGCATTTTGATGGTATAGGAAAGATTGGGAAAGAAGTTTGGCACTTCTGTCTAGTAGCACGAATTGGTTCCGATGGCTACAAAGGAACAATCGTTGTTTCAAGAATTGGCAGGGGCAAGCTTCGGAGGTCTTCAATAGGGCCAAAAGGCATGTAATGGAATGGGCAATAGCATTAAAGTTTCTTGCCCATTTCCCTGATAGCTAGCAAGAGTTCTCTCTTCTTTTTTTTCTGTTCCTTTGTATTTTTTAGGTTGCGGCCTCTTATGAATAAGGTGCCTGACAATTTTACCGACTAAAAAGAGTTCTTATCCACGTGTAATGATCAATCTAGTTGGCAATTTGCATATGGAATTGTTCAGAACCAATACAGGGTCATATCACCCCGCATTGCCCCTGTTTCGGGCTGTTTTGGGCCGATACAGCTGTATCATTCATGGACGATACTGATACGTATCAGGCAATATGTTCCAGTATCGGATGATAAGTCAAACCTTTGCAATCTACAAAGTGAAGGTACTGGGTGACATTACCTGTTAAAGAAGTGCAATGGCGACAGAATACCAAATGGAGAACCCATTACTACAAGCAGATCACCTCTCTTATTTGTTTGTGAAACAGTTATATTTGGAAGATCCTGAATAATCACAACACATGCTGTTACGCTAATGAACATATAATTGAAGTTGAATGTGTGTGTGTGTGTGTGTGTGTGTGTGTGAACCTACAGACTTCAGTTTGAAGAAAGAGGGATCAAACTTTAATTTGTCTATGGAACCTACAGACTTTAGTTTGAAGGCAAAGTCTAGGAATCAATTTTACCTTCAAATTTAGTGCAGGAACTCCAAGAAAAGCAATTCTAGTGGCTGACATTGCCACAAGCCTGGGACTGCCTGATTCATCCAGTGAAGAATACCTCTGACTTTCAACCAAAGATCTGTTGTTACTTTCAACCTGAACAAGGTGCAAATGTACACTCAAATGAAATCTAAGAATTCAGACATCCTAGTAAAAAGAATAACAGATTCCTTCCAAGGCATTACTTTCTCCACCATAATTCCCAATGCACAAGACTGGGTTGAGTGATACAGGATTATGAATATCAAGTCCAAGATGTCCCATGGGTGTCTTTCTTCATTTATTTATCCCACTACCCAAGCTTCATCGCAGGAAGAATATCTAAGTAGAAGCCCATGATAAACATCCCATGTTGTATAGGTATTGATATTGGGTACACGTTTGAGTCTCAGTGCCAGACTCACTTAACCCCAAATCACAGGGGATGGGACACAATTATATATGTAAGAGATTAGTATCTTTAAGGGTCAGCTAATTCAAAGACTTACTGCATGAGCTAAGTCGACACCACCAGTGTGACAAATATCTCCGAGATAATATCATGGAAAATACACTCACCGATATTGTACTGTCATGAGATTTTTAAAATATTAGTGGATTTTAAAATATTGCATTTATCATGTTGTTGACTCAAAAGAGATAAAAATCTCAAAAGAGATAAAACGAGTGCCGAGGTGACGCTAAAGCTTACTACCCACTCAAATCTCCTAAGAACTTCCGGGCTGAGAAATTGCCAAGAACGAGATTTGTTACTGTGGACACCAAAAAAAGTACCCGACTGTAATAGTAATGTAGTATATGACCAGAACTTGCAGCCAACTTATATAAAGAAGCTGTAAAACAATGTACAGAGTAAAAAGTTACACATTAAAGGCTCTTCTTAAAATGTAACACATACGAGCATTGCATTCATGTGATAGATAGTGTTTTTTTTTTTTTCATTTTTCATTTTCATTTTCTTCATATTTTAGGAACCCAATGGTATTGATTCATGAGCCTTCTAGCACACTTAGCTTTATTCCTTACTTCCTACCTATTATTGTCAATAATTACACATGTACAAGGCCAAGTGCCTGATTGGGTGCCACCAAAAAATTGACTGAGCTAACTTCTTGCCTACACCCTACAGGCACTACTGCAGCTGTTAGCGTCCGTCAAATAGGTTGCAAACAGTTTGAAATGCATGCACTGCTGTAGCCCAACTGCTTATCTATGGGCATGAAAGTTCAGTTGAGGACCTTTCGCATGGCGGCGCTTCCTTTGGACAGTTTGGATCCCATAGATATGAGACACATCTGCACATGTGGGAGCGGAATATCACCTCCCTCCCCTAGCAAAAAAATATTTCTTTCACAACATCGCCAAAGGGCTGCTTTTTTACTGCCATGCCAGTTATTTTGGCAGATGCAAATTTAAATTGGCGGCACCCAAACAAGCCCTAAGAATGCCACTAACATAGTGGGGTAACGGATGAAGCCAAAGCATGTTAAACCAACAAATAGTCACAGAAAAAATAAAATAAAAACAGAAAAGGCCGTGCATATTTTTTGAAAAAATCACATGCATATGGGGCCTACCTTTGTTTGAAGAGCACCCGTAATGGACGGACTATCACTTAATGGGGCCAAGGACCAACCCACCTCCCATGAACCATGCTCAGGTGAACCAGCATGAGCTTCCAACAGTGACTGAAGAGCAAGGGAAGATGCAGGAACATCAACCTATACAAGAGAGATTGCACTACAGTAAAATAACGACATGTGTTAACCATGATAAATAGAATCAGCTAAATATCATGAATCAGATGGGAGAATCAAAACCGAGGTAAAATCATGTTACAGTTCATTGGTGAAATATACATAGAACTAGAAATTTTAACAAAGACATCATATGAGTTCCCAAGATTTGTTGAAGGTTTTCTTTTCATACCATCAAAGATTGATACCATGCACACAAGCACACAAAAAGCTAGCATTCGAGTCAATTTTTTGTTATTTCATTATATACATATATTTTTTAATTTTTACATTGATTCATTAATTTAGATTAAAAAAATTTTATTTTTTTATTTTGAGAAAGATTTTCCCAATACCATCCCGAGAAAAACATTAAAATCTGAACCTCTCCCAAGAAATTCCTGAACCGAGAAAAATGGAGAAAAAGATTTGCCGCCATGAATATGTCCTTCAAATTCCTCCACTTATACCACAATTTGATCTCCAAACACTCCAAATTCAACAATAATCAAAAAAACAACAAATAGAAGAGACAAACACATGGAATTGCCCCACGCGACTCAATGGCATCGCACCAAAGGTGTTTTCTAAGGCATCACATGCTAGAATAGAAACCCATCACAGCAACCCATGAAAAAAAAAAAAACATTCCTTATCACAGAAAAAAATCATCAATCTTTTTTTTTTTTTGGTTGTTTTATATAGCCATGAGCGATAAACTAACAATTTAGAATCCAATATCTCACCCTATTGGTCCACTAAAACTAAAAGTAACCTTTTGTACTCTTTAAAAACATAAAAAATAATAAATAATAAAATAAAGCACGCACTCTTCAAAAAATAAAAAATAAAATGTGTGATCTTGTGTAGACTGTCATAAAATAGGTGGCCAGTAAGGGAAAAAAAAAAAAAACAACAGTAAAAAGAGTCCAAACTATATCTCTTATTCACACCATTTGTAGGGACACTATATCCAATTCCAACCGTACAGAGCAAAGCTATCCTTCTACAAGAAACCACTTGACATAAAGAATCCTTTTCGTAGTTTAACTCCTTGTACACCAGCATATCGGAACTGGTATATAGACAAATGGCTGGGAATGCTATACCTTGTGTGGTTTGTATAAATATTTTGCAATATGCATTTAATACAATCTAATGGCTATGGATTTGCTGAATGATTTTATTTTTATTTTTGAAAAGATTGTTGAATGATTGTATACAATTATTAATTTTGGCAACTGGTTGATATTATGGGTTTAAAATACCTCTGTGGAGTTTTGCTGTTACATGGCCATACAAACTCCTCAAAAGAACCTATGGTTGTACATAGGGGCCTTTAAAGGGATTGATTTGTGCGCCCCACATCCTAATTGGATGCCAATCAGGGACCATCCTATAATATGGTGATGTGGGGTCAACCCCTGGACCACCCAGCATCGATGCATGATGTGTCCTCAATGCGCCACCTTTAAAGGTGGAGAATGAATTTCTATCAATCCAACATTTCTGATCAATAAGTACAACCGATGTTTTTGTTAGAGTTTTCTTTTCTTTTCTTTTCTTTTTTCTTTTTTCTTTTGTTGGATCAGTGCCTTTAGTGAAAATTTTAGATTTTCTTCCTAAACTTAATCGCATGGAGTATTTCTAACATCAAAATTAGTTTCTTACAAGGAACTGTCAAACTCTATTGACTTAACTCTATCATGGAAAACTAGCTTGAGGTTATAAGAATGGAATTCTGATTGTCGTAGAACAGTTCCAAGAGAATGAGAATGTAAGCTTCACTTTATTCAAATTGCGTGTTGGTTCACATAACTAACATGTAACAGATTTCCGCTTCTTAAAGGCCGGCTTGAGAGACAACCTGGCCAATTTTTATTTCATCAAGACACCAAATTAATGCAGAACACAACTGTAGAACTCATTAAACTGAGACGCCCAATCTTCACATTGTGTAGAATATCAAAGGATTCATAAGGAATAAAACATACCATCTAGCTAGGAAATTAATCTTAAATCAAGATTTGAGATATTGTCTCTGATAAATTGTCAAGAACCTAACCAATACGCCAAAAGCCCTAGGTCTAATGGAACGCGTCAAGTTAGGCTATTAAACCATTGGGATCGTAACATTCCACTACGTTCCATAGCTGACATCCACGGCGGCCCACTCTATGGTGGCACTCACTCTTTTATATGGGGCTAAACTAGCTCGAGGGCCTATTTGGTGTGGTCTTTCTACAAGGCCCTTTGATGTAGGACAGAATGATCTAACCTAATATGATGCCATGAAATTAAAAGACATATTAACTAGAGCAATGGAACAACAAAATAATGCTAATTTACCATTAATTCAATTTTTTTCATATTCATGATATGTCCAAATTCAAGCCTATAACAGTCCCGCAATGTGAATCTCATAAATTACTGATTAATCAAGACCTATGGGAGACAGAACCCCCATCCTAGCATATGGGGTTAAATCTAAATTCAACGGAAATCATGCATCTTGTACAAGTTTTGACATGTTAGAGCAGTTTAAAGGCTGGGGAATGTGGAAAATGGATTTGGGCTATCAGGCTTTAGAGGAATTAAGGTTGGAAAATTAGGGATGAGGTTTTGGGAGGTTCAAGTTGGGATTTCAGATTTTGGGTTGAGGGTTTTAGGACTTAGGGTTTCTAGAATTGGGAATATGGGTTTCAAGTTGTGGGAATTAGGGATTTATACTTTGGACGAGATTTTCAGATTTTTGAAATTTGGGTTTGGAAATATTGGGGGTTTTGAAAATTAGGGTTTGTGGATTAGGGTTTGGGATTCTAGATTCTAAGTTAGGGTTTTAGAGTTAGGATTGAAATAAGGGACAATGAATAGAAGGGAATGGAGGTGACAAAGCAAGAGAGACAAGGGGGAAGGGAACCATTCATACGAACAGCCCCACACGAGTGTAGGTACGGCCGTATGGACACGGGTTTGGGTCCGCGTGATCATTTTTTTTGCATGGGAATTTCCTTCTCCTTGGAAAAAGGTAATCATATCCATTTTTTGTTAGATTCTTAATATGGAGATAGACTGCGCCAAGATCTTTTTTCCGGGATTGGCAAGTCTTGCCCCTAATCGTTTCATCACGGTGAATTGTTGCTTTTCTTATATTGGAGGTTCGGTTATATGGTCTCCCTCTTCTCGGCAGAATCTTTCGGATGAGGAACTTGATGAACTTCTCTTTCTTCTCAATTTGTTGAAGCTTATCTTGCCCTCGTTCAAGACGAAGACTCGTTGGTTTGGAAAGCTCATCCCTCCGGTTGTTTCTCCGTGCACTCATTTTATAGGTTGCTCTGATCATATCTTCATTCACTGCACCTTCGCCTAGCAAGCATGGGAGCACTTCTTCTGCATTTTCCATATCTTGCGGGTGATGCCGAAGTCAATTGAAACTCTTGTAGGTTTTGGCATGGGAGTAGAGTGGGAAAGTCTCGGAAATCCATTTGGAGACTCATTACAATAGGAACTTTATTGTTCATTTGGAGGGCCCATGTACTGGTCATTGCTTTCATAACAAGGACTACTCTGTTGTAGAAACTATTCATATGATTACGAATGTTGTCTCAAAATGGGCTTTCTTTGTAATCAACTATGCGCGCTAATCTTTCCTCCTAGATTTCTTTTTAATTCCCGATTTTGCGGCCTCTCAGTAAATATTTTTGTTCTCTCGAAAAAATAGTAAAACACATATTTCCTAATATGATTTTTGAAAAAAAAAAAATTTTATGAAAATTGCCAAAATGGGCAAAAATATGTTTCAAGTAAAACTACAGCATATAAAATGTGAATCAATGTTCCAAGAACTTGAATTTATGTTAAAACAACATAAATCTATCATTCCCCCAAAGAAATTTTGAAAAAAAAAAAAAAAAAAAAAAAAAAAAGGAAAGAAAAAGAAAGAAAAATTTTCAAAAGAAGACCAAAAATTGGCCGAGAATACAAAAATAAATTAAAATCTAGTGGCAATGATGGATCTATGTTCAAACAAAAAAAACCATAAATTTACCTAAATCAAACATTCGATTCATTTCCCCAGATTTAATTTAGAAAAAGAAAAAAAAAAAAAAAAAAACACCCAAAAAATGTCCTAAAAACACAACCAAAAAAAAAAAAGTTATAAAAAAAATTAAGCAATGTACCTATGAACTCTACTACATATCTATCCCTAATCCATTGACCCCTGTTGTTGATGTTGTTGCTCCTTATTGATACATCATCAGCTAGAATAGCTTCGAGTGTCTGGTTTGCGTCTCTTTCAATTTTGGGGTCCTGTCTCGAATTGTATAGCCTCTTTTAGGTGTTTTCCCTTTCTGTTGTTGTGGTTTAGAGTTATATAGCTTCTCTTTAGGTTTTCTGATTTTTGTTTCTTTCCGTTTTGTTGCTTTTTTTTTTTGTTATGTTCATTTCTGTTTCTAGGCTACTTTGCCCCTTAATAAAGCATCAATCTTCAAAAAAGACCTATAGATCTATAATATTAAACACTCTTCATGCATCATTACAACAATTCGTTTTAAATTTTTCTTAAAACAAAAGAAAATTTCTAAAATTTTCAAAACTACTAACTTAAATAAAAATAAAAATGCAAAAATCACCAAAAGCGTGATTTCATCGATTTGAGGTTAAGGCCATGATTTAATATGACTCTAGTAAGAACCAAAAAAAAAAAACATTTTTTACCTTTTTTGTTTTTCCTAAATGGCGCCCACAGCCTTCTATCCTTTGATTTGATGGAAAAAAAAAAAAAAAAAAATTGTTTTGACCTTCAAAATAGCTATAGATACAGTTGGAAATAGACCTAAAACAATCCATGGCCTAAAAAAAACAAAGAAATGAGAAGTAAGAAAGGGGAAAAAGTGAAAAACGGTAGCCAACTAGACTTATTAAGCTTGTATCAATTTGAAAAATACGCAAATGACTTATCGGCGCTGATATAAACCGCATCATTGGCCGGTACGATATGGTTTTTTAAGACGGGCCGATATGGACCCATATTGCATATGCATCGTGCTAATACAGATATGATACCAATATTCAAATCAAAGGCTAGAAAAGGTTGAGGCGAGATTTTTTTTGTGGTAAGGAGCAAAGTGAAACAAAAATTTCATCCTTTACAATGGAAAGAGGTATGCAAGCCATACCAAGAAAGGGGAGTAGGAATAAGGAAATTGGCTCGAATGAACCTCGCATTGTTAGGAAAATAGTTGTGAAGGTTCAAGGTGGAAGAATACAGTGCTCTAGAAGGGGGTTGGTGGGTGACGTAGTCGTCTTTGGGCTGTGGAAGGAAGTTTGCAGATTGGTGAATAAGTTAAAGGAGGGGCTCCACTTTTCTAGTGATGACAGGAAGAGAATTCGGTTTTGGGAGGACTTGTGGATTGGTTAGAGCACACTCCAAGCGAAGTTAGCTAGGCTAACTCTGGATAGGGAGGTTACAATAGATTGGTACTCCTCTTTCTTCGGCGGTGCAATTGTTTGGTCCCCTCCCTATTGGAGGAATTTGATGGATGAGGAAGAGAAGAAATCTGTTTGACTCTTGGAGAAGCTTCTCCAATTCAAGCCTTCTTCGAGTGAGAGGGATTTGATGGTATGACCAAGGTTAAGTTAGGCCAGTTCTCCGTCGATCCTTCTATAGGATGATGTGCAACACCCCTTGGGTGAGAGTAGTGGTCATATACATCCCATGTCTGGTTCTATGGTGCTCCTCCCAAGGTTGCAGCTTTTGCTTGGCTAGTGAGAAGGAATAGGGTGCGTTTATAATTGACAATCTGCAGGTGAAAAGTGGCCAATACATCCCATGTCCTGGTTCTATGGTGCTCCTCCCAAGGTTGCGGCTTTTGCTTGGCTAGTGAGAAGGAAATAAAAATAAATAAATAAATAAAATAAAATAAAATAAAATAAAAATTCAATGGTGATTCCCAACCGTTGCATTATATGTTTGCGGGATGTGGAGTCGGTGGACCATTTGTTCATCCATTGTGTGGTTGCTCAAAAGGTGTGGGATTGTGGAAGAAATTGTCTTCTCTAAAACGTCATGAGTGATGTTGGGATCCATTGACCACCTCTTCCTTGCTTGGCATGGGGGAGGGATTTGGAAAAAAGAAAGAGTTATATGGAGATTAGTTTTGTTGGCGGTAATTCTCCCTTTGGGGGGAGAGGAATAATCAGTGTTTTCGAAGGAAAAAATAAAATAAGCAGGACGGTAGTGGATGTCTTTAAGAGGGCGATGTTAGATATAATTGATTGGCTTTATTTTATTAAGACCTCCAACCATAGCAATTGGTCCATGTTGTCCTAGCTTTAGTTGTTCTATTTCGCCTTTCCTTTGCCTCTCTTTAATACAATTTTTGTTACCTTTCAAATAAAATTTTAAAAAAAAAAAAAAAACACACACAATTCTACTTCATTGGAATAAAATATATTTGTGCATACATAGACTAGTTTCTTACATCTAGCAACTTCTTGTTTCAGCATATCCATACCATTGACACAAGTATCTATACATCTATTATCACCAATTATTAGTATATCATCCAAGTATGCAGTCGGCCAGATAGTCTTGGTTTTAGATCTCTCGAGGAGAGAGAGAGCAGGCTAGTGAGCAAGCAAGCCATAGGAGGGGGGGGGGGAGAGAGCACTTGCTCTACCTCATTCAACGATGGCCCTAAATGCTTTTTGTCATGTGGCTTTTCTCTCAATACATGGTCACAATTTTCTTTTTCTATATATTATTTTATTTTGTCATCAATGGCAACATTTTATTTGACATCAAGAGAATAGTTATCCATCAAGCTAGTGGACAAGACAAGCTAACACAAAGACTAAGGCTATCTACAGCTTCCCACACGAGCATTGGCTAACACATTTTCCACTCAAGGAATGCAAGAAAAGCAGGCAAGCTTTAATGATGCAAGAAATGAAAATTAAATATGATATGCAAGATTTCATACTTTAGATCATACTAATTTAGAAACAATCACAAAAATTCCACATCCCACATAAAGTCAAGCATTCAACAAGGGGGATCTACAAAGGTCCAAGCCTACACATGCTAGGGTTGGATCAATTAAAATTATAGACCAAACAATGATCAAAGGAGAGTAGATTCATCCACACATGCAAAGGATTATTTCCCCAATATACGGGATTCACATGTTTCAATTCAGAAAACCCTAGGGTTGTAAAAGAGGGAATAGAACTTGAAATTTAGGATAGTCTAGGGTTAGGGTTAGAGAAATAAGGTAATAGAGGAGTGAAAGAGAGGAGAGAGAGAGAGAACCTGTAATCAGTTCACACATGTGAACAATAGACTGGCCTGACGCACGTGCGTGGATTGCTGCCCGCACGTGTGGGGCCCACGAACCCAAAAAGGGCCAACTATGGGTTGGTCAGCCAGGGATGAGCTATCCACACACCAAGTTTCAAGGCAATCAGATGACTGGTTTGAGCATAGTGCTCCACCGAAATTTTCTAGAAATCTGTTGTAGAGAAGGATTGGCTGCAAAATAAAGGTGGATTTGAAGAGTGAATGGTTGTGAGAGATGATGAATATAGAGGGTAGGAGGTGGGGGTGATTTGAGATGGATGTGGCTTTACACCACAGTAGTTAGCCCTTCGAAGAAGGGAGGGTTTCGCACCCAATTGGATTTCCACAACTCAGAGAATTAGAGAAGCAGGAAAATGCAGAATTTTATTCATAATCTTCAATGAGGAAAAAACCTACAAGGGGTTGCCTATTTATAAGAAAACCCTATACTCCAAAAGCCGCGTCATGTGCACACACTATTACTTAGAAATGAAGTAACAAAAATAACAACTAATCAAAGCAATCTAAATCGTTCATGATGTTCTTAATAACGATAATAAGCAAAACTCAAAGTCTCTAGATCATCTAGGGTAGTGGGCCACGATTATGAGATCCAATGGTGGAATCCACATGATGATGGGGTCCACTCCAAGGAACCAAAACACAGTCCTTTAACTAGGAGGCCCTCCCTGGACGTCGTCATCGATCCAGATCGATGGTGGGGCCCTCCTTATGTACATGCGTAGGGGGGGGCATGCGTGTGTGCGAGATGTCCCCATCATTTAATGTCATTTACAAAGAAGTACACCTCTTCACCTAAGTGACCCCCTAAAGGTGTACAGGATTGACGGATCAACAAACCCCAATCTTTCAATCACGCACAAAGCATGGGAAGAAAGGAGGAGAAATTTAGGGGAAATCAGAGGTGTTTGCTTGCTTGCAATTTCCAATCCAAATACCCACCCAAAATAAAGGACTCTCTAGCCTTCTGCTCCAAGAAATGCAATTTCATTAAAATTCCAGCAGAAGTTCTTACAATATCCCCCAAACAGAACATTTACACAATTTCCTGCAACTACCCCAATAAACTCCCTAATTAATCACAATTAAACCTAGCTAATCCCTTCATTAGTTGTGCAAGATTCAAACCAAACATAACCACCCAACTACCTACTAACAAATCAAAGGGAAGTACCCACATACCCCTTACATTCTCGCGACATTTGAAATTCAAAACCAAGCAGCATTGGACGCGCACCATCCAGAACTTATGTGGCTGGTGGAAGATCTTCCTCCACCAGCTACGCAAGTTCTCGAAACACATCAAGTGGATGACAAAGCCTACCTCGAACAATCCAACCTTCCATGTAGGTCAGGCCCACCTGTACTGCATCACCCCCTTCATCACTCCAATGGTTGGCCTTTTAGTGGCCTCATTAGCACTATTCTTTAGCAAGGAAAAGGATACCTTTCCCTTAACAGCTAACGATCTAACATCAGCAACTGTTTGCTAAAATATTTATGAGCATTTGAATCTAAAGTTCCATAGGACATTTGTGAAAAACCTCTATTGTTTCGTTTCCGAGGTATCTATATCTACACTGACGAAATCAGGAGGATCAATAACCATCAACTCATGAACTATAAGAATGAGATATGAACCTAAAACTTCCCAGAGTGTTAAATGAAATGGAACAGGCACATGAAGCAATCCAAGTTAAACTATGAGTATCTTATTCTCAATCATGATCAAACTAACTTATCCTTGACTGCAATGAACAGAAATTGCACTGGATAAGGAGTTAACTTGATAACTATTGTGATAGTTTTCATTGGAATTTTCTAATATAAAATGGATCGCATCATGCATTAAATTTATAATCAGAAGCTTGAACTGAGATGATTCCTCCCACAGATAAAGCTACATCAATAGACCTAACACATCTCAAGGAAAGATATCAAACAGATACATGAGTCTAACAAGAGCAAGACAAAGGTCTGAGGAGATGTCGTTGTAGTCATTTGTTTGCTGGTGAGAATATAATTACCTAAGAAGATATATGCCCACAAAAATGTCATATAACCACGTAACATTTGATTCAGAGTAATTCTAAAACTGTACAAAACAGTTAAGGCATGTTAGGATATATGGAATCCATGGGTATTCTATGGAAACTGTAATGATTATGCAATAATAATTTCCATGCTTACCATAGAAACATGGATTTCAAAAATGGGGTGCTGTTTGGATAGCTAGTGGAATCCTCAAATTCATTAGACAATAGTCACCTTATTTCTTATGCTAGAGAATTCTGACTGTGGATAAGAGAAATGATTACTATATGGAATCCACGTATCAAAACAGCTCAACTATCTTGTCAGTTGAAAACAATTTCCATTCCTACACGGATTCCGTGTGCCAAAACAGCCCCTTATGTAAAATCACAGCCAATCAGAGCCAATTGTGGCATGCCTACCAATGCTAGAAGTTGTGCTGGGAGCCAATGGGGAGTTTTGTCATCTGACGCATTTAGCTTCTCCCCCGTTCTATTATCTCTCTGTAATTAAAAATGAAAACAGGAAGAAAATGACTGATACTGACATAAAATGAAACCATAGAAAAACATAGAGTTGTGTGCAGGCAATATCCAATAGTTGGACACCAATAACAGAACTTTGCTGTTGATGACCTTATCAGTGTGACATCGAGATGAGAAGGTAATAAGAAGCATCGAAGCAAATGGGGCCTACTTCCTGTGACTGATAAGGTTCAGCAACAGCAATGTTTTGTTATTGGTGTCATCACCGGATTATTTCGGATCATTTATATACCTCTGCCAGAACATCGATTTGGGCACCAGGAATCAATTTGGGGAGAACCTGAAAAGAATTGGCAATACCACAACTCAATTGACCAACTCAAATTGAAACTCCACAACCACATGATAAAGGCATCTTGAAGGACGTAAAAGAAAGAGGTATAAACAATGCTCAATCTAAGAATATCTACAATTTGCTCAAAATTTCCACTCATAAAAATGAGAACATGATTCAGTGATCCAAACTGCTAATATGATGGACCCCACGGTGGAAGGCCAGTGCACCAGTATTGTCCCACATGAGAAAATCACTAGCCCTTCAATTGGTGGCCAGCAAATCAACCCTTGCAGCGGTCCACATTCAATTGAACAAAGGCCAGAGACTCGACAGCTATGATCTTCCATGATGGTGCCCAGCATATTGACATTCTGGATTGCTGAACCACAGGCCCCAGCTGGAAATCCGAAAATAGGTTGAGCATTATATAAGACCTATAAAGGGAGGGTAGTGTTTCAACCTGTGATGGATTATCTCGATAGTGAACAGGGAGAAAAGGCTCCACAACAGATGCGGTAGTCACAACTAGAGCTGACACAGATGAATGTTGCTGCAAATAGTGCCCAAACAGGCGCTCTAGTATAGGAGAGTTGATCAAGGAATCCAGCAGCAACAACCCAGATGCAGAAAGGGTCGTCTTTCCAGACCTTAAACAATATCAAAAAGATAACCATTCAAAAAAGATGATGGATAGCTACTTATGAATTTTTATTTTTTATTTTAAAAAAAAAAAGGGAAAACAATTCAAACCGCTTTGAACTGTTTCAAAGAGTTGTGGTTACTGCATGATCTGAACTGAGTGGGGAACACCAATTTAGCATTGTGTGCTGCACCCAAATCGAACACGTGTCACAGAAAGTCCATCTGATCCATTCATCAAATGGGGGCCAAATTGTGGCATGATAGGAAAACCTCAACGTAGGGAAGATCTTAACCTCCCAATCAATGAACTGCAAATGAACGGTAGATACAAGTATTGGCAACGTTCATCATCAGGGAGGTAGGATTGTTCAATATGAGCAACTCGTGGATAGCAATCAATCCAGTGGGACCCACTCGAGGAACAGTCAGGTTCACTGACATTATGCGACGTGTCCAATTTATTTAGGATAGTGCCAAATATTTAGTAATAGTTAACTGGCATGGGTGTAGAGAAAAAATAATTCATGGAAGTGGAATAGGATTCTGCATACTCGTGGTGGTGGAAAGCATATCTCCGCATCTTTAGACCCTTGGGGTCCTGGATTCAATCATTAGTTATAATCATGGTGTGAGAAAAAATATAATAAGAATCAGCTTTAAAGACTTTCAAAAACCAAAAATTCTATTCACACAAAGAAACCAAAAAGTGATTCCCTTTTCTTTTTCCCTTTCTTATTGGTGAATATACAAATATGGGGAATGCTCACGCCTTCATGGGGACACTAAAAACTTCATTGAAGTTTGCAAATGACATGTGGGCCAGCCAATAGTCAATTGGGACAGTCCATCCACTCGTACCATTAGGGGCAAGACAAAATACAAAAAATCACAGAGATTGAACAATCCTTACCCATTGAATATGGGCCATTGTGTTACAGCCATCCGTTTTTTGCAAGCCATAGATGGGACAGTTAGCATCATTGAACCAATTTAGGAATCATAAGCAATCATGGCAAGCCCTTGGATAGATCCTTCAAGAACTATCAAACTGATTTGTTTCTCCATGCAGCCTTAATCGTCCACTTTTCAAACCATTGATCAGACGGCTACCATCATCCACCCGGCGAATTCTTTGGCAACATGTCTTACCCCTAGTTGTCTGAATGAATGGCCTATATAGATCAAGGACTGGCCATCCCACGTCTCACGTAAAATCTTTGGGTGCATTGCCAATGAATGTAACTGACATTCTAAAAACCATTACCTCTAAAATGGAATAAATTCTCCAGAACCAACTCATTTCCACAATTATAACGAATAATCTCTAATACATAGTAACTAATAATGTCTTCTTTTGTAATTTTAGTGCAGCGTTCGATATTTGAAAGTAATTTTATCTATTCCATATGTATCCATCTATGCATATGCTCATTGTGAAAGAAAAACAGGGGGGGGTAGTTATTTGATACTCTGGCATCGCATGACGCTTGAGACGCAGGCACTCAAAAACTGCACACATTGCCTACATTAACTCAAATTAAACCAACTAAATCACGGGACCTACTTTCATTAACTAACTGTCCAAAAATCAGAGTGGTTGAACAATCCAAACCTCTGATTCTAGGACACTAATTTGTTGAAATAAAGAACAATTGGATATTACATTTGTAACTGTCTAATAAATGCCCACCAATCCAAATAAGCATAATTTCTTGTTCGTGGCACATCTAAACTGGGACCCATAATTTGGAAAATTCAAGTTAAATTACCCATGCGCCACTATGCAATTTCTAAGTTTCTGTATATCATCCATCACACTCCACCAGAGTATCAAAGTTTTACAATTAAAAAGAAAGGCTCTGGTAAGCATATAAATGCAATATTGGAGGGCAATTCCATCAAAATCTATAAAAACATGAAAATATACAATCTCAAAAAGAAAAACCTAAAATACAAACTCCTTTTTACAGAAAAGCCCTCAGTTGAAAACGAGTAGCAGACTGCTCTACATTCAATCGGTCGTAAATTGGAGGATGTTATTGGGAATTTGTAAGGGTATTTTGGTCATTTATTACCGATCATAACCTCCCTCTTCCATTATAGTTCTTTCTTCTTTAAAAAAAAAAAAAAAAGATTGAAAGCTTATAGCTAATACTCTCTAATAACTCATAAAAGTATTAATCTGCCATGGGTATTAATTATCAGAGGGCCTACTGTAAATACAGAGAAGTAGAGGAGTTGACTTACAGGGCCTTGTATTCGGACCATAACGGCGAAGTTACGAGCAACTTCGACTATTTCCGGCAACTCCATCTTTCAGAGAGAGACGGGAGTACGGAAATGGAAGATGTCTTCGGATGGGTATTTATAGCGTCCGACTGCATCAGAACATGAGTACGGTCCTGATGCCCCAGGTTGCCTCCTGAAGTAAACTCTTTCGGCGGCCCACTGGGATGTTTGCAGCTTATCCTCTCCGTCCATCCGATTTACCAGCTTCTTCTAGGGCATCAGCCCAAAATTAAAGTGGACCACATCATACGAAATAATGTAAATTGAACACCGACCGTTGAAAACCTTTATGAGCCACGGGAGTTCGGGAACGCCTAAGATGACTTGTAAAAATGGATGGACGGTGTGGATAAGATACATACATCCGCGGTGGGCCCAGCGTACATAGTTATTACGCAAACCGCTTGCTACCTTCCATCTGAAGAGATTCTTAGTTGGGGACGGTGCCTAATAAATGCAGATGGTATGTAGCAGTGGGACGCGGATTAGCTACTGACAGGTGGAGTAGCGAGACTCGCTACTCAAGTGACGTCACCAAGTTCTGTGGGCCCACCATGATGTATGTTTTGTATCCGCACCGTCCATCCGTTCGGAGAGATTATATTAGGGGTGATAACAAAAAAAATAAGTCAGATCCAAAGCTCGAGATAACCTCACCTCAGAAAACAGTTGGGAGACGTGTACTGCGTACTGCCCCCACCCATCTCCAGCAGGGAACGGGCAGCAGCTTTGAGAGGCCGTCGTGATATATTGGTCTTATCCACACCGTTCATCTATTTTTTTTCATATCATTTTATTGAACAGACTAAAAATCGAGGCATATCCAAGGCTCAGGTGGGCCACACCACAGGAAGCAACGGTGATAATGATTCTAACCGTTGAAGCTTTTCTATGCCCATCGTGATGTTTATTTGCCATCCAAACTATTTATAAAGTTAAATAGATGGGGATGAATAGAAAATATAAATATTAATTATATCCTAAACTTCCGTGGCCATTAAAGAAGTTTTCAAGGGCAATAATTTATTACCCATTTGCTGTCCACATGAGCCTTGTATCTGCCTTTTTTTTCTTAGGTTTATACCCTAAAATGAAAGCAAAAAATGAAGAGAAATTTGTGAGAATACGACCCATTTATGGCCCATTTAGGAGGCTAAGCCCACCTCATTTTCCCTTGCGAGAATACGACCCAGCTGTACGGACACCTTTCCAAAGGTCGAAAATGCCCCTGCTTTTTCCTCCAAGCGGATCGGCTGGTGCTCGAAGACCAGCGTTGACGCTCCTCGAACTCCTACGAACGGTTCAAAAGAGATCAACGTTACATGGGCCCCACAGTTATGTATTTATTATATCCACAACGTTCATCCATATTTTGAGATCATTTCGAAGCATTATACAAAAAAAAAAAAAAAAATTCATATCCAGAGAGCAACTGGACCACACCAGAAAGAGCAGCAGAAAATTGATTTTCACCGTTGAAACTTTTCTAGGGCCCACCATAACATTTATATTTCATCCAATCTATTCATAAGGTCACAAATACCTGGTTGAAGAGGAAATTTTTTTTAAAATAATGATCCAAAACTTCTGTAACCACTAAAAGGGTTTAAATGGTAGACGTTCAATTCCCCACTGCCATTTAAGTGTGGTCCACTTGATAGTTAGATCTGTCTTATTTTCCATCTCAAGCATTAATATGAGTTCGTCAAATAGATGGACGGTTTGGATATAACATAGACCTCATGATGGGACCCAAAAAAAAAACAAAGATTCGACATTTGAAAAAAAAAATTCGAATTTTATTTTATTTGATACGGATTTTTAGCTACAGATTATAACCGTAGCTAAATCAACCAAAATCCGTAGCCAAAGAGGCATATCCAGGGTGGGCACGCCAAGCTAGCGGCTCCCCCGCGCGGCCGCGCCACTCGCTAACCTATCCGGCGGGGCCGCGCCCGTCTGGGGGGCCACGCCCAGTGCGGAGCTCTATGGCTACGGATTATAGCGTAGCCATAGTGACCGTAGTGCAATTTTTTTAAAGTTTTTTTTTTTTTTTTTTTTTTTTTTTTTTTACATGGAAAACTTTATTCTACCAATAATTTTCTCTAATACATATTTATATAAATATGTATATATAAGCGTATAAATTTTTTTTTTTTTCCTTTTTCATTTCTTTCTTTATTCATTTAACAAGAATATCTTCTAAACTAAAATTAGTTACATCATGTCACCGTATATGATTTTGGGGTAGGAGAAGCTACTTTAGCCAACCAACCTGGTTATTTTCCAAGATTCCATCAGGTCGATGGTTGAAAATCCATTTCATTCACTTAGTGGTCAATTTCATTCATGACCGTGAAGTGAAGGAGCATGACTATGAAATGCACCGGAAATGACCGTGAAGTGCATGGAAATGAGCGTGAAGTGAGGTGAATGGACCGTGAAATGCGCGGAAATGACCGTGAAATGAAGGGGCATGACCGTGAAATGTGCCGAAATGACCGTGAATCAATACGGAATCGACGGGAATGACCATGATATGTATGGAAATGACCGTAAAGTGAAGCGATTGGACCGCGAAATGCACGAAAATGACAGTGAAATGAAGGGGCATGACCGTGAAATGCGTCGAAATGAGGCTGAATCAACACGGAATAGGTGGGAATGACCGTGATATGCATGGAAATGACCGTGAAGTGAAGCAATTAGACCAAAATGTGCGGAAATGACCATGAAGTGAAGGGGCATGACCGTGAAATGCTTGTAAATGACCGTGAATCAACACGGAAGAGGCAAAGAATGACTGATATGCATGGAAATGACCGTGAAGTGTAGTGATTGGACCGAGAAATGCATGGAAATGACCGTGAAGTGAAGGGGCGTGACCGTGAAATGCGTCGAAATGACCGTGAATCAACATGGAATAGGCGGGATCAGGATTGGGTTTAGGTTTGGGTTTTCAAGTTTAGGTTTACGTATAGGTTAGGGAGTTGAGATTAGGATTAGGTGTAAGTTTAGGTTTAGGGATTCGAGAATACGTTCAGGTTTTAGGTTATAGGTTATAGCTTTAGGTTAAGGTTATAGGTTATAGGTTAAGGTTTAGGTTATAGGTTAAGGTTTAGATTAAGGTTTAGGTTATAAATTATAGGTTATAGATTTAGGCAATTGAGAATAAGTTAAGGTTTAGGTTTAGGTTATAGGTTACAGGGTATAGGTTTAGGTTTGGGTTTAGGTTATAGGTTATACGTTTAGGTTATAGGTTAAAGGTTTAGGTTTAAGGATTTGAGAATAGGTTTAGGTTAAGGTTATAAGTTTAGGTTAAAGGTTTAGGTTAATGTTATAGGTTTAGGTTTAGGTTTAGGTTATAGGTTTAGATTTGAGAATAGGTTTAGGTTATAAGTATAGGTTTAGGTTAGGTTGTAAGTTAAGGTTTAGGGAATTGAGTTTTGGTGATATGTTTAGGTTTATAGGTTTAGGTTAAGGTTTAGGTTGTAGTTATAGGTTTTGGGATTTGAGAATAGATTTAGGTTATAAGTATAGGTTTAGGTTTAGGAATTTGGGTTCGGGTTCGGGTTTATGTTCGGATTTAGGTTATAGATTATAGGTTTATGCTAAGGTTTAGGTTTAGGTTATAGATTTTGGGATTTGAGTATAGGTTTAGGTTAGGGTGTAGATTAAGGTTTAGGGAAATGACCGTGAAGTGAAAAGGCATGACCGTGAATCAACACGGAATAGGTGGGAATGACCGTGATATGCATGGAAATGATTGTGAAGTGAGGCGATTGGGCCGTGAAATATGCGAATCGACCGTGAAGGGAAGACGCGACCGTGAAATGCATCGAAATCACCGTGAATCAGGACAGAATATGCGGGAATGATCGTGATATGCATGGAAATGGGGGTGAAGTGAATCGATTGGACCGTGAAATACATGGAAGTGACCGTGAAGTGAAGATGTGGGACCGTGAAATGCATCGAAATGACCTTGAATCAACACAGAATATGCGGGAATGACCGTGATAAGCATGAAAATGGGGGTGAAATGAAGCGATTGGACCGCAAAATGCGCGGAAGTGACCGTGAAGTGAAGACGCGGGACCGTGAAATGCGTCAAAATGACCGTGAATCAACACGGAATATGTGGGAATGACCGTGATTTGCATGGAAATGGGGGTGAAGTGAAGCAATTGGACCGCAAAATGCACGGAAGTGACCGTGAAGTGAAGACGCGGGACCGTGAAGTGCGTCGAAATGACCGTGAATCAACACGGAATATGCGGGAATAACCGTGATATGCATGAAAATGTGGGTGAAGTGAAGCGATTGGACCGTAAAATGCACGGAAGTGACCGTGAAGTGAAGACGCGGACCGTGAAGTCGTCGAAATGACCGTGAATCAACACGGAATATCGGGAATGACCGTGATATGCATGGAAATGGGGTGAAGTTAAGCGATTGGATCATGAAAATACACGAAAGTGACGTGAAGTGAAGACGCGGGACCGCGAAGTGCGTCGAAATGACCGTGAATCAACATGAAATATGCGAGAATGATCGTGATATACATGGAAATGGGGGTGAAGTGAAGTAATTGGACCGCGAAATGTACGGAAGTGACCGTGAAGTGAAGACGCGGACCGTGAAGTCGTCGAAATGGTAGTGAATCAACACGGAATATGCGAATAACCGTGATATGCATGAAAATGGGGGTGAAGTGAAGCGATTGACCGTAAAATGCGCGAAGTGACCGTGAAGTGAAGACGCGACCGTGAAGTGCGTTAAAATGACCGTGAATCAACACGGAATGTACGGAATGACCGTGATATGCATGGAAATGGGGGTGAAGTGAAGCGATTGGGCCGTAAAATGCGCGAAGTGATCGTGAAGTGAAGACGGGACCGTGAAGTGCGTCGAAATGACCGTGAATCAACACGAATATCGGGAATGACCGTGATATGCATGGAAATGGGGTGAAGTGAAGCGATTGGATTGCAAAATACACGAAAATGACTGTGAAGTGAAATGCATAGAAATGACCGTATATTGGCCGCATGCATTTCGCGGTCCAATCACTTCACTTCACCCCCATTTCCATACATATCACGATCATTCTCGCATATTCGTGTTGATTCACGGCCATTTCAACGCATTTCACTTGGTCCCACGCCTTCACTTCACGGTCTACTCACTCATTTTTGCAATCTAATCGGTTCACTTCACCCCATTTCCATGCATATCACGGTCATTCCCACATATTCCGTGTTGATTCACGGTCATTTCGACGCATTTCATGGTCCCGTCTTCACTTCACGGTCACTTCTGCATTTCGCGGTCCAAACACTTCACCCCATTTCCATGTATATCACGATCATTCTCGCATATTTCGTGTTGATTCACGATCATTTCGACGCGCTTCACGGTCCCGCGTCTTCACTTCACTTCGTCCAATCTGCATTTCGCGTCCAATCGCTTAACTTCACCCCCATTTCCATGCATATCACTATGTCATTCCCGCATATTCCGTGTTGATTCACGGGTCATTTCGACGCACTTCACGGTCCCGCTCTTCACTTCACTTCACGGTCACTTTCGTGCATTTTACGGTCCCAATCGCTTCACTTCACCCACATTTTCATGCATATCACTTGTTATTCCCGCATATTCCGTGTTGATTCACGGTCATTTCGACGCACTTTACAGTCCCGCGTCTTCACTTCATGGTCACTTCCGCGCATTTTGTTGTCCAATCTCTTCACTTCACCCCCATTTCCATGTATATCACAGTCATTCTCGCATATTCCGTGTTGATTCACGGTCATTTCGATGCACCTCACGGTCCCGCGTCTTCACTTCATGGTCACTTCCATGCATTTCGCGGTCCAATTGCTTTACTTCACCCCCATTTCCATGTATATTACAGTCATTCCCGCATATTCCGTGTTGAATCACGGTCATTTCGACGCACTTCACGGTCCCGCGTCTTCACTTCACGATCACTTCAAATAAGATTTTGCATGTCCAATTGCTTCACTTCACCCCATTTCCATGCATATCACGGTCATTCCCGCATATTCACGTGTTGATTCACAAATCCTTCAAGCATTTCACAAATCCAGCGTCTTCACTTCACGATCACTTCCGTGCATTTCGCGATCCAATCGCTTCACTTCACCCCCATTTTCATGCTTATCACGGTCATTCCCAAGATATTCTATGTTGATTCACGGTCATTTCGACGCATTTCACGGTCCCACGTCTTCACTTCACAATCACTTCCGTGCATTTCGCGGTCAATCGATTCACTTCACCCCCATTTCGATGCATATCACGATCATTCCCACCTATTTCGTTTTGATTCACGGTCATTTCGATGCATTTCACGATCATGACCCTTCACTTGGTCACTTTCGCATTTCGCGATCCAATCGCCTCACTTCACAATCATTTCCCATGCATATCACGGTTATTCCCGCCTATTCCGTGTTGATTCACAGTCATTTCGACGCATTTCATGGTCATGCCCCCTTCACTTCACGGTCATTTCCCTAAACCTTAATCTACACCCTAACCTAAACCCAAACTTATAACCTAAACCTATTCTCAAATCCCAAAATCTATAACTAAACCTATAACCTATAACCTAAACCGAAACCTATAACCTAAACCGAAACCTAGCTATAATCTAAACCCGAAGATAAACCTGAACCCGAACCCGACTTCCTAAACCTAAACCTATACTTATAACCTAAACCTATTCTCAAATCCCAGGACCTAATGGAATGAAATTGACCTCTAAGTGAATGAAATGAATTTTCGACCATCGACCTAATAGAATCTTAGAAAATAACCAGGTTGGTTGGTTAAAGTAGCTTCTCCTACCCCAAAATCATATAGGGCCTGTTTGGCCGCATAAATTGGATGGGATTGGAAGATAGATCCTAAGATTGGCTAGGCGAGCCAAACAGACACGAGATCCTGATCTCGGGAGATAGCAATCCCGTGGATCTTAAGACAATCCACTGACATCACCATCATTACCTTTAGGGCCTGTTGGTCGAACCAATCCCACGGTATTAGGAGGAATGGGATCGCGAGATCCCGGGATATGCATGATGAGCCAAACAGACCTTGTGAACTTGTCCCGGGATATAAGCAATCCCATGGATCTTAAAACAATCCACTAACATCACCATCATTACCTTAAAATTGATCCCATCCCTTAGTTGGAAGGAGTGGAAGGTAAAATCTCGGGATATGCCCGACGTGCAAATAGACCCAAAGAACTGTTCCGGATATAGCAATCCCATGGATCTTAAACCAATCCACCGACACCACCATCATTACCTTAGGGCCCGTTTGGTCAAAGGATTGGAAGGGATTTGATGGTATTAGAAGGGATTGGAAGTTAAATCCGGATTGGCCGGTCGTGCCAAACAGACCGGGTGGCGGCGTGCCAAACGAGCCCTTAAAATCCATCCCATCCCTCCTGATCTCATGGGATTCGCCCGGCCAAACAGGCCCTTAAATCTCATCCAATTCACCCTAATCCCTTCAAAAATGTCTGGGACGTGTTTGGTTCTGGGGATTGAAAGGGATTGAAGGTTTAATCCCTAAGCAAATTGATTAGAAATGCATGGAAATGACCATGAAGTGAAGGGACATGACCGTGAAATGCATCGAAATGACCTTGAATCAACACGGAATATGCTGGGAATGACCGTGATATGTATGGAAATGGGGGTGAAGTGAAGCGATTGATCACTGAAATACACGGAAGTGACCGTGAAGTGAAGACGCAAGACCGCAAAATGCGTCGAAATGACCGTGAATCAACACGGAATATGTGGGAATGACGGTGAAATGCATGGAAATGATCGTGAAATGAAGAGAATTGACCGGGAAATGCGTCGAAATGACCGTGAAGTGAAGGGGTATGATCGTGAAATGCGTCGAAATGACTGTGAAGTGAAGGGGTATGACCGTGAAATGCGTCGAAATGACCGTGAATCAACACGAAATATGTGAGAATGACCATGAAATGCATGGAAATGATCGTGAAATGAAGCGAATTGACCGTGAAATGCGTGAAATGCATGCAAATGACCGTGAAGTGAAGGGAATTGACCGTGAAATGCCTCGAAATGACCGTGAATCAACACGGAAGAGGCGTCAATGACCGTGATATGCATGGAAATGACCGTGAAGTGTAGTGATTGGACTGATAAATGCATGGAAATGACCGTGAAGTGAAGGGGCGTGACCGTGAAATGCGTCGAAATGACCGTGAATCAACACGGAATAGGCGGGATCAGGATCGGGTTTAGGTTTGGGTTTTCAAGTTTAGGTTTACGTATAGGTTAGGGAATTGAGATTAGGATTAGGTGTAGGTTTAGGTTTAGGGATTTGAGAATATGTTCGTGTTTTAGGTTATAGGTTCAAAGGGTATAGGTTTGTGTTTGGGTTTAGGTTATAGGTTATACGTTTAGGTTATAGGTTAAAGGTTTAGGTTTTGGGATTTGAGAATAGGTTCAAGTTAAGGTAATAATTTTAGGTTAAAGGTTTAAGTTAATGTTATAGGTTTAGGTTTAGGTTTAGGTTATAAGTTTAGATTTGAGAATAGGTTTAGATTATAAGTATAGGTGGGAATGACCGTGAAGTTTACATGCATTTCACGGTCAAATCCGTGATTTAGGTTTAGGTTTAGGTTTAGGTTATAAGTTTAGGTTTAGGTTTAGGTTTAGGTTATAAGTTTACATGCATTTCACGGTCAATCCGGTGATTCCGTTTTGATTCACGGTCATTTCCATGCATTTCACGGTCAATTCTCTTCACTTCATGGTCATTTTCATGCATTTCACGGTCAATGCACTTCACTTCACAGTCATTTTCATGTATTTCACGATCAATCCCGCGATTCTGTTTTGATTCACGGTCTTTTCCATGCATTTCACGGTCAATTCCCTTCACTTCACAAATCATTTCCATGCATTTCACGGTCAATTAGCTTCACTTCACGATCATTTCCATGCATTTTACGGTCATTCCGCCTATTCCAAGTGTTGATTCACGGTCATTTCGACATTTCACGGTGAAGTGTAAATATTGGACCGTGAAATGCTTGAAATGACCGTGAAGTGAAGGGGCATGACCGTGAAATGCGACTAAATGACAGTGAATCAACACGAATATGTGAGAATGACCGTGATATGCATGGAAATGACTATGAAGTGAAGCGAATTGACCGTGAAATGCATGGAAATGACCGTGAAGTGAAGGACTGACCGCGAATGCTGCGAAATGACCAGCGATGAATCAACACGAATAGACGGGAATGACCATGATTTTCATGCATATCACAATCATTCCCGCCTATTCCGTGTTGATTCACGGTCATTTTGACGCATTTCACGGTCATGCCCCTTCACTTCACGATCATTTTTGCGCATTTCACGGCCAATTCGCTTCACTTCACGGCCATTTCCATGCATATCACGATCATTCCCACCTATTCAAAATTTTGATTCACGGTCATTTCGACGCATTTCACGGTGAAGTGTAGTGATTGGACATATGCACGGAAATGACCGTGAAGTGAAGGGGCATGACCGTGAATGCGCTACGAATGACCGTGAATCAACACGGAATAGGTGGGAATGACCGTGATATGCATGGAAATGACCGTGAAGTGAAGCAAATTAACCGCGTGAAATGCATGGAAATGACCGTGAAGTGAAGGGTATGACCGTGAAATGTCGAAATGACCGTGAATCAATACGAATAGCGAAATGACGCGGATATGCATGGAAATCAAGGCCATTCCCGCTTATTCTGCGGTTGATTCATGATCATTTCGACGCATTTCACGATCATGCCCCTTCACTTCACGATCATTTTTCGCAAGCATTTCACGGCCAATTCGCTTCACTTCACGGCCATTTCCATGCATTTCACGCGGTCATTCCCGCCTATTCGTGTTGATTCACGGTCATTTCGACGCATTTCACGGTGAAGTGTAGCGATTGGACCGTGAAATGCCCGAAAATGACCGTGAAGTGAAGGGGCATGGCCGTGAAATGCGACGAAATGACTGTGAATCAACACGGAATATGTGGGAATGACCGTGATATGCATGGAAATGACCATGAAGTGAAGCGAATTGACCGTGAAATGCATGGAAATGATCAATGAAGTGAAGGGAATTGACCGTGAAATGCGCGAATGATCATGAATCAACACAGAATATACGGGAATGACCGTGATTTCTATGCATATCACAGTCATTCCCACCTATTCCGTGTTGATTCACGGTCATTTCGACGCATTTCACGGTCATGCCCCTTCACTTCACGGTCATTTCACGGTCATGCCCCTTCACTTCACGGTCACTTCACGATCATGCCCCTTCACTTCACTTCACGGAATATGCGGGAATGACCGTGATATGAATGGAAATGATTGTGAAGTGAGGCGATTGGACCGCGAAATGTGCAGAACTGACCGTGAAGTGAAGACGTGGGACCGCGAAATGCATCAAAATGACCGTGAATCAACACGAAATATGCGGGAATGATCATGATATGCATGGAAATAGGGGTAAAGTGAAGCGATTGACCGCGAAATGCACAAAAGTGACCCTGAAGTGAAGACGGGACCATGAAATGCATCGAAATCATCGTGAATCAACACGGAATATGGGAATGATCGTGATATACATGGAAATGGGGATGAAGTGAAGCGATTGACCGCTGAAATGCAATCGTGACCGTGAAGTGAAGATGCGAGGCGTGAAATCGTAAAATGACCGTGAATCAACACGACGAATATGCGGGAATGACCGTGATATGCATGGAAATGAGAGTGAAGTGAAACGATTGGACCACAAAATGCAGGAAGTGACCGCGAAGTGAAGACACTGACCGTGAAATGCGTCGAATGATCGCAGTGAATCAACACGAAATATGCGAGAATGATCGTGATATGCATGAAAATGGGGTGAAGTGAAGCGATTGGACGATCAGAAAATGCACGGAAAGTGACCGCGGAAGTGAAGACGCGAGACGTGAAATCGCGTCGAATGACCGTGAATCAACACGAATATGCGGGAATGATCGTGATATGCATGGAAATGGGGTAAAGTGAAGCGATTAGACCGCGAAATGCATGCGGCCAATATACGGTCATTCTTTGTGCATTTCACTTCACAAATCACTTCAGCAAGCATTTTACGGTCAATCGCTTCACTTCACCCCATTTCCATGCATATCACGGTCATTCCCGCATATTCCGTGTTGATTCACGGTCATTTCGACGCACTTCACGGTCCCACATCTTCACTTCACGGTCACTTCCGCGCATTTTGCGGTCCAATCGCTTCACTTCACCCCCATTTCCATGCATATCACGGTCATTCCCGCATATTCCATGTTGATTCACGGTCATTTTGATACACTTCACGGTCCCGCGTCTTCACTTCACGGTCACTTCCACGCATTTTACGGTCCAATCTCTTCACTTCACCCCCATTTCCATGTATATTACAGTCATTCCCGCATATTCCGTGTTGATTCACGGTCATTTCGACGCACTTCACGGTCACTTCCGTGCATTTCGCGGTCCAATTGCTTCACTTCACCCCCATTTCCATGCAAATCACGGTCATTCCCGCATATTCCGTGTTGATTCACGGTCATTTCGACGCACTTCACGGTCCCGCGTTTTCACTTCACGGTCACTTCCGCGCATTTTGCGGTCCAATTGCTTCACTTCACCCCCATTTCCATGCAAATCACGGTCATTCCCGCATATTCCTTGTTGATTCACGGTCATTTCGACGCATTTCACGGTCCCGCGTCTTCACTTCACGATCACTTCCGCGCATTTCGCGGTCCAATCACTTCACTTCACCCCCATTTTCATGCTTATCACGGTCATTCCGCGCATATTCTGTGTTGATTCACGGTCATTTCGACGCATTTCACGGTCCCACATCTTCACTTCACGGTCACTTCCATGTATTTCACGGTCCAATCGATTCACTTCACCCCCATTTCCATGCATATCACGATCATTCCCGCATATTCTGTCCTGATTCACGGTGATTTCGATGCATTTCACGGTCCCGCGTCTTCCCTTCACGGTCAGTTCCGCATATTTCACGGTCCAATCGCCTCACTTCACAATCATTTCCATGCATATCACGATCATTCCCACCTATTCTGTGTTGATTCACGGTCATGCCCCTTCACTTCACGGTCATTTCCTAAACCTTAATCTACACCCTAACCTAAACCTATACTCAAATCCCAAAATCTATAACCTAAACCTAAACCTTAACATAAAACTATAATCTATAACCTAAATCCGAACATAAACCCGAACCCGAACCCGAATTCCTAAACCTAAACCTATACTTATAACCTAAATCTATTTTCAAATCCCAAAACCTATAACTACAACCTAAACCTTAACCTAAACCTATAAACCTAAACATATCACCGAAACTCAATTCCCTAAACCTTAACTTACAACCTAACCTAAACCTATACTTATAACCTAAACCTATTCTCAAATCTAAACCTATAACCTAAACCTAAACCTAAACCTATAACATTAACCTAAACCTTTAACCTAAACTTATAACCTTAACCTAAACCTATTCTCAAATCCCTAAACCTAAACCTTTAACCTATAACCTAAACGTATAACCTATAACCTAAACCCAAACCTAAACCTATACCCTGTAACCTATAACCTAAACCTAAACCTTAACTTATTCTCAATTGCCTAAATCTACAACCTATAATCTATAACCTAAACCTTAGCCTAAACCTTAACCTATAACCTAAACCTTAACCTATAACCTAAACCTTAACCTAAAGCTATAACCTATAACCTAAAACCTGAACGTATTCTCAAATCCCTAAACCTAAACTTACACCTAATCCTAATCTCAACTCCCTAACCTATACGTAAACCTAAACTTGAAAACCCAAACCTAAACCCAATCCTGATCCCGCCTATTCCATGTTGATTCACGGTCATTTCGATGCATTTCACGGTCACGCCCCCTTCACTTCACGGTCATTTCCATGCATTTCTCGGTCCAATCACTACACTTCACGGTCATTTCCATGCATATCACGGTCATTGCTGCCTCTTCCGTGTTGATTCACGGTCATTTCGGCGCATTTCACGGTCATGCCCCTTCACTTCATGGTCATTTCCGCACATTTCGCGGTCTAATTGCTTCACTTCACGGTCATTTCTATGCATATCACGGTCATTCTCGCCTATTCCGTGTTGATTCAGCCTCATTTCGACGCATTTCACGGTCATGCCCCTTCATTTCACGGTCATTTCCGTGTATTTCGCGGTCCAATCGCTTCACTTTATGGTCATTTCCATGCATATCATGGTCATTCCCGTCGATTCCGTATTGATTCACGGTCATTTCGGCACATTTCACGGTCATGCCCCTTCATTTTACGGTCATTTCCGCGCATTTCACGGTCCATTCACCTCACTTCACGCTCATTTCCATGCACTTCACGGTCATTTCCCGCGCATTTCATAGTCATGCCCCTTCACTTCACGGTCATGGATGAAATTGACTACTAAGTGAATGAAATGGATTTTCAACCATTGACCTGATGAAATCTTAGAAAGTAACCAGGTTGGTTGGCTAAAGTAGCTTCTCCTACCCCAAAATCATATTGGGTACATGATGTAACTAATTTTAGTTTAGAAGATATTCTTGTTAAATGAATAAAGAAAGAAATGAAAAAGGAAAAAAAAAAATTTTATACGCTTATATATACATATTTATATAAATATGTATTAGAGAAAATTATTGGTAGAATAAAGTTTTCCATGTAAAAAAAAAAAAAAAAAAAAAAAAAAAAAAAAAAAACTTAAAAAAAAAATTGCACTACGGTCAATGGCTACGGCTATAATCCGTAGCCATAGAGCCCGCAGCTGGGCGTGGCCCCGCCAGACGGGCGCGGCCCCGCCGGATAGGTCAGCGAGTGGCGCGGCCGCGCGGGGGAGCCGCTAGCTTGGCGCGCCCACCCTGGATAGGCCTCTTTGGCTACGGATTTTGGTTGATTTAGCTACGGTTATAATCCGTAGCTAAAAATCCGTATCAAATAAAATAAAATTCGGATTTTTTTTTCAAATGTCGAATCTTTGTTTTTTTTTTTGGGTCCCATCATGAGGTCTATGTTATATCCAAACCGTCCATCTATTTGACGAACTCATATTAATGCTTGAGATGGAAAATAAGACAGATCTAACTATCAAGTGGACCACACTTTAAATGGCAGTGGGGAATTGAACGTCTACCATTTAAACCCTTTTAGTGGTTATAGAAGTTTTGGATCATTATTTAAAAAAATTTTCCTCTTCAACTAGGTATTTGTGACCTTATGAATAGATTGGATGGAATATAAATGTTATGGTGGGCCCTACAAAAGTTTCAATGGTGAAAATCAATTTTCTGCTGCTCTTTCTGGTGTGGTCCAGTTGCTCCCTGGATATGATTTTTTTTTTTGGTATAATGCTCCGAAATGATCTCAAAATATGGATGACCGCTGTGGATATAATAAATACATAACTGTGGGGCCCATGTAACGTTGATCACTTTTGAACCGTTCCTACGACTCGGAGTTCGAGGAGCGTCAGCTCTCGTCTTCCCGCTTGAAGGAAAAGGCAGGGGCATTTTCGACCTTTGGCAAGGCGTCCGTACCGCTGGGTCGTATTCTCGCAAAGGAAAATGAGGTGGGCTTATTCTACTAAATGGGCCATAAATGGGTCGTATTCTCGCAAATTTCTCAAAAATGAATGGACTGTGTGGATAAGACCCCTACATTACAGTGGCCACTCAAATCTGCTGCCAGTTGGAGACGACTGTCTAAGAGGCAATCTATGTCCCACCTGATCGCTCCATCTAAATAATCAACTATCAGATTTAAACCATTGATCAAGTGAACTTATTTAATAGAGTCTTACGTATGCACCTTTTATTTTAATTGTTTCCTATTGTGTGGTTCAGCATTGGATCGCCCTTTTTATTTTTTTTATTTATCCCTAAAATGGGCTGGTGAAACGGCTGAACAAAGTCGTTATAATACGTTGGACCTACAGAAGGGACCGTTATTAGATACTGACAAGATCCGTAGTGAAATCCCAAAGTGATGTCACTGAGCTCCATGGACCTCACCATGCTGCGTGTATTGTTTCCATGGCGTCCAACCATTTGTAGAGATCGTTTTACAGTAAAAAGAGAATGAAATAGATCTAAAGTTAAAGTGAACTCACCACATAAAACCATGGGAGCAGTCACATCCACCATTGAAACATTTATATGGTCCACCATGATGTATTTTTGAGATCCAACTTATTCATAAGTTAACATAGAGATAAATAAAATGAAAACTAATGTAGCCCTATGAAGTTTTGAACTCCCCTGTTTTTTATAGTGAGGTTCACTTGAACTTTAGATCTATATCATTATTTTTCTCATATCATAAAACAATCTTTACAGGTGATTATTAGACAGTATGAATACAACACATGATCCACATAGCTCAGTAGTAATTTGGCTACTGATCTTGTCAGTATCCAATCCCTGTCCCACAGCGGTTGGGACTGCAGGAATACCGTGACTCGTGGACATTTATTTGCTACGACAGGACGGTTGGATATTTTTATTTATTACTGTCCAGCAATTTTATAGTCAGATAATCAAATAATTTTAATTTGTGGTGCATAATACATGCAAGTCGTGATTGAGATATTTAATTTGAATTACTGCGATAGGCGGACAATTTGTAAGTGCCAGCGTATCATCCATCACGCTCAATCAGAGTATCAAAGCTTTTCTCTTTTATTTGACATTGAATCGGTGAGCCAAATTCAAACCTTTGAGGAAAAGCAAGGGACATTTTTTTTTTTTTTTAGCTTGTTAGTACACCCCACTGTTAGTTCACACATCACTGTTAGCCACCCCCACAAGGGAATCGATGCCAAGACCAAAATCAAACCTTTGAGGAGTCAAACCTTTGAGGAAAAGCAGGGACCTTTTTCCCAAGTGAAGTTACACATCCGCATGTGTATAATCATACAACTTTTTATTAGTTCCTCTATCTACGGTGGGGTAAGTCATATCAACGGTCTAGATCACCGTGCCGTGAGTCCCACTCGTGCAAAAATGAATGCATGGGGACGCTATTCACATTTTCATGCATTTGGAAGTTTCTGATTCCTCGGTTTTTTTCTCTAAGGAATTGGAAGGCTGTGATGCATCTATTTGGTTTAAATGGGACCATTTTCCAATGATCTAGACTGTTGATACGGTGAACTGCACTATGGATGGATTACATCCTGTATGTTTTCCAGATTGGATGAGTCTATTCATCCCGTTTTGTGATTGTTATTTCATACCGCTGCTTTGTATTCTCGATGCAGTAGATACAAGAGCTAGAATCGCCTGATCTGATAGATTTATCAGGCATCATCCATCCACACTGGTTTCATTCAAATCAATGGTCGAATCTTTCCACATGCATTTGAGTTGTGTTGGGCCCACCTGTGATGTTTACGTGGAATCCCAACTGTTCATATGGTGTGCCACCTGAATGCACGGCATATCCTAGTCATCCTAGTCTAAAATTCCATGGGACAAACATTCACCCAAGGGCATGTTTGGTCTGTGGAATTGAATGGTATTGAATTGTATCGTATGGGATTAACATTATTACTGCACAATGATTGCACGTATGGAAATACCATGGTATTGTAGCCATCCAATTCCATGTGTGGGATCAAATTTCTGGTACGGAAAACATGGGATTAAGCAAAATCATATTTGGTAAACCATAGAATTGTAATCAATGAACCAAATTCACAATGGATGTCATTCACTTGCACACATGTATAACTAAAATGTTAGGTGTAAACAGCGTATATAGATGGACGGCATGGATAAATGTATGCATCAATGTGGGGCCCACATATGTAGTAGATTTCAAAATCTATAGAATTCACGCATGATCCATAGGATTAAATGCAATTCCATTCTACCTAATCCCAACCTTTCCAATTGTCTCCAAATGTTGGATGAAATTGCACGAAACCTAATGCAATTCTATACCACCTAATTCCATCTAATACTCTGCGCCAAACGCCTCTCAAAATTTTATGTTTTCAGATATGGTAATCAAATGAACTAAGTTTTGTTATGCCTTTGTAGAGCTCCGGTTAAATTACTGTTGAAAGCAAATAAACTATAAAAATAGGAAACTAAAAAATATATTTAAAAAAAAAAAACATAAAAATTTGATTGGAGGACTGACGTTAAATATTTTGCTTGAAATCAAAATTATTTTTCTTGAATAGTGTCCTAGTGCAATAGGTTTTCAAAGCAATTGACTTCCCCAATACAAGTATGATCTAGTTCCAGTAATGCACCCGCATACGCAGGCTTGAACCATCTGTAATTTAACCTGAAAGTGTTGAGCTGATTCAGCAACAAATTTAATAGCGATAACTTAATTAAAACAAAATGAACAATAAGTTTTTAAAAGGAAAGTAAAATTAAAATTTTTTTATGATTTACAAAAAGAAAGAGAAATCTTTATATAGACACAAAATAGTGCCCTAAAAAAGTTGTCCATTGGATTTAAATCCAAAAGATGCCACCAACCGATGAAGGGTCTATTTGTTTCAAAATAAAGTGCAAGTAAAAATACACTATCGCATAAAATAAAGTCCTGCGAGTATCCATACATACCCATGCGAGTACGCTAATTAGAGCTGGGCATCGAACCGAGTTGGATCAGATTGAATCCAACTCGATTCGGTCTGAAATCTACATGGGCTGACCCAAAACTAATTACAATTCAAGCCAAAACTGTCGCCTCAAAGGCCGGTGGGCTTCCCATACTTGCCAATATCTCTCATTGAGAATATTAATGAAGGGAAAGGATCTCGTTTTGTAAAATTCCTTACCGAAAAACATGCTGAGACGTCCCCTGCGAAGCTATCTCCAAGCATGGATCAGCCTATCAAAGACAAGTTCTTTACTAAGATTCTTCCATGCAAATTCTAATCACAACAAAAGAGCAAAAAGGTATAGAATAATCTTATTTTGTTTCATTTGCATTTATTTATTTTTCTTCTCTTGGAAATGTAAGCTTTGTCGACATGAAATAATCTAATTGCATCTGTAATGAGCATTGTAGGAAGTGGCAAAACAGTGCATAAAACCTTACGTTAGTGATACTGCCTTATGCTCGTGTTGGTCCGAATCAGTTCTTCTTCTTCCTCAAGTCCTATAGATTAAAACAGGGTCGTTCCTCGGAGTCGTCTACGGAATGTCCTCAGACTGATACAGGACCGTTCCTTTCTCCATCACAGAGCATTAGGGGATTTTGTTTTTTTTTTTTTTTTTCATGCAGCAGTTTCTATAGTTCAGTCTATAAAAACTATAGAAAGCTTGTGGATGTTTTGAAAAGTTTGAAGTCAGTTTTTAAGGTTGGAAAATTCTTTTGAGTCTTTTTAGACACTTTGTTGTGGTAGCTACTGGCGCAACAAAGTGTTCAAAAAGACTCAAAATAATCTTCCAACCTTAAAACCTGAAACACTTCAAACATTTCAAAACATCCACAAGCTTACTTGCAGACCTGTAGAGACTGCTGCTGGAAAAGAAAAAAAAAAAAAAAAAAAAAAAAATAAAAAAAAAAAAACAAAAACAAAAACAAAAACAAAATCCCTCAATGCTCTGTGATGGAGAAAGGAATAGTCCTGTATCAGTCTGAGGACATTCTGTAGACGACTTTGAGGAACGGCCCTGTTTCAGTCTACAGGACTTGAGGAGGAAGAATAACTGATCCAAACCAACACGAGCAAGGCAATATCACTAACGCAAGGTTTCATGCACTGTTCTGCCACTTCCTGCAATGCTCATTACAGATGCAATTAGATTATTTCATGTCAACAAAGCTTATACATTTCTAAGAGCAAAATAAATAAATGTAAGTGAAACAAAATAAGATTATTCCCTACCTTTTTGTTCTTTTGTTGTGATTAGAATTTGCATATAAGAATCTTAGTAAGGAACTCGTCTTTGATAGGCTGATCCATGCTTGGAGATGGCTCCCTAGGGAACGTCTCAGCATGTTTTTCGGCAAGTAATTTTACAAAATGACATCCTTTCCCTTCGTTAATATTCTCAATGAGAGATATTGGCAGGTAAGGGAAGCCCACTGGCTTTTGAGGCGAAGGTTTTTGCTTCATCCTCCACACATAAGAAAGGAATTCATTAGGCTTGTCCATAGCTTCTAAGATCGACAAATCCTGCATGTCGGTAGATTGACATAATGTCAGAAGTCAGTCCTATTTGTAAGGAGATGTGCTAGTGATTCCAGAGATGGAAGAGGCATTTCGCAGTAGGCATGGCAATGTGGCACATGAATGGATCCGGCCACTCATCAGGTGGGTCCCAATCTGACCAATACCCTGGCAAAAAATAAATAAATAAATCAGTTTAGTCCACTTGTCAGGTGGGCAACCCATATACACCGAATATGAAATCTGATTTTTTTTTTTCTAGCTGTCCATTTTTCTGACGGACATGACACTCGCTGATGAATGACTGGCCTAGCTTCTCAACTGAGCATGTCTATGATGGGACCCACCTGATGAGTAGGTTCCAGATCTCTCACTTGAGCACCATGGGGCAGGGAAACACCTCTTCTATCTTTCCCTGTAAGAATTGCATATTGCCTCTCATTTCCAACTAATGTCACAAATGCACGAGGAAAACAACCAACCTCTTGAGAAATCGAAGATTGGCCTTAGAGCTGCACAGGGTATGCTGAAGTTGATATATGGTATGATCCCTAGATGCCTGTAATCACGAGAGGCCAAAAACAACATCTCTAATTACACCTGAATGAACTGCAATCAATATTATGAAGAATGCAATACACGTACATATGTATTCTAATTATTTATCTCTTCTTCTTCCTAGAAAGCTGGCATACATATGCCACTTCTTACAGCACATTGCAAGTTTCAAACCCCATAATATGTTGAGGCAGCATTGTTGTTGATGTCTCCTTTTAGGAGATATCCCTCCTTCATTGCCTCTTGCGTGCATACATACGTATGGATGAAACCTAGTCTCCCATGGCCTTTTGTAATGCTCTCTCATGTGGTGGTCTATATGAAGGGGACCACATGTAGAGATGTATTCCATTCAATCATTTTTTGGGGCATTCTTTAGTGAGAAGTTCTTGTATAGAAGGAAGAGTGAGTCAAGTTGACTGTGGTCCGAAGGGAGGACCATTTCCAATGACAAACACCTTTGATGCTGGTGATGGAAATACAAAGTGTGGAGTGATTGGGCAGAGTTGATTTGGAACAGGCTCAAGTTGCAGCAATGCAGCATCCAAAGGTCCCTTTAAAACATACACAGCTCTAGCATGGCACCAAACCTGGGGCTACATATGATCTAGATGAACGAGCCATGTTCCATGGCGTTTCTTAATAAAATCCAATTTAGATGCCATGTGGTCATCCCCCACAGAACCATCCATAGTCTTCACTAAAGATGGAGAAGACCACTGCCTTCCCTTTCGGCCATCACTTTTCTCTTGTTCACATATGGAGAGGGTGGACAGGTCCGGGAATGTGGTTACATCCGTTCCACTGTGTAGAGGCCTTTTGCCAAATTTCCCCAGCTCCAGAAGGTGACTACTTGTGAGGATTAGACCTTGATTGTTGAGTACAATACCCGAACCCCATGATCCATCACCTACGACAAGAACTATAGAAGGCAGAGCCTTCTCAAATGGAGAGGGCAGGGAGCAATGTGTCTTTGGAGGTTCCTGTGTGTAATTGAAGGATCCATGGAAATCGATTTTGTTGTATGACCCTGCCTTCTTTATATCATAGCCATCCGCATTTCCCCTGGTTCTTTTACGTTCTTTCCACGGCACATCCCTCAAAGCAGTTGAATGGCATCCCATGTGACCACAAGCTGTTATACAGAGCACAGAGCAACAGGTTGTACATTACATACAAAAAGAAACCTACTCTCTGAGTCCACTCCCCACATGCCAATGGTATGTCAGTGACATCCTGGCTGCTCATTTGGGAGGCCCAACAGAGTATGCGTTGATCTCCAAAATCAGGCTGGTCCAGTCATCAGGTGAGCAGTGGGCACCATGTAATGCACATGTGAAGATTGGAAATTTTGACTAATTGCCCATATTTAATGAACATGTGAGGCCCACCTGATGACCAGATGATCCTGATTTCTAGAACAAGCAATGTACAGTGGACTGCACCAGACAAATGGTCCCATTCTTGTACACATCCCACATTACATGTTTGGGGAGAATAAAATTTTGATCACTACTCATGACATGTAAGTAAAATTAATAGAGAGAGAGAGAGAGAATGAGTGTTTCTCCTCACCTGAATTTGTGCAACAGTAGCTAAATGTACCGTGGCTCTG
Organism: Magnolia changhungtana; assembly: GCA_030180095.1. Classification (NCBI taxonomy): domain Eukaryota; kingdom Viridiplantae; phylum Streptophyta; class Magnoliopsida; order Magnoliales; family Magnoliaceae; genus Magnolia; species Magnolia changhungtana. The sequence continues at coordinate 647,647 of JASAUF010000224.1, read as the reverse complement.
ATCAAGATACCAATGAGATGAGCATGCTTGCTGAAAACAGGTCCACCTTCTATCCCTGATGTATTATAAATCAAAATGATGAATGAGAAACGAGTACTATGGTCTGAATTCAGGATGATGGTGAAACAAAGGAAGAGCAATGTGTCATTTATCGCACCAGGGAACCACTGTATATCTGACATCAGCAATGAACTTTTGTGAGAACCTGGAGGGAAGCAGTTTGAGACAGCTCCAACAGATACACTGATTCAAGCAACAAAGGATCAAATAATGGAAATTTAGAGCACAGCCATATTAGTATTAGAATAAAAGAGGGAATATCTCCTGGATAGGGACTCGATAAGATTCCTTGACATTTTTATGGTTCACTGAAAATGTAAATATTTCAAGGAATACTAAGTTTCCAAGGGTTCATGGTGTATGTTGTTTGCAGATTACATTGTTTTGATTGACAAGATGAGGGAGAGCATAAACACAGCTAGTTTATGGAGGGGTGTTTTAGAATCTAAAGGATTTAAAATTAGTCAGATTAAAACAGAATATGTGGAGTGCAATTTTAGCAACAATAGCGGAGTAGAAATGAGTAACTAATTAAAATTGTTGACCAAGAAATTTCCAAAAATGACCACTTTCGATATCTTGGGTTGATAGTTCATTCCAGTCGGGCTTCTCACCAGTGAATCCCTTCATTCCATTCACCTTAAAGAACCTACCAGACTTGCTAAGGTGCCATTAGTGATCTGTTTTTAAAAGGTCAGTCTTTAAACCGACATGAGAGTAGAGAGATTGAGATGCTGCCTATAAAAATCAAGCTGAGTGGAAGAAATGGAAATATGCCTAGTGTTTTATGTGATCATTGTATACCACTCGAATTGAAATAGAGAATTTATAGGATAACTTATAAATATAACAACAACCATGCTTTAGGGAAAATGTTGGGCAGTCAATGAATAACATATGCACATGATGAGTGTAGTTGCTTCTTCTTCTTCTTCTATTTCTTCTTCTTTTTTCACACAGACTCAACCCTCCCCCGCACACTCATGCACACCCACCACACTCACTCTCGCGCACTCGCACTACAAGGGATGCTCGAACCTGTGACCTCATGTTGAAACTCTAGAGAGTCTACCACTAAGGCATGGCAACAAGTGTTGCGATGTTGAGTGTATCTGAAATGAGGATGTTGAGATGGATGAGTGGCATGAGAAGGATAGAACTAGAGATGAATGTATTTGAGGCATGGTGTGCTCTAACGGCCATTACGGGGCCATAAAGGCCGTTATATAAAGGTAACAGTGGCAACTATTACACGTTATGGGGTTGTAACAGCCCTAACATCTGTTATGAAGAAAATGACCCATAACGACCAGTACAACCCTTGTAATGGCCCATTACACCCCTCGTAAAGGTTGTAATGGCCAATCACCCCTGCAAAGACTGTAACAGCCCCAAAACAATTCATTACAGGGCCAATACAGGTTTTTTTTTAATACTTTCTTAATTAAAAAAGAGACTGTAACGGCCATTACAATCCATATTGTAAAGGTAATGGTGGTGGTCGTTATGGCCACCGTTACCATTACAGAATACCTTGATTTGAGGGAACTAAGGAGTACCACCAAGGTAATAAGATGAGGGAAAGTAGATTTAGATGGTTTGATCATGTGCAATAAAGTCAGAGACCAAGAACTATACTAGTTAGGAGTGAGTTGGTACAAGTCGAAGTCCCTAAAGGACATGGGTGAAGCAAGAAAAGACTTGATGACCTATGGTCTAACTAAAGTTATGACCCTTGATAGAGTGGAATATGTAGTTGAGTCCAATTAATTGGGATAACACTTAGATGATAAATCGATGATGATTAAGTTTATAATAGTGTATTTGGTAGCACCAAATTTCTTGAACTTTTCCACCAAATTAGACATGATTAATCAAGAAGTTTCATGATATTTGGTGCAACCAAATGCACCCTAAACCAGTGAAAAATATAATGATACTAAGAAAGCAAGACTAGACCATGCTACATAGAAATGAATTCAGCTATAGTAAGAACATAACATGCCATATTAGAATGAATTTGGACAAATTGGTTTCAGACGGAGACACCAAGTGCTATTTCATTTCTCATACCATTTTGGAAATGCCAAAGCAAAGAGGCCTTTTCCATCAAATTAGCACAACATTATGCTCATTTCTTGTATTCTAAGAAAGGAACTCAACCTCAAGCTACTAAGAAACAATTACATAATAGCAGTAATGGTAATGGTAGTAGCCATTACACGATATAGGGGTGTAACAGCCTGTCCCCAAAAAATAGTCACTTAATGGCTGTTACGACTAGAGTTGTACACGAACCGAGTTAGCTCGGTTAGCTCGCTCAACTCGAAAAAGCTTGATTCAAAACCGAGTTCGAGCCGAGTTGAGCTGATTTTTTTAGCTCGAAAAAATTTCGAGCCAAGTTCGAGCTTGCCCGTGCTCGACTCGACTCAGATCGAACCCCAACTCGAATCGAACTCAGATCGAACCAGTTCGGTGACTCGGTTATTTTGATATTGATGTTGCTCACCAAGTGTTTGATGAAATAACTCAACGAAGTGATGGTTGGTGGCGAGGAAGGTATGGATATGAAACAAATACCCTTGTATCTTAATTTTGATGTTGCCTACTGAGTGTTTGATGAAATACTCTTAGACTGTTGTTGTTGTTGTTTTACATACCATGATAAATTAAAGGTGCACTCCATGTGTTTGAGAAAATGTCACACAAGCTCAAACGGGGTGTTACACTTCACAATGTCCTCATGCTTATTGGTGTCAACTAATCTCTTAAACACGTCCATTAGGTGCTTCTTTAATACCGGATATTCTTTGAAGTATTTGTCTCTTAATGTACTCGTAGTGCAACGATTCTTCGGTACAGTAAGATCTCCAATCTTAAGACCGGTAATGAGGGCAAAGTCCATCTCGGTAAACTGCAATCGCCTCCCCCTGATCTCAAATACTAGATCGCCTTTGTATCCTACAAAAAGAAGGTGAAATAGAACCCTTATAAAACTAAAGGATGTAACATGCAATAGAAACGAGAAAGGGGATTGCCTAAACAAATTTAGCCAACTATCGTACTTCTCCACTCCACCCTTCACCTTGTCAAACCACCATATCAATGTACACCTAGATGTTTGGTTGGAGATTACGACAGAATATTCGTCGCCTGCAGAGATGAATTGAAAAACATATCAAACATAAAATTCACAAGATAAACATAGTGTACAAAATCAGACATGATTGAAAACAATGTAGCATTTCATTAATTTGAACAAGCTTCATATGAAATAGAGATAGAAATTGAGCAGGGAAATACCGAAAATTGTGCGAGACAAACTATCAACATAAGCGAGACAAACTATAATTTGATCGGGGTAAACTGCAAATTGAGCGGGGCAAACTAGATATTGACCAGGGCAAGTTAGATATTCAATGGAGCAAACTACCGAAATTTCAATGCGTAATCTCAGCATTCAATGTGTATTCCTGAATAATCTCATTTTTCAATATTCAACCATTGCATTTTACCAAATTCAACGTTAGCCAGATTAGTGAACATTTATATTGATAGTATCAACAAGAAGATGTTATTTGTAACTAGTTTTGTTGGTTGGTTAATTGGTCACATTTTCTTCATGAAATGGGTTGGATTCGTATTATTTTGGAAACAACAAAAGAATTCTATTAGATCTTACTTATTCAATCTAATAAGTACCTTGTGTCAGAATTGAGAAAGTCTATGCCTCGAATCTTTAGTATTCTTTTATTTATCACATGTGTTGTGACGTCCCGTGTTTTCAGGACCCGAGTATATGACCCGTGTCCCAAAAAACCCGAGTGTTAACCTTCAAGGATGGTCAAATTCAAGTGTACATTTTTTTTTTCCTTTTTCTCAGAGTAAGCAAATGAGCGTAGTGTGGACAAATCAGCATAAAGGAAAATTTCATTATCATTCAAATATACAAGAAGCTACCCATAATGACTTATACAAACCAATGTCTCCATTCTTACAATTACAAAGTGAAATAATATAACATGCGAAATAAAGTAAATTACAACAAATTCGAAATATGAAATCCTGCAGCAACTCTTAGCAATCACAATCATGCATCCCTGTCAAATGTAGCTTGCTCCTCGACAATATGAACATGAATTTCACCTGGCCACATTGCAATACTCTGCACTGCGGTTATATATTTGATGGATGAGTGGCCAACTCAGTGTGAATTCCCCTCAAGATTACACACCGCCGCATTAGATAAGCATAGTTATAAAACAACCAGACCACCAAAACAAAGTAAATGCAGTCTTATTAGATGCATGGATGCATGAATGCAATCATAGACCCGAGTAAAACATCCAGACGATCTGTGCCCTGGGAAAAACATCTGGACGGGCATTGGGGTCGTCACCCAGGGATAAGACTGGTCGTAAGCGCAACATTCAGCGTAATCGCAGGGTAGAGTGATCCGAGTCATTATCACAATCGAATGACTGGTCATAAGCGCAACATTCAGCGTAATCGCAGAGCAGAGTGATCCAAGCCATCGAAATATGCCATGTATGCATGATTTACCAGCCCATTATTAGTCCATTTACAATCAGCCAATTTAAATAAGCTCAAAGGTCACTACGGGGAGCACATGGTCCAGCGTAAGCCGACGGCTCGGGCATATTGTCCCATGACCACTATCCCCGGCCCATGAGACTACCACCTTAGGATGTTAATGGTACCCCGTCGACTAGTGGCCAATCATATTACAATATATGGGGCTTACCATCGCATGGTTGCACTATATAAAACATTGAACCCATCTAAGGCAAGTATCAAAACAAAATCACGTAGGGCGAGTATTAAAATATGCCACATAGGGCCAATATCAAAACCATACAATAAATACCATCATTAAAAACCATTGGGCACAACAACCCTGAATGGTAGGCCCATATCAATGATCCATCTAGACCACCACTCAATAACAACTAAGTCGAAGGTCCATTACGATCACGACTAGTCAAGTTACATCCCGAGTATGAGTGTACATTCATATGTGGGAATCTCCCACTAATGTACCAGTTTAAGTTCCATAAGTAATCCACAAAAATGAATCCACAAGCATGAACAATTACATAGGATAATCATAAAGTAGGTAATACAGCAATTCGATTTCCACCAGCTAACACATGTGATTATAAAGGGAGATGTCAATTATGAATTTAAATAAAAACTATAACTTAAGCTAATGAGAAGATGGAAAACTCAAGGGGAAGAATCATCACCTTATAGTTTGAATCGCCTACTAGTGTTGCAAAGTGCTTGTGCCTTTAGAATTGAATCCTAACCAAGGTGTTCCGTAACGGTAACGGTGGCCGAAGAATTACCACCACCGTGCTACGTTATGATCTGGGGGCCGTAACATAATTCTGACTCCCGTGTTTCAGGCGTTCACGGCCATTTTTATTTTTAAAAATGCATTTCCTGGTAGGCAGATTCTGGTTACGCATGCAGAAAGCCATGCATGGCCGTTATCTGGTAAGATGTGTTAGCGTTACATTGGCTTGATTGCTAAGATTCTGCGGGGGATCGGGTTGAATGGCCGTTACTGGCCGTTCGACCATAACGTGTAGCGGTTATGAACCGTTACCGTTCACAACAGTTAACGATTCATGTTACGTAACCGATTTGGAATACCATGATCCTAACACAATTCATGAACTTGTACCATTAGATCCAAGTTCTACAAACTACCTAGGGTTTAAGATCATGGCTTAGGGTTTTAATTATTTTATCTTTAGGGTTTTAGCATAGGCTTAGGGTTTTCATCCTATGGTTTAGTTTAAATGCTTAGATTCTAATATTTGAATGTTAATTGAAGTATAATCATAACATCACCCTTATCTTTAAGGATGTGATTAAGATTAGTTATGCAACGTTAATAATCTTCGCGAGGTAGTAAGTAGTGTGATCTACTATCAATGATTGTACGTAAGATTGATAAATAAGGTACTAGTATTTAGTAATAGTGATTTTTATTTGTACTAACAACTACTAGCATGGACAACCTACTAACGGTTAGGATCATAGCTTACGTTTTAGATTACTTAGGTCTAGGCTAGATTTAGGGTTCGAACTCTAATTTGCATGGCCATTAATGATATTGTTAATGGGAATCATTGATAAATAAAATTTATAAAATGAATTAGTTATTAATTTTAGGAATATTACAATGGCTAATATTATATCAATTTATCTAACGACGCCCACGATGAATAATGATACTTATAATTTCCAAACAGTTGTTAGCATTAACAATGTACTTAATATTAGTTAACATGGCCCTGATAATCATTGTGATGGATAGACATAGTGTGTTCTAATGCCAATAATAAGGTCTTAAGGATGACAAATAAAATACTAATATTTTAATGATAATAATAATTTATATATATGTATGTATATCAATTAATATAAGTATGGATAATTACTAATGGTTAATCACATCTAACTTATAAATCCTAAATGATGTTAACAATGATAATTAAAGAAATCTAAATCTGGAGAGAAAATATTGACTCACCCTGTCAACTCGGTGAGTTGACTCGGTTTGAAACCGAGTTTGACTCCATCTCCTCTCTCCTTCTCTCTAGCTTCCTTTCTTTCATCTGTCATATGTCCAGGCATACTGTTGGACGACCAGGGGCAGGGACTCAGTGGCTGGACTGAGTCATGATAGTGGGTCCAGGCTCAGCAGCAACTCAGCCCATCTCGAGTGAGACCGAGTCACGAATCCACAGTTAGGTGCGGTGCAACAGCTGCACCTACTCTCCTTCTTCTTCCTTCTCTTCATCACCTATCCTCCCCCTCTTTTCTCCTTGCTGCTAGACCAAACAACATCTGGGCTCGTCTAGACAGCAGCAACTTGGTCTAAACTCAGTTCAGGCTGAACTCAGACACCGAGTCAGCACGGTAGCAGCGGCAACCTGTCACGGCTCCCTCTCGCTACCCCTCTTCTATCTTCTCCTTTTCTCTTCTTCTCCTTTCATTTCTCTGCTTCTCTTCTCTTCTTACGCCCAGCCCAGTGGTAAAGGTGGATTCGACCCAAGACACTCGGTCGGTAGGAACTCGGACCGGACTCGGTCCCGAGTCACGTTGGTGCAACGACGTACAGCGGCGGCAATCTCGCTTCCCTCTCTGTCTTACCATTCCACTCGAGATTTCGATCGAGGGCGCACGACTGGGACGCTGAGAATCAGAGAAGTACATCCTGCACAGCCTGCTCCATTTTGGAAAAAAATGTTGTTTTTGCCTAACGTTGTGGGGATTTGTGTGCCGTGTAAAATCCAATGAAGCGAATCTCGTTTCTCCCTTTCTCCCTTTCTTTTCTTTCCATTTTTTCGCGTTGCAGAGTCCGGCTATCTCTGGACTCAAACATCTTGGCCGGACGTGCCCAGAGACGCACCAGCGGCGATGGAGAAGAAGACCCCTGACAATGGCAGATTGCAAACGGTTAAGTCTTTCTCCAAAACGAGGCTTCTGAGTAGTGCGGATAGGTGGGTTCGAAGCTTCATGAAAGCTTTCATGGTGAGTTCGATGGGAGAAGGAATGAACGGTTTTTCTTCTTGAGCAGCCACGAGAGGAGGAGACCAGCGTGTTTTGCTAGTCCTTTCCCGTTTTAGGGTTCACTCCATCAATCCAGAGTCGTGGAAAACATGAAATTCAGCAGGAAAACATGAAATTGAGCGAGGCAAACTTGAATTTCAGTGGGGGAAACATGAAATTTAGCCGGGCAAACTACAAATTGAGCGGGGCAAACTAGAATATCAGCGAGGCAAACTAGAAAGTCAGCGGGGCAAACTAGAAAATTAGCGGGACAAGTATGAAATTGAGCGGGGCAAACTAGAAAATCAGCGGAGCAAACTGAAAAATCAGCGGGGTAAACATGAAATTGAGCTGGGAGAACTATAAAATCAGCGAGGCAAACTATAATAAGGTATGCGAACATAACCAATAAGCCACAAAAGGGCACCAATAACCATCAAAGTCATGAGAACAAATATACGATCCAAGCCACGTAGGGCAGATATGTAGTTCTAGCCATGTAAGGCAGAGTGGGATCTAATCCACGTAAGTCAAATATGGACCGTAAGATGGTGAGTTCATGACTGGTTTCATTCATTACATCACTCAATCGCAGACAATAACATATAGTTACTTAACAATGTACAACTGAGGATAGCATATTATCACCAATCGTTTATGCATGTTATAATTAACGAGATATGTTCGTTGTCTAATACAAGAATCAGGTGCGCAACACATTAACATATTCACATATCAAGTTAAGCAGCTAAATCAAGCAACTTAGGAGATATTAAATGGAAAGGATTAAGGCATCATTTATGGTTAATGAATTTAAGTAGGAAGCTCAAAGGGTGAGTCCTCACCTCTAAATTTGATTGAAGTGGATTTAACTTGAATCACCTCCACTAGGATGAATCCAACGTGACTGAGAAACTAGATGAGGATAAAAGGAAAACAGAAGATTATTGTAAAGCAAGGATGTAATAACTAACATTCTAGTAGGAGGCTAATATAAAAGGTTTTAACTCACCTTGAGGTGCGGTCTATTGATGTAACCTGATCTCAGTCCGACAACTCACCTGAGTTGACCCGACAGGTGCAACGACCCCCCCCCCCATCCTTCATCCCATGCTGGAGTGTCCAGCAGAGCCTAGACCAGCCCCAAGTCCATCTTGACTCGGCTGGACTCGGTGAGTTTCAATCGAGGACTCATCAGCCACCAAACCCAAGCTCTCCCTCTCTTCCTATCTTGATTTTCTTCCTTCTTCTCTTTCTTCTCCTATTCTTCTTGCTCTCTCTCTCTATCTCTCTTCCTTTGCTGGGATGTCCAGCTAGAGCTGGACCGAGCCAGCCCCTGAGTCGCGCTTGACTCGACTGAGATGGGTCAAGGCAGCAGCCACACACGAGTTCCCTTCCTCCTCTATTTTCTCTTCTTCCTTTCTTCTATTATTTCTCTCTTCTTCTTCTCTCTTGCTGGAATGTCCAGCAATGGATTTGGACAAGCCAAATCTGGACCAGGTCCAAGCTCCAACTCGAACCCAGACTCGGCTCGAACTCAGCAGCGAGTCAGGGTGCTACTCGCACCCACACTCTCTTTGCCCTTTCTTCACCTGCTTCATTCTCTGCTTTTCTTTTTCTCTCTTTTTTTTTCCCCTCCTGGATGTGATCACCAGGACCTGGACGAGGCTAGGCAGGGACCGAAACTACCAGCACTTGAACTGGCTCGGCTGAGTCAGCTGGTGCGGCAGCACATCTCGAACAAGCTCTCCCTTCTCTTCCTTCTTTCTTTCCTGCTGCCTCTTTCTCTCCACTTTCTTTTTCTTTTCTTCTCTGATCTGCATAGACCACTGCAGGGATGGCCCACCTAGCAACTAATCTAGATTAGAGGCTGCAACAGGAACTAATGACTGAGCTTCCAACAAGGAAGATGACCCGCCACTAATGGTAGATCATGAACGACCGCGTTTTTCTCCAAATTGATGCCCAAGGACGATGCAAACAGACCTATGGGAGCTTGGAGTATGATTAAAATGGAGCTTAGTGGAGGTTTTTCCGGTGGGTTTAAGGTTGGAAGGAAAACGGTCGGTTTTCCTTGAGTTGCCACAAGAACAGGGGATGGAGTGTTTTCTCTCCCTTCTTGTAGGGATTCCAATGCCCTTGGGGCCGTTGGATGAAGGGCTGGGATTTAATCCCAACGTCCGGTTTCCTTGAGACTGCTAATACCAGGGCAGTTTTGGAGTCTATTTTCCGCAGAAAACCATATCCATGTGAGCAGAAACGAACGGCTGAGATCGGCCTAAATGAAGGGCTGGGATGGACGGACACACAAGCACACGGATTGCCCGCGTGGAAGAAAAACCAGGCTTTCCATTCTTAGAAAGAAAGAAGCACAAACTGTCCCCTTACGCTGGCGTTTGTGGTCACATGAGCGCGATCCATGGGGTGAACCAAAATGGCCTTGGTAGGTTTCGCGTTCCCTACAGGATACACGGATCAGATCATGGGACCGATCAATGATGGTGGCCGAAATTTGCCGAGAACGGCGCTATCCGTCCGCCTGACGAAAAATTCAAAAAAAGAAAGAGAGGGAATTCTTTCCTCTTTCGGACGAGCGCGGGTCAGCGCTATTCTGACTGCGCCTGTGGCATGGTGCGCCTCGGGTGCGCCCCAACCGTATACACATGCTCTTCATGTGGGGTCCACCATGATGGATCTAGTGAATCCACTCCGTTCATCTGTTTTCTCAACCCCAAATAGGGCCCGACCCAAAGAATCGGGTAGATCCATGACTTAGGTGGGCCATACACGCCAATTTAGTGTTCGATTGGTGGTTTGCGTGGCCCATGGTGGTCTTAAGTGAAATTTGATCCGTTCATCAGTTTCAATATTAGTATGGAATAATATGTATTAAGTAATAACAATTACATTAGCATATACTATAATATGTTTCATCAACATATATACCACTTGTATTATATTTATAATGTATATTAATAATTATTTATCAATAAATAACGCATTTAACTTGAAGTATTATATATATGTGTATATATGTATTTTTCTTATATATATATATATATATATATATATATATATATATATATATATATATATACAAACATTAATTATCCTAAGTGATGTATATTTTATATATATGGTATAATACAATAATACATAGTTTAAATTTTAAAATGTAAATATTAGCCAATATATGTCAATTATATGACAACGTGTTGACATACGATTTATTTTATATATAGTTTAAATAATGTAAAATGAGTAGTATACATAATTTGAATAATTTAAGTAATATATATTTTATTACAAATTATTTTTAAAAATCATTTTGTATACACACACACACACATTTAAAGTGAGTTATTATGGATCAACTTAAGATAGGCCACCCATCTGCCTTCGAGTATAACTTAGGTGGGCATCATCTGGTAGTTGGTCAGGTCATGTTTGTTCTCTAATATTCCTAGATTAATCTGGATATACTTAGACCGATGCTCCTAAAGTCCAATGGATTCATAGTTGCCTCTGCCTACTGAATGGCGATTTAGCTTTTGATATTGACAACGAACACTTGGTTTATCTATCAAGGTGATTGAACCTTAGAATAGACCTATCTTGTTATGTGACGCTCCGTTTTGGAACATGGTGGATGGATGACTTAGTATACGGGTGAAGTTTACCTTTAACAGCGAGGATAATTGGTTCGCTTAAGCTAGATTTGTACCCATACTAAGTAGGGTTACTCAGTAGCATCCAAGTACTGAAAATACGGGGTGTTACAACTTAGTACAATCTCTACTGTGTGGTCCACCTGAGATTCATATCCTATATATTTTTGGGTCCATGCCATAAAGTAAGCTGTAAAACGGATGGACCACATGGATTGAATATATCAAATTAGACCCACGCTCAGAGTCACACCCACCTGGATGGATCTGGGGTCAAGTGATGGGCGTTCCAATGCAATAGGCTGTGATGGGGCACTGCCACGATGTGGGTGGATCCCTGACTGTGGGGTCCACCGTGTTGTATACGCCTTCCATCCAAGCTGTTTGTCCCTTCTAACAGCTCATTTTAGGGTATGATCCCAAAAATGAAACAGATCCAAATCTAAGGTGATCCACGTCATAGGAAACCATGGTGTTTGATCATTAAAATTTTGTGGGCCAAATTTTTTTTGGATCAAGTAGATATTTGTAGGGTCCTTTCATCTAAGTCTTTTTTACCTTATCAGCAGGTTGGATGGGAAACAAACATTCTGATGGCCGTCAAGTTTTTTAAATTTAGGTATTCAGTTACTACTATTTAATGTGGTGTGGTTCACGTAAGATTCGTAACTGCTTCATTTTCCCAATTATTCCATAATGTGATATTTTAAAACCTTTGGACGGCATGGATGTAATAAAAACACATCAAGGTGGGCCCATAGTTAGTTATACACTCACCTCTATGGATTCGGTGATCCACCGTAGCCAATGGTATGCATTCCAGCAAGCCTGCGGGCCCAGCGAAAGTTCTTAACGTTGGAAGCAACATGGCCCACCTAGATGTCCATGAGAATTCATCCCGTCCATCAGTTTCTAAATCTCATTTCAGGATATGAAGCTAAAAATGAGGCACACTTAAGTGGGCCATACTACAGGAACCAGCAGGGATGAAAATGCCCACCGCTCGGGCCCACCGGGATGTTTATATGGCATCCAAACCTTTCACAATGTCATTCTAGCTGGATGAAAGGAAAACACAAATATTAGCCTAATCCAAAATTTCTTTGCCCTCATAAATATTTTGACGTTGGTGCACGATCCATCCTCACCATTTCCTTCCATCCTCACCATTTCCTGTAGGGCAGTCCACCTGGATTTGTCTCATTTTTTAAGATCATATGTCCTATAATGAGTGGGAGCAACGGATAAATGGACTAGATTTCTATTAGATGAAATTAGGTGGGATGAAAGTACATTTGGTTGGTGCAAATTCCATTTAGCGTTTGGGGAGAACGGAAAATGCTGGGATTAGGTTAATGGAATTGCATTTGATCTCTCTTAAATGATGATCACTGTAGCATTGCTTCCCCCTTTAGCATTTGAAATTGTTTGAAAAGGTTTGTTGATGTCTACAAATATGATAGGTCTTGCTACAAAGTATGAGCTATATCCATACCATCTACCTATTTTTCTATATCATTTTAGGGCATGGGCCCAAAAAATCAGGCATATCTAGAGCTCAAGTGGACCTCACCATAGAAAGAGTGGGGATTGAATGCCTACATTGAAAACTTTTTTGGGACAGGCTGATATTTGTGTTTTCCCTTCATTTAAATCTGTTTGACCTTGTGAATAGGTTGGATGGCTAATAAACATCACAGTGGACTATAGGAAGATTTCAACACCGAGAGTCATTGTCCCCACTACTTCCTATGTTGTGGTACACTTGAACTTCAGATCTGCCTCATTTTTTAGCCCACGCCATAAAATGAGGTTGTAAAAAGGATAGACAGTATAGATATAACACATACATATTATTTTTAATAGTTCCGAATGTTGATTGGTATACCTATTCAATGGTCAATAAACTAAACAAACACACTAAGCAGTTATGATTGTCCAATGATATCGGGACAATTTTTGTCACATCTAATGGTTATATTTTTTTAGTCCCATACCACCTAATTCCATATAATATCATGTACCAAACACATCCTTTAGCTTCCCACCGTAGAAAGTATATGATACTCAGCCATTTAGAAATGATACGCATGCCATGTATTGATTCAAATGAAAATCGTGTATGCCGTATCTTTAATTATTTAATTGAAGATTAATAACTTTGATTCGTAGACACTTGTCTTTTAAAACTAAGAACATTAGCCATTTAATTATAAACCGTCCAACAAAGGTTCACCACAATCTGATACTTAATAAATTAATAAGCGTAATTTATGTATCATGATACACTGAACTTGCAAAAAGAATTCGGACGGTCCAATTTGAACCACTTATACGGAAAGTGTATAATATTCAGGCAATTCCAAATGCCTGTGAATCGTCATTCATACTCTGCCAGAGTATCAGAGTTTTTCTCTTCCGATGAGGGCGTTTTGGTCATTTTGGGGAAAGTACGGACATGCTTTGGGACCGTTTTACATCTGAGGTTCGGATCTGAGAAAGAAGAGAAGAGAAGAGAAGATCCCCGGATTCCCGTCATCTCTTCGAAGACGAGCCACGAACAGAGCTCTCTCTCTCTTCTTCATACAGAGAAACGTCTTGGACAGCGATCCGGGCCGTTCGTGTCTGTCTATATATAGGAAGAGCAGCGCTGGAAAAAGAACCATGACTGGAAGAGAAATCCTCCACAAGATGACGGTACGGCCTCTGCCCTTCTCTCCCCCACTTTCGATCTTTTTTTTTTTTTTTTTCTGTGTATCGATGATCCTAACCGTTGATCTATCCGGCTCCACGCCAGGGCTGTCAAGGGGCCGGGCCTGGGGTTGGTCTTGCCCAAGATTTTTAACTGTTTCGGGCCTGGCCGTCGGGCCGGCCCTATTCAAAAATCTGATTGTTCAGGCCCGAGCCCGGGCCATTGACATCCCTACTCCACGTTGGTTTGCTGGTGGCTCGAAAATTATCCAGATCGGAGTATCCCAGCCCCTTCGATAAGTGGCCTAGAAATATACGGTTAGGATCATAAGTGGCCACGATGCGCATTCAGTGGGAAGTGGTCCGCCGTTGAGAGGGAGAGATCTTGTGGTCTCCTTTGGGTGCAGATTGGGTATTATCGCCACCAGAACCTAGCTCGAGACGGACGGTCCTGGCAGGGGGTCTGTGCGGTCCACAGTGATGTATGTGTTTGACCTACGCCGTCCATCCATTTTGACAGGTCATTTTAGGGCATGAGCCCAAAGTCAGATGGTTGGTTTGAGTGGACCACACGGTCCACACCACAGGAAGCAGTGGTGACAATGATGCCCACCGTTGAAACCTTCCTAGGGCCCACCGTGATGTTTATTTGCCATCCAACCTCTCCATAAGGTCACACAGACCTGGATGAAGGGACAACATAAATATCAGCTTGATCCAAAACTTCTGTGGCCCACAAGAGGTTTTCAACTGTAGGTGTTCAATCCTCACTGTTTCCTGTGGTGTGGTCCACTAAAGCCTTTAATCTGTCTGCTTTTTGGGCTCATGGCTTAAAATGATCTGTAAAAATGGATGGACAGACAGCATGGATTAAACACATACATCAAGGAGGGCCCCACAAAGCCCCTGACAGGACTGTCGTCTCTAGCTTGGTCCTGGTGGGGTAGTACCAAATCTGCGCCTGTCTCCCTTGGGACATGCGGGGCCCATGGATTGGTGATCCAGGCCATTGATTGATCTGTATCGACAACTGCCATTACAAACCTGTTTTTTTGGGAACATTGATAATTTTATTCATAGAAAGCTGCAACCAAAAGAATAGAAGAGATCCAAAATCAAGACAAAAAGAAAGATTACAATTCAAGCCAACACCCCGGAAACTGATTAATACCCATAACATATGCTTCACACTCGACGCTCGCCCTTTCCGGTTCCTAAAGCATCAATCATTCCTTAATAACCATTGGAACCAAATACCTGTTAATAAACTTAAATGCCATACATTTTACCCAAAATAGCCTCACCAATGGCACATAAAAAAGAAACTATCTATCGAGCTTGGCGCCACCCATGCTATTCCAAACAAATTGAAGAAACTCCCCACATTCTCTTCGGAAACAAACAGTGTATAAATAAATGATCTACTGACACCTCATCTTGATAGCACATCAAACATACATTCGAACGGATCATCTTTCTTTTGTGAAGAATAACTGTTAAAACCTTCTTTCTTCCCACTAGCTAAGCAAGCACTGCAACCTTTGTTGGATTGCCATATTGCCATCCAAAAACTATTGAACCAACCCCTTCATTGTTGCATTCTCCACTTAACAATCTCTAAAACAATTTCACTAAGAGTTTCTCAGACTTATCTTTTAACCATTTAATTGAATCTGGTTCCGTTACCACCGGCTTCACTTAAGACGACAACTCGAGCAAACCTATAAGTTCTTCAATCTCCTCCTCCACTAATCTCCTTCTACATGACGGAGCCCAAACCACCTTCTCTCCTTCAATAGAAAAACGTCTATACACCCTCAGATCTACATCTACTGCAATCATCGCTAATCGTGGAAATGTTTCACACAAATTTTGATCCCCCAACCAAATATCCTCCCAAAACCTAATGATCTTCTCATCTCCCAACTCGAAACCTATCCCTTCTCACACTTTTCTTTTTTATTGACGCCACCGACTTCCAAAGATACAACGCCCTATATAACGATGACGGCCTAGTCCACCCACCTCTTTCATCTTCGCCAATCTTCCTAACTACCAAGTACCAACCACCCTTCTTGTTATTGACCCTTCTTCCACCCCAAACCTCCAAACTCATTTTCCTAAAAATTGTTAAATTCATAACCTCCTAACAATTTGAAAAAAAAAGAAGAAGAGAGAGAGAGGCTTGGAACATGCTTGTAAAAGAGTGGGCCACTACGGACATCATTTGCGTATCCTGGTGAATGTTATGATCCCCAGTGGTTTAAGGAGCCTAGCTTGATGCATTTCATCAGTCCTATAACATTTGGCATATTGGATAGTTCTTATTAGGATGGTACTATTGACATCTCGTTGTGAAAAATAAGTTTGCAATTGGGTTTAGTAATTTCGGGGACAATGAATCCTTGTTTTATTTTGTTTCTATAACATTGGCATTACTCATCCATCAACCAAATTTTTGCTCTCATGGTACATTTGTTGATCCTTCTTCAATTATTGAAATCCAATCCATTTACCTTTTTGGCAAGCAGAATAGAAAGGCATATTCTCTTGGAAATTAGATTATTACACTTATATTATATTTGTAGGTTTGATCTCACACTTGGCAATATTCCTATCCAGATCAAACTATTGTTGCATGTACATCACACGTGGGAAAGAGGAAGAATTTAGAATCACCTATTTATTCACAGTGAAGTTGTCCTGGTGGTCTGGAATTATTTCTTCTACCTTTTTTGTGATTCTTGGGTTCTCTATCCGGAAGGTTTTGGATCAAAATTCCATATGCTATAATGTGGTCAATTTTGGAAAGAAAGAAATGGCGTTAAAAAAAGAAGGAGATAAAGGGGTTCCTTTAGGGATGCATAAAAGGAATATCCAAGCTATGTTTCTAGAGTGGTTGTGTCTAATTCAGCCTACAATAGTCTTGAGGCCCAAGATTCTCCCTCCCTTCAGAACTCATGTGTGGAGTCATTCTTGGTGGAAGCTCTGGAAGCTTATTGTATGTTTTGTTTTCTTGTTTTGATTTGGTAGATGTGACTTCTCGTTGTCCGTGCTTTTCTTTTTGATGTGGTTTTTTTTTTTTTAAATTTTTTAATTTTTTTTAAAAATTTTTTATAATTGCAATGCACCTTGGAAGATTTAGGGACTTGCCTCAAATGGTTCTAAGCTTGGTCAGATCTCTTTTTGTCCTACAAATCACAAGGTTTCTTCGTTTCCTACCTCTGTCTGCAAGATACTTTTCCTTCATTGAAGGGCTAGCCTAAGTTCTCCCCAATGGAGGGGGACCAAAAACTGCATTGATGGTTAATAGTCCCCATTCACATGCATCCTTGGGGATTCAGCAGAATTATAACGCCTGAAAAAATCATCTGGGGGGATCTGATCATCTGAGTTGCAATTTGAAGTTGGTGCCTAGAATATGAACTCTGGCTGCCACAAGTTCAACTTGCCCAAAGAGTCTATGGCCAGAATCACACAACTATTCAATCACTCAACTAAAAGGGATAGGTGGAAGGACTGTCAAGGTTGAAGAAGAACATGGAAAATCAATGGTGATGAAGAGAGACTAGGAAAGGCTCTAGCTCGAGTCTATCTTGATAATCACATTCTTTGACTCTTTAAATGGAATCATGATATTGGAATCAAGCTAGATATGCTGCGAGTCCAAGGCCGTTCTAAGATGGATGACTTAAATTGGAGAAGGTTTCAATGCAACATGATGACCAATCATACTAAGGTGAAATTGGTCTACACAAAGTTCCTCTCTTTGCTCCTTCATGGTAGGTAGCTTGTGAAACAATCTCATCGGGAAAGTTGAAAAAGTATTCGAGGAGTCTTTCGGGCTGAGATTTTACAGACATTGGCAAAACTTGCCACAATGTTTCTAGTCAATTACTGATCTACCAAATAAATTTATACGTTACGACATGGGTTGTTTATACAAGGATGATGAATAAAGGATAACCTATGTTGCAAGTTCAACATGAGCTTGCTTTCGAAGTCTTAAGCTAGAAATGTATGATACCACGTGCTAGGTATAGTGGTTGAGTGGTGGCCTAATGACCCATCCCCCGTATGCTACAGAACCAAACCTTCATGTGGGGAGAGATTATCAAGATAAGTCGGTGCAAGTTCCCCTTAAACATCTATCTGTTTTCAGTAAGTTGCAGACTATTGTGGTTGAGAATTACCCAATGACTAGTCCTATCATATGACCATCTGAATTTACCACTGCACCGCCAGCTGTAGTTTCAAGCATTGCTAGTAAGTATCTTTCTTTAGCATATGGGACACCTGAACCATAGGCCATTTCAACCATGCTTGCTATCACTCCAGAGTAAACAGATGGATAGAGACCTGTATAAAAACAATTAGAGAGAGAGAGAGAGAGAGAGAGAGAGAGAGAGAGAGAGAGGCAACAAAGATGGTTTTTCCACAAGAAGTTTGATCATTTCAAAAAAGGGAGACCTCCCCTCTGTTTTGGATTATTGCAGGTGCCTAGCAAATGATGACAATACACTTGTGATAAGAGTTCATTTTCCTTACATGTGGGGCCCATCATTATATATAAAATGGTATATATTAGATCAGCCATAGAAAACTTGTAGGGTCGTTCCAAAAATATTATTGGATCAGCCATAGGCAAACAAGCTTGCGTATTTTAATCTTATACATACATTTAAATGGCTTTTATTAGATATGTGGTCATGTTTGTAATATCCATTTTATTCATGATCCAATTAGAAGTGTTGTGTCGGTCCCAATTCAATCTTGTAGTAGCCAAAGATGGGAGCGACGATTATATTACGGTTTCGGCTGCTGTTGCAGCTGTACCGTCTTTTAGCAAGAAGAGATTTTTTATTTACATAAAAGCTGGTGTTTATCATGAGAACGTAAAGATTGGTAAGAATAAGAAAAACATTGCATTTGTCGGATATGGTTTTCGAAAAACAATCATCACCGCCAATAGAAGTACTGGCCCCGAATGGAACACCTATGAAAGTGCCCACTGTTGATAATTCTTCTCTATCTCACCTTCATAGACTAAATGCATTTTCTTTAAATGCGGGATTATTCTTCACAATGAAACGTGAAAAGTTTTTTATTTTTTATTTTTACTTATGATTTTATTCAGGAGTGTGTTCTTTATTTATTTATTTTAGCCAATGATATTCTTGCATATACTTTTTTATTCCTGAGAAATGATGCAGTTGCTGTTTGTGCACATGTGTTATTGTTGCTGTTTGCAATTATTGATTGCTGGAGAGTTTTTGCTAATTGAATGTTGGTAGTGGTTTCTTTGATGGTGCCTAGTTTGAAAGTGATCTACGTCCAAATCTCATACACGTTTGCCATGTCCATTTGTTCGCAATGAGGGACAGAGACTGAGGCCTAAAAAAGAAGCCAATATCGATCCATTGATCTAGGTCCAACTTGAGATCCAAAAAGAGGCTTTTTGGATCTCAAAAGATCAAGGTCGGGGGTCCAACTTGAGATCCAAAAAGAGGCTTTTTGGATCTCAGAATATCAAGGTCGAGGGTTCAACCTGAGATCCAAAAAGAGGCTTTTTGGATCTCAGAAGATCAAGGTTGGGGGTCCAACCTGAGATCCAAAAAGAGGCCTTTTGGATCTCAGAAGATCAAGGTCGGGGGTCCAACCTGAGATCCAAAAAGAGGCTTTTTGGATCTCAGAAGATCAAGGTTGGGGGTAGATTTGGACGTAGAATAATCAGATTGCTTTGATTGCGAGAACAACAGCTGGATCATAGTTGTTGTCGCATAGAGAATAAAGCGATTCGAGATCATCGTCTGGTTGAGGAAGGAGAGCAAAAGCCTTCTCGATCTACTTGGCATATTTAGGCTTGTGTTGCCAGGGACATTGTTTGGCAAAATGACCCTTTTGGTGGCAGAGGTAACACTTGTCAGAAGTCTTGCGACGGAAAGGCTTCTTCTTGAGAAAACGCCATTTTCGTATCTTTTTGAACTTCTTTTGATGAGGGCGTGAATCTTCATGCTTGAAATAGCGTTTCTTGGAGAAGTGATGTTTCTTCTTACTGAAAGAACAGTCGCAGGATTTCTTATCTTTGCACTTGATAGTGAGGCAGGGCTTCTCACAAGCCGAACCTAGTCGAGTGTTCATTTTCTCCGCACGCTTCAAGAATTTGTGCTGATTGCACAACTTTTGAACAGCAAGTTGCGATGTCTGATGTATTTGGCCAAGTGTAACTGTCTGCAAGTGGGGATTCTTCTGTTCGAGAAGCTTTTTGGTTTCATCCCCAAGGGGATCAGGGAGAGAGTTCAGATAGACCTGTTTGAGGTTGATATCATCCTTGCCACCGATGAAGTAAAACCTCTTTGACATCTTCGCATAGTGTCTATCGAGATCAGCTTTCTCAAACGAGCAAACTTTCATCTATAGATACTCTTCTCTGGCAGTGTTGATATGAGAGGCTAATTCACCAATGAATTCGAGATACATGAACGCGATGAAGGTATCGATGTTCTCCTCCTGTAACAACTGCGTCTGATGATAATCGATTAATCGGTGAGAACGTTCCACCATTCTCGGAGCATTCCACTGAAACGAGCAACGACCTTTTCACATGTACGTCGTGCTGTGGCACCTAGAGTATGTATCTCAGCTTTCATCCATGCATAGATATCCATGAGGTGCATCTGCCATTCATGAGGTGGAATATCGTCGAGAGTGAAGAGCTTCTTGTTGTCATTCTCGGGAACCACAACTCTGGGAACTTGCCAAGGAGGTTCTCTATCATCTTCAAGGTCACTGAAAGCCTCCTCAACATGAGGATCCGGAGGCGGAGCCGGAGGCTGAGCAGTACTTTGTGGTTGCTGCATAAATGAATCCCGGATGTCTATATCAGCATCAGAATCAGTATCGGATGAGACATCGGAAGAGGCTGGAGAGACGGACATCAGTGCTTGAGCCTTGAGAAATGAAGCTATAGGATTCAGCAGTTCTGAAGTCATGAACTCAGCAGCAGGGATTGAAGAGGCCATCATGTCTGGGGGCATAAAAGGATTATCATCCTCAATAGGTTGTTTTCCCCTGGAGGAGGATGGAAGGGATCACTTTCAAATTGGGCACCATCGAAGAAACCACTATTAGCATCAATTATCAAAACTCTCCAAAGAATCGAATTGCAAAACAACAACAAGAATAAAAAAAAAAAAAAAAAAATCATAAGTAGAAAAAAAGAACTTTTCACGTTTCATTGTTAAGAATAATCCCGCATTGAAAGAAAATGCATTTAATCTATAAAGGCGAGATAGAGAAGAATTACTAACAGTGATACTTTCACAGGTGTTCCATCTGGAGCTAGTGCTTTTGTTGGCAGTGATGATTGTTTTTCGAAGACCATCTCCGACAAATGCAATGTTTATCTTATTCTTACCAATCTTCACATTCTCATGATAAATACTAGCTTTTATGTAAATAAAAAATCTCTTCTTGCTAAAAGATGGTGCAGTTGCAACAGCAACTGAAATCGTAGTATGATCGCCACTCCCATCTTTGGCTACTACAAGATTGAATTGGGACCGACACAACACCTCTAATTGGATCAAGAATAAAATGGATATTACAAACATGACTATAGATCTAATAAAAGCCATTTAAATATATGTATAAGATGAAAATACGCAAGCTTGTTTGCTTATGGCTGATCCAATATATGCCATTTTATATATAATGATGGGTGTGTGTGTGTGTGTATGTATTATCAACGTGGTAACTCCATGAAAATGGGACACCCCAAAAATCAGGGTTATCCGACCATTAGCCACAATGCGAGTTTGGCAGTTTTTGGGTGGTTGTCCATTGTTTTCTATGGGGTGACCCACATGGTGATTGGATCAGCCTGATTTTTTTGGGCATCTAATATTTTTGGAGCGACCCTGCAAGATGTGTTGGGAAAATGTGAGGCCCACCTGATGACCAGATGAGCCTGATTTCTAGAACAAGCAATATACAGTGGACTGCACCAGACAAATGGTCCCATTCTTGTACACATCCCACATTACATGTTTGGGGAGAATAAAATTTTGATCACTACTGGCTCTGATCAAGATACCAATGAGATGAGCATGCTTGCTGAAAACCGGTCCACCTTCTATCCCTGATGTATTATAAATCAAAATGATGAATGAGAAACGAGTACTATGGTCTGAATTCAGGATGATAGTGAGATAAAGGAAGAGCAATGTGTCATTATCTCACCAGGGAACCACCGTATATCTGACATCAGCAATGAACTTTTGTGAGAACCTGGAGGAAAGCAGTTTGAGACAGCTCCAACAGATACACTGATTCAAGCAACAAAGGATCAAATAATGGAAATTTAGAGCACAGCCATATTAGTATTAGAATAAAAGAGGGAATGTCTCCTGGAGAGGGACTCAATAAGATTCCTTGACATTTTTATGGTTTACTGAAAATGTAAATATTTCAAAGAATACTAAGTTTCCAAGGGTTCATGGTGTATGTTGTTTGCAGATTACATTGTTTTGATTGACAATACGAGGTAGAGCGTAAAAACAGCTAGTTTATGGAGGGGTGCTTTAGAATCTAAAGGATTTAAAATTAGTCAAATTGAAACAGAATATGTGGAGTGCAATTTTAGCAACAATAGCGGAGTGGAAATGAGTAACTAATTAAAATTGTTGACCAAGAAATTTCCAAAAATGACCACTTTCGATATCTTGGGTCGATAGTTCATTCCAGTCGGGCTTCTCACCAGAGAATCCCTTCATTCCATTCACCTTAAAGAACCTACTGGACTTGCTAAGGTGCCATTAGTGATCTCTTTTTAAAAGATTAGTCTTTAAACGAACATGAGAGTAGAGAGATCGAGATGCTGCCTATAGAAATCAAGCTGAGTGGAAGAAATGGAAATATGCGTAGTGTTTTATGTAATCATTGTATACCACTCGAATTGAAATAGAGAATTTATAGGATAGCTTATAACTATAACAGCAACCATGCTTTAGGGAAAATGTTGGGCAGTTAATGAATAACATATGCACATGATGAGTGTAGCTTCTTCTTTTTTCTTTTATTTTTTTCACAGACTCAACCCTCCCCCACACACTCACGCACACTCGCACTACAAGGGGTGCTTGAACTTGTGACCTCGTGTTGAAACTCTACAGAGTCTACCACTAAGGCGCAGCAACAGGTGCTGCAATGTTGAGTGTATCTGAAATGAGGATGTTGAGTTGGATTAGTGGCACAAGAAGGACAGAATTAGAGATGAATGTATTTGAGGCATGGTGTGCTCTAACGGCCATTACGGGGCCATAAAGGCCATTATATATAAAGGTAACAGTGGCAACTGTTACACGTTATGGGGTTGTAACAGCCGTAACATCTGTTATGAAAAAAAATGACCCATAACAGCCGGTACAACCCTTGTAATGGCCCATTACACCCCTCGTAAAGGTTGTAATGGCTGGTCACACCCCTTGCAAAGACTGTAACAGCCCCAAAACGATTCATTACAGGGCCGATATAGGTTTTTTTAAAATACTTTTTTAATTAAAAAAAGAGACTGTAACAGCCATTACAACCCATATTCTAAGGTAATGGTGGTGGTCGTTACGGCCACCGTTACCGTTACAAAATACCATGATTTGAGGAAACTAAGGAGTACTACCAAGGTAAAAAGATGAGGGAAAGTAGATTTAGATGGTTTGATCATGTGCAATAAAGTCAGAGACCAAGAACTGTACTAGTTAGGAGTGAGTTGGTACAAGTTGAAGTCTCTAAAGGACGTGGGTGAAGCAGGAAAAGACTTGATGACCTATGGTCTAACTAAAGTTACGACCCTTGATAGAGTGAAATATTGGAACAAAATTCATGTAGTTGAGTCCAATTAATTGGTATAAGGCTTAGATGATGATTAAGTTTATAATAGTGTATTTGGTAGCACCAAATTTCCTGAACTTTTTCACCAAATTAGACTTGATTAATTAAGAAATTTCATGATATTTGGTGCAACCAAATGCACCCTAAACCAGTGAAAAATATAATGATACTAAGAAAGCAAGACTAGACCATGTTACATAGAAATGAATTCAACTATAGTAAGAACATAACATGCCACATTAGAATGAATTTGGACAAATTGGTTTCAGGCAGAGACACCAAGTGCTATTTCATTTCTCATACCATTTGGGACATGCCAAAGCAAAGAGGTCTTTTCCATCAAATTAGCACACCATTATGCTCATTCCTTGTATTCCAAGAAAGGAACTCAACCTGAAGCTACTAAGAAATGATTACATAACAGCCGTAATGGTAATGGTAGTAGCCGTTACACGATACAATGATGCAACATCATGTCCCCAAAAAACAGTCACGTAATGGCCGTTATGGCCAGAGCTATACACAAACCGAGTTAGCTCGGTTAGCTCACTCGACTTGAAAAAGCTCGATTCGAAATTGAGTTCGAGCCGAGTTGAGCTGATTTTTCGAGCTCGAAAAAATTTCGAGCCGAGTTCGAGCTTGCCCGAGCTCGACTCGAAAAAGCTCAATTCGAAATTGAGTTCGAGCTGAGTTGAGCTGATTTTCTTGCGCTCGAAAAAATTTTGAGGTGAGTTTGAGCTTGCCCGAGCTCGACTCGACTCATATCGAACTCCAACTCGAATCGAACCAGTTCGGTGACTCGGTTATTTTGATATTGATGTTGCTTACTAAATGTTTGATGAAATAACTCAACAAAGTGATGACCGGTAGTGAGGAAGGCATGGATATGAAACAAATACCCTTGTATCTTAATTTTGATGTTGCCTACCGAGTGTTTGATGAAGTACTCTTAAACTGTTGTTTTACATACCTTAATAAATTGAAGGTGCACTCCATGTGTTTGAGAAAATGCCACACAGGCTCAAACTTGGCTCGAACTGGCCCGAGTTGCTGACCGAACCGAGCCGAGTTGAGTTTGAGCTGGGGTTAGCTAGTGGCCGAGTTGAGTCGAGTCGGGTTGTGCCAAGATCGACTCGGTTTGACTCGTTTACACCCCTAGTTGCGGGCCTTACAGGCCATAACAGTAAAAAATGGGTAGATTTTTTTTTATATAAAAAATAAAGGGTGGCATTTTGCTTCGACTCTCCACATCTCTCTGTATTTTTTTTTTTTTCTTTGTACTCATTGCATGGTTATTTCAATTGCTTTCAACTTTTTTTTGAAGACTAAAACTTGAAATCAATAACACTTTGAGAGATCGAAGCTCGAGTGGGTACTGGGCCATTTTTGGAATTTTCGAAATAAAGGTTAGTACTTTTTTGTGATTTTTTTTACTGAATTGATGAAAACAAAGGAGGAAAAACCAAATGACATAATCTTGCTAAAATTTATGTCGATTTGGTATTCCATTTTTTATTTTTCATTTGTTTTTTTGGAAAATTGACTGCTTAATGAAATAAAATGAAATAAAAAGTTGATTTTTTTTCGATTTTGAATTCTTATAGTTACAATGCATGTAGAATGGTAGAATGCAACATAATATGCAATTGATCTGATCTTTTCATACTTTTTCCATTTTTTCATTTACTTTTTTCGCACCAATTTTTGGTGATTTTGGAAAAATACAAAAAAGAAAAGAAAAGGAAAAAGTTTTTTTTTTTCGATTTTAAAGTTTGATAGTTGCAATGCATGTATAATGGTTGAATGAAACATAACACAATAGATATGATCTTTTTATGATTCTTATTTTTTATTTTTATATTTTCACACCTATTTTTGGAGATACAGAAAAAATAAAAAAAAGTTTTTCTTTTTGATTTCAAAGTCTGATGTTTTTTTAATTTTAAATTTTTTTTTTTTTTTTTTTTTTTAAAAACACACACACACACACACACACACACACACACACACACACACACTGTAGTGGAGTTTCACCACCTATGGGAACTCAAACCCAAGACCTCGTGTTGCCCGCCTCACCATATAACCTTCTGCACATCATGAGGCTGATCAGCATCGACGGACTAGACGAGGCCACATGTACGAGTGAACTGAGTCATGTTATGATTAATCATGGAGAGGCTGGCGATATAATGAGTCATATGGGTATGGCCAATATATAGAACCTATTGATGTGCATTCATGTTAGACTAGTCCTATTCAAGCATATGGTTAATATATGGTATATAAATATCCAGATCCAGATCCAAGCTCCACATTGTCCCAGTCCCAGTCTTAGCATGAGCAGTACCAGGGCGAGGGGCGACGGTATAGGTACTTATTCTTACCAGGCTCAGTACAAGCAATACTATGGGGAATATGGGTCATCATTTGACAATTATTCTTACCCGGATTCCTAGTAGCAAATGCCTAGTGGTAGTGAGGATTAATGTCTGTCATCTTCGAGATTCCTTGGTATGGTCTTTCCCGCAAAATCTAATTACTATAGATATGCACCTCCTGCTCCACAGCAATGGCCGCATCAGGAATATGATGATGTAAAGGTTAATTAACCATATGAAGCCATATTTTCTTTTTGGTGGTGATTAGAGTACTTGACCGGGGTTGGTGGTGTGTGTGATTGACACATGGTGTACTGTAATCTGTAAACTATCATTTTATAATATTTTTCATTTTTTCTATTTATAACACATTGTTCATTCTCCTATCCATTAACTTAATGTGTTACTCATACAGTATCTTTATATTACATCCATCATTGTCTCATTGATGCTCAAATTACTTAGAAAATAGAATAAAGAAAATTTGCAGGCAATTGAAGACTGTCAGGTTCATAAAATCAATAGACAAGCTGAGGCAACATTCTTACCATGGGTTGGACTGTTCCACTATAATAAATATGTTAAAAAAAGAAAATATATATTTGCAGTCCTCTAATTAAATGGATTTTCCCCTTTTTTTTTTTTTGAAAATTTATGACAAAACCAAAAATAAAATCAACCGTTACGGGGGCCATTTTGGGGGCCGTTACCCATAATGATAAAGGCAGTGACAGTTACAGACTCCATTACCGTTAGGGAATACCTTGCTCGACGGTCATTTGGTGAATGCTCAATACCCCGTTGGAATCTAAGAATTCCCCCACAAATAAATAATCACACATCAGTGAAAGGGAGCCGAACTTCATCAGCACATCATAATTCTTCAAAAGGATAATTGTCCCCTCCTTGATTGAAGGGTTTCAAGATTACTAACAACTTTTGGCGACAAAACTAGATACTCCAGAGGCATTTGTCATACACTACATATTCAAACAACTTCTATGATGTGCAGGAACAAGATCCACTTGGCCATCATACTATATCAAACATTCCCTAGATCCTAACATTTCAGGCTAGACTAGGTATAAAGGAGAATTGATCACCTACAGGTAGCAGAATGACTTCTTGTGGAACCATCATTGTTCAGATTATCCTCGATATTATCCATATCTCCAGCTCGACAATAACACTGGCAGCAATACCGATAATACTGGTAGTCTAAAAAATTCCAAGTATTGGCGATGTATTGCTAAGTATTGCCAATGTATCAATATCGTCAATGTATCGCCAATATTTTCGACTGTGTAAATTCCAGTTGTCATTTGTATCACCAATATATCAATATCGCTAATATTTTCGACTATGTAAATTTCAGGTGTCGCTTGTAACACCAGGTGATATAGAGATCACAATCTTTCATTTCCTTTCCGGTTGTCGATGATTTCTCGGGAAAGTATCATGTGTTGTTGATATTCTAAAATATCGATGGATGTTTGGATGGAAGGTTAAATGCTTGGATGGGTAGATGGATAGATGGGATGGGATGGTTGGACTAGATTCTTATGACAACACAGCTTTTAGGCCCCCACTAAATGGATACTTATTATGTATACATTCTTTTTGC
This sequence comes from Magnolia changhungtana, assembly GCA_030180095.1. Classification (NCBI taxonomy): domain Eukaryota; kingdom Viridiplantae; phylum Streptophyta; class Magnoliopsida; order Magnoliales; family Magnoliaceae; genus Magnolia; species Magnolia changhungtana. Next base: position 619,748 of record JASAUF010000224.1, on the reverse strand, counting down.
AATTCTTTTATTCTTAAATATGCAAATATGTGTATTTTAGCATCTTCTGAAGTTTCACTAAAAAATTCCCCCATGCTTCACCAATGTTTCCCTGCATTTGCAGTTATCGACAGTATCAATATTATTTCCGTATCCCCAGTCGACAAAACTTGCAGCGATAACGATACTTCAAACATTGGGCACCATAAACATCTTTCCCATCAACATGCCAGTCGCATTGAAAATAAGTATTAGGAAAAACGATAGGCCCCACCACAAAGAACTCTTCTTGAAAATCAAGTTGATTTGACCACTAGGTGGGCCACACCTGTATGTTGAGTTAAACCATTTGTTATCCATTGATATTATATCGATACTTCGAACATTGGGTACCATAACATCTTTCCCATCAACATGCCACTTGCATTGAAAATCAGTACTAGGAAAAACAATAAGCCCCACCACAAAGATCACTCTTCTGGAAAATCAAGTTGATTTGACCACTAGGTGGGCCACACCTGTATGTTGAGTTAAACCATTTGTTATCCATTGATCCCAGTGGTGTTGCTGACCCAATGAGCAGATAGACCTGATTTTTGTGCAAGGCAATGTTCATGGTGAGGCATACAGTTTTAGTGGTGCTGATATCTGATACAAGTGGTATGTTGGCAGGAAAGGTGGTACAACACCACAAGTTGGGGTACCTTGCCCATAGGTGACCAGTTTTCAGTATTAATACCAACAACTTGAGCCCTAAACTATAGTTCATTCTCGCACTCGTTTCCCACAAAATATAGATTAACCCCATGCGGCTCAAGCCATCAAAGCAGATAAAAGATAGAGAAAGAAAAGAAAAGTATGTAACTCAAATCAGTCATGCAATGCCAAAAACACAAATTCAAATATGAGGATGAATCTACAAGAATAAAGTTCCTCACAATTTTACTGACTAAAAATCTGATGCATGTGTAATGATCAATCTATTTTGCAAACCGGTTTTGCACATGGAATCGTTCGGAACCAACACACAGGGTCATATTACCCTGCAACGTCTCTGTTTCAGGCTGTTTTGGGCCTGATACAGCCGAATCATTCATGGACGATAGTGGTAGCATTGGGTGATGTATTCCGGTATCGAATGATGACAAGTCAAACCTTGCGATCTACAAGGCAAAGGTACTGGGTGACATCACCTGTTCAAGAAGTGCAATGGTGACTGAATACCAGCAGGAGAACACATTAATACAAGCAGGTCCCCTCTCTTATTTGGTTGTGATACAGTTATATTTGGAAGATCCTGAATAATCACAACACAACTGTTATGCTAACGAACATAATACTAGAGAGAGAGAGACTACGGAAATCAATGTCTATGGAACCTACAACCTTTAGTTTGATGGCAAAGTCTAGGAAATCAATTTTACTTTTGAATTTAGTTCAGAAACTTCAAGAAAAGCAATTCTAGTCATTGAAAAGCAATTCTGTCAGTCTTTGCCTGCCCGATTCATTCAGTGCAAAATACCCCCTACTTTCAACCAAAGATTGGTTGTCTTTTTCATCCTGAACAAGGTGCAAATGTAAACTCAAATGAAATCCAGGAATTCAGACATCTTAGTAAAAAGAATGACAGATTCCTTCCAAGGCATTACTTTCTCCACCATGATTCCCAATGCACAAGAGGTAAGTGTGGTGTGAGTGATACAAGATTATGAATATCAAGTTCAAGATGTACCATGCTGTTTTTCTTCATTGATTTATACCTCTACTCAAGCTTTATTGCATGAAGAATATCTAACAAGAAGCCCATGATTAACATCCTATGTTGTACAGGTATTGGCATTGGGTATGGGTGTGTCTCAGTGCTAGACTCACTTGACCCCAAATCACAGGGAATGGGATACAATTATATATGGAAGATATTAGTATCTTTGAAGATCACCTAATTCGAAGACTTTCTACATGAGCTAAGTTGACACCACCAGTGTGATAAATATCACCAAAATATTGTGGAAAATACATTTGAACAATATTACCATGATTATTGTGAGATTTTCAAAATATCAGTGGATTTTAAAATACTGCATTTTTATCTTGATGCTAACTCAAAAAAGGTAAAAATCTTAAAGAATTTGTTATATAAATACATTATGAAAATTTTAATTTATTTACTAATTTACAGTAAATATGTTTATCTTCAGCCAGATTTCCATGACAATATTCCATGAAAAAAACTCAAATTTTGAAAATCTCCCGGGATTATTTTTTTTTTGAAAGGCAACAAATTTCATTGGAACAAGCGCCAATATGGTGCAAAAGCTTACAAGTTACAACCCACTCAAATCTCCCAAGAAATTGCTGAGAACGAGATTTGTTACTCTGTACACTACAGAGTACCAAGTACCAACTGTGAGTAATGTAGTATATGACTACAACTTCCAACCAACTTATATAAAGAGCAGGCATGCCAGACATTTTGGTGGATTCAAAATTGTTGCGTACACATGGGACAAGGGATGAAGCCAAAGCATGTTAAACCAACAAAAAGTTTCAGAAAATAAAAAAAAAACAAAATAAAATAAAACATCAAATTTATTTTTTTTTTGAAAAAATCACATGTATGGGGTCCTACCGTTCTTCGAAGGTCATCCGTAAATGCATCAGCATAAGCTTCGAAGAGTGATTGGAGAGCAAGGGCGGATGCAGGAACATCAACCTATACAATAAAGATCACACTACAGTAAAATAATGGTGTCTTAACCATAATAAATAGAATCAGTTAAATACAGGAACATCAACCTATACAATAGAGATCGTGCTACAGTAAAATAATGGCGTGTGTTAACCATGATAAATAGAATCAGTTACATATCATTAATCAGATCGAGAATCGAAAACCGAGGTAAAATCATGTTACATCAAATTCATTGGTGAAATACATGTAGAACCAGAAATTTTAACAAAAACCCATAATGAGTTTCCCAAGATTTTGTGTAAACTTTTTTTTTTTTGAAAGATGAAAATTTTATTAATCAAACAGAAAAGAAGAACAAGGAAATCAAACCAAACCCAGGAAAAAAAAAAAAAAAAAAAGCTAAGATACAACAACATCCAACGCCATCGCTGGAGAGAGCCCACAGGAATCACGGAGCCCAATCCCAAAGAAATTGGAGAACCCTCAAGAACACCCCTGCCTCCGTTCTTCTCATATTGTGGAAGCAACGATCGTTATGTTCAGCCCAAATGGCCCATATAATGGCAAGAAGATTTGCTTAAGGTTTTCTTGTCATACCATCAAAGATGATACCACACAAAAAGCTAGCATTTGCGCCAAAGTTTTGTTATTTCACTATATACAAATATATTTTAAATTTTAAATTGATTCATTTAGATTGAATATTTTTTATTTTTCATTTTGGTAACGATTTCCCTGGTACCATCCCGAGATTTACATTAAAATCTGAACCTCTCCTGAGAAATTACTAAACCGACAAATTGTGGAGAAAAAGATTTGCCGCTATGACTATGAGCTTCAAATTCCTTCAATTATGCCGCAATTTGATCTCCAAACACTCTAAATTCAACAATAATCAAAGAAGCAACAAATAGGAGGATGAACACATGGAATTGCCCCATATGACTCGATGGCATCGCACCAAAGGTGTTTTCTAATGCATCAAACACTAGAATAGAAACCCATCACTGAAAAAAAGAAGCAAAAGGAACACATTTAAAAAAAAGAAAAAGAAGCGTCGATCTTTACTTCAGAGAGAGAGAGAGAGCACTGACGGCGCTCCTCGAACTTCTGTGAAGTGAAGCGAATTGACCGTGAAATGCATGGAAATGACCGAGTTGTATGATCGGTGGGGCTCGAAGACGAGAGCTGACGCTCCTCGAACTCCGAGTTATACGAACGGTTCAAAAGTTACATGGGCCCTACAGTTATGTATTTATTATATCTACAACGTTCATCCATATTTCGAGATCATTTTGGAGCATAATAATAAAAAAAAAAAATCATATCCAAAGATCAACTGGACCACACCACAAAGAGCAGCGGGAAAATTGATTTTCACAGTTAAAATTTTTGTAGGGCCCACCATAACATTTATTTTCCATCCAATCTATTCATAAGGTCACAAAGACCTGGATGAAGAGGATAAACAAATTTCATAATGATCCAAAACTTCTGTGACCCCTAAAAGGGTTTCAACGGTAGACGTTCAATCCTCCACAGCCTTTTATAGTGTGGTCCACTTGATAGCTAGATCTGTCTTATTTTTTCGTCTTAAGCCTTAATATGAGTTTGCCAAATAGATGGACGGTTTGGATATAACACATACCTCATAATAGGACCCATGAAAAGTGGTGGGTATTACAACAGCAAAAGATAAAATAAAATAAAATAATAATAATAAAAAATAAATAAACCAGGAACTTATGGCTACGATGTTTTCTTTAGCTATGGTTTATAACTGTAGCTATAACCGCAGCCCCTGCCATTTCAATATGCCCTTTTATATGTATAGAAGGTCTTTCGATTAATCGAAAAAGGTCTAGAACTGTCCAGCGAGTTTGCCTCAAAAATCCTGCAAGTTCACATCGTAGGTGATTTGACTAATAGCTACGGATTATAACCGTAGCCACAACTGTACTTGTGCCTGTCTATAAAATTTTTATTTTTATTTTTATTTTTTTACATGGAGAACTTTATTCTACCTACAATTTTCTCTAAGTACATATTTATATAAATATGTATATATAAGCATATAAAATTTTTTTTTTTCTCTTTTTTTTTTTTCATTTCTTTCTTTATTCATTTAACAAGAATATCTTCTAAACCAAAATTAGTTACTTGACATACCCTATATGATTTTGGGGTAGGAGAAGCTACTTTAGCCAACCAACCTGGTTATTTTGCAAGATTCCATCAGGTCTATGGTCGAAAATCCATTTCATTCACTTCGCGGTCAATTTCAATCAGTTCGCGATCAATTTCATTCATTTCATTTATTTTGCGATCAATTCCATGCATTTCATGATCAATCCCGGTGATTCCTTTTTGATTCACGGTCAATTCCCTTCACTTCACGGTCATTTCCATGCATTTCACGGTCATTTCCATGCATTTCACTGTCAATCCCGATGATTCCGTTTTGATTCACGGTTATTTCCATGCATTTCACGGTCAATTCCCTTCACTTCACGGTCATTTCCATGCATTTCACGGTCAATATGCTTCACTTCACAGTCATTTCCATGCATTTCACGGTCAATCTCGGTGATTCCGTTTTGATTCACGATCATTTCCATGCATTTCACGGTCAATTCCCTTCACTTCACGGTCATTTTCATGCATTTCACGATCAATTCGCTTCACTTCACGGTCATTTCCATGCATTTCACGGTTAATTCCCTTCACTTCACGGTCATTTCCATGCAATTCACAGTCAATTCTTTTCACTTCATGGTCATTTTCATGCGTTTCGCGGTCAATCCTGGCGATTCCGTTTTGATTCACGGTCATTTCCATGCATTTCACGGTCAATCCCTTCACTTCACGGTCATTCTCATGCATTTCACGGTCATTTCCCTACACTTCACGGCCAATCCCGACGATTCTGTTTTGATTCACGGTCATTTCCATGTATTTCATGGTCAATTCTCTTCACTTCATGGTCATTTCCATGCATTTCATGGTCAATTCGCTTCACTTCACGGTCATTTCCATGCACTTAATGATCAATCCTGGCGATTCCGTTTTGATTCACGGTCATTTCCATGCATTTAATGGTCAATTCCCTTCACTTCACTATCATTTTCATGCATTTCACGGTCATTTCCCTACACTTCATGGTCATTTCCATGCATTTCACGGTCAATCCCAACGATTCCGTTTCGATTCACGGTCATTTTCATGCATTTCACAGTCAATTCCCTTCACTTCACGGTCATTCCCATGCAGTTCACGGTCATTTTCCTGCACTTCACGGCCATTTCCATGCATTTCACGGTCAATCCCGGTGATTCTGTTTTGATTCACGGTCATTTCCATGCATTTCACGGTCAATTTCCTTCACTTCACGGTCATTTCCATGCATTTCACGGTCATTTTCATGCATTTCACGGTCAATTCGCTACACCTCATGGTCATTTCCATTCATTTCACGGTTAATCCCGGCGATTCCGTTTTGATTCACGGTCATTTCCATGCATTTCACGGTCAATTCCCTTCACTTCATGGTCATTTCCATGCATTTCACGGTCAATTTGCTTCACTTCACGGTCATTTTCATGCATTTCACGGTCAATCCCGGCGATTCCGTTTTGATTCACGATTATTACCATGCATTTCACGGTCAATTCCCTTCACTTCACGACCATTTCCATGCATTTCACGGTCATTTCCCTACACTTCACGGTCATTTCCATGCATTTCACGGTCAATCCCGGTGATTTCGTTTTGATTCACGGTCATTTCCATGCATTTCACGGTCAATTCCCTTCACTTCACGGTCATTTTCATGCATTTCACGGTCAATTCGCTTCACTTCACGGTCAATCCCGGTGATTTCGTTTTGATTCACGGTCTTTTCCATGCTTTTCACAGTCAATTCCCTTCACTTCACGGTCATTTCCATGTATTTCACGGTCATTTCCATGCATTTCACGGTCAATTTGCTTCATTTCACGGTCATTTCCATGCAATTCACAGTCAATTCTTTTCACTTCACGATCATTTCCATGCATTTCACGGTCAATTCGCTTCATTTCACAGTCATTTCCATGCAATTCACAGTCAATTCTTTTCACTTCATGGTCATTTCCATGCATTTCACGGTCAATCTTGACGTGAAATGCATGGAAATGACCGTGAAGTGAAGGGAATTGACCGTGAAATGCATGGAAATGACCGTGAAGTGAAGCGAATTGACCGTGAAATGCATGGAAATGACTGCGAAGTGAAGGGAATTGACCATGAAATGCATGGAAATGACTGCGAATCAAAATGGAATCGCTGGGATTGACCGTGAAATGCATGAAAATGATCGTGAAGTGAAGCGAATTGACCGTGGAATGCATGGAAATGACCGTGAAGTGAAGGGAATTGACTTTGAAATGCATGGAAATGACCGTGAATCAAAACGGAATCACCGGGATTGACCATGAAGTGCATGGAAATGACTGTGAAGTGAAGCGAATTGACCGTGAAATGCATAGAAATGACCGTGAAGTGAAGAGAATTGATCGTGAAATGCATGGAAATGACCGTAAATCAAAACGGAATCGCTGGGATTGACCGTGAAATGCATGGAAATGACCGTGAAATGCATGAAAATGACCGTGAAGTGAAAGGAATTGACCGTGAAATGCATGGAAATGATCGTGAATCAAAACGAAATCGCTGGGATTGACCGTGAAATGCATGGAAATGACCGTGAAGTGAAGCGAATTGACCGTGAAATGAAGGGAATACACCGTGAAATGCATGGAAATGAACGTGAATCAAAACGGAATTGCCGGGATTGACCGTGAAATGCATGAAAATGACCGTGAATCAAAACGGAATTGCCGGGATTGACTGTGAAATGCATGGAAATGACCGTGAAGTGTAGGGAAATAACCGTGAAATGTATAGAAATGACCGTGAAGTGAAGGGAATTGACTGTGAAATGCATGGAAATGACCATGAATCAAAACAGAATCGCCAGGATTGACTGTAAAATTCATGGAATTGATTGCAAAGTAAATGAAATGAATGAAATTGACCGTGAACTGATTGAAATTGACCGCAAAGTGAATGAAATGGATTTTCGACCATAGACCTGATAGAATCTTGAAAAATAACCTGGTTGGTTGGCTAAAGTAGCTTCTCCTACCCCAAAATCATATAGGGTATGTCAAGTAACTAATTTCGGTTTAGAAGATATTATTGTTAAATGAATAAAGAAAGAAATGGAAAAAAGAGAGAATTTTTTTTATATGCTTATATATCATATTTATATAAATATGTACTAGAGAAAATTGTAGGTAGAATAAAGTTCTCCATATAAAAAAATAAAAATAAAAAATAAAAAAATAATAAAAATAAAAATTCATAGACTGCCACTACAATTATGGCTACGGTTATAATCCGTAGCTATTGGTCAAATCACCTTCGATACATATCGAATACTCTTCTATTATGTATCGAAAATTGCAGAATTTTTTAGGCAAACTCGTTGGACAGTTCTGAACCTTTTTCGATTAATCGAAAGACCTTCAATACATATAAAAGGGCATATCAAAATGGTAGGGGCTATGACTATGGCTACGGTTATAATCCGTAGCTATAGAAAACACTGTAGCCCTAAGTTCCTGGTTTATTTATTATTATTATTATTATTATTATTTTATTTTATTTTTTGTTGTTGTAATCTCGACCGCTTTTTGTGGGTCCTATTATGAGGTATGTGTTATATCCAAACTGTCCATCTATTTGGCAAACTCGTATTAAGGCTTGAGATGAAAAATAAAACAGATTAGCTATCAAATGGACCACACTGTATAAGGCCGTGGAGGATTGGATGTCTACCATTGAAACCCTTTTAGTGGTCACAGAAGTTTTGGATCATTATGAAATTTGTTTTTCCTCTTCATTCAGGTCTTTGTGACCTTATGAATAGATTGGATGGAAAATAAATGTTATGGTGGGCCCTACAAAATTTTCAAAGGTGAAAATCAATTTTCCCACTGCTCTTTGTGGTGCGGTCCAGTTGATCTATGGATATGAATTTTTTTTTGATAATACTTCGAAATGATATCAAAATATGGATGAACGTTGTGGATATAATAAATACATAACTATATAGGGCCCACGTAACTTTGATATCTTTTGAACCGTTCGTACAACTCGGAGTTCGAGGAGCGTCAGCGGCCGATCCTCTTGCGGAAGGAAAAGCAGGAGCATTTTCGACCTTTGGCCAGCCGTCCGTACGTACAGGGCTTATTCTTGAAAGGTAAAAAGAGGTGGGCGTACAAATGTAAATGGGTAATAAATGGGTCGTACAGCTGAAAATATCTCATTACAATTCAAGCCAACACCCATGTAAATGGGTCATAAATGGGTCGTACAGCTGAAAATTTCTCATTACAATTCAAGCCAACACCCCGGAAACAAATTTATACCCATAACATGTGCTTCACACTCGACGCTCGCCCTTTCCGGTTCTTAAAGCATCAATCATTCCTTAATAACCATTGGAACCAAATACCTGTTGATAAACTTAAATGTCATACATTTTATGTTAGAAATTGATGTTTGGATAAAAATAAATGTACGAAAAATGATTTTACTAGGCTGAATCACGTATAAAATACGTTGTCCTTAAAGCGTGATTCGTTCCATTATCAATTGCTGATGGGTTATAGGCGAATTACTTCCAGGATAAGACAAGTCTTATCTGGATCCAGCGTGCAACAATCACGATGGGTCCACTATGGAACAGTTTTAACGCAACGGATCTATTCTGGTAGACTCAGACAGTAAAGATGTTCACAATATTTTATAATGAAGATTTGGATTGTATCTGATTTGATGAGAGAGATGATGTGTTGAGATGATGAAATCGGACTGGAATGGTCCAGTTTATATAGGCATTAGGTAGTGGACCGTTGCTAGATGGTTATCAATGGTTCAGAATGTTTAGATAACGTTTCTGACTGTTGATCATTAACTCCAGCCGTTTTTTGTCGTCAGATCAAAAGATCTGACCGTTGGATCATCATGGTCCGTCTGTTTTCGGACTGTTTGACTTTCAAGGCAGAGAGCCATTTTAAAAAATTGTTGAACGTTTCGGATTTATGATCCGACTATTCTCAGTCTCCTATAAAACTCAAACCATTTCAGACCCCACCGCACACAGGCACTGACCAGACCTATCGCACCGCGATCGCACCGTCTCCCGCCGGTTCGCGTAAGGTTGCGAGGGAGCGACCACTCTGCGACACGATGCGCACATGCGAAGTGCGCCATCTAGTGCTACTACAGCCATACTACCTACACCCGTGCCCGAGCTCGAGCGCGGGCACGCATGCGTGCATTCCAGTGTGTACCCGAGTATCATTTCCTCCAAAAACTCTGAGTAAGAATACTCTTTACAAGATCTCATATAAACCACAAAAATTTTCTTCACATTTCCAACGTGGGACAAAGCATACACACCGCACTTTTTAATTCAAAATTTTCAAAAAGCATTTTGGCAGAAATTCCCAAAATTTTGAAAAATTCAAATTTTCTTTTTATTTTTAAAAACCATAGATTTTCAACATTTTACCCAATATAGCCTCACCAATGGCAGATAAAAAAGAAACTATCTATCGAGCTTGGCGCCACCCATGCTATTCCAAACAAATTGAAAAAACTCTCCGCATTCTCTTCGGAAACAAACAGTGTATAAATAAATGATCCACCGACACCTCATCTTGATAGCACATCAAACACACATTCGAACGGATCATCTTTCTTTTGTGAAGAATAACTGTTAAAACCTTCTTTCTTCCCACTAGCTAAGCAAGCACCGCAACCTTTGTTGGATTGCCATATTGCCATCCAAAAACTATTGAACCAACCCCTTCATTGCTGGATTCTCCACTTAACAATCTCTAAAACAATTTTACTAAGAGTCTCTCAAACTTATCTTTTAACCATTTAATTGAATCTGGTTCCGATACCACTGGCTTCACTTAAGACGACAACTCGAGCAAAGCTATAAGATCTTCAATCTTCTCCTCCACTAAGCTCCTTCTACAGGACGGAGCCCAAACCACCTTCTCTCCTTCAATAGAAAAACGTCTATACACCCTTAGATCTACATCTACTGCAATCATCGCTAATTGTGGAAATGTTTCACACAAATTTGATCCCCGGGCCAAATATCCTCCCAAAATCTAATGATCTTCTCATCTCCCAACTCGAAACCTATCCCTTCTCACACTTTTCTTTTTTATCACGCCACCGACTTCCAAAGATATGACGCCCTATATAACGATGGCGGCCTAGTCCACCCACCTCTTTCATCTTCCCCAATCTTCCTAACTACCAACTTGTTGGAATGTCCAAACCAAATGGACAGTTCAGATGCTCCAGCAACCTCTGGAAGTTAATCACATGACTGAAAAGCCACACGTTATGGCTATTGGAATTTCCACGTGTTGTGGCTGGTGGATTTCCATATGTTTAGAAATTGATAGATTAAATGTAGTTAATGGTATAATGAGGGCATATTAGGTATTTCACAGTAGATGCAAAAGCCTACAAAAGGACATTGTGTATCCGATTACAGCAAATGTGCAACAAGAGTGCAGCAGACACTATTTGAATTTCTAAATTTCTATTTGTTTTGATATCTGTCTTCCTTCCTACAAAATCAGTTTTTCTAAGTTGTTTTAAGGCTTTGTAAAGCCGATAAATTTGATTTGTACAGCCAACACAACCACCCTTCTTGATATTGACCCTTCTTCCACCCCAAACCTCCAAACCTATTTTCCTAACAATTGTTAAATTCATAACCTCCAAACAATTTGAGAGAGAGAGAGAGAGAGAGAGAGAGAGAGAGAGAGAGGTTTGGAACATGCTTGTAAAAGAGTGGGCCACCGTGGACATCATTTGCGTATCCTGGTGAATGTTATGATCTCCGGTGGTTTAAGGAGCCTAGCTTGATGTGTTTCATCAGTCCTATAGCATTTGACATATTAGATAGTTCTTACCAGGATGGTACTATTGACATCTCGTTGTGAAAAATAAGTTTGCAATTGGGTTTAGTAATTTCGGGGACAATGAATCCTTGTTTTAATTTGTTTCTATAACATTGGCATTACTCATCCATCACAACCAAATTTTTGCTCTCATGGTACATTTGTCGATCCTTCTTCAATTATTGAAATCCAATCCATTTACCTTTTTGGCAAGCGGAATAGAAAGGCATATTCTCTTGGAAATAAGATTATTACACTTATATTATATTTGTAGGTTTGATCTCACACTTGGCAATATTCCTATCCAGATCAAACTATTGTTGCATGTACATCACACGTGGGAAAGAGGAAGAATTTAGAATCACTTATTTATTCACAGTGAAGTTTGTCTTGGTGGTCTGGAATTATTTCTTCTACCTTTTTTGTGATTCTTGGGTTCTCTATCCCGAAGGTTTTGGATCAAAATTCCATACGCTATAATCATGTGGTCAATTTTGGAAAGAAAGAAATGACATTAAAAAAAAAAGAAAAGATAAAGGGGTTCCTTTAGGGATGCTTAAAAGGAATATCCAAGCTATGTTTCTGGAGTGGTTGCGTCTAATTCAGCCTACAATAGTCTCGAGGCCCAAGATTCTCCCTCCCTTCAGAACTCTCATGTGTGGATTCATTCTCGGTGGAAGCTCTGGAAGCTTATTGTATGTTTTGTTTTCTTGTTTTGATTTGGTAGATGTGACTTCTCGTTGTCTGTGCTTTTCTTTTTGATGTGGGTTTATTTATTTATTTATTTTATGTTTTATAATTGCAATGCACCTTGGAAGATCCATTTAGGGACTTGCCTCAAATGGTTCTAAGCTTGGTCAGATCTCTTTTGGTCCTACAAATCTCAAGGTCTCTTTGTTTCCTACCTTTGTCCACAAGATACTTTTCCTTCATTGAAGGGCTAGCCTAAGTTCTCCCCAATGGAGGGGGACCAAAAACTGCATTGATGGTTAATAGTCCCCGTTCACAACAAATTGTCCAAAAAGACTCAAAATAATCTTCCAACCTTAAAAACTGAAACACTTCAAACTTTTCAAAACATCCACAAGCTTACTTGCAGAACTATAGAAACTGCTGTAGGAAAAAAAAAAAAAAAAATCCCTCAATGCTCTGTGATAGAGAAAGGAGCAGTCCTGTATTAGTCTGAGGACATTTCGTAGACAACTCCGAGGAACGGCCCTGTTTCAGTCTACAGGACGAGGAAGAAGAAGAACTGATTTATACCAACACGAGCATAAGGCAGTATCACTAACGCAAGGTTTCATGCATTGTTCTGCCACTTCCTGCAATGCTCATTACAGATGCAATTAGATTATTTCATGTCGATAAAGCTTATACATTTCCAAGAGAAAAAATAAATAAATGTAAGTAAAACAAAATAAGATTATTCCCTACCTTTTTGTTCTTTTGTTGTGATTAGAGTTTGCCTGGAAGAATCTTAGTAAGGAACTCGTCTTTGATAGGCTGATCCATGCTTGGAGATGGCTCCACAGGGGACGTCTCAACATGTTTTGAGTGGGTTGTAAGCTTTTGCACCATATTGGCACTTGTTTCAATGAATTTTGTTGCCTTTCAACAAAAATAAAATCTCGGGAGATTTTCAAAATTTGAGGTTTTTCATGGAATATTGTCATGGAAATCTGGCCGGAGATAAACATATTTATTGTAAATAAATTAAATTTTTCATAATGTGTTTACGGAAATCAATGTCTATGAAAATCAATATCTATGGAACCTACAACCTCTTGTTTGATGGCAAAGTCTAGGAAATCACTTTCACCAATAAATTTAGTTCAGAAACTTCAAGAAAAGCAATTCTTGTCATTGACTTTGTGATAAGCCATCGCCTGCCTGATTCATTCAGTGCAGAATACCACCAACTTTCAACCAAAAATTAGCTGTCTTTTTCATCCTGAACAAGGTGCAAATGTACACTCAAATGAAATCCAAGAATTCAGACATCTTAGTAAAAGGAATGACAGATTCCTTCGAAGGCATTACTTTCTCCACCATGATTCCCAATGCACAAGAGGTAAGTGTGGGGTGAGTGATACAGGATTATGAATATCAAGTTCAAGATGTCCCATGCTGTTCCATACACATTGATTTCCATAGTAATCAGGATTATGAAAAAGACAACCAATCTTTGGTTGAAAGTTGGAGGTATTCTGCACTGAATGAATCAAGTAAGCGACGGCTTATCACAAAGTCAATGACTAGAATTGCTATTCTTAAAGTTTCTGAACTAAATTCAAAGATAAAATTGATTTCCTGGACTTTGCCATCAAACTAAAGGTTGTAGGTTCATAGACATTGATTTCCATAGTCATTGATTTTCATAAACACATTATGAAAATTTTAATTTATTTACTAATTTACAATAAATATGTTTATCTTCGGCTAGATTTCCATGACAAAATTTCATGAAAAACCTCAAAATTTGAAAATCTCATTTTATTTTATTTTTGTTGAAAGGCAACAAAATTCATTGAAACAGGCTCCAATATAGCGCAAAAGCTTACAACCCACTCAAATCTCCCAAGAAATTGCTGAGAACGAGATTTGTTACTACAGAGTACCAAGTTCCGACTGTGAGAAATGTAGTATATGACTACAACTTCCAACCAACTTATATAAAGAGCAGGCATGCCAGACATTTTGGCAGATTCAAAATTGTTGCTTACACTTGGGACAAGGGATGAAGCCAAAACATGTTAAACCAACAAAAAGTCCCAGAAAAAAAAAACAAAATAAAATAAAACGTCATGCATATTTTTTTTGAAAAATTCACATGTATGGGGTCCTACCATTGTTCGAAGGTCATCCGTAAATGCGTCAGCATAAGCTTCGAAGAGTGACTGGAGAGCAAGGGCGGATGCAGGAACATCAACCTATACAATAGAGATCACACTACAGTAAAATAATGGTGTCTTAACCATAATAAATAGAATTGGTTAAATACAGGAACATCAACTATACAATAGAGATCGCACTACAGTAAAATAATGGCGTGTGTTAACCGTGATAAATAGAATCAGTTACATATCATTAATCAGATTGAGAATCAAAAACCGAGGTAAAATCATGTTACATCAAATTCATCGGTGAAATATACGTAGAACTAGAAATTTTAACAAAAACCCATAATGAGTTTTCCCAAGATTTGTGTAACTTTTTTTTTTTGAAAGATGAAAATTTTATTAATCAAACAGAAAAGAAGAACAAGGAAAACAAACCAAACCCAAAAAAAAAAAAAAGAAAAAAAAAAGAAGCTAGGATACAACAACATCCAACGCCATCTCTGGAGAGAGCCCACAGGAATCACGGAGCCCAATCCCAAAGAAATTGGAGAGCCCTCAAGAACACCCCAGCCTCCGATCCTCTCTTATTGTGGAAGCAACGATCGTTACGTTCAGCCCAAATGGCCCATATAATGGCAAGAAGATTTGCGTAACGTTTTCTTGTCATACCATTAAAGATGATACCACACACACAAAAAGCTAGCATTTGAGCCAAAGTTTTGTTATTTCACTACATACATATATATTTAAAATTGATTCATTTAGATTGAATATTTTTTATTTTGACAAAGATTTCCCTGGTACCATCCCGAGATTTATATTAAAATCTGAACCTCTCCTGAGAAATTCCTAAATCGACAAATTGTGGAGAAAAAGATTTGCCGCTATGACTATATATGAGCTTCAAATTCCTCCAATTATGCCACAATTTGATCTCCAAACACTCTAAATTCAACAATAATCAAAGAAGCAACAAATAGAAGGATAAACACATGGAATTGCCCCACGTGACTCGATGGCATCGCACCAAAAGTGTTTTCTAATGCATCAAACACTAGAATAGAAACCCATCACAGCAATCCATGAAAAAAAGAAGCAAAAAGAACATATTAAAAAAAAAGCGTCAATCTTTTTTTTTTTTAAATTTATTTATTTCTTTTGTTCAATCTTTACTTCAGAGAGAGAGAGAGAGAGAGAGTCAATATCTCGCCCTATTGGTCCACTAAACGTAACCTTTTGCACTCTCTCTCTTTTTTTTTTTAATGCTTGGTCTTGTGTACAATAACTATATTAAAATAGGTGACCAGAAAGGGGGAAAAACAGTAGCAAAAAGAGTCCAAACTAACTTTAGCTCCTCTTCACGCAATTTGTAGGGACATAATATGCAATTCCAACCATATGGAGCAAAGCTATCCTTCGACAATTGTGTATAATTCTTAAAAATAGCAACTGATTTACATAAAGAATCCTTTTCGTAGTTTAACTCCTTGTACCCCAGCATGTTGGAACTGGCATATATAGAGCCAAATGGCTTGAATGCTATAACTTGTGTGGTTTCTATAAATACTTTGCAATATGCATTTCATACAATCAAATGGCTATGGATTTGCTGATTTTTTTCCCCAGAAAGATTGCTGAATGATTATTAATTTTGGCAATTGGCTGATATTACAGGTTTAAAATAGCCTCCTGTATACAACTCTCAGGAGTTTTGCTGTTCTATGGCCATACAAACTCCTCAAAAGAACTGTGGCTGATAGGGGCCTTTAAAGGGATCCTATGGACCTCTGGGCCCCACATCCTAGTTGGATGCCAATCAGGGAGACATCCTATAATATAGTGATATGTGGGGCCAACCCCCGAACGTCCTAATATTGGTGCACGATGTGTCCTTGATGCATCACCTCTAAAGCTGGAGAATGAATTGCTGTCAATACAACATTTCTGGTCAACAAGTACAACCAATGTTTTCATTGGACTAAAATAAAAGTTTAGATTTTCTTACCAGATTCAATTGCATGGAGTATTCCTACAATCAAAAAATTCATTTCTTACAAAGGAACTGTCAAACTCTATTGACTTGACTCTAGTTGTACAAACCAGAATTCAAGTTTCTCCTCACTAATAACTAGTCGAAACCTAGACCTAGACTATAGACACTGCCCTAGACTGAATCTTATTCTTACAAATTACAGATGATTCTCATCATCAATATGTATAGCTCTAAAATTAATGGTCTGGATCATCCTTTCAGTGCAATTATCTGATCATAGGCCAATCCAAAGTTGGCATTTTGGAGGAACGAAAGGACCTGTTTGGTCATACCCCAGAATGAGGAATGGAATGGAATACCGCCCAGCCCATGTGCATTTTGCATAAGTGGTGCCATTCAGTATGTCCCACAAAATGCAGATGGTGGGTTGCGGGCATTTCAAAGGCAGGTAAATAGCTTTTACATGTATATAAGTGGGGTGTGTCTTGTATGGATCCCTGACTTTTAGGGCCTGTCATGATGTATGTGCCTTATGTTGCAGAGCACGCCAACAATGCAGTGAGCCGAGATCCAATCTCAAACCTCACCCACAAACGATAAACAAGAATAAGTATCAACTAGAAACAGATCAAAG
Organism: Magnolia changhungtana; assembly: GCA_030180095.1. NCBI lineage: Eukaryota > Viridiplantae > Streptophyta > Magnoliopsida > Magnoliales > Magnoliaceae > Magnolia > Magnolia changhungtana. Next base: position 602,569 of record JASAUF010000224.1, on the reverse strand, counting down.
ATCCAAACAAACCATAAGACAAGATATACGTGGAAAAACCCCAACAAGGGTAAAAAAACCACAGATGCAATCTTCCACTATGAAGACAAATAGAGATTACAAAGCGATATACTAATCTCTTCCTTGGAAATATAGAGAAAACCCTTTGCCCACACCTTAGAATTATTTTCTAATACTTTTCAATTACCCTAGAAAAGCCTAGAAAAGCCTTAGGGACACCTATATATAGTTTAGGCAACTTCCCTTTCGCACCCTTGCGAAAGGCGACACAGAAATCCGTAGTCCGCATCAGATTTGGAAACGAATCTGTGTAACCACGACCAGTCTAGCAGACTGCACGACCGGTCGAGAGTGATCCACAATCGGTCGAGCACCTCGAAACCCAAAGATCTATGCTCGGTGGACTTTGAGTCGAGCCAGTCCACGACTGGTCACGACGGGTCGAGTGGACTCCTCGACCGGTCGAGTAGGGGCCACGACTAGTCGTGCGCAGCCCCAGATGTGTGCAACTAAAGAAAACATGATATCACCAATCATTTATGATTACCAAAATTAGAACGACATGTTCATTAACTAACACGAGAATCAAGTGCACAACAATTTAGCGTATTCATATAAGAATATAAATATTTCATTGAGAGGAATCAAGGCATCACATTTGTCTAGATTAATGAATTTAAGTGGGAAGCTCAAAGGGTGAGTCCTCACCTCATGTTTAAACCGCCTACACCATTGCTAAGAAATGCGTGCTTCCTTGGAATCAATTCCTACCATCAATTGCAAATTTATACAATTAGACCCAAGCTTACACACTACTTAGGGTTAAGGTTTTAACCTAGAGTTTTGGTTACTTAGGTCTAGGATTTTATCCTAGAGTTTAGGTCTAGGCTAAGTTTTAGGGTTTGAATTCTAGCTAAGGTATAATTAATTGAAATGTTAACTTACTAACTATAACATAATTATTAAAAATTTAAAATTAATGATATAATTAATATTAGTTCATCATTGTAATAATAATCATTATGATGGTCATACATGGCATGTCCTGCTATTAATGGAAATATTTCTGAGTAATGAATGAGATATAAATATCTAATAATTGTAACCTTGTTTATAATAACTAATATTAGCATAAATAGTTCATTAATGGCTAATCATATCTATATTAAAATTTATCATGATAATAGTAGTAAGGATGATAATTGTAAATCGAATTACTTTAGTTTGGGAAAAACGGGTCAACTCACCATGGTCGACCTATTAGCTCAAAGGTTTACAATTTATTTATAGTTAGGACCAATGTTAGGATCTTGGTCATATCATTTAGTGGGCTTTGACCCATAATCTAACTAAGGTCAAGGTTTGAGAGATACAAGCTTAATAGCTACAACATCTAATTAGATGATCAAATATGATTTACAACATAAAAGGATGGAGGGTTTTTATTCCTCAACGGAGGTTGGATGTGGCCCAACTCTAGCCAAACTCAGCTGATTTTAGCCGAGTTGACTCGGCAGCAACTTACAACACAAACTCTCTCTTTCTCTCTTCCTTCCTCCTCCTTTCCCTCTTCTTCTTCTTTTCCTTTCTTTTCTTCCTTCTTTCACTACCAGCTGGGTCTGGACCAGGCCCACGTCTGACGCGCCCTGGTCAGGCTCAGTTTAAACCGAGTCGACTCGGTTTTGACCGGATAGCAGCCCCACCACCATCTCTCTTCCTTCTCTCCCTCCTTTCTTCCCTTTTTCTTCTTCCTTTCTTCCTCCCTTTCTTCCTCTTCTCCTTCTCACTCCTCTTCTCCTGCTAGCACACCCAACAACAGCCCCAGCCTAAAACCCAGCTGAGTACCGGACTGAGTCAGGTCAGCGGGTCGGCTCGACTCGCCAGCACCCCTCTCTCTCTCTGCCCTTTCTCCCCCTGTTTTTCCTCTCTTTTCTCTCCTCCTCTCTTTCTGTTTTTCTTCTTCCCTTCCGATTGCTTCTCTGACATCCAGACGGGCTGCGCATTCAGACCGAACTCGGTCCGAGTGACGCCGGTGCGGCAGCAGGTTGGCAATGGCAGCGGCAGCGACGCTCTCCCTCACTCTTTCTCTTTCTCTTTCTCGATCCTCCTTCTCCCTTCTCTGATGGCCGGACAGATCAGCAATCAAACCCAAACTGAGCTCAGTTCGGCCTGGCTGGGTCGGGTTGGGACAGCAAACGCCCCGCTCTCTCTCACGTTTCCTCTCTCGTTTTTCTCCCCTGATAATGGCGGATCTCTGATCAGCGTCCGTTTCTTTGAAACAGGAACATTGGGCGACTCAGATTGATGCCACGGAGCTTGAGGAAGTGAGGAATCGCCGCTCCATTGAGGTTTGCTTGATGGGTTCGAGCTTGGAGTTCTCGGCCAATTTTTGGAAAGAAACCAGGCGTTTGATGCGGCTGCTGTTTCTCTCTCTCTCTCTCTCTCTCTCTCTCTTTTTTTTTCCTAAAATCCTTGTTAGGACGGTCAGGATCTAATAACAGGGAGGGCTGAGATCGCACAGATCTCCCTCACGCGGATCGTTGAGCTGGAAGGAAAACAGGTTTCCATTTTTGAAACCGTGTGTTTGTTAGCCTGATTGGTGGCTGATTTTGTGTGCACACGTGTGCAGTCCAACGGCTGAAATCTGGCAGGAAACGTTGTCCTTCGTGTCCTCTACAACGTGGACAGTTCGGATCTCGTAAGTGTCAGCTGATGGTGGGCCACAACGGTTACAAATGGATGGGTATCCGTCCGTTCAAAAACAGCTGGACAACTGGGCGCGGGAGAGGAAAGAAGGAATTTCCTTCTTTGGAAATTTTCGGTCAGAGCTGCTCTGACCAGTCTCCTTGGTTCAGTGCACAGCGGGTGCACGTACCTTATGTGCATACGCAGAAAATGGTGGGGTCCACAATGATGTATTTAATCTGATCCACTCCGTTCATGCATTTTTTCAGGTCGATTTAGGGCCCGACCCAAAGAATGGGGTGGATCCATGGCTTAGGTGGGCCATATCATCTAACCTGTGGCCCATAAGTGTTAGTTACCGTTGATTCGAGGTGAAATATGGTCCACACTCGATGATCAGAACTACTTACCTAACTAGTGTGCCACCCAGGGCCACTGCCTATTTTAGATTATATTATAAAATATATTTACATATTTATTTAGTATAATACATTAGTAATTATAGATAAGTATTTATTTAAAAGCATGAATATTTATAATATATATTTTTTATTATATATGCATATATAATATAACAAAACTATTATTAAGTGATATATATATATATATATATATATATATATATATATATATAGCATAATACGATAAAAATTATAAAATGTAAGTATTAATTAGTATACATCAATTATATAATAATGTGTTGGTGTACAATTTATTTTATATATAGTTTAAATAATGTAAAATAATTAGTATACATAATTTGTATAAATTAAGTAACATATGTACTATTACAAATGATTATAAAATCATTTTGTATTATAATATATTTATACATTTAAAGTGAGTTACTAAGGATCAACTTAAGAAGGGCTACCCATCTGACCTTGAGTATAGCTTAGATGGGCCACACTTAGTGATAATTGGGTTTTATAATTGATTATTATAAATCCAATAGTTAGCCTCATTCCAAATCAATTATCAATGGTCCTAAGAGTCAAGTGAAGCATCTAGGTAAAGTCCAATAGTCACTTTAGATGATCGGACCCTAGACAGATGATGAGAGGTTCTATAAACTATATGAATGGGAACCTAACCATTGATCCTATACCTGGATGGACGAATCACTTATAAGCTTAATCACTGTCGATCTAAAGGATTCTAAGGATCCTAAATTTAAGACGATCAGTTAGATTTTCCTACCAATGAAGTTCGAATCCAAACCTGACCATTAGTGATCCTTAGGGTTTGATATTGACAATAGATGGTCTAATCTACCTATTGAGGTAATTTATAGAGATGGATAGCCCAGATATTGATTGTAAGCATAAGGAATGGTGAATCTTGTGACTTAAGTTTTGAAACTGATTTTTCCACAGCTCAATCATCCCAACAGGATGTTGTCTGGCGTTTTATTCCAATTAGGTTTGTAGAAGTAAGCCTCATAAGGTTCAATAAGCCTCATAAGGTTCAATGCAGTTCTCTAGGTGATGTAATGGTCCATTTTGAAAATATGTAGTTACATGGCTTGATCTTTGCCCCTAACTACCAACTCAAGTTTAGAACGACGATGAGCGTTTAGACGAATTAAGTTTTCGTTTACTCTAACCCAGGTCTTAAAGGTAACACCCAAGTACTGAAAAGTACGGAGTGTTACATCCAAGCCTGCTGGCCACCGTCCAGATGGACAGTTGGCGTGGATGAAACCCATACATCTGGTGGACCCACGTGCATGTGTGGCCCACCTGCTCAACGTCAGCTGATCTTTGTGTTTTTATCTTTATTCGGGCCTACCCAAAATGAGCAGCAGGTGGACAACAAGGTGGCTGCCACTGATGGACAGTGTGAATCTACTCCATTCTCCAAGATGGACCGCAATAGGAAAAAAATAGAGAGAGAGAGAGAGAGAGAGAGAGAGAGAGAGAGAGAGAGAGAGAGATGTGTGAAGGGGAGGGACCTCGCCACTATGGGCCCTCCCTACACTCAATACAAAGTATACATCAAGTGGGTCCCACCATAAGTGGGCCCACAAATAAAAATCAATAGAGGAAATTCCAATATCCCCCACCTATTGCACTCCTTCTTGGTCCCTTGGCTTCCTTAGCTCCTATGCTCAACCTTTAATGGTGGATGATGAAGTTTGGATGGTGGAGATGAGAGTTTTAGGGGTAGAGAAGTGGGCCACACCTGACTTTTCCTTGGGAGGTTTGGACGATTGGTCTCTTGGTTGCTTGGGAGTGAAGAGAGAGAATGAGAGAGAGAGAAGTGATGGGATGAAAAGGTGATGGAGTGATGGGTGATGGCGGTAAGGAAGTGGATAAAGAGAGAGAGTTGACTTTGGAAATGGGAGAGAGATGGGTAGGGTATGGGTTGCTTGTACTTGTGATAGGATGTGTACTTGATTGATTGATGTGATGGATTATAGAGATTCTCTTAGGATTTGTAACACGCGGCGTTTTCTTCAAAATACACGCGGACCCATAACTCCTGGCCTGGGTATCGCATCGGCGCGTGAGACGCGGCGTTGGAACCGCGACGATGGCGCAATCGCTAGGGTACAAGTTTCAGGTCAAGTCGACTTTGATATACAGGATGTGACTTAGGGTGGCATGTAAACACCGATTACAGGTCGTGAGTTGCCGAAATTTAACTTGGAGGACCGCGAGATCCTAAGGAATGGTACAGACTAGGATACGGGCCTTATACTAGTTAGATCTATAAATGTTTAATAAGGAAAGTTGAAATTTTTACGTAAGTGTTGGTATCACTTGGCGTAGAAGGTCGAGATGGGCCATTGAGTATGTGTGGTTAGATCCACACCATTCATCCAATGTGTAGATGTAAAAGATGACAAGATCTCAAGAATCTGAATGATCTAATCATCCGATGGACCACCCCAATCAAGTAATTTCTAATCAATTTCATAATATTAAAAAGGAAATAAAAGATATAATTCTAAAATAGAAATTTTAATTATTTGATCATTTTAGATTTAACAACCTAGGATATTAATCAAAGGTGGGCCCCACAATATAATAAAAATAGATGAATATTAATATCGTTGATATAATTGATAGGACCTCAAAATTCAAACGAACTTAATTACCTTGTAGAGTCTATATTACTAGACTCAGGTGAGTAACCCAAATTGTCTCATAATTCATTAAAATTAAAATAAATCATTTGTGATTGTTTGATTGATTGATATACTGATTTAAGTATTTTGTTATAATAATTGTACGCTAAATTCATATGTGAATATTCTGATCAAGACAACTATGCCAAATATGAAAAATATGTATTTACATATCATCCATCATTCATTGCATTTGTATAATGCATGGTCGATCCTAGGGGCCCTCCCTGTAAGAAATATCGATCCTTGTAGAGCGTTACCAGATGCAGGCAATGTCCAAGCTTACTAAAAGGTAGAAGCCTACCCAACGGGTGGATGTGGGTTAATGACCTTCAACCCAAGCAGATGGACGATCATCCCATCTAATGCATTCATACACCATTTACATCCATATCATTGTACATATATTTTTATGTTATTTTAATTGCTATGATTATGAACCATACTGGATTATTTCACTAAGCCTAGCTAACTTACTTTTTTATTGATAGAAAAACTATATAGATGAGCCATTAACAGATGATGCGGCGCAAGAACCGGAAGGATTTACCGCACATGAACACGACCCTTGTGAAACGTGGTCATAATTATCTGAAGATGAAGTGGCGGCATTAGACCATTTCTGATTATGTGATTTATTTGTTAGAATAGTTTGATTAGCGTATACTGCATATTGATATTGATTTTGAGATTTTAAGAAATTGTTTAGATTTATCTAATTAAAATAATGTTAGTCTGGAATAAATATATTTATAGTATGATGATATAATAAATGAATGATTTTTAATATTTATATTATTTTAAGGATTGTCAAGATTTATATATACTTGATTGATTGGTGCTAAGTGTTATGTATGTGTGATTGGAGTTGTGGTGGAATTTAGACTGAATGTAATCATCATCTCTGATTAACCTGATTAAGGAATTAAATCAGTACACTTTGTGTACAAGTTACGAACTGAAACTCAGGTCCTGAGAGTGCACACTCTGTACTCGAATTTTGGGGCGTGACAGAATGGTATTAGAGAGAGGCCATTTCTAAAACCTAGAGTGATCTGTAGGTTATGTACCTTACTAAATTTCATAAATAGTAAACCCTTAAAATTAGAAACATTTCATTTAGATATCCTCCTGATTGATGTATGGATTGATGAACTTAGAGACCTAAATCTAAGTTCCTATTAATTTTTGTGGAATATAGAAATAAAAATTTAGATTCCCTGCACTCTTATTTGAATATAATTTAGATTAAGATGGATTAATATAATGAAAATTAATTTTAAAGATATTTAATCCACAAAATTCTACTGGACAATAATGGGCAACAAGAATTAACCAACTTGTAAAATTCATAAATATAAAAGTAATGCTCCGATTGAAGTGATTCGAAAACCAGATCGAAGATAGACAAGTCTAAATTAAGATAAAAATAATAATAAAATTTGAATCTCATAGTCACTATACTGATCCAGTGCGTTAGTACAGGCTAGTCATAAATCTTCAAATTCTAGACATGTCTGACTGCAGAAATTTTAAAAAATTTGTAGTTGGAATTTTTAACTAAATTTTATAGAGACATAGAAAACTTATAATAAAATCTTTAGAAAAATTTTGAACGTATCTGAAATTTCAAGTATAATAAAATGTGATAGAAACAACAGTCATTAAACTAAAAATCAATCTGCCCATACTGATTTTCTATCAATTTAGCTAATAGAGTTTTATTTATTTATTTTGATAATTACCTTTGATTAACTTAAGATTTTTATTTAAAGTATTTTGTTATATATATATATATTAAGTGTAAAATATTTTTTTTTAATTTCTATTAAATTTTAAAATTCCTTCTTATATGATTATAAGTCCATACTTGGTGAAAAAAAAAAGAATTTTTACTTTTTTTTTTAAAAAAAAAAGGAAAAATTAAATACCAAACTCATTAGAAATTTTTTTTTTTTTTTTTTTTCAGGTATAGGACAACTTCTTTCCAAAATTTCAAGGTATCGGGAAAGTATTTCTAATTTTCTAACAAATTTCAACATTTTAGAGTGAAAATTTGAACTATTTTAGTATCTCTGATTAAACCAGATAAAATTATTGCTCAAAATAATTCCCGAATATATATATATATAAATAATATATATATATATATAGGAAAACGCTCACCTGCGAACCAGTTCGTACGTAGTACGTACGAACTTTTTTGAGAACCCATCATACGTGATGAATCTCGAAAATCTGAACCGTCCACATGAAGCAGAACCGCATGAAACCCTATAGTATAAAATTTTACTTTGGTCCAAAACTTTGGTGGACCGTGAAAAATGTAAACAGTTTCTTTCCTTGATTTGAATTTCTCTTTGTTATGGACAGTATGGATAAAAGTTTTAGGTAAAAGTAAAACTTGGTCCTGCGGGGTTTCATGCGGTTCTGCTTCATGTGAACAGTTCAGATTTGTGAGATTCATCACGTATGATGGGTTCTCAAAAGTTCAGACAGTATACTGCATTTAACCGGTTCGCAGTGAGCGCTTCTCTCTCTCTCTCTCTCTCTCTCTCTATATATATATATATATATATATATATATATATAGAGTCATATACATACCCCCGAACAACTCCATAAAATTTTTACGATGATTCGAGTTGTAGAGAAATTATAAACATTTAAGCACTAGGCTGTAAATAATAAAAATGATTATTGGACGGCATGATTTTTTTCCCTTAGCAGAGATGAAAACCCTAGTAAAAGTAATGATTTTAATCTGATTTTTTTTTCACTAGATAGTTAATGACATATTTTCCAAATTTCAAGTCATCCTGATTTTTTATTTGAATGTTAAAATTCCGTAAATAACTTTGTGTTTGTCAGTCCGAATTTAAAATTTTTCGTTAGTCATTTCGAGAGATGCAATACATAAGATCATTGATTTTTATGATGTCTAAAACTTATAAACCCAACCTAGGACCCCATAAAAAAATAATAATTTGCCCCTCATATTTTATTAAATAATGAAAATCACCTAATTTGAGAAACTCATAGTTAATTAAGGACGAGTCTAATTAAGGTGATTCAAATGCCACATCGCAGATTGATAAATCGAATTCAAAGGAAAACAATTAAGAAACTAGAAATTTCTTTTTTTTAAAAAAACTAAATTTTGTTTTATTTTTAATAGAAAAAAATGTTTATTTCTAGATAACCCTCACTGTTATAATTTTTGAATCTTCTATAAACCTTAGTTTTTTATAAAATTTTACATACTTATAAATTCACTACTAGAAAAACTAAGAGACCAATCCAGTGTCTAAAACCATTCATAACATAAGCATGACCAATGCCATTAAAACTAGAAAAATATAAGATGTTAGTTTCTAAATCTCGAAGATGAGATTTTATATTAAGGGGGGTAGAATATAACAACCGTAAATTTTGGTGCATTAAACAAAAAAAAAACTAAATTGAATATTTAAAAATTTTATTTTTAAATAAAAAATAAGAATAAGTTAATAGTTGAGTTGGTAGAGATATTCTTAGTTGAGAGAGAGGTTTAGGGATCCATTCTTAAAGTAGTAATAATAATTTTTTATTAAATGTCTTTATGATTTTAGATCTGTTCAGTATTATTTTAGGAATAAATTTAATGAGTGCAATCTGATTGTATTAAGATAGATTTGAACAGGTAATTTAATCCTCAGCAGGAAAAGATAACAGTGCCTTGAATTTCAGATCGATCCGACCATCGGATGGGCCACACTAGTCAGGTCTATAAATGTTTAATAAGGAAAGTTGAGATTTTTGCACAAATGTTGATATCAATTAGCGTAGAACGTCGAGATGGGGCCATTGGTGTATGTGCGGTTAGATCCACACTATTCATCCAATGTGTAGATGTAAAACATGACAAGACCTCAAGAATCTGAATGATCTAATTATCCGATGGGCCACCCCGATCAAGTAATTTCTGATCAATTTTATAATATTAAAAAATAAATAAAAGATAAAAATCTAAAATAGAAATTTTAATTATTTGATCATTTTAGATTTGGTCACCTAGGATGTTAATCAAAGGTGAGCCCCACCATATAATAAAAATAGATGAATAATAATATCGTTGACATAATTAATAGGACCTCAGAATTCAAACCAACTTAATTATCTTGCAACGTCTATATTACTAGACTCAAGTGAGTAACCCAACTTGTCTCATAATTCATTAAAATTAAAATAAATCGTTTGTAATTGTTTGATTGATTGATATACTGATTTGAGTATTTTGTTATGATAATTGTACGCTAAATTCATATGTGAATATTCTGATCAAGACAACTATGCCAAATATGAAAAATATGCATTTACATATCATTCATCATTCATTACATTTGCATAATGCATGGTCGATCCTAGAGGCCCTCCCTAGAAGAAATGTCGATCCTGGTAGAGCGTTACCAGATGCGGGCTATGCCCAAGCCTATCGAAAGGTGAAAGCTTACCCAATAGGTATATGCGGGTTGATGACCTCTAACCCAAGCATATGGACGATCATCCCATCTGATGCATTCATACACCATTTGCATCCATATCATTGTACATACATTTTTATGTTATTTTAATTGCTATGATTATGAACCATGCTGGATTATTTCATTAAGCCTGGCCAACCTACAATTTTATTGATGGAAAACCATACAGAGGAGCCATTAGCAGATGATGTGGCATAAGAACCGGAAGGATTTACATCACCTGAACACAACCCATGTGAAACGTGGTCATAGTTATCTGAAGATGAAGTGGCAGCATTAAACCATTTCTGATTATGTAATTTATTTGATAGAATAGTTTGATTAGTGTGTACTGCATATTGGTATTGATTTTGAGATTTTAAGCAATTGTTTAGATTTATCTAATTGAAATAATGTTAGTTTATAACAAACATATTTATAGTATGATGATATAATAAATGAATAATTTTTAATATTTATATTATTTTAAGGATCTTCAAGATTTATAAATGCCTTATTGATTGGTGTTAAGTGTTATGTATGTGTGATTGGAGTTGTGGTGGAACTTTTACTGAATGTAATTATCACATTTGATTAAATTGATTAAGGAATTAATTTAGTACAATTTGTGTACGAGTTACGAACTGAAACTCGGGTCCTATGGGTGCACACTCTGTACTCGAATTTCGGGGCGTGACATCAAGGCATAAAAAGACATGATTTAAAGATCAAAACACTTCATATGAGTCAATCATCAGGTGGTATAAACCTTAGATTGACCCTAGGTTAGATGTATTTCATATCGCATTATATTGAATATTATTTCAAGTAAAATACACTTTAGTTGGGCTAGCCCGACATATGGTTCGGCCAGCCTAACTACCTTCAGCTAACCTAACATAATTCGGGCAAGTTTACATATTGTTAGAGATTTTCTGCGGCATGTTCGGCTAGCCCGACCTTAGGTTCGGCCAGCCAAACATGACCGGTCGACTAGCCCGAAGTATGTTCGGTTAAGATTCCAACAATGTAGGATTTCAGATTTCAAAGAGATTGCGCCAATCGAAGCTTGTATTAGGCTAGTCGAATCCTAACCTGGGCCAGCCGAAATTTTGAAAGATCCTATCTCGCGAAATTCGAGTATCGTTAAAATGAAATCATTAGAATCCGGCTCGCCGAACTAACTCTCGGGCTAGCCAAATTTCCATATCCTTTGGCTATATACAGTGGCATTTTCTCATTCATTCAACACACGAAAATCAGTGAGAAAATCCTTTAATCAAGAGAGAAAGCCAGGCTCTTCTTAAGCTATTTGTGCAGTAATTTTAATATTTGTTTAGCTTATTTTATTCTTTTTCAAGATAATTTTAATCATTTTTAATAGAGTACCCTAATTGAGATTTAAGAGAATAAAATTTGCAACTATTAGGTTTTTTTTTGTTTATATATTGAAAATCACATTAGATTCCTATATTCTTTTTGGGTTGAACTCAAATATGACTTCATCAAATATCTCAAGAAGAAGATTTCTACTACCAAGCTACAGTCACATCTTCGACTCACCAATCGAAGATAAGTATTGTATTTACTTTATTTTATTTTAGTTTTTCTGAAATAGCTCGGAAATCTCAATAGGTTTGTTTGTGGTGATTGAAATTGCGGTAGAACTGCTATTACTGAAGTGTCAACTCGCTCAACTCGGCTTGAAAAGCTCGATTCGGCTGGGTTTGAAACTGAGTTCAATCTGAGTCAAGACGATTTTTAGAGCTCGAAACTGAGTTCGAGCTGGCCCGAGCTCGACTCAACTCGGTTCGATATATAGCTTGAACTCAGCTCGACTCGGTCAGGTAGTATAAAAACAAAAAAACCATAAATCTTTACTTTATCTCTCTCTCTCTCTCTCTCTCTCTCTCTGTCTCTCTGCTCGTCATGCTCAACCAGCGACCCTAGTGCCTAGCCTCTCTCTGTTCTCTGCTCGTTGTGCTTGACCAGCGACCCTCACCTCTCTCTCTCTCTCTCTCTCTCTCTCTCTCTCGCTCGACCAACGACCCTATGACTAGCCCTTCTTTGTCACCCTGCTCGGCTGCCCGTCCATTTTCCTGTGCTGTTTGGTGGTCCCTGCCCAGTCGTCAGCTGCTGCCTGCTCGAACTCAAATTCAATAACTAGAAAAATAAAAAACTATAACTCAAACTCGGCTCGAAAGCTCGAGCTCGAACTCGGCTCAAACTGGTTCGATCTGCTAACCGAGCCGAGTTGAGCTGGACATGGTGGCTCGATCACTGAGTCGAGCTGAACATGAGTTGGGTGTGTCCGCTGACCGAGCTGAGGTTAGCTCGACTCGGTTCGACTCGACTCGGTGTACACCCCTATTGTACCATCGAAGCTAGGTGCTTGAGAGACCAATGGTCCCTCTCCCTTGGCCAGAATTCCAACTTCAATTAGGATCTCCCTCTAGGTTGTTAAACCCTTCAAAAGGAACCCACTCTAATTTCAATTGAAATTGCGGTAAGACCACTACTATTGAAGTACGGATGTATGTCCAAGTGTCCTAAAGGGGGGTGAATAGGACTTTTAAAAACTTTAATCCTACTAAACTATAAATTCAACCAATTTAAATTAAGTTAAGCATGATTATCAAGAAACCATTCATATTCTAAATCTAAGATAGTGAGAAGTGTAAGTACTGCATTTTATCAAACATGTATTGTGCATAAAGTAAACATTTCAACAGTCAATACATATAAGCAAGAGCAATCATCACAAAAATAATAATATATAGTGGTTTGACTACATTCCTACTCCACCTTAGAGTTTGCCGGATTTCAGTATCCAATGGTTTTAAATCAGGTTAACCATAAACCTTCACAAGGTATGAACTAGGTGCCTACACAAGGCAAATCCATATGCCTATATAAGGTAAGTTGTAACGTCCTAGATTTTCACTATTTTGGATTTCCATAAATCCTTAATTTTTTTAAAAATGTAATTAACTTATATTATCACTTACTGACCATTACCACTCAATATTAATTTATACATGGGTGAAACTAATAAAGAACCACACAAGTCCAATTAATCAACTGTTGGAAGCTAACGAATTCGCCCGATCACTTGAACATCAAGTTTAGCCCCATGATTTACTCACATAGGACCCAAATCTAACCAGCCCGTCACTAACTAATTAAGACAATCATAACTAAATTAAATATCTAACCGAAGCCAAATCAGATAAGGCCCGGATCTTGACTAATAGACCAAATCAACCATATTACTCTTTTAACCTAAAACTGACGGTTTAGAGTAATCATGACCGAATCTTCACTTTCACTAGTTATAAATAGGCCATACTATGAACATAGTTAATCCAACCCCAAATCATTGCCCACGAGAAATCTCAATACCTAATTCATTCTAGAAATGCCTCGATTTTTTCGAACAAGCTCTAAACCGCTCGTTGGTGGGCCACTGGTTCTAAAACTATAGAATAATATCCGTCTTACTGGGCTTGAAGTCCATCGTGAGACATCTAGTCGAGATCGTGACTCAGATCGCTCAACTTGGACTTACAAGGTTGGTGCATGAGTTGTGTGAATATTCTTGAAACTAACCAAGAACTTAAGTCACTTATCTGCGTTCAGTCTTTGCCCAGGTTGTGGCTTTCAGACCGTTAAATCATGATCAAATTTGGGGCAACAACCTAAAGTAATGTCCTACACAAATCCGTATAGTCGCAGGCCCGATCGATAGTTGGTGACCATTGAACTGAATTCTGATCTTACTCGTCGATCTACGCATCCAAATGACAAGCCGATGGTGTCTATGGGTAGATCATCGCTAGGGTCAACTATCCAACGGTGGGTGTCGACTCCTACGCCCTGTAGTAGTCCTAAAATGGTAGAAAAATACCCCCTAGGGCTAGTATAGTAAAAACTCATCCCTTAGGGCCATTTACACCAAATCTAACACTATATAAAGGCCTTATTTGGGCACTTCCGCCTCCCATACGAATTTCATGCCCTAGTGCAAGAAAAAAAAAAGGAAGAGAGGGAGAAGAGAAAGAGGAGAAAGGAGAAGGGAAAGAGCTTGGGGTGTAAGTGTTAGTGCACATCCATCCTATTATCTTCTCTCTAGTCGCCTCGTTGTAACTGGAGCCGTCGTCGTAGCTCTCTCGGTAATGATTGGGAATAAGCATTGAATCTCACTTGTAATCGAGGGTTCAATAGTTATTTGTCCATAATCTCACAAGCTTGTACGCTTGTTTAGGTCTTTCAATGGTTTTCTTAAAACTCTAACCCTAGGAGCACTATGAGTTGGGCAAAACATCACAAGGTATGAACTATTATTCTTAGGTGGCTTAGCACCAATTTTATCATGAGCTTAATGATTATGAATGTTAGGATGATGTGTTTGAGTAATCTAGAGAGAACCTAGCCAAGACCCTACATGATAGATCCCCCTAAATTCCATGAAATGATTAAGTGTTATTTATTTGTTCTTTAACATGATTGGGTTTGATTTTTGGTGTGGTATGTTCAGACCATATATGATTTTGCTAAATTCCATGATATGATTGAGTGTTGTTATTTGCTCTTCAACATGATTAGGCTTGTTTTGGTATGGTATGTTCATCTCATATGTGATCCTAGCATAACCTTTCTTGTGGCATGCATGATTGTATTAATCCTTGTTGTATGTTTCTCCTATGAATGATGTATAACTCTTGTACGCTTCGCTAACTCCACACAACATATATACACATTCATTTCATTATATTGTTAGTAATTGCATTTATAGAAAAATCTAAATTTTTATGTTTGATATATGAGTGCATAACATCTCTTGTTTAGATGATGAATCTTGATTTGTTGAAGTACTATTGAATACCATCAAATCCCTAGGTTGGTCAGGAAACTGAGGTGAGACAAGATGGTCCTGTTGGTAGGACTATCTTGAGGGTAGAATAGGGGATTTGGGCGGATGCGAATGGGCGACAGTAGTTGGACTATATGGGTCATTTGTACCCGATGTCGTCTGTCACCCACTCGCCTGGACTCACACGGTCTAGTCCACTTACTGACCAACCATGTTTGTTAACCATATCTGCTCACGCCTGTATGAAACCTGGAACACCCTTCAACAACTGAAGCCCATTAATAACCATCTGAAACCGATCCACTGACTCGATAGTCAGGTATGGTGGAATGGGACACTGTGTTCGAGCTATCGGCCTACGCTGGGGTGACGAGCCTCCCCGTAGTGACCACGAGCGATCCCTCTTCTCAGTACTCCCCATGTGCTTAAATCAGGGATGGGGAACCTGATGGGATCAAGGATCGTGGGGTCCTACCCTCGTGCGTTGAAAGGCCTTGGCCTCGCAACCAGTTGAGGGCAATGATACGTGGGGTGTACCAGTTTTTCCAATCTGCTGGATGAACGGAATTAACTAAATACTTGGCTAACATTATCCATGCATCGCATTAGCTAGGATTTCGCAACTTGGCAGTTGAGGTCGCAATGAGGGTGGTTGGTCATGCGTGATCGTTAGATGAAGTCGCTTGAGGGAGTGTTGTTGTGAGGGCATACATCATATCATAATACATGCATATGAATTAACAAGTCTAGTTAGAGATTTGTGAATGTATGCCTTTCATTAAATTCATTATATAATTGATGCTTGTTGTAAGTTAAGGCTAATAGTAATCACTGAGTTAGCTACTTACTCCCACTCTGGGACGGTGTTTTAAAACACCAACCAGACCCTTTACTAGATACAGGTGAGGCGGAGCTCGACGAGCTGAGCGAGGTGAGCATGGATAAGGAAGAGGAGCTTTCCTACGTCCAGCTTATGGGTGGATCACCATGGATTGTGCTGGTTGTTTATGGGTTGTTAGGTAGGGATCTAGCACACCATTTCCTTTGGGTATTTTCTATATAAATTTTGTCGGACAACGCCTTATTCGACCCGTTTGATATTCCTATAGACTTGTAGTTGTTAGTCGCATTTATTTCAGTAGATTAGTTGTGGTTGTGGTTTAAGTTCCAGCCGATTCCTTTATTGCTCATTTAAACTGATTTATGTATAAATCGTCATAATTAAAATATAAGCAACACCCGAAAACTTGGAGGCCGAGTTCCTACATGGCCCCTAAAAATTCAAGGTGTTACACAAGTTCTTATGCCTACTCAAGGAAAATACATATGCTTACACAAGGCAAATACATATGACTACACAAGGCAATAGGTCCTATACTAGGACAATATATGTATTCTCCCATTGGAGGCCTACGAAAGGTCTTAGTGAGTTTGGGAACAAACTTTGAATCCCAATCCTACACAAAGAAGGGGCTTTAGACTTTATGGACTCTATGACTTACTTACTTGTAAGTAAGTGAGCCCCTTGTCAGCACATGTTGGTGAAGATCTTCTTGTTGATGAAGAGTCTCCAGCTCCCTTGAACTACAATCGTATGCTGATGCTCCAATCAATGTTCCGATGTTGTTGGTTTAGGGTTTTTGTCTGATCTTCTCTAATAAATTATTTTTCTTTTAGAGGTTAAAGAAGATTCCCATGAGCTAAGCATTCAAATATTCCAGCACAATGATTTACCATTAAAGAGTGCTGCTAGAAACTTAATGAATGCCCAAGTTCATAGTTCAATCCAAGCAATGAAGATGCCAATAAATGCTTGAGCGATGGATTGAATGATGAACTCTTATGAGAAAGAGGGCTTGAGGATGAGGGTATTAACTACTATAATAACTCTCTCAAGCTCTCTTCAATTCTTTCTCTATTTTCCAAGAAGCAACCCAAGAGTTTATATAAAGTTGAATCCCAACAATAAAAAAATGGGAAAATTTTTCTACTTGTTAATGCCATCGAAAGGTCTTTGATGCCATCAATTACCTGCATTAAGGTTTTGTAAATAGATGCTGGATAGATTTTGTCTGATGCCATCGAAGATGCCTTCAATGTCATCGAGAGATACTTTGATGCCATCAAAGTTTTCATTGTAAAATTCACTCTGGTTGCTGGACAGATTTCTCCCTATTTCGATGTAATCGATTAGACCTTCGGTGTCATTGAAATTTGAATTTCGATGCCATCGAACTGTCTTCGATGCAATCGAAAATATTAGATTTTCCTTAAAAGCTTGCTGGACAAATTGGTCAATATTTCGCTAGGATCGACCTGCTTTTGATGTCATCGATAACTTACTTCGATGCCATCGAAAGTATTTCGATTACATCGAATAACACTTAGAAAAAAAAAAATCAAAGTTGATAGAGGAAGTGGCCAAGGTTGATGAAATCGAAGTGGGTTCGATGTCATCGAACTTCCTTTGATGCAATCGACAATTTGAGTTTGTTTTACAGATGTTGTTGGACTATTATGCCTAGATTTCAATGCATTTGAACATTGTTTGATGCCATCGAAACTTCCCTCGATTGTAACTCGATGTAGTCGACAATACATGCATTTTACCTATTTGATTCAATTCTCTACCAACTCCAACATATCTCTAATCTAAGCATACCGCAGGGATTGTAAATGTGTTTTTTGGTAAGATTAGTTCATTTTAATTTGGGGCATATACCTGATAGGGTTTGGTTAGGGAGGTGAGGCGTAGTTTTACCTATTAAGTGCACTCGTACTTCTTCATCTTGATGAGTCTTGATTTTGTGATCTTCAATTTGGGGCTCACTTAACAGACGGACTCACCATTCGCATATATTGACAAACAAGGGCACTTTCATGGGTCTCTCCAGCATCCCTAAGTTCATTTGGACCATTTATAATTGAAAGATCAGAGGATGATCCATCCATTTGATATCCACCATTGAAGGATGAGCCATCTTCTCCAATTCGACCCAAAACCACATCAGTTGTGTTGTACTCTAATCTATGATTGGAGACGTCCATTGGGTGGGCCATGGAGCTTGTGTTCCATGACAAAGGATTGGATGATCATTTCATATGCAAATTAATTAAAAATTCTAAGACAATTAGTATCTAAAATTTGATTCCTCACTTTAATAACGTGTTAAAGTGTAACTAATTTTGTGATTAGTTTTTGAAGTCTCTAGATGAGAGGTAGAGACTATAAATAGGCTCCCTTTTAGGGCTTCCCTTTCAAAAAATAGAAATGTAGAGGAGCGGAGAGCGTCGTTCTACCGCACTGAGCGACTCAGACCAAGTCTCATGCCGAGTCGAGTTATTGTCCATGTGAGTTCGGGTGTTGAGTAGAGAGAGAAAGAATGGAAAAGGAAGAAAAATATCAGAGAACGAGGAAGATGGATTAGATTGGATCTCGCTGACTCGAGCTGAGTCACTGACTCACTTGAACTTAGTCAAATTGAGCCCAGACTCTAGTCATTCTGGCAAACAGAGGAAAGGAAGAAGAAGAAGATAGAAACAAATGAAAGAGAGAGGAAGAATGAGTTTAGACACACTGACTTGTTTGAACTCAGTGAGGTCAAGCTCTGTTTTGGTTCAGTTCAGGTCCAGGCAGAGAAACATGGAGAAAGTAGAAGAAGGAGGGGAGAAAGAAATAGAGAGAAACTGAAAGAGAGGGAGAGGGGGATAGAGAGAGAGAGAGAGAGAGAGAGAGAGAGAGAGAGAGAGAAGGCTTTGAATCATTGTCGAATTGACTTGGTGGGATTCATCGAGTACAATGACAAATAAGACCTGGGTTAGTATTTGCAGTCCAGCAACACAACAGTATGGTGTGGGGTTGATGGTAACCTTCACATCCTAGGAAGGGAGTTGGTTATCGTCCGAGATGATTCAAGCCGAGTTAAACTGAGTTAGGCCGAGTTCCAAATCGGTTAACTCGTAAGTTCCTTCTTACCTTTTCTCTTGTGTATTCTCACACTTTAAAACATTATCTTCCATTTACAATTCTAGTAGCGAAATAGACTACAGAGAGAAGTTAATTTTAGTTATTGTTTGTTTTGATACTTATGAAATTGTGGTGGAGGATTGGAACTTCAGAACTGTCTAGTTGGGGTTAAAGCTTGGCCCTACAACGCATACCATACCCTAGCAACTTTAGGAGGTGATTCACTAGAAAGGTGAGTCAACTTAGTTATATTTGAAAGTTAACTCTTGTTCAGTTCAATTGAAATCTTAAATTACTACTTAGATATGAAATTGTATGCTCTATGTATTATTTTTGTGGTTCAAGAAGATTAGATCAAGTTGTATTAAATTAGACCCAAATTGTCTATAACTTGAAGATTAGATCGGGTGCCTTGGAGTCACTAGTGTTTTCTAGTCTAGAGGGAAGAGAATCCACAATCCAAGGTAAGGATCACCCTTTAAGCTTCCAACATTATGATATTTAGAATAGTTTATCTATTTCTATTACTTAACATGGTATTGAGTGAAATTAACGATAATTGTTTGTTTCTACTTAAATGGCTCTTTATTGATATTTTCATTTAAATTCGAACATTCTAATATGTTATGGATCTCAAATTTTCCTATACTAGTTTAAGATGAGTACTTTACATGCATATTTACTATTGATAATTCATACAGAATAGATTATGGCTTATTTTGCCTCTTGGAGATTATTAGGTGGTATTATTAGAGTTTTCTTAAACTAGTTGTCATTTTATGTAATGGATTAAATGAAATTTTGTTGTATACTTACTATCTTGTGGATCACTTGTGCCTATATGGCTTTCGAAAACATTCCCATTTTTTTGTTGTATCATTGAATGCACTTTTTGCCCAATGTGGCTATCGATGATTTTTGTATAACCTTATGATGTTAAGCTCCACTTGTTGTAATATGATAGGCAACTAGTTGTAGATGTTACCATTAAAATCCTACTTACTAAAATCTCATGAGCTGGGGATGGTGGTATGGGACACTATGTTCGAGTTGTCGGTGTATGCTGGGTGATGAGCCCCCCATAGTGACCTTTGAGCTAACTTAAAATGGTTTATTTGTAATTAGACTACTAACATTTGGGTTAATCATGCATTTCATGACATACGAGTGATATTGGGTAGCTTATTTAGATGTTGTAGCGCATAGTGTTCGAGTTGTCGGTATCGCTATAAGTTTCGCTGGCCAGAGATAAAGATATAATATTGTTATCGGCGATAATATCGCCGATAACCGGAAATGCAGGGCAAAAGGGGAAAACATGGAAAAAATGGTAAATTTTTTTAGTGAAACTTCAGGACATGCCTAAATACACTTATTTACATATCAGGAATGAAAAAATTGCAAAAAGAATGCATTAAATTAGAAATTTTCATTTAATGGGGGCCAAAAGGCATGCGTTCTCGTAAGAAGTCATTCAAATAGTAACCAAAATGAGTTTATATAATACAAATGCAGCTGACATACAGTAATTAAGACATGTAAAAGTAAATTAACTTAAAGATGTCAAATCAAAGATGGATTAGATTATCCAATCAGTGTGGTGTTTGATACTCTGGCCGCGTATGACACTTGATACCTAGTATTTGAAAATGGTACATGTAGCAAATTCTAACATAATCTAAACCGTGTTTTCGCTTCATCAAGATCTGTGTGACCTAATCAAGAGGTTGGATGGCAAAAAAAAAAAACCATTACAATGGCCCTATGAAGTTTTTAATGGTGGGCATTAATCACCACTATTTCCCTTAGTGTGGTCCACTTGAGATACAGTCATACAGATCTGTCTCATTTTGGACTCATATCTTAAAATTATCTATCAAAATAAATGGACGACATTGATAAAATATTTATCATTATGATGGCCCCACATAACATCGACCCATCAATCCATGGATATAAATAAGTAACATTTGTGCGCCGTATAAATCAGTGCGCTTATCATACTGAGTCAACTGTGTGGGGCCCATTGTGATTTATGTATTTTATCCACCCCATCCATCCATTTTACAAGATAATTTTAAGGCTTGATCCCAAAGATGAAGCATATCCGATGCTCAAATGGACCACACCAGAGGAAACAATGTGAATTGAACATGCCACCATTGAAAAATCATTAGGGGCCACAAAAGTTTTGGATCCATGTCATTTTTGTATCTTACTTTCATCCATCTCCGTGTGATCTTATGAACAACTTGGATGACAAATAAACACCACTGTGAGCCATTGCGCATAGGAAGGTTTCAACGGTAAAAATCATTCTCCCCACTGCCTTGGCGGTGTGATCCACCGTAACTTTAGATCTGCCTCATTTTTTGGTTCACTACCTAAAATGATCTCACTAATTAGATGAACCATGTGGATATAACACCGTTGAGGGTCAAATATTACATATTAGACCCCAATTATTACCTGTATTTACGAACATGATATTGTTTAAGCCTGATTTTAATCGTGTTTGTGATGCAACGTGAATCTAGAAGCGTGGACTGGATAAAACGCTAAAAGCTGAGATTTAAAACCTAGAATTCACCAGAGCATGGGACGGACCTCAGGAGACTAAGATGGATAGATCTACACGCCGAAGAACCGAGAATATCGAGAAACTGAAGCTCAAGTGACCTGAAAATCAGTCAGAATGCAAGATCATAGGGTTCTCACCATCCGTTCAGCTCGAAACTCCATACGTGGCCTAAAGACCATAAATTAACCGTACATATCAAAAATCAGCCATTTGATCATTAAGGAAGTGGGCCAACGGACAGATCAGCCCAGGAATCTCCGATTCAAGGCCCACCTGAGATATGAAGAAGCTTCAATTTTGGTCTCAACCCCTCATAGTCAACAACAAAGAGGATGGACGGAGCGGATTGCTCACAAACATCACAGAAGACCTCATATGTATGACGAAGGTACACAGGGTGCAAGAGCACCAGCCGTGCACCGGAAAATAAAAAACGGGTCAACAAGCACTGACCCGTCTTCTTCTTGCGCAGGACAGCGCTCGCACGCCGTCCATCATTCTTTTTTAGTGGGACCCACCGGTGATCCAATGGTCAGATCAGAGCCATCTATTCGTCCCATAGAGCGGGTGTAACCTACGCCTAGATGTCCGTTTCCTTCCATGCAAGCTATCGGAAGATCCTAACTGTTAAACGGAAGATTGACGGTGGAAATGTTTGAGATGGTGGGCCGCATTAAACTTAAGAAAAAATATACATTTCTCAGTTGTTTTTCGCCACGAGTAGAATGAAGGGAGTGGATTTTCCTGTTGACTGCGTTCATGGGCCTCGCTGATCAACGCAGTAGCGTCCGTAGGCTCTGTTTCACAACAGAGGTTGCAGACCAATCTTGTGGGCCACCACCGTGCAGCGAAGGTCCGATCTGGACCGTTCATCAGGAGCCTACGGCTCCTCTCACCACTTCCTAGGTGGCAGAATTGCAGAAGACGACGAATATCGATTTTTTACCGTTCAAGCAGAAGATGAACGGTGACATGAATGCTCTGTGGGCCACACCGAATTCAATCCAAATCAGGTCAGGTCCGACTGATTTTTCGAGAGAAAGAGAATAAACGGACTAGATCTCTAAAATAATGATTATAATGGACTCCACCGAGAGTCCAGCAAGGTCTATTTTGTAGTTTACGCACGATCGGAAAGTCCAGATTTTTTGGGCATTTGTGGCCCATCACCGGTGATTAGACGGCTTATCTGAACCGTCCATCGTGTATCTCATCGAAAAACATCCCAAGTAACGTATCTGTTTGGAAAGGAAGTGAGGAAAGTGGGCCATTTGCGACTCACCTTCTTGACTGCGTAAAAGAACCTGCGCACGAGAGTCCTATTTGGATGTAATTTGCGGAAGTTCCACGGAGGAGTTCTCCACCACCCTTGGCACCTATAAAACGGAGAGAGAGAACGGAGAGAAGGGGAAGAACAAGATTGGCTTGAAGATTCATCTACGACTGGGAGTTCAGGACGTGGCAGGGGAGCTTTCTCTCTTGTTTTCTTATTTTCTTTTCTTCTTCTTTTGTTTTTCTTAATGTTGGAGAGCTATAGCCTAATCATGAGTGGCTAAGCCTCTTAGCTAGGGCTAAGAGGTGAAGCTTGTAGTGAGATGGGAGATTCTATTTTTTGCCTTTAATGGGATTTTGATTTATGAATTGATGTTGATTTTAGTTTAATTAAGGGAATACTTTTAGTTTTCAATGGTTTGTTGTGACTGAAATTACAATAGATCTGCGGTGGCTTCGAGTATTTCTTTTCCTTTTGATGTTTATGATGTCAGGAAGGCCTTTTGTTCACCATCATCTCCTGGGCATGGTTGGATGTCAGTACCCTTCCTAACCTTCATAATCAACTGATTGGTTGTCAATTAGTTTAATTCTGTTGTTTACTTTGTCTCCTGGGCATAGTTTGGTGATGGAATCCATTTTAATTCATATACCTTTCATCTCTTTAAAAACTATATCAAGCAAGTTCAGTTTGATTTCCATGGTTACATTCTTCAACTAGATGAAGAGGGGACTTTAAGTCCAGTTGATTTCTTGAAGCAGGCGTATAATCTCCCTGATCTCTACAAGTGGATCCTCTGAATCCCTGGTTTTAATTCTCTGAATTCTTTTAAGTTTAGATTAATATTTCACCATTATTTCTCAAATCACAATTGATTTAAATTTCATCTTAGCCTAGTTCTAGTTCTATTTAGTTTCAGATAACGTACAGGTTTCAGTCCCTGTGGATTCGACCTCGGTCTTACCGACTTTATTACTACATCACAACCCTACACTTGGGGAGTGAACAAACACATACATCATGGTGGGGTCCACAGAACTTGGTGACGTCCAGACACCACTGAAGTTCGCACCCGCACAAAAGGAAGCGGATTGCATACCAAGTAACTCAGTAGGCTAAGCCTACTGAGTAAACTTTGTTGGGTCCACCATGGTCCACCGTGATTTATATATTTTATCCACTCCGTCCATCCATTTTAATAGATAATTTTTGGGCTTGAGCCTAAAAATGAAGTATATTCAAACCTCAAGTGGAACACACAATGGGAACAGTGTGAATTGAACACCTACAGTTGAAAATCTCTTTGGGGCCACAAAAGTTTTGGATTAAGCTTGTATTTGTGTTTTCCCTTCATCCATGTCTGTGTGCTCTTATGAACAGGTTGGATGAGAAATAAACATCACTTTGGGCCCGTGAAATGTTTCAACAGTGGAAGTTATTATTCCAACTGTTTCCAATGGTATGGTCCACTTGATCTTTGGGTATGCTTAAATTTTGGTCTCAACCCCTAAAATAAGATGGAAAAATGGATGGACGGCGTGGATAGACCAGATACATTGACGGTGGGCCTAACTGAGTTTACTCAGTATAACTCAGTACGCAATCTGAATTCCGAACATGGATTAGATTATAACCGGTTGAGTAGCGAGACTCGCTGCATGTCACCAATTTCCGTGAAGCCCACTATGATGTACGTGTTGTATCCACAACGTCCATTCATTTGGAGATATTATTTTAAGGCATTATCTAAAGAACGAGGCAGATCCAAAGGTTTAGTGGACCCCACCACAAAAAAACAGTGGGAAGATTGATGTACACCGTTGAAACCTCCTAAGGCCCACCATGATGTTTTATTGAAATCCAACCTGTTCAAAAGTTAACAAAGACATTAAAGAAGGGAAAACACAAATATCAGCTTGATCGAAAACTTTTGGGGCCTTTAGAAGTTTTTAATGGTGGTGTCACTCTCCCCACTGTTTTCTATGGTGGGGTCCACTGGAGTTTTGGATGTGACTCATTCTCTGGATCTTACGCTAAAATGATATCTCCAGAGGGATGGACGGCGTGGATACAAAACATACATCATGGTGGGGCCCACAGAACTTGGTGACGTCACTTAGTAGCAGTCCCGCTACTCAACCTGTCAGTAGCCAATCCGCGCCCGTAAAAACCGAGGCTGTTTTCGAAACGGAAGGGGGTTTTCGAAAATGGAAGAGGGTTTTCGAAACGGAACCCTCAAAACCCTAAATTTTCGAAAGAAAGTCTCTCCAAATCCTTAATCTTCAGCAGATTCTTCGCCGAAATCATCTTTAGGTGTGGATTTTTGAGTATTCAAAGAAAAAAAGTGGAAAGTGGAGATTGAATGGCGCTTACGGCACACTGATCAATCAATTAGCCCATCGCAATTTCCGTTCACCCATCCTCTTTTACGATTGGCCCTCCTCTTCTACAGGTATGGAAATCCACAAGTTTTCCCAATTTTTTTTCTTTTTTTGGGGATATTTTATGTATTTACGCAATACTCTGATGTCATCGGTCCTTTTGTCATTGGAAATGGGTTGTTTACTACAATTATCCCACGATTTCTCATTGACAGCTCGACTTTTCGCAAAAAATCGATAAAATCGCCGAAAAATCGGCAATATTAGGAAGAGAAACGAAAAAAGGGAGTTTCGGTGTCGGAACTCCAGCGATACCGAAATTATCGGCGATAATTCGATAATATCGCCGATAATTTAAACACTGGTAGCGCATACCCTTTCCTGTGGTATTTTTCGCTAGCTCCTAAATCATTGTCGATTGAACCAATTTGTGTGAGCTTGTCACTTGAGTTTGTGCTTGTTATACTTTCATTGGTGACTAGCCACTTCAGATTGCATGTGGGTTTTGCTCCACTTGTGGGTTTTTGCCCAAATCCAGTTGGATGAGCATCCCCAGACTAACGTGCATATGCATACATCCATCCATTTAAATAAGATTGCATTGTGAATTGTTTTGTATTTTTCTTATTTTAGAATTATCATTGGCTAATGTGATGGATTGTAATCTCATTTGTTATGATCATTATGAATAGTTTAGTTTAAACCTATGTTGGCAAACTATGTTTAACTATTGTGATGATTTAGTAAATCTTGAGGGGTATACCTCACTGGGATAGCCATTGATGATATCAAACCATATTCAGTTGATGCAAGAGACGTAGATAACATATAGGTTGGTGCTCATGTGGAGCATAAAGAGCCAAACGATCTTGCAGCTCTATATTCTAAAATTTCATTTATACCAATTTTGTACTTTCTTGTATTTGTAAGACTTGAGTCATTGGTTTGTATAAGCCCTATGGGCAACCACTTCTATATCTTGTATATCTGAAATGTATATATGAATTTTTCCTTTATGCTTGATTTGTCTTTCTTTCACTGCAATGATCATTTAAAAAATTTATATTGTGAAATGTGGGCTATCATTAAAAGTTAATACTTGTATTTCAGAAAATGAGTGCTAAACTCAGGTTATGAAATCTGAAGCATTACAATTTATGAATGATGATTTAACTGTTCTATTATTTGGCTAGATAGTATAGGACGTTTATTGCAGTTGAGTTATATAATTGAATCAAGTGAATTAAACATTAAGGATTGCTATAAGTGGATCATTATCACTCTAGTATTTTATATATGTTGATTTCATTCTCAATTGCATCATTACCTCTTAAATATAATTTCATTAGTAATTATAGTTTTAGTTCTAGTTTTAAAGTGTTTCAGAAATTTCCCAAATATAAATCCATGTGAGTACGACCTCGGTCTCACTGAGTTATTATCACATCGTAGCTCTACAGTTGGAGTTTGTTTCCATCAACACATCATATATATCATGGTGGGGCCCACAAATTTAAACTAGTCCTTTTGAACTGATTTTCAAAACAGAAATGTAAGTGCATTTTCAAACAGGTAAATGAATAATAATTACTTATTCACAGGATGGATTTAGAAAATCAAACATGCCCTTAGAGCATGAGCAGATCCAAACAACACTGCAGGAAATAGTGGTGATTGAACGGCCACAATTAAAAACTTCTTGAGCTCACCAAAAAATTTATTTATCATAGGTTGATAAGGTCACAACTGGACGAAGGGAGCACACAGATATCAAATTGATCCGAAACTTTTGTAGCCCATGGATATAAGACACATACATCATGGTGGGCCCCCACATTCAGGGACCACTGAAGGCACGTCCATGTGCGAGGGCATTCGTCAAAAAATCTTGGTGACACGTGGGTAGAGAGAATTATGCCTAGTGTTGCTGAGTGTTGGCCAACATTCATCGCGAGGCTGGGCAATATGACGAGAGACTCGTGTGGTCCCTTGTCCATTTTATCTCATTCTCATTCCTTGGATGAAGTGTTTTCGGTGAGAGCAGTTGAGGGTGGAAGGTGGATCCATTGATCAAGGTGATAAAGCCTTTTTGTTGGGACAAATAAAATTTAGCTCTCTAGCCTTTTGGGAAGGGAGCCACATCAATGATAATTTTAGTTTGGATCAACCCCTTTTCTTTCGAAGAGCATTCCATATGCCATAGCCTAGCCATGTGTGTAACACCCCGCACTCTGCTGCGCGGGTGTTACCATCTGAACCCAAAGCAGTGGATATCAAAGCTCGACTGATAATCAACTTGAATCAAACAAATGCAGGACGAGACTTCCAATCGCCAATAAAGTCATCCATCAGGGGGACCTAGGAGCTGAGATGAACCCCAAGTCAGTTAGGAAGGTAAGATCAACCAAAAAAAAAAAAAAAACCTAACTTATAGAAACTTTGTGACATATAATTAAATCATATTAGGAACAACGCTCCTACAACCAACTCTTGAGAGTTAGTTAGTGACAAATCAAGCAGTCATCATGAATTAAACCTCATTTTGACTGTTGAAACCCGATTTCAACTCAATCCAACCTTAGGATCAAGGTATGTTGGGCAAACAGAGGGTGTAGATGTACAATATGGCCCACCTGAGCCTCGGCCCCGCCCCAAACTGGGCCGAGACCTCTACACGGGGTCCCTAATGCGAATGGACAGAGTGGATTTAGTTATAAACATTACAGTGGACCCCTACACGGTGTGCGAGTGCACTGAGTGTGCTCGTGCACATTGCACAGGAACAATGGGGACAGTCAAACGGCCTTTGACCGAACCCATTTGCAAAACCTCGGAAATCCTCCCACCAACGACTCTTTTTGAATCTGTCGACCTTTACACTCCAAAGTGGCCCACCCTGGCCACTTTTCGGGTGATCTAAACCGTTCACTTTCCTTGTGGGGCCCACCTTAACATAACGGTATAGGCTTTTAAACCCACGTAAAGGGGCGAAGGAGATAGAATGCAACCGTCCAATGGGTTGCACGTGGCGGATATCCACAAGGAGGGACCCATCTGGGACAATATGGGTGGCCCATGATCGCCCTGATCGGGCCATCCCATCCTTCCATCGCCAAGGAGAGCCATGCTCTCTCTTTTCCGGAAATGGCCGGGCAAGGCCTGTAAATGGAAAAGCAAGGGAGGAGACTTTCCTCTCTAGGAAAGCTGGTGCTGGCATGATCTCAGCCATCCCCTGGCCACGTGGAGAGATCCCGACCGTCCTTCGTAAAGCAAGAAGGGATTTTGGGGAGAAATACTCCATCTCATGAGAAGGAGTGGCGAGAACTTGAAGATCTCGTGAGATCTTCCCAAACTAACGTTTGAGGCCCAAAAAGTGGACCCCACATTGATCAGAGATCTCATCTAGTCCATGCAAATGGACCAGATCTCAGGAATATACTACATCTGGGGAGTTGTCATTAATGGCTCCCTCATCTTCTCCATTAAATCATCCAGATCCAACCCCGAGATGGGCCTAACCCCACCAGATCAGAAAAGTTACTTTTCTGGTGGACCTAGGTGTCAGCCGCCCATCCTAGCGTGTGGATGGGCCCCATGTAAGGAAAACCTTATATCACAGCCGTTACACGATGGGCCACTTCCAACCGTTGGAGTTCTCTCCTCCATGGCTATAAAAAGGGTCTGTAGACCTCGGGATTCGCACCCAAGTGAGAGACAAAGGAAGAGAGAGAGAGAGATAGTAAAAGAGAGAGAGAGAGAGAGAGAAAGGAAGGAGAGAGTGAGGGGAGAAACAGAGGGTTGGGAGCTAGCCAGGTACGAGTCATCCCCTGCCTACCTTATATTCTCCAACCGTTGCTACCTGAGGAGCTGAAGGTGACCTCCTTCAAGCCATAAAGATAGGCTGTGCCAAGCTCTAATGGGCTAACGAGCCAAGTCCAAGACCAAGCCAATCGATGGCTGAGGGTCAGACTGAAAAACCGGTCAAGACAGGGACTCTGTTTTGGACTAAAACAATGGCCGATTGGTGGCTCTGTTTTAATTGAAACAATGGCCAAGTGGTGACTCTATTTTGGGCTGAAACAATGGCCAAGTGGTGGCTCTGTTTGAAACAGAAATCAGTCCAAACCATGGGCGTGTTTTGGGACCCAAGACGGGCAGCCAACGACCTGTGTTCTGGCTCGAAAACAAAGCTCAAATAGACCTAGGTTGAGCCCTCAGTTGGGTTTTTAAAACAGGTCCAAGAATCCACCTTAGCCGGGCTCTCATCTGGAGCATAAATCCAGCAGCAACCATGGTAGGAACCACACTTCGGTTGGGCCTTAATCCTAGCTGGAAACTGTGCCTGGAGTATTGCTGAAACCACGCCAGATGATGGCTGTGTTTCAGGCCGAAATTGGGTCAAACTAGAGTGCTGTTTTGGGCCGAAATCAGGCCAATTAATGGCCGAGTTTTGGGTTAGGATTGTGGCAGGAAGCAGGCTCTATCTGGGCTTTGAATCAACACAAGAATCAGCCCTTGGAATGGCTAAGATTAGGTCCAAAATCAGTCCAGCAGTGGGACGTTTTCTGGGCAGAAGACCAGCCCAAAACTTGGGCCAGGATCAGCCACATGAACTGGGCCGAAACTGGCCCAAAAATCTGGACAGAAGTCGGGCATTATGCTGTGGGCCACACCCTATTTGAAACAGGTGGGCCACACCATATATAACAGTGGGCCGCACCCTGTTTGAAACAGGTGGGCCACACCATATATAACTGTGGGCCGCACGCTGTTTGAAACAGGTGGGCCACACCATATATAATTGTGGGCCGCACCCTATTTGAAACAGGTGGGCCACACCATATATAACAGTGGGTCATACCCTGTTTAAAACAGGTGGGCCACACCATATATAGCGGTGGGCCACACACTAATGATAGGTGAGCCACACACTAATAGTAGGTGGGCCGCATATTATTAGTTGACAGGCCAAATCTGGCCTAGTAAAGACCTATTTCACAAGGTCACTACTACACGCCAGTGGATGGACCTGGCCTAAACCTAGTTCGGCTCTCAATGAATAATGGGTTTGGGCCCAAAGTCGGGTCACCAGTTTCAACAAGAGTCTAATGGGCCTAACTACCTTAGGTCCGGCCCAAATAACCTCATACATGAAACCTTCCACATCTCACCAACTGTCCATATACTTGATACTCTAAGAACTTACTGTCTAATGTGAACAAACTTCTCCAGGGAACTATTTGAGCAAAGTGGGACCGCTAGCTTCTTAAGGGAATTCGTATCAAGGGACATCCTACAACTTGTCTAGTGATGATTCTCATCCCCTTGGGCTTTCCACTTTCAACTAGACTAGAAGTAGTTGTTATGGTGATTTACTGGCTAGTTAGACTTATGATAAATTATGTGAAAATAGACTACATTTAATTGATATACTTATTTAAATTGATGACTCCCATGCTTTATACTTGTTTATATCGTTGAACATGTATATTAGGTTATCCAAATGATTAAATTAGTTACTCATTACATGCGCCATGTGTTAGCTCATTTAATCTGTAATTGTAATCTCAAGGAATACATGTGTTGTTCTCTATTTCTTACTCATAGTAGGATCCATGCTGTTGTTATGATACACATCTTGTTAAAACCTCTCCATGGGAAACTCTAACAAATACGAGTAGGCCCCTAACATGGAGGTTTTGGTTGTTGGCATTTGACTATGAGGTTTACCATCCATGTGTGGTTTCACCTAACTGACTTGGGGTGAACCTTGTAACCTTTTAAATTTCGCTGTTTACTCATCCTTGAACCATTCATGCCGTCATGTTTTAATCACCGTATTTAGTAATTTCGACATTTCATTCCCAGTCAGCATTGGTGGTGGCCCCTTCACATTGAATTAATTGATCATGTGTTGGTGGGTACTACACACACCCTAAGGCGGTAATCTCATGGGCCGAGGATGGTGGTCATGGGATACTATGCCCGAGCCGTCGGCCTACGCTGGGCCGCAAGCTCCCCGTAGTGACCGTGAGCTTAATTAAAT
This sequence comes from Magnolia changhungtana, assembly GCA_030180095.1. NCBI lineage: Eukaryota > Viridiplantae > Streptophyta > Magnoliopsida > Magnoliales > Magnoliaceae > Magnolia > Magnolia changhungtana. The sequence continues at coordinate 571,128 of JASAUF010000224.1, read as the reverse complement.
TGGCTGAGTGTAATTAGACTAATAACGGATTAGTTAATCATGCATACATGGCACAGACCAGTATCTATTGCTATCATACGTGATGTATATATTCTGTTCTATTGGATGAGTTTTCCCATGTCAATGATTGCATGGGTGACGAGCCCACTGTCTGCATGGATGAGCATCCCCGGGGCGATGATTGCACTTCACGCATCCATGCATATTATAAAATTGCATCTGTCATGTTTGGATTTGGCTGGATGTTTTATGCTATTTCTTGTCTATGGTGGCGGTGTGTAATCCTGAAGGGAGATCATACTGAGCTGGCCACTCATTCATCAATGTTCAATCGTACAGAGGATACGGGGGCATATGGACTCACGATGGATCAGGAGGAGGTTGCAGTCGAGGAGGAGCCTTGTGACGAGGAGCCGTATCAGGAAGCGACGACATATTATGGCATCAACCAGTAGTTTTCCTTTGATAGTTTATTTGGAATTGATGCATTGAACTTGAAGTTTGTAATTGGCCCCCAACTGAGTGGGCCAAGATATTGTTCACATTTTGGATCATATCTATGCTATGTTTCATTTCCGCTATCTGCACTTTGATTTACCTATTGATTACCATTATTATTAGTTAACTCCTAGGTTTTTGGAATGCGAGTCGTGTACTCGAGTTCTGAAAACCAATGCGTTACAACGTGCAAAGCTCCCTTTGAAACATCATCCAAGCTCACCTGATTTTGAAAGGACTGCAACAGATTACTCATGTCCTTTATGATTTCAATAAGCACATACGCATCTTGCATCGTTAACCAGGTAAAAATGGGAGTGAATATCGTCAGATTTAACTCCATGTCACGTCCCAATGATTTTTAAATACTTTTTTTTTAAATAGCAACATCTCTAACGATGACTTGTGGACCAATTAAAACTTAGATATTCAGTGAAAGAGTTTTTATTAAGTCATTAGAGCTGGTCAAAGCTACTAGGCTTACAGGTAGATTGAAGCCTCGGCTCAAGCCTAACCTTCATGACTCCACCCAAAACAGGTTAGACTTGTCCGTTGCCCCCAGGTCGCCATCCATTAATAACCACACTAACATCCCACAAATAATCAATTTTTAACTCATCTGAAACTCAACCGAGTAAACTTGATTAGGGCGTGTTTGCCCGCAGACTTAGGAGGGAGTAGGAGGGATAAGATTGTAAAATCCCTCCTATCCGTATAACAGTCTGTTTAGGCGGCGAAGAATTGAAGTGGATTGAAGATTTTTGATGGATTCGGACGGGACTGAGAGGGATTACGAAATCCCTCCTTGGATACTTCGTCGTCGTTCGATCCCTCATCTAGCCCATCCCTCTTCCCTCCGCAGTCCATCGTACGGACTACGAGATGGGAATTCTTAGGGCATCGCGTTGGCGGGAGAGATGGCGGGGATTGTGTTTTTGGCCCGAAATCACCGTTATTTAGGGCTGTATGTTGGTCGCGAAGGTGATTTCATTGAAAGGGCGTTGCCATCGTGAGCTGACGTTGTCTGAGGGCTGAGGTAGGTCTTCTTCCTCGAGTCCGAGCATGAAACACCGTTATGTACATGATTCGAGGTCCTGCATGTTCCAAAAAATGTGGGTTTATTCTAGCGTCTGAGAGGGGCACGATGAAATTTCAGGCCTGATCATCTACCCCTGTCATCACCAGCGAAACAGGCCCTCTGAGATGCATTTGGCTTGTCTGGCTGGCTACCATGGCTTTGGGATTTCTATGGCATGCCCAAATACCCGCTGGTTGATGGTGAATGGGGCATGCATTCGAAATACATGTACAGTTTCATGTAAGTTCAGTGTTAGTTGGTTTTTGGTTTTCTATAGATCTCTGGTATGGTTACTCTCATATAATTTTTGTGATTTGGTATATACTTTGGATTTCTGATAGATATGAGTAGTTGGATTTCTTCTTTATACTTCAAATATACTGTTTTTACAATCCTAAGGCTGTAAGCTTTCTTTGGATTTCTGATGAATTTCGCAACATGGTTTCATTGTCTTGAAGTTTAATGATCTCATCTCTAGATTTGTTATAGATTTCACTGTATGGTTACTCTCATCTATTTCGCTTTAATGTTTCTCAGAATTAGGGTAGTTGGATTCTGTTTTTTAGATTCTTTGCAATTTCATGATCTTGGGAGTTTTAGGTTCTCTGAATATCTTTGTGGATTTTGTCATATGGGTTTTCATCAATTTGAATAAAGGTTACAGGTCTTATAATATGGTTATTGATCTGAATTTCTTATGGATTTCTCTTTATGTAATATGTTTAATTCCTCTTATGTTGGCAAATATTACTGAGGATGCATATGCACATAGATCTGTTATTTTGTATCTGTCAGCCGCAAATAAGATTATCCAGCTAAGTAGATTTTTGGGGCATGTCATAGTCCATCCACAGTAGACCATAGCAAACCAATGTTCTAGCTTATTAAATCATCAGATATGCCATACCATTACTGCTCTCTTGTCCAAAGTATCAGATAAGTGAAGTCTTTGGTTGCTTGATATTAAGTTAGGCAGTAAGGATGTGATTCATGTAACAGTGAGGAGACTGTTACACCAATGTAAATGTTAAGATTCTCTTTTCAAGCTGAAAAATGTTGTTATATATATATATATATATATATATATATATATATATATATATATATATATATATATATATATATATATATATATATACACACACACATATACACACACACACACGCACATACAGCTACAAGACGATAGTATTTATTCGATTGTCATTCAATAACATGGATATTTTATATTTTTTGTGATGTAGACTGTCCAAAATGTGGCATCTCTTATTTGATTGTCCACAAGTCACTTGTTTGAATGACCGCAGTCATCAGTTTAGTGAAATAGGACATGGAATATTAATGTAGTGTAAACCAGTGATTTATGATATATATTTAAAAGACATCCGTACCTACAAGTATAGGTTATGATCAGTTGGCAATGGAAAATGAAGATGAGGAAGAGATGAAGAGGTCTAATGTTATTCAAGCGTTGACAACTTGTGTAGCAGCTATTGGGGAATTAATACTGTCGCGTATACATGTTCAAACAATCGGCTCGTCATGGGGATGATGAGCGAGCGAGGTTCATCAACTCTATCATTCGGACCAGTGACCGAGATTGTGTCACGCAACTCAGGATGAGTCGAGAGACATTCTTTGAACTATGTACTAAGCTACGCGAGAAGACACGGTTGCGTGATACTCGTAGTGTGAGTCTTGAAGAACAATTAGTAAGTTTTTTTGTACTTCTTTTTTTTCGGTAGGACAATAATGCATGTTTTCTATTTCACAATCTCATTCCAAAACATGAATCTTATGCCAATAATGGAATGTCAATGTAGGTGGCAAAGGAGAAGTATTATGTGGTCTTAGTGGGCCGTCGGCCAGGTATATATCTGACATGGGACGATGCTAGATTGGAGGTGGAGGGATTTAGCGGAGGAAGACACCGAGCCTTCAAGAACTAGAATGAAGCTGTTGCATGTTGGGACGGTCACTTCAGTAAGGCCAGTGCACAGTCGAGACCTTGCACAGAATCTCATGCGGTTCAGGTTGCTGCATATTCTGATGAGGTGAACATCCACCATTCTTCTACTTTGTCTATCCAACACACGACCCAGACGACTTGAGCCATGGTTTCCAGGGCCACGTCGACTGATAATCCTGCCCCATCAGTGGGTACTTCTGGTTGCCATCATGGTTCCTTTTCTTTTTTTTTTTGCCTTGTTTGTTATCTTTAAATTCTAGATATTACCGGTACTGTAACTAAACGATTATTACTTATTTATTTTAGTTATAGTATGGTGCACTTATTTATTTTAGTTATAGTATGGTGCAATGACTTAGGATACATCAGCCATATGGGTAGTGGAAATCATTTACATTATCGACTGCTTCATGTTGTCGATATTTTTGTCTCACACCACTGTCATATAGTGTGGTCCACTGGATATGTGGACATGACCAACGTGAGAGTGATTGTTATTGGGGGCAGAGCTATTTGGTGTGGTCCGTTGGATTTTTGGATGGTAACAAACGAAATAACAGTGGCCCATGGAATGGTTCAATGGTGGTTTCATTATCACCGCACCTTCCTTTGGTGTGGTCCACTGGAGATATGGACCTGCTTGATTTTTCAAAATATGTATATACATCAGTTGCGTGGCGCGATGAACAACGTGGATGAGACAATTACATCACTGTGGGCCCCACAGAGCCCTGCCCGAACGGGTTGTCTGGCCTGGGCAGTGAGATTCGGACATTTTGAATCCCCCCCACCTAAACCCAATCTGCCCAAACAAGCATGCTTTTCAAAACCATGGGATTTCATGCCATCCCATGCCCGGCTAAACAGGACCATTGTTTGTGATCCCTGGATAAGCCAGGCGTCCCAAACATGACTCATTTTTGGACAGGAGATACAGCAATACCATGGTATTTGCACCAATCCACTGACCAGGCCATCATTACCTTAAAACAGATCCCATCCCTCCTAATCCCATTCAATTCGCCCGGCCAAACAGGCCCTTAGGTGAGATTTCAAGCTCTCTTGGAAACTCGCAGATGTGTCTGGGTCAGTCGGGGCTCAACAAGACTTCTTAACCCAACCTAGTAACTCACCCGATCAACCACTTAACTGTTTATTTATTTATTTACAAAAGTAAAATCGACGATAGTAAAGAGGTCAGTCTTCGAGTTGACCTGACCCGCTATATATCGAGTGGAATCGAGTTTTCGAGCTTTTCGAACTATGCAAACAATCCTAATCTAAGCACTTCAACATCCGACACCAGGCCCCGTTTGAATAACAGGAGTAGATGTTTTGGAAGGTGACTTGCAGAAGCCCCACCATTGTGAAGCTTTTGTCACATGAATATGAGTAGTTGTACAAATCTGACTTGGTTTTTCAAGACTCCATTTTCAAGGATGAACGGTTTTGATTAGTAATCACCAAAAGAATGAGGCAAATGTATAATAGTGGTCAACATATTCCACTTGGAAAATGAGAATTTACAGAGACTCAAACCAGCATAGAAAAAGCTACCGGATATGCAAGACGATGTTATTTCTCTATGAATTGCTCCTACTTGTTTTACAATGAATCGGTGAGAATGGCTGTAATCTGGGAATCTTCCCCTTCTTCTTTAAGGGAAGAAAATCACAGCTCGGGCGAACAAAACTTTGAAGGGAATAGAATTCAAAAGAACGGTGAAGCAATGGGACTTGTTCAACCCAAGTCCAAGTCACTGCGCGGTCCTGCCACCTGTCAAAACATCAAATAATATTTTAGGTATCCATCCATTCTCATGTTTAAGATGAGCGTGGGAGATGTATTGGGGTGACCAAGCATCCATGCAGAACAACATTATATATATATATATATATATATATACAAACAGGAACTTTGTATTACCGCGTAGAGGAAAGGGTCCATACGACCTCCTACCCCGGAGCGCTTGACTTCTTCCAGCCTCAGTAGCCTGCAGTGCAAAACTATACTTTTTGTTAGCAGAGGAACGACAGCGTTATGCACATTTGCGCACTGATACGTCATAATAACCTTTACAGAAAAAAAAAAAAAAAAAAACATTGATGCATCAGCAGCGGAATGTCAGGATTCACAGGCAGAAATCCTTTACATGGCTTATATGAGCTCCAAATCATGGCCCATAGGTAGCCCATATAAAGGAAACTATTACAGAAATGTCATACAATGTTGATTTTTGGACATCTAATGTATCACTAAAATGAAACATAGCCAGCAAAGAATTCTTCAAACAAATTTTAAAATAAAAAGGTTAGAACCTGTTTGCCTTTCGTTTAAAAAAAAGAGCTCATCTCATTTTAGTTAATTGTAATTATGTACTAGAGGTTGTATTTCTTTCTTGTAAGGATTAAAAATAATTTTGATGATCAACAATCATGATCTCTGATTGTTTGGCTAAAAATTCAATCATTGATACATGTGTATGATGTTAGGTGTGCCAAAGCCTAATATAGCTCAATCCAAATTGGACGCTTATGACCCCAAGCGTCAAAATAGACAGTGAGACCGTGAGCACTCATCTATGACCAAGAACTAAGTAGTTCAGTCATCTATTCAGCCACTTGTAAAAGAAATCAAGCAATTTGTTAAGCAAAAGGTTCATCCTTCTAATGAAGTGTTTTTTTTTTTTTTTTTTGGTCTTTAGCTGAAAGGATTTTTCTCACCGTGATAGCAAAAATGAAACAAATCGCACAATGTGAGAGTGAAGGAATGAAATTCTATCAATAAAAGAAAAATAAAAACTTGCAAAATATAATCCTTGGCAATCCAATGTCTGTGGCATAGATAGTGAGGTCGTAAAACCAAGTTCTTCATTGATCTAGTGACTTGGGCGTAAACAAAGGGAATTGCACTACTAAAAGAAAAGAAAAGAAAAGAAAAGAAGAAGAAGAAAAAAAACCTTCCTTGGCACAACGACTTAGACATAAACAAAAAGAATTACACACTGCTCTTAAGGTAAGTCGGTCCAATGTAACAGCGTAAATAGACTAGATTACGTTACTCCTAAGTTAAAGTCGGTCTGGCATAGCAGCATAGATAGGTTGGATTACACAATTTCTGAGCTAAGATAAACTAAGATAAGAGAGGCAACATTACGTTGTTATGTTATATTGGGTCAACGAGGGCCTAGAGCTCTTTAATCTTCATTCTATTTATAGAACTTTGAGGCAATAGCTAGAGAGAGATCTTCGTAGCCACTCTTCATAACTTCTTATGTATAAATAATCATTTAGGTCCAGAGACAATTGTGGCTTGTTATACAATCTCATGTGTATTAATCGTTTGTTGTGGGTTAGCCATTAGTTATATGTACGTCTTACTCTTACCACATGGATGAGATTCCTCTCATGATGCCACATGTTGACGATCATTATCTTTTCTTTGCACAAATGTGACGTAGGGATGAACGTGATGAGGATAATTACTCCAAATCCACGAAGCTTCTCTGGACTCCTCACAAAGGCTTCTCGAATCCACGAGGAAAGAAAGCAGAAATTAGAAATAAATTCTAAGAAATTCGAAATTGATTAATTCCTTACTAAAAACGAGTTCACAACCCTTTAAATAGGGGTACCAAGCAATGGGAAAGAAATCAGAATCAAACTACAACTAAAACTCCTAGAAATCGCGACTTACTATAAATAGTAAACTTACTATTTATAGACGGTCATGATGTCTACTAGTGCACAAGGTTTTCGGCCAAAAATAGTAAGTGTCCTATTTGGCTTCACCAAACCGTTCTCCTAATTATTCTAAGCTCTTTTCACGTTGGGCGCAACTCCTAAAGCCCGATGGATGAAGAGTTATAATCAAACTAAAACTTACTATTTATAGTAAAAATGAAATTAAAATAGGGAAACGACCGTCGATCCAGGGGTTTTTCACAATTCCAGGGATCACAACCCTGCATAGCTGGGTTGGTTGGCTAAAGTAGCTAGTTCTACCCCAAAAATCATATATTTTACATCAGGTAACTCATTTCGGATTGCGAGATACGCCTGATCTAAGGTCCGACGGTCCGGATCACTTTTGTCGTCGACCGGGCCTTTTCTGATCCATCTTGGCCATGAAACTATCCGCGACCCACTCTACATCAAAATGTGCATAGTGCATAGTGAAATTTGGCCAAATTGGCATTGTTGTTACATATCTTCTTAAGCAGAAAAGCTTCTTCTATGCGATGTTATAGTGCATCGTCCAAATGTGTCACTAATTGTGACTGTATTTTGATCGATAGCCATTCTCGATCACGAAGCCTCTACAATGGATAATTGACAATACCACGTGAGTAAAATAGGCGAAACGCGTCTCATGATAGTAGCTAGTTAAACTTAACCTTTTGGGCTACTCATGACTCTTCGAGTCCTGATCAAATTCGCCCATGAGAGCAATCAAAGAAATCTTCCCCTTGTCTCATATTAAGATATCATTTCTACATGCATCATCTAAATCGCTAGACCTAACATAGTCAAATCAGGCATAAATTTGATATGTATGATGATTAATTAAAATGAAATAAACTCATTTAGTTTTTATTTCCCTATATTTGATTTTGGACTAAATGGGTCCTATATTTCTTTAGAAACGTCTGATTACATGGCATGTTCAAGACAATTACTTTAAATAGCAACACAGAGAACTATGTCAAGATGCTTTGATATATCACTATAGTACAAAAGCGCGTGCTATCCCAAATGGACAGCCAAATGGAGGTAGTGAACTAAACAACAGGAACATTATATGATGCCTTTCTAGTCATAAGCCCAATTAATGGGATCTCTCTTGCTCAAGTCAAGTTCTCATTCAGCGACATGATAAATTTAGATCTACTGGCAAGACTCCTTCTGAGTGTTGAAAATCAGTGGTTTTAAAAATAATAAAAATGAAAATTCAAAATTTTCAAAATTTCAGGATTTTTCCGCCAAAATTCTTTTTGAATTTTTTGAATTAAAAAGTGCGGTGTGTGTGTTTTGTCCCACATCGGAAATGCAAAAGATAGTTTTGTGGTTTATATGAAATGTTGAGAAGGGTATTCTTACTTGGAGCTTTTTGGAAGAGATGAAACACGGGTTGCGTGTTCCAGTGCGAAGCACTGGAACACACGCATGCTCTTGCTCGCGCTCGGGCGTGGGTGTGGGCGTGGGCAGTGAGGCAGTGTGGCTGTAGTGGCGCTAGATGGCGCTCTTCCGAAACGTCCAGCCGTTTTTATAAACGGATAGCTACCTTAAAAGTCACAACGGTCCGAAAACGGACGGGCCAGGATGATCCAACGGTCGGATCTACAAATCTAATCACTAGAAACGTCTGGGATTAATGGACAACGGCCAGAAACATTTTTCAAACGTTCTGGACCATTGAATTCCACACAGCAACGAGGCTAAACCTGAGGCCTATATAAACTGGACCATTCTAGTCTGATTTCATCATCTCAACACACCACCTCTCCTATCAAATTAGATACAATCCATAGCTCCTTTTTTAGAATACTGTGATCATCTCTACCGTCTAAATCTGTCAGAAGAAATCTACTGCATTAGAACTATTCCATAGTAGACCTATTGTGATTGCTACACGCTAGATCCTGATAAGGCTTGTCTTATCCTGGAAGTAATTCTCCTGAAACCCATCAACAGTTGATACGGGGGCGAATCACGATATAAGGACAGCGTATTTTATACGTGATTCAGCCTAGTGAAATTGTTATTTTCAATTATTTATTTTTATATTTTCGGTCTATCCAATCAAATTTCCTAACACTAAGAGAGTATATGGTCGCATTACCAAGTATACATTGGACTTGGAACTGTTATTGAGCTAACAAGGATAAGCATAGCAATAGACAACGTGGCAAAAAAGAACGTGATGATGCATGCAAGTGTTAAGAAAAAGCTAAAAGAGTCAAATGTCAAATACAATGAAAATTCTAACAAGTGGCGTGGATCTAAAAAGTGTTTGAGGAAGGTGACAAGGTTGATGGTTCGCATAAGGAAAAAGTGTTTTCCTATGGGAATATATAATAACCTGAATAACAAAATAAAATAAAATCAAGCCATTACAGATATACTTAAGAAGATCAATAATAATACATATGTTGTTCACTTCCCAAGGACTTTGCGCTATCCCAAACGTTCAACACAATTTTTTTCAAGTATCATGCACTAGAAAAGTAGTCACCATAACCAGCCAACTCAAGATCAGGTTTTCTTCAAGTAGAGTAGACTGATGTAGAACAAGTAGCGGATGATTTTGTGGATGGTTAGGATCGAAAGAAATTAAGTTGAAAGGCTTGAACTAAGGATAAAAGAAGGCCTAAAGGCACCATATAACCTCTGACGGTCATAACTTTTCAGCTGGTTATCCATTTCGCAAGCTTAATATACAAATGGAAAATTATCTACGGGTAACTCCCTAACCAATCACCCAAGGTGCATTGGCTCCTAAACCACATCATAAAATTCGATTGTTTTAAAAGTTAAATTAAGGTTTTAAGTTAAAACTTATCAATTTCAGTAAGTTTCATTTTTAATATTTTAAAGTTTTACAAGTTTTCTTGTAGTCTAGGATCTTTGTTTTGGTCATCAAAGTAATGTTTACAAGTTTTAGTGGAATTAGACATCTTCGCAATTTTTGGATAATTTAATATGCATGAAAATCTATTTCGAATTAAACTAATTTAGAGTTTCTTTGCTTATGTAAGCATATTAAATTATTGTAATATCAATGTAACCTCCCAAATTTTTAATATTTGAGATTTTTAAAATCCTAAAAAAATGTTCGCTAGAATTAGCCTACATTGTTACTTACTAACCTTTAAAACCCGATCTTAGCTTATACGCGGGTGTTACTAGTAAAGAACTGCACAAATGGGATAAATTAACCGTAGAAAGTTAAAGAATTCGCCCGATCGCTTAAACTTCGAGTCTAGCCTATTGATTTATTCATTTAGGGCCCAAATCTAACTAACCTATTACAAACTAATCAAGGCAAACATAACTAAATAAAGACCTACCTAAAGACAAAACAACTAGGGGTTGGATCTTGATTAACAAACCAAACTAACACGGTTATTCATTTAGCCTAAAAATCAACAAATTAGGATAATTAGTATTGAATTACCAATTTTGCTTATTTCAAATGGCTCACGTCACAAGCATGGTAATCTAGGCCTACCTAATCGCACATGATAAATTTCATTAATTGTTTTATTCCGAAAATGTAAAAATTAACCAAATAAGCTCTAAAATGCTCATTAGTGGGCCGCTAAACCCAAAACTATAAAGAAAGAAGTTCGTCTTAGCGGGCTTGATGTCCATCATGGGACTTCGAACCAAGATCGTATATCGAATTGTTTAACTTGGGCTCACAAGGCGAGTGCATGAGATGTGGAAATACCCTTAATATATATCAGGAACTTAAGTTATTTTTTTCCATCTGATCTTTGTCAAAGTTATGGCATTTGGACCGTTAGATTGCAACTAAGCTAAGGGCACTAACCTAAATTAATATCCTACACATTTTCATATAGTCGCGACCCTGATCGACGATCGATAATTGTTGAACAGAATTTTGATCATAGCCATCGATTGTCGCATCCGAACTGTGGGGCGATCAAACTCTTACGTAGATCATCACTAGGGCCAGCTATCCCACAACATAGATTGACCCATACATTTCCATATGGGCCCAAAAAGCTAGAATCAACCTCCAATAGGGTTATATGACTAAGAATCTAGCCCTTAGGGCCAAAAGCACCATTTTCGGTTGGCTAATCTCTTATCTAGAGCTAAAAGATGAAGCTTGTAGTTTATTTTGATGTTGTTTTTACTTTAATTCACGTTCTATGATTTTCATGTTAGATATTTCACAATTTATGGTTTAATAAAGAAGTATTTTTATATTCACTGATCTTCGAACCATATAGAGCAAGCCAAGTCTATCACCACTCTTAGAAGTAACAAGACAATTGATAAGACCATCCCGACAAGGGCAGAAAAGCCTAAGGACTTAGAAGAAGCTAAGAGAGATGATAGATCTAGCATTGATCCATAAGAGAGAACCGAAAAGAGAACCGAAAAAAGCATACAAGCTAGTTGCGCCATTCCCCCAACAGTTGACTACACCAAAACCTCTTTTTGACACTCAGGATATTTTAGAGGCTCTAAAACAAGTGAAGGTCAACATTCCTCTTTTGGATGCCATCAAACAAATACCCTCATTTGCTAAGTTCTTGAAAGACCTTTGCATGGCCAAAAGATGAAAAAGTATCCAAAAGAAAATTTTTCTAACTAAAATAGTGAGTGCCATCCTAAAGCAAGATGTGCCACAAAAGTATAAGGATCCGAGTAGCCCAACCATCTCTCGTGTGATTGGGGACCATTGGATTGAGCACGCACTTCTTGACTTAAGAGCGAGCATAAATTTGATTCCTTTTTCGGTATACAAACAACATTGTCTAGGTGAATTAAAACTCACCAGGACCACACTCCAATTAGCTAATCATTCGATTCGTATACTGAAAAGAATGATTGAGGACGTGCTAGTCCAAGTCGACAAATTCTACTATCCAGTAGATTTTATTATCTTGGATACACATCCCATCATGGACACAAGCACTCAGATTCCAGTCATCTTAGGTCATCCATTCCTAGCCACATCAAACACTATCATCAATTGTAGGAATGAAATCATGAAATTGACTGAACATGACATTAGAGCTGAATATCTTTAACAAGTGCAAACAACCCAAGGAAGTTGACGATGCCCACGAAATTAACTTGATTGATTCATTCATTGAAGAAAGTACTCTCTTAGCTCTTTACTCTGATGCTCTATAAACATGCTTGGCTAGGGCTGTAAATGGTCGGGTTCGGGGCGGGTTTAGCCAAAACTAGACCCGCCCATTTACTAAACGGATCTGGGTCTAAATTTTAGACCCAGACCCTTTTACTAAATGGGTGGAGTGCAGGTCCGGTCAAGTCGACCCATTAGACCCATTTATAAATGGGTCCGTCCGCATTAGGGAGATCACACCCGCACCCATTTATAAATGGGTCGGGTCTAACGGGTTTGGTTAAGGGAGATCCAGACCCTGAACCAAACCCGTTTAGAAACGGGTCCAACGGGTCTAACGGGTCTAACAGGTTGTTGATGCATGAAAAGTGTAGTTCTGTTTTTAGCCTTAAATAAATAAACTTTTTTCAAAAACTTAAAATTATTTTAAATATCATTCAAATGGAATGTTTGTAAATGTTAAAGTAATAGAAACAAAATTAAAAATTTGAGAAATTAAACAAGATATACCTTAGGATTCATCCTCCAACTCATTAGAATCGTCATCCACTTCTACTACATGCAACTCCTCCTTCAAATCTATAAATTTTACACATGACATACAACCTAGTTAATAGAGATTTAGGAAAGACTTTTCCATATTAACTAATGATTATGCATCTATTGGCTGGAGTGGATCTCAAATAAACAACATGGTGGGCCAGATAAAAAATCAAGGAGGTGTATCTTATTTTCAAACTAGTTTGTATTTTATTTTGAAGTGGGAACGTCGTTAGTTGCTTAATATATAGAGAAGTGGGAACGCCATTAGAATATATAGGGAAGTGGGAAGGATATGGGTGCAGGGCGGGTCAGAATCTCATGTAAAAGGTAGACCAGACCACGCCCATTTTTAGCAAATTCGGGTCGGGTCGGGTCGGGTCTAAATGAAAGGAACCCGAGACCCGGACCCGTTTGACAAATGGGTCTATCCTTGGACCGGACCGTCTCATTTAGCAAATGGGTCGGGTCTTAATGGGTCGGGTCCGGTATCGGGTCCGTGACCCATTTACGACCTATGTTGGCCTTCTAAAAAGGCATAGCAATAAAAGCATTGCACTTTCCTATGTGCTAGGGAAATAAGGAGAATGACCTAGGTTTTACCATGTTTTAAGGAATATTTCGTGATCAGTTACAAGTAATGGTAACGGGAAATTAGGAGATCAGGAGTCACATGAAAATGGGCTCGATGGCCATTCATTTACATAAGCAAAGCAGATACATTTAAAAGTCAGAAGACATGAAATTTCGCAAAAATACTTTAGCAATTTATAGCCGACTCTTTGCGACCCGAGAGCGTTGCTTTCCTCTTGGCCGCCGATCGAGACAACTGATTGATGTCTTCTACTTGAACGTGTACAACATTGGCTAGCTTGTAAAGGTCCTCTTTAGTTTTTAGACACTCTGCGTGTTCTTCTGCTAGCTCGTGTCTCAACGCGAGTAGCTCAGCCTCTAAACCTAAGATCTTAACCTCCAAATTTTTTATCTTAATTTCAGAAGCCTTCAATGCAGCATTCTTGGCCGAGAGCTCCCGAGCAGTTTTGTGTGTACTAGTCCTCCTGGACTCAGTCGCACCCCCTTTAGTTTCGGTGTGAGCAATGAATACAACAATGTGGTAACATGTCTCGAGCATTCCCTGGAGTTTTAAGAGAGTATGTGGTTTGGTTGTTAGACAGAGTCCGACTAAGATAGCTTACAGGCTAGCTCGACCAATCGGCCGAATCTCTCAACCGATTCAACATCAAAGGACTCTACCAGCCCTTTTTGAAGGAGGTTGTATACATATAATTTCAAATACTATAGGTTGCTAGGACTATAAGGAGATTTTGACATGGATGTCTCTCTAATAAAAGCCCTCTCAAATGAAGAGATGATGTCATCCACAGGAGGAAGGTCAGTATCTCTAAGGACGACCATTGGGGAAGTCGATGGAGGTGAACTAACATTGACCATTTCAACTTCAGTCGGTGTTGCGGGGATCTCGACCGAAATAGCTTCAATTGGCTGCTCAACATTGACCAATTATTGTTGTAAAGTCTCGACTAAGACTTGTCCAGACACCTCCGTTGAAGTTTCCACAATTGTTTCTTCCTCAGTCTTGACTGATCCTTCAGGCATCATCATCACATTTGCTGTTTCGGATTCAGCTGGAGCTGGAATCTCCTTGATCGTCGTGGGTGATGAACGAAGTGATGGAGTCAGAGCTAGCTTACGACCGAAAGGCCAAGTGGGAGATATAAAGATTCTTTGTTGGGTGATTGGCGCAAGAGGAGAAGGAGTTTGTCACGGATGCTCCAAGTCAGGTGAAGCCATGCTAACTTCTGGCAGGCTGCTAGAAAGAATGCCTTCTGTATCAACTATGGTCTCGAAGTCAAGAGACACCACCTCTGTGGTCGCCAGAATAGGATCCTTTAGGACTTCAGAAGTGATCACCGCTACGGCCATTGTGTCCGTCAGTACTGAAATCAGCGATAGAACTGTAGCTAGCGGGATTGCTAGTGTTGGTGGAAATCCTGTCTTTGAGCCGCCGCCATCTTGGGCAGTTCTCGGGTCACTGAAAAGATCAAAAAAATATCAATGAAGGTATAAGTAATGAAATTATTTTAAGTAAATATATAAGTAATTTCCAACTATGTCAGACTGAACGGCTTGAAAGACTGATTGATTCCCAATATTCCGAGGATTTTTTTTATCACAGTCGCTAACGGCCGAACAAAACTAGGTAATGATGGCGGTTTAGGGCGATAAGGGGTGAGATACTTTTCATCGAACGGGAGGTTAGGATCATTCAATCTTTCTCTATCCCACCTCCATTTAAGCCAGCACTTATTGAAATGAGCATCCTCATGGCGTTTTATGCCTTCATCAATCTCGTGGGAATAATCTTCGAACTAAGAACAAGCCAATACTTCATTTTAAAATATCTTTTGAAAGTTGATACGGCCTCAACTGTAGAAGTACTAGATGACCAACTTGATCGTAATATCGACCGATCTATTGTCATCGACTGAGATTTAGAAGGTTCTGTGCGCTGGAAAGGAGTAAGTGGTTTTAGGGGACGACTGAAGATACCTCCCAAATTTGAAAATTTCTTTGGAGCCATCATTTGCAGTTGAGCCGCTGCAAGAATATCAAGATGCTCCTGTGTAATCTATGAGACCTCTGGGAAAGGTGTTTTGGCTATTGTGTTAGTGCACTCACCTTGCACATTTGTTTGTCAATCACGTGACTCGTTGTGTCAAGTAGTCGAATGAGTCCTTGAAAAATGAAGACTGATGACGCAACTAAAGCAGAAACATCAAGCAAAATTCACAAAGTAAAGAGAAGCTCCTACGATCCTGATGATCCTAACCCAAATAGGAAACCCTACTTAGATCATCTATTCAAAGCCATTTTAAGTTCATATTTTCCATCATTCTGGATTTGGCTTTAAAGAGTTCAAAAGTTGTTGAAAGAATTGCAGGACAAATACTTAAAATAGGAAAATCTGTCCCACCTTCGGTTGGAGTAGGTGCCACCAAATAGCACCTTCAGTGTGATCGAAAGTGACCAAAACATTCTAGCAACATTCAAAGATAATTCGGTCCCACCGAGTTAATATTCGGTCCCATCGACTACAATCAAAGACATCCAGCGGTGCCACCGAAATGGACCAAAATCTTCTAGCAACTTCAGGACTTAATTGAATGTCATCGAGAGATAATTCGGTCCCACCGATGACCGTTCGGTGTGATCGAAGGTTTCCTCAGTAGGATCGAAAAGTAGCCGTTATAGATCCGTTGAAACTTTTTCTCTATAAAAGAAGCACCCAAAACTTTGTGAAAAGCATGGATTAAGGCATCCCAGAGTCCCTAGTGCATCACGAGCTTACCCTAGCCCTTTTAGACTCTATCCATATGAGATTCATGTTCTTTTCATTGAGATTCATCATCTCAAAGAGCATTCAAAACTCGAATTAATGAAGAACATGATCTCAAACCTTCACTAGAGTATTGAGACCAAACCGATTGGTATATTCTTAGTCTCAATCATACTCTAGTGCATCCATCAGTTGAATCCCCTAGGAAATCCACTTGTCATCAACTTATAGGAGATTCAACCCACTCCCACTACCTTGTAAACCCTATATAGGAATATTATATATAAGAAAACCGATCATGAAGCTGAAACATCAAATCAACCACAGCATTGAGATCGAGGGAGCATTCGAGAACTGATTAAAGCTTCGCCAAGCAAAGATCAAGCAACCCACAAGCTACAAAGAGGACTCATCCGCTTACAAGTAAGTATTAGAGTACAAAGAGTCTGAAATTTATTCCTTGTGTAGGATTTGGTTTCAGAGTTTGTTTTTACAAACTCGCTAAGACCTTTCGTAGGCCTCCGACCGGAGAATACGTCAAGTCCTTGTGTAGGTCTAGTTAGCCTTGTCTAGGCTTTGCCTTGTGTAGCCACTTAAGGTTGCCTTGTGTAGGCTCTTTGTTAGGCCCTTATGTAGGACCTTGGCCTGTGTGACTTAAACCTAGGCCCTTGTGTAGGACTTTGGCCTGTGTGGCCTAAACTTAGGTTCTTGTGTAGGACCCTTGCTCTTGTGTAAGGCAAAAATTGTTGAGTCCTTGTGGAGAGTTGTAAAGGTTAATGGTGAACCTGATTTAAAAACATTCATAATGAAATCTAGTACACTCTAGGAGAGAGTGCGTCTGCCGGGAGCGGAGTAGGCACGTAGCCGAACCACTATAAATGCTCGTGTTTAGAATTATCATTTGCACATCTGTTTAAATATGCATATGTGTTGAATGCTTAATTGTATATGCATATTTAGATGAATGCTTAGGATTGATAGGTGCAATATTCCATACACATATGTTCACTATGTTGTATGCTAGTCACTTAATTTACATATCTTGAGTAGCCTATGTGATTGGATCCTCAGTTATGTTACCTTGCTTAATTTAAGTACTAATTAGTTTGTGTTAGGCAATTAGGATTTTTAAATTGGCAAAAATAATTGAAAATTCTTATTCACCCTCCTTTCAGGATCTCGTCTTACATTCTTACTTCAGTACCAGTGGTATAAACCGCAATTTCATGTTGGACTGGGAGAAGCCGATCTCGTCCTCATCCTCGTTGTTCTTTTTGTAGTAGTGGTTGATGGCAAAGGGGCACTTCTTTTCTTGCTCTCCACTAAAGCCAGTTGAGAGCAAAATTAGGATATAAGCTCTGTAGCACTTCGACCACCTAAGAATTTAGCATACCGAAGATCTCACCATGCCACAAAGCTTCTCATGGCCTCAGGAGACTCCAGATATATAGTTTGGAACCTTCAAGGTGACCGACTCCTTACAGTAAGATTTGTCGAGAGAAACATAAAGCCCTTCATCGGTCACTATCACACGATAGTAAGGAGGTTGGTTGTATGTTTTATCGGTGAGAGGACATGGGATGTATTGCATCAGACCCAATTGATGAGCAAACAAAATAGTGGGGCCAAACTGAAAAACGAATCCACGTCAAAAAAAAAATAAAAAAATCTTAAAGTACAAAAAGGCAACTACTAGTGCGGCCACTTGGCCTATAAAAGTTGACAAGGGCATCTCCATCACCCTAGTGAACTCGGGATCAGGAACGTGCTGAGTTATCCAGGGCAAGAGGCCCTCTATCATGGTGGAAGCAAACCTGAGGGTCCCCCAGGCCTCGCCCCCTTGGCCAACAACTGAACTGTCCACCTGAGCCCGGGCTGAGCCTCAGAAACAGGAACTGTCCGAACCTTGGAAGGTTAGGCTTCGACATAAAGGGCCACCTCCCTCAGCGGGACAACCTCGACCGCCTCTGAGATCACTGGCGGGTCTGAAGGGGTGGTGGAAGGAGCAGCAACAGGGTTAGCAGCTGCGCTCAACCGACCTGCCTGGATGAAGGGGCGATGGTTCCCCTCCTCTTTGAAGGCTTCTATTTTATATGGGCCACTTCGGCCTCAGAAGGAGCACGACGCTTGGAGTGAGTCTGCACAGGCATCCCTACATGACCAAAGGAAATGATCAGCAAACCGACAGAGATAAAATAATTGTCGACTATCTACCAAGGTATACCTGATATGGATGAGGCAAGACCTGATTTATAAAGCAGCTGGGGCGTGATCAACTACCTCCAAGACCTTAGCCCGACGTCCACCAACCTCGCCTCAGCTATTCGGTTACGCTCCGACGCACTCACTCCAGTAGGATGTTTAGACAGAGCTACGAAAAGAAAACTACAGTCAGAAATAAGAAAGGAAAAATAAACTAAGGAAAAAGTCAATTCGGATATACCGACCTGGTTGAGCAAAACGGGTCAAAATCTGAGGACGTAGCCCGAAAGTTGTTGGAGCCTCCCAATCTCCAGACGCCCAGAACCACTTTTCCAGTTCTTGTTCGAGGTCGGGGCGTCCGTGATGATGGCCTTACTCGTGTGCGGCTAGGCCAAAAAATAATACCAACCCTCATGGTGGGGGTTGGACTTCACCTGGTATAGGTGGATGAATTCATTCATGGTCAGCTCGGGTTGTTCGAACTCAACCCAGAGAATGAACAACCCCACCAACGCCCTCTAAGCATTCAGGATTATTTGCCCAGGAGCTAACTCCAAGCGTAAGAGGACCTCCCTAACTATGTGATGGAGAGGGAGCCTCGAGCTGCACTAGAGGGCAACCAGGAATATGACCACCTCATCATCCTAGGGCTCGCTTGGAATTTCACCAAGTACGGGAGCTCGAAGCACCACAGAGTCTGGTATGTGGCACTCTGACCTGATCCGCACCAAAGCGGATTCCGTCAACTTCAACCCGATCGGCCCAGTTTCTTCTGATTCTGATGAAGACTGACCGGCCTCCTCCCTGGATGGAGCAACTTAGCATTCATTGGTTGCTCGACCAAGGACTGAGCAGCCACCCTCGACCCGTGGGACGCCTAGAAGTACCTATCACTCATCATCACCAAGGAGTTGGCGAATTCTCCAAAAGATCCGAGTCCTTCGGTCCTCCATCATGCTGGAACGACTCCCCCCCCCCCCCTGTTCCGGCGAATTTGACATTTTTTGGCCAAAACGACTGTCAGAAGCCAGGGACCCAAAAGAAAATTAAAAAAGGGAGGAGTGGGGAAGATGGAGCTCACTGAAAAAGAAAGCAGCGGTCACCAAAAATCATCTACAAATCGCCCAAGTCAGAGAGGCGGCACGGCAAATAACCCTGTCACGATTAGGGTTCCCCTCTTTTATAAAGAATCTAACTGTACAAACATTGAATGTTCACACTTAACGCGACAACCAAAATGGTTCCTCGACACCTGCACTCAGACACGTGGAGCTCTCCCACTCGCTGGTTAATTCGACTCTCCAAAATACACCACGCATCAGCGTCCCTTATGCTGAGGACCGAACAAACGCCCTGACAATGCACGTGACCTCAAGTCTAGGCACGCCTCCTCGAGCATGTCCTATTATGATTCCAGATACGCCTCTATTCCAATGCTGGCCGCCTTACTTCGCATTGATGACAAGCGGGCCTAACATGTTGAGAGTCAAATATTGCATATTAGACCTCATTTATTACTTGGTTTTATGAACATAATAATGTTTAATATTCTATTTTAATCATGTTTGTGTTGTAAGGTGAATTTAAGAGCTTGGATTGAAAAGAATGCTAAAAACATGAATTTAACACTCAAGAATCACCAAAGCCAAGGATGAATCTTAGAAGACCAAGAATGAAAAATTCACATGGTGGGCGTGTTAGAATTGAATTTCTGGATCAATTCAAACTGAACAACTATGAACTCAAGCGCCGAGATAGGCAGATATGCAATATATGACCGATATCAAATGAGATCGACTGTCTATTCAACCACTCGCTCAATGTGTAAATAGGATCAGGCAGCATTCAAAGGGTAGGGTTTGTCCTCTGATAATGAGTTACACATTTGTCTTTCGTATAAAATGACTTTTCAGTATGGATAAAAGAGAAATGAGAAAGGAATTCTTATAGTTGGTCGTAGAGAATAGCTGCAAAGCACCTTCCTGAATGAAGAACTGAATCCAACATATGAGCGTAGACCCAAATTACAGTGAAGATTACCAACTACTCGATTAACACTACAGATTACACTATGGAATATAAACAGCAAGCAAAAGTAAAGAATTACACTAGGAAATGTAAGTGACTTGGCAGAAATGTAGAGTGCTCACACTAAGGACCGTAAAAAGACTAGTAATTGAAAGAATAATTTAAAGATATATTTAAGATTGATTGGATTGGTATAAACGAAAATTTCCTTGATGAATTCTTCTGCCATTTATAGTCTTACCCTAGCCATGTAGATCATTCCACGTCCTGCTAGTTACTATAACCATTTAATACCATTTGGCCTTCTTTGTTCCTGCTCTTGCCCATTTGTCCTGTAACCACTTCTACGCGATTACTCTTTCATCGACCGCTTAAACAATATCATGACCTCACTTGATGTGTTGCAGTTGTACCATCATAAAATCATCTTCATATAACACCCGCAGATTTCCAAATACACCACGCAAATCCATTTAGATCGCTCATAACTTGCTCTGATCAGCTTTCACAAGAATTGGCGACAATGGGATGAATATGTAGACTAAAATTAGTTTTGGTCTATATCTTTACAGAGTATCTAGTTGATCGATGAATGGCCTTAATCGGACTCAGATTCCATAGACCTCAGTACCAATACCCAGCTTGCTACTGGTTGGAGCACTGTGGCCCCACCATGATGTTTGCCTTACCCGCGCTATCCATCTATTTTGGCATTCTATTTTTTAGAGTCTTTTCAAATACGAAGCAGATCCGAAGCTCAAGTGGACTGCCTCATAGGAAACAGCGGGGATTGAATGCCCATAACTGAAAACTTCCAATGGGCTACAAACTTTTAGATTTATGTCACTTTATGAACTCGCAGTGGGCCTATATATATATATATATATATATATATATATATATATATATATATATATATATATATATATATATATATGAAGGTTTCAACGGTGGGCGTCCCTATTCCGCTGCTTCCCGTAGTCTAGTCCACTTGAGCTCTAAAACTACCTCATTTTTTGGCACATAAACTAAAATGAGATTGCAACATGAATGAACAGCATGGTGGGCCCACAGAGCTTTTCCGGTCCCAAACTCGGTACTGGAGGTGCCACTACCAAGTCTGCCTGAGTCCGCGGTATGACCGATCTGTGACACGCCTTCCATGGTCGCACATGAAAGGAAGCCGATTTTCCGCATACCAGCCACTTCGCTTGTGTGTTGACGTCAGCCCCACTATGAGGTACGTGTCATATCCAAACCGTTCGTCCATTTTACGATATCGTTTTAAAGATTATGCCCGATAACAAGACAGATTTAAAGATCAAGCGAACCATACTGCAGAAAGTTATGGGAGATTGAACGTCTACAATTGAACCTTCGTTGGGGTCACAAAAATTTTAGATGAATCTGATTTTGGTTTTTCTCTTTATTCATGTTTGTATGGCTTTATGAATAGATTGAATGGAGAAAAAACATTACGGTGGGCCCTACAAATGTTTTAACGGTGAAAATTATTATCCCCAGTAGTATTTTTGATGTGGTCCACCTGAGCTTTAAATATCACTCATTTTTGGGCACATGTCCTAAAATAATCTCCACCAAATGGATAGACGGTGTAGATATAATAAATACATGGGGCCATAGAACTTTGCTGGTCCGTACAGCAGCTAATCTGCTTCCCACATGGAAGGCTGTCAGTGGGTTGGCCCTTTGGCTGTCGTCGTCCCGTTTGAACTGTTTCGGCCCACCGACGGAGCCTGGCCCATTGACTGCCTACGGTCACACGAAGGACTCCTCAGAGAATCACGACCCCATGTATATTATCGTAGCCGCATAAATGGTGGGCCACACCACGATGATAGCCTTATATGAAAATCAGGCTAATCCACACATAAAGCCGGACGCAACATCAATAACAATGGACAGCTTAGGCCATGTTTGGGCAACAGGATTAGAAGGGATTAGGTGGGATTGAATTCATCTGGTTCCGTGCCAATTCCACTCCATGTTTGGCAAAGCTTTGAATTAGATCGGATGGAATTACATGGGGTCCCGTGCCAATTTCACTCAATGCTAGCAAGTTGTGTAGGTCCCACCCTGATGTGTGGGCTATATCCACACCGTCCACCCATTTTTTGAGATTATTTTAGAGCATGGGCCAAAAATCAGGTAATTCTAAAGCTCAAGTGGACCCACCACTGAAAGCAATGGGGATTGAATACTTACCGTTGAAAACTTCTTTGGGGCCACATAAGTTTTGGATCTACCTCATTTTTCGGCCCATACCATAAAATGAGGTTACAAAACAAATGAACGGTTTAGATATAATACATATGTGTTATTCTGGTAATTTCAAATGATGGTGGGTATATCCATTCAATGTACCACCGTATTACCAACAAAGCACAACATTAATGTAATCCCATGGAATCAGGGGACAATCCCTGCCATGGGTAATAATGATGTCTTTTTGAATACAATCCCACCGAATCCCTTCTAATCCAGTTGCCCAAACAGGGCCTTAAGGTATGCCTTTGGTGTAGTGGTTGGACCTACCCAACGTGAGTTTAGTGCAAGATGATGACCCCACATTTTGTATGGATAGGAATTCTACGGATGCAACAGGTTGGAAGGAAAATGTGGTGTCTCATACATATCTAATGATACAGCCTGTGTTAATGATGAGAGAGAGAGAGATGCTGACATTGTCAGTGCTTTGCTGGCATCAGGGCTGTTCCCAATCGCTTCTCAATTTGCTGGTGTACCATACACCACCAATCTGGCTCAGCGCTGACGCTCCTCGAGCTTCGAATTGCACGAATGGTTCGAAGGAGATCAAATTTACATCTTACATGGCCCCCAAAATCATGTATTTATTACATCCAGACGGTTCATCCATTTTAGGAGATCAGTTTTTAGCATGATCCAATAAATGAATGATATCCAAAGCTCAAGTGAACCACACCACAAATAGCAGTGGGACAGTGGTTCTCACCGTTAAAACATCCGTAGGGTCCACCATAACGTTTATTTTTCATCCAGTCTGTTTACAAGGCCACAAAGACCT
Organism: Magnolia changhungtana; assembly: GCA_030180095.1. Taxonomy (NCBI): domain Eukaryota; kingdom Viridiplantae; phylum Streptophyta; class Magnoliopsida; order Magnoliales; family Magnoliaceae; genus Magnolia; species Magnolia changhungtana. The sequence continues at coordinate 547,538 of JASAUF010000224.1, read as the reverse complement.
GGATGAATAGGAAAAACAAATATCATATTGATCCAAAACTTCTATGACCCCCAAAAGGATTTCATTGGTAGACCTTCAACCCCCATTACTTTTTTACAGTGTGGTCCACTTGATCTTTAGATCTGTCTTATTTTTCTGATCAAGACTTATGACGGTTTCTCCAAATGGACGGACGGTTTGGATAATGATGGGACCCACGTAACTTGGTGACGTCAACACATCAGGCAGGTTGGTGGTGTGTGGTACACCAGCCAATCCGCTTCCCATATATGATATATGATATATGATATGAGAGAGAGAGAGAGAGAGAGAGAGAGATATGCTGACATTCTCAGTGCTTTGCTGGTATCAGGGCTGTTCCCAATCGCTTCTCGAATCCTAGGCTCGGAAGCGCAACCCTCCCCTAGAAAGCTCAAAATGGCTTCCGCTCGCCGCCTCAGCCGAGTTGACTTGACCAAACTGACCATTCTCCCTCTCAACACTCGCCTTTTCACCAGAGGCCGATGCATATCACCGGAAGCGGCACTCGAATCCCCTGATATCAGTGAACTCACTTCAGTTTCCGGTATTGACACAGGAAATACCACTTTCTTCTGTTCGCCGAAGAAAACCATCCTACGATTTGAAACACGGAAGCACTTCTTCGAACGACTCCTCACCATCTGAAGGAACAGGGAAGAGATTAAAATAAATAAATAAAAGAATTAAGTTTAGAAACAGACTGAAAATCAGTATATTACAAGAATTTAAGGGAAAAAACCAAAGAATTTACATTACTCAAGTTCTTTAAAATTCAAAGCACTCTAGAGACCTACAGCTTTCTTCACTTTCCAAGGAAACAAAAAACAACACAGAGTTCAGAAAAACGAGATCTAATGAACAGGGAAAAAACAGAAGAAAAATCATCAAAAGTATCGGATTAAACTAGGAAAACGTTAGAGAGACTATCCAAGAAGATCAAATTTTCAAAAATAAAATAAAATATAATTCCATAAATTATATGAATTGCAGAAGAGACTTCCAAAGAGGTCTGAAATGCATAAAGACATTTTTAAAAAAAATAGACGAAAATTCGTCGTAAATTATCAAATTACCGTAGAAAAACAACAATTACGCAACTAAATGAGCTGAAATTCTTGAAAAGGAACTTCGATTTTATAAAATCGACACTTTTTAGAAGAGATATCTACTGAGTTCTGAAATTCATTGCAGATCTCAAAAGACAGAACAGATGTACAACAGAAAACAGCATATCAGCGTTCGGATGAGCTGGAACTGACACGATGGAGCAAACACCTACAGATCGTATATCATATTAGGCAATTTATCGTAAATTTAGAAAAAAACAGAAACCGGAAAGAACTCCACCTTCCACTTCTTCTCACGGTAACAAGCAGCCATTGCAAGAACTTGCAGCCGATTGGATCCGATCTTTTTGCAAGAATCTTCGGTCGTGAGAAGAGAAGAGCAGGAATCGGAGACGCTGGAAGAAGATGATTCTTCGTTGCAACTGCTGCAGGAAGCAAATGCAGTAAGAGAGAGAGAGAGAGAGAGAGAGAGAGAGAGAGAGAGAGAGAGAGAGAGAGAGAGAGAGAGAGAACCTGAAAGACGATGGGGGAGGACGTTTGGGGGAGAGATTCGACAAACGGAGAAGAGCGGTTGCAGCCGTACGTTCGACAGGAGATGGAAGAAATACTTCCATAATCCCGACAGTTGCAGATGGCGCGATCATCGAATTTTTTTGAATTTTTGGGATTGGAGCGGGATCTGATTTTCACTTTAAATATACAGTCGTGGCAATGGGCCGAGTCGACACGAACGCCATAAGTCATGGCCCACAAATCAGACCAGCCGCGGCCCATTGTAATCGCTCCATTGATTTCTGTCATGGGTTGAAAATCCTTTTTGAGTTTTGTCTCCGTTGGGGGGAAATCGAATTGCGCATCTTATTATATTGAGTAAACTCTGTTGGCCTACTTTGAATGCACGTGGTTTATCCACGCTGTCCAGCCGGTTTTTAAGATCATTTTAAAGGTTGAGCACAAAATTAAAGTATATCAAAATCTCAAGTACACCGTAACAAAGGAAATGGAAGTATTGATTTCCACTGTCTAAACCTTTCTAAGGCCCACAGTGATGTTTATTTGACATCCAAACTATCCATAAGATCACACAGACATGGATGAAAGGAAAACACAAATATCATCTTAATCTAAAACTTTTGTTGGCCCCCAAAAACTTTTCAACGGTAGACTTCAATTCACGTTGTTTCAAGTGGTGTGGTCCACTTTAGCTTTGGATATGATTAATTTTCAGTTAAAGCCCTAAAATTATATGATAAAATGGATGGACGGAGTTGATATAACGCATGAATGATGGTGGGCCTCACAGAGTTTACTAGTACGGTGGATGGGATTCTCTAATTGGTACTACGGTGGATGGAATTCCCTAATCCCTGATGTGATGGATGGAGTGGTGTTTAGATGACGTACATCTCTCCGTGTATTAAGAGGGATTGGCACGTGCAATGAAGTCAGTGGGATTTTGAAATCCCACCGAGATACGCAGCTTATTGATTTGGGTAGCTGGCTTAATTGGTACTACGGTAGATGGGATTCTATAATCCCTGATAGCATTTGGGTAGCTGGCTTAATTGGTACTACAGTGGATGGGATTCTCTAATCCCTGATGTGATGGATGGAGTGGTGTTTGGATGGCGTCCATCTCTCCGTGTATTAAGAGGGATTGGCACGTGCAATGAAGTCGGTGGGATTTCAAAATCCCACCGAGATACGCGGCTTATTGATTTAAGATGTTTTTTCCTGTACTGGGGCCCACAGCGAATGTATGCGGCTTATCCACGCTGTCCATCTATTTTTTTAGCCAATTTGAGGCATTGAGTCGAAACTTGAAGTATATCAAAAGCTCTACTGGACCATACCATAGGAATTAGTGGGAATAATGATTCCCACCATTGAATTCTTCCTAGGACCCACAGTGAGATTTATTTGTCATCCAAAGTGTTCATAAGATCTCAAAGTCATAAAAGAACGGAAATATATATATATATATATATATATATATATATATATATATATATATATATATATATATATATATATATATATATCAGATAGATCAAAAACTTCTATACCCCAAAAAAAATTTTCAGCGGGAGAAGTTCAATTCATATTGTTTCTTGTGGTGTGGTCCACTTGAACTTTGGGTGTGCTTCAATTTTAGGCTGAACACATAAAATTATCTAATAAAATGGATGGACAAAGCGGATAAAAGACATAAATCATGGTGGATCCCACATAGTTATCTGTATAGTGGGTGAAGTTGCAAGGAGTGACGCCATTTCCGATTTCCCACAAAACCCAAACAGTTCACCGGTGGCACATGGGATAGAGGTGTACACCATATGCAACCAACAATTCACTGCAAGTCATAAATGATGGGATGGTCGTAATTCCATTCCATGTAATCCACCGTAATTCACACGACTAACTAGGCCTTAAGGTTTTGTTTGGCCTGTAGATTGGAAGGGATTGGAAGATAAATCTCGGGATTGGCCAGGTGTGCCAAACAAACATGGGATCCTGATCCGGGGATATAGCAATCCCATGGATCTTAAGACAATCCACTGACATCACCATCATTACCTTTAAATCTCATCCAATCCACCCTAATCCCTTCAAAATTGCCTGGGACGTGTTTGGTTTGAGGGATTGAAAGGGATTAGAAGGTTTAATCCTAGGATTGGTAGGGCGTGCCAAACAGACCGGATATTGCAATCCTGGGATATAGCAATCGTATAGATCTTGCACCAATCCATTGACACAGCTATTATTACCTTGAAATCCGTGCAATCCACTCTAATACCATCCAATCCCATCCAATCTGCCCAGCCAAACAGGCCTATTGGGTTACTCAGTACGCAATCCGCTTCCTCGGTTGGGGAATTGAAGGATAGGGAAGCAGATTGGCTGGTGTATCCTACACCAGTGATATAACTGGTGTGGGTACGTGCTGTGCGAAGATGAGCGTTGACGCTCCTCGAGTTCTAAGTTATATGAACAGTTCAAATGAGATCAAAGTTACGTGGCCCCAAAATGATGTATTTATTATATTTACGTTGTTCATCCATTTGTCAATATCATTTAGGAGCATGAGCCCAAAAATGAATCATATCCAAAGCTAGAATGGACCACACCACAAATTGCAGCAGGGATAATGATTTTTATCATTAAAACATTCATAGGGCCCACCATAACGTTTAATTTCCATCCAATCTATTCATAAGGTCACAAAGACCTGGATGAAGAGGAAAAACAAATATCACATTGATCCAAGAAGTTTGTGACCCAAAAGGGTTTTAATGGTAGACATTCAATCCTCTACTGCTTTTAGCAGTGTGTCCACTTTATTTTTAGATATGTCTTGTGATCCATTTTATTTTTAGATATGTCTTAATTTTCAGATCAATACTTAAGAGGAGCTCTCCAAATGGATGAACAGGTTGGATATAACACATACCCCATGATGGGACTCACAAAACTTGGTGACATCAACACACAAGCTAGATCGCTGATGTGTAGTACACTAGCCAATCCGCTTCTGAGGGATAGTTTTAAGACCGGTCTAAGTCAAGTACAAGTTGTCGGAGTCAACTATGACTAAGGCACTTCACTCCATCTAACACCCCTAGTTGGTAAAAAAAATAGGGTGGTAACTCTCCGCCATACAACCTAGTTAATTAAGATGACCTACTCCCAACTCATGCACCATCTTTCCTACGTATCCCACACACCACCGACCTCCGGAAGTGGATTGTGTCTGACCGACCAGGGCTCACCGCCATGACGCATTTGTTCATCGAAGCCATTCATCTATTTTTTCGTATTATTTTGAACTGAAAAATTAGGCAAATCCAAGATCCAACACTCAATGAGAATCATGCTTTCTTCTTAATGATTCGTTACTCTAATGAACATTTCAAGCTCCTTCTCAAGAAGATGATGATTTCAAGCCTTCTCTAAAGTATAGATATTATGATTATTGGTAAATTCAAGTGTCTATCAACCTCTAGAGTATCCATCCATGTGAATCCTCTAGGCATTTTAACTTCCCATTAATTATAGGAGATTTAATCAAACCTCCCATCGCCTTGGTCACCATATAGGAACATCAGATGCAAGGTATTTGATCATGGAATTGAAGCTTTAGCAAAGCGGCGACATCATGATTAGGGGAGCAATGGGGAGCGGATTGAAGCATGGGAGAGCGACGATCAAGCAATCCAAGATGGCATGACAATGGAACTAAATCCGACAAGTAAAGTTGTCATTTGTAGAGTCCATGCACACTACATCCTTATAGATGATTAAGTATAAGAGTTTAATTACCAAAATTGATTAGGTTTTTTTGTAGGATCTTGGTTCTTGTGTAGGACCTAAACTAAGTCTTTGTGTAGGGCACCAACATGAGTGTGCACATGTAGGTTCTTGAGTAGGACCGAGGTTGTTGGTTAGCTAATAGAAAATTAATTAAAGTCTCTTGCGGGAGTTGGTCCTTGTGTAGGATTGTAAAGGTTATAGGTTAACTTGATTTAAAACATCCCTTAGTGATATTTGGTACACTCATGGGTTGAGTGAGTCCACCAGGAGTGAAGTAGGGTAACCGAACCACTACATATGCTTGTGTTTGAGATTATTATTTGTGAATCTATTTAATTATTCTTTTGTGATTGAATGTTTAATCTTTATAGATGAATGTTAGAATCAAATAGGTAACACATCCCACACACACATTTTCACTATAGTTTATAGACTAGTTGCTTAACTTGTAAATCATTTGTAGTGTATATGATTGAACCCTTTATTGGCTTGAAAGCCTTTAGAGTTATATTGTCTATCTTAGCTTAAATTGTATAATAATTTAAGTAGGCAAATTGGACTTAAAAAGAAGAAAATTTTTATTTGGTCCTAATCACCCCTTCTAAGACATATCTTCAAGCTCGGCTTATAGCGGTAAAGCTGCAATTTCAGCTACAAGGCGGTTCCTTGGCACTATCCGAAGTGTGACAACATAAAGAGCTTAAGCCTTAACGGATGTTCACAACCCCAAGTGCGGTGCTGCGCTGTCGTAATAACTCGGTGAGACCGAGGTTGAATCCATAGGGACTTACCTTATACGTATTCTGAATTAACTAGAATTGAAACTACAATCTAAAATATAGAAATATAGAGAGAAATTTTTGTGAATTAAATCTATTAAAGTAATGAAAACTAGAGCGCCAAGGATCCATATCTAGTTATTGAGATGATATTTTACTTGATTCAATAAAAGCACAACTGGAATTAAAGTTCTATTCTATCCAGTCAGATGATGAAGCAATTAAAACATAATGTAGTATCGAACTTTATTGAATTAGTTCACACAAATCCATGATCACAGAGAATTCATGCATCAATCATGCCCTTAGATGATGGTGGATCACGAATTTTACAGATCACACGATTGCAAAACAGGTAAGAAATTAAAAACTTCCTGATCATCTACTGTAATTTCAGTCACAATAAATGGTGCGATATGTATTCAGCCTTTGAAACATGTTTGATTATCACTTGTGTGTGGGCACTAGTTTTGTAAGGGTCCGATGGAATAGTGGGCATGACTAATGTGAGGTAGTGATTTGGGTCTAACCCCTTAATTATGAGGACATGTGGCATAAGTATGGCCACCTAATTATGTACAAAGGTGGTGTATATGTAACCATATAATCATATGATTGTGAAATACGCATAGGGCTACCTAACCGTATGAAATCAAGTGGCATTGATGGCCATTCAACAACGTGGGTTTGTGCTTATCAACATAGACATCGCCACTTGAATCACGTACGACCAAGTTGTACATTAGACCGAGTGTGATGTAGGGTTATGTTACCCAAGCTAATGCTATAAAGGTCCTGAATTCTATGCGATGTATCTCTAAACCATAAATTGTATGATGAAATGTAGCCCTTAACCCTTAACCATGTGACACAGAATTTGAGTCATTAACTATGTGACGTGTGAAGTGGTTGTAGTATAAAACTTAGTATAACGTAGTGTAGCCATGAATGGTGGGTACAATTGCGATTGTTCAACTATGTTTGGATATTTTAAAATGTGCATGGATGCTAGATCATGATAGTAATCATATACATATTAAACTATGTGAAATTGTGGTACTTGCCACCTGACCATGTGAAAGTTTAATAAAATGGTTGCCCCATTATGTAAGCTATGATGTAATGAAAGTACATAACCATCTAACCTTAAGTCCTTTATTATGACAAGTAGAGTGACATTTGTGTGGTCTCTCAACCATATGGACTTCTGATAATGGAGTGGCCATAAGACCATGTGGGCATATGAGAATTGTGTAGTTACTCAAACTTGTGAACTATGCTGATGGTGTAACCTCTTGGGTATGTGAACTTAAGATGTGTGTCAAATTGATTGTCTGACCCATCTTATTAATAGTATTGGGCTTGATTTGTGAACTCCACTAATATGTTCACAATGGGATTAGAGTGGTGAGCCTATTAGCCTGAAAGCCCACCTTGAGTGGACGCCTTGTGGGCCCATTAGCGGTAAACCTATCGAGCCCATAGGTTGCTACCTCTTATTAAGAACGTAAGACTCCATGAGAAGTGCATATTGGGCCTATGTTTGGGCTTCTTGGTAAGTGCATGAGACTCGTGATGTGTGTATGCCAAGTTGCATTTGGAACTTGTGAATGAGTTATGATTGAGTCCTCGAATAAATAGTTTGTGGTAATCAAATGGACCACCCAATAAGCCAGAAGAATGGGATATAGTAACTTACTAACCGGCCCATTCAAGTGTGGCAATGAACTGGACCTTAGTCCACTTGAAATGATAGTAGACATGTTGAGGCGTTGGATTGAAATTTAATTATGCATGTGGTGATGGCACATGTGCGGTGATTGTGTAATGTGATACTTGTGGTGATGATGATGCGTGTATGGTTAGGTGCGATGATTGTATTGTATGGTAATGCTAATTTATGTTTAATTGGACATAAGGATTAAGTAGACCACCGTATGTATTACCTCGAGTCATAGATAGTACACCTAGCGTCGTATAATGACATGACACTTTGCACCCACTTCCTACAGAACTGATGAGGTGAACCACTTAACTCTTAACCATGAATGAGTATGTTGGTGATACGAACTAACTTTCGAATAGTTACGGATCTTTACATGTGAAACTGAGACATGTTATGGTATGTGTGCATCACTTGCATGTGTTTGATATACAACTTGTTCTGGTGCCATTGTATGAGGTTTCGGCCATGCAATTGGTGCCGAGTGATGGATTGATCCTTATTGTGCTATTTTGAGGTTGGTGCACACTTGTGACGTGGAAGATGTGGACACTCGTACGGCCCCATGATCATGGGGGAGAGTGCACATTAGAATATTATTTTGCCATGTTGGTATCGTGATCATTTTGATTGGTCTGATGATATTTGTGCATATTGCATCTGCACGCACGCATACATGTACATGCATCATGGATGAGGAGTAAATGGTGTGCATAGTTTGATCATGCGGAGATCATATGCATATGGTAGAGGATGTTGGTGTAGGGTGCACATGATGGAGTATGTGGTAGAGGATATTGGTGCGGGTGCACATGATGGAGTATGTGCGGATATTATCGGGTCTGAGAGACCGCGGGCACAGTCCCTGGGTTGACGTCTCTAAGTAAATATATCGGGCACAATCCCTGGGTTGAAGTCCTTAAGCAAATATATCGGGCACGATCCCTGGGTTGAAGTCCCTAAAGCTCACTTGATGCTACATTGTAGTTTATGTTTATGCCAATGCTGATATTACGTGTATATCCTTTCCACGATGAGCGTGGATTACAGATCGGATGTGGTTGGTAGAGGAGCCCGATTGGTATCAGGGTTGCCTCGTATGCATATGTGGCTTACATGCAAAGTATTGCTTGAGTGCAATTATACTACATAGCGTGCTTGTGGATTAGCATTACATTTTAATTAGCATCCTCATGAGAGGGATTGAATACCACAACAACACCATGGTTATACTGATGAGACCACCACAGCGGCATCGTGGTTGGTATTTGTAGGCACCAAAAATTTGGGTTTCTTATACTGGGTCCCAAACCCCTGGGTGAAATTTTCTAAACCTCAAGTGGTACCCTCGAGCCTCATCATGAAGACCGAGCGGATATCATGGGTCACCTGGTACCCAAGACCATAATAAGCCTGGCTCTTGTCGATGCGGTTGGGTGAGAAGAGGTTCGGCCACGCCTAGCTGAAGAGTTAGAGCAAATGTGGTTGGGTTTGACCAGCCCCCGAAATGGGTCCACTACCGGCGTGCCAGGTGAGTATTGGCATGGCTATAGGCCCCCCACTGACAAGGCGGGTATGCGAGGCCTCTATTGAACTAGTTTTAGACTTGTTCTGGATACTAGGCCCCAATGATTCCCAATGATGATAATTATATTGTGATGTGGATTTTTAGAGGAGGACCTGCATGGATATATATATATATATATATATATATATATATATATATATATATATATATCCAGCATACATTTGCATATCATCACTTGCATTGCATCCTATCCTCTTGGCTTTATGCAGCATTACTTGGTCACTCTGCTTCAACTTGTGTACTCTGATATTTTGATTGTTAATGCATACTTGTACACTACGCACACACAAGTGTACTGACTAGGCTTTTTTCCTAAGCTTCCTATTTTCCATTTTTTTCAGAGGAGTAGCTTAGACGACATAACTTTCTCGATGCATTGTATCTATTTTGTGATTTGGCAATATTGACGTTGTGTACCCTTTTGAAAAAGCAGTTTTCTTTTAACCATCAATATATAATGGATACTGTTGCTTAGTATTGTGATTATGGATCATCATGCTCAGATATTATTATTATTATTATTATTATTATTATTATTATTATTATATAATTCAGTAAAAATACTTCCTTGTGGTGCGCCAAACTCGAGACATAGTATATGAAAGTTGAGTGCCGAATTCGGGGCGTTACGGAAGTTGTCCGTCCCCGGATTTGGGGCATGACAAAAGGTGGTATCAAAGCATAAGATTTGGGATCACTTACGAGCAAATCCAGCAGTTGGAAAACATAAAAGAACTTAAACTAGGTCTCCCACAATGATTGATCAAGAACTTAGATGCTATTAGTGCCCCTGATTTGTACGAAACTAGAGAAATGAATATAGATTTTGACGCAGGGATGAACGTGATGAGGATAAATACTCCAAATCCACGGAGCTTCTCTGGTTCTCTGGACTCCTCACAGAGACTTCTCGAATCCACGAGGAAAGAATGCAAAAAATAGAAATAAATTTTAATAAATTCGAAACTGATTAATTCATGAATAAAAATGAGTTCACAACCCTTTAAATAGGGATACCAAGTATTAGGAAAGAAATCAGAATCAAACTACAACTAAAACTCCTAGAATTCGCAACTCACTATAAATAGTAAACTTACTATTTATAAACGGTCGTGATGTCTACTAGTGCGCAAGGTTTTCGGCCAAAAATAGTAAGTGTCCTATTTGGCTTCACCAAACTATTCTCCTAATTATTCTAAGCTCTTTTCACGTTGGGCACAACTCCTAAAGCCCAACGGATGAAGAGTTATAATCAAACTAAAACTTACTATTTATAATAAAAACGAAATTAAAGTAGGGAAACGACCATCAATCCAGGGGTTTTTCGCAATTCTGGGCTTCGCAACCCAGCATAGCTGAGTTGGTTGGCTAAAGTAGCTCGTTCTACCCCAAAATCATATATTTTACGTCAGCTAACTCATTCCAGATTGCGAGATACGCCTGATCTAAGGTCCGACGGTTCAGATCACTTCTGTCGTTGATCGGGCCTTTTCTGATCCATCTTGGCCATGAAACTGTCTGCGACCTGCTCTACATCAGTCTCCTCCACTTCAAAAGAACTCGTCCTCAAGTTCTCATCCTGCTCTGGTTTATAATACTCGGTCAGGTCTGCGACATTGAAAGTCCGTGAGATTGCCATGTTATCTGGAAGATCAACAACATAAGCGTTATCATTGATCTTTCAAATGATTGTGATGGGTCTAATCTTCTTATTTTTCAACTTGTTGTACGACCCGGTTGGAAATCTCTCTTTGCGCAGATGGACCATAACGCGATCGCCTACCTCGAACACCTTTTGTCGCCGGTGCTTGTCCGCTTGTTCCTTATACTTCTCATTCGAGGTATGTAGCTTGGTCCGCACTTCCGTATGGATGCTTATGATCTTGTCCGCCATATGTTTTGCTGCAATGCTCGTGCCTGGGTGCTTGGGCAGAGGGACCAAGTCAAGTGTGTGGCGAGACACTCGTCCGTAGATAATCTGGAACGGTGATTTCCCAGTCGAGTGGTTCACCATGTTGTTGAATGCGAATTCTGCTTGAGACAAGGCCAAATCTCACTGCTTCAGTTTTTCTCCTAAAATATAGCGAAGGAGGTTTCCCAACGTGCGATTCACAACTTCGGTTTGCCCATCAGTCTGTGGGTGGTAAGCGCTGCTGAATTGAAGTTGTGTATCGAATCGAGTCCATAAAGTTTACCAAAAGTGGCTAATGAACTTCTTGTCACGGTCAGAAGTAATGGTCTTGGGGACCCCGTGTAGTCGTACGACCTCCCTGAAGAATAGATTCGTCACATGTGTTGCATCGAGGGTCTTCTTGCGTGGGATAAAGTGCGCCATCTTGGAGAAACGATCTACCACCACGAACACCGAATCCATGACGCGTTGTGTTCGTGGGAGACCAAGTACGAAGTCCATTGATAAATCCTCCCAAGGATCGTCAGGCACAGATAACGGGGTGTAGAGGCCCGTATTCTGAGATTGCCCCTTGGAGGTCTGACAAATATGACAACGTTGTACGGCTTTTCCCGCATCATGTACTAATTGCGGCCAGTAATACCACTCTTCCATAAGAGCTCACGTCTTGTCTCGCCCAAAGTGTCTACCGAGGCCACCTCCATGTAGCTCCTGAATAATCTGCTCCTTCAGAGAACTTTAGGGGATGCACAATCGATTCCCTTTGAAGAGAAAATCGTCATGTATATGAAGGTCACTGAGATGACCTTCCTGGCACTTCACCCAAAAATCTCTGAAGTCCTCATCCTCGACATACAGCTCTTTAAGACAGTCGAAGCCGACCACCTTGTTGCTCATCGTAACAAGTAGTGATGCACGACGGCTAAGTGCATCAGCCACCTTGTTCTGCTACCCTGACTTGTGCTTCAGATGAAGGTGAATTCCTGTAAAAACGTAACCCATCTAGCATTGAGGACAAGTGTTTGATAAGTGGCCTGGCTGGCCACAGCGGTAACAATTGTTCGACCTTGGCCGAGCATAAGGATTTAGAATCCTACTCGGACCCGCTGTTGTGGGTGCTGCACATTGAGGTCTGGATGAGCCGCTTCCCGTATCATGGTTTGCGGTTGTAGGAGGTTGAGGACGTTCTCCTACTGGATCTTTTCCTCGTGCCAACATTGAATCCTACTTGGGACCCATCATAGGGGGTCGAGTTAAAGGATAGGGACGAGCAGGAACTCTTACAAGTTGTGTTTCTGCCCCACCTGCCAATTGAACTGCTTCATCCACGGTCCCAACTGGGTACATCTGAACATAGTCCTGAATTGTCGGCCGCAACCCACCTATAAATTGTGCCACTTTCTATGACTCGGATTCTGACAGATCGTTTCGTGTAGCCAACTGCTGAAATTCTTCAGTGTAATCTGTGATAGTTCGATTTCCTTGTCGGCAATTTTAATATTGCTGGAACAGTATCTGCTCATAATCACTGGGGAGAAATCATGATCGAAGAAGACGTCTCATCCGTGGCCATGATGAGATGGGTGCCTCGTTCTGGCGGGCTCGTAAGAGTTGTAATTGTTCTCACCATGCAGAAGCACCAGATTTTAATTTAAACGCTACTAAATTTACCCTTTTATGATCTGGCATGTCCATATAATCAAAATATCTCTCTACTTCGGCTAACCAATCGAGGAAATCTTTTATACGTAATAAACTATTAAAACTAGGAAGTTCAGCCTTACCTCGATAGTCTCTTTCAGCATGATCTTGGTGATCGCCTCCATGGATTGGTTGTCGGGCAAAACCCTCATTAAGGTCCTCGTCGCTAGAACTTAAATCATCTGGCGTAGCCTTACAGTTTTCCACTGGTAGTGCTCTACGAAAATCGGGGTTGTGTCGTACAGCAACCACGGGTGGTGGAGCCACCCTGGGTGGTGGAACAACCATAGGTGGTGGAGCACCACCTAGGGCTCGGGGCGGAAGTAGAGCATCCGCAAGACGGTCGAGAGTTACCTGCAGTCCTTGCATGGTCAACTGACTCTCCAGGTGGAAAGCTTCTATTATTTCTGAAAGATAACGAATCCCTGGATCACCGTCCACAGGATCTTGATTCATACCTTCATTATTTGTCATCGGCCCGAGGGGAATCCTTACTTTGATACCAATTGACGCAGGGATGAACGTGATGAGGATAAATACTCCGAATCCACGGAGCTTCTTTGAACTCCTCATAAAGACTTCTCGAATCCACAAGGAAAGAACACAGAAAATAGAAATAAATTCTAATAAATTTGAAACTGATTAATTCATAAATAAAAATGAGTTCACAACCCTTTAAATAAGGATACCAAGCAATAGGAAAGAAATCAGAATTAAACTACAACTAAAACTCCTAGAATTCGCCACTTACTATAAATAGTAAACTTACTATTTATAGACGGTTATGATGTCTACTAGTGCGCAAGGTTTTCGGCCAAAAATAGTAAGTGTCCTATTTAACTTCACCAAACTGTTCTCCTAATTATTCTAAGCTCTTTTCACGTTGGGTGCAACTCCTAAAGCCCAACGGATGAAGAGTTATAATCAAACTAAAACTTACTATTTACAGTAAAAATGAAATTAAAGCAGGGAACGACCGTCGATCCAGGGGTTTTTCACAATTCCGGGAGTCACAACCCGGCGTAGCAGGGTTGGTTGGCTAAAGTAGCTTATTCTACCCCAAAATCATATATTTTACGTCAGCTAACTCATTCCGAATTGCGAGGTACACCCGATCTAAGGTCCGACGGTCCGGATCACTTCTGTCGTTGACCGGGCCTTTTCTGATCCATCTTGGCCATGAAACTATCTGCGACCTGCTCTACATCAGATTTCCAGTTTGAGAACCTAGTCAAAACAGGATTCCCTAGTTGAGAACCTAGAGGCTATACTTAGCACCCAGGCATGAGGCAGATAGCCGCGAGCAATACCCTCTAGTGCTTAATGGATGGTTGTTTGGTATATATGGGATATGTATGTTTGGCTTTCCATGTTATGAGTTTGATAATGTATTTGTGACTAAAAATTTTGAGGATAAAATTTTTATTAGGAGGGTAAATTGTAGGACCATATCCATTCCATACCATTTTCTATGCCTATGTGCACGATGATCGATGCCCTTGGTGAGACCTGGATTGGCCATGCATAGTGCACACCTAATTGACTGGAAACCCAAGACTTTGAAACCTATTTCATATCGATCACCCCATCACCGTGATCGCAAAGGTACCACCCGTGCATCTGTACAACGCTCCGTTAGTGAGATACACTAAAGAATCGATGGTATATCATATGCACATGACGCCATATATTCCATTCCACACATGTGCACAACACATGCTATGCACACATGCACCATGCCACACATGGGTGAGAGGATCTCTACCCATGTGTGTGATGTCACACACCCATACCCCCCCCCCCTCTCTCTCTCTCTCTCTCTCATGTGTGTCCAAAGTCAACTCTTCTCGATACCATATCCCATGCATGACCTCATCACACCATAACACCCCATGTCCCTTTAATACACCATTAAGTCCTAATCATGCACAAATTTTCATAATCCTAGCCTAAGCTAACCATAATCACATTAACCTAACCTAACCGCATTTTTCTCCATTTCTCTACAAATACTCCTCCATCCCTTAACATTTTCACCATTTTCCTACAATAAGAGAGATAAAGAGAGAGAGAGAGAGAGAGAGAGAGAGAGAGAGAGAGAGAGGAGTGATCTTGGTGACCAATCAATCCCATCCATTCCATCCATCTTAACCATGAATCCCATAAATCTCATCCCTTCCATCCATCTAGTCCGTCAAGGTGAATACACTCCCTTCACTTATGTTATTGATTTATTTCCCATTTGAAATCGATGATGATTATGATATGGGACCCACTAATAGTGAGCTCCATTGTGATGATGTTTCTCATCTAACCCATTGGTTGTAGCCCCACCATGATGATCACTAGTCATCCAACCTGTCCTTGAGGTCACAAAGACTTGGATGAGGAGAAGACATAGATATTAGCCTGATCAGTGGACCATGGCCCAACGATGGACCCATTGTAACGTTTGTATGCCATCTAAACCGTCCAAGTGAGGCCATTGGGCTAGCCAAACTCACACACACTCATGCACACACGTGCACACTCAAATATATATATATATATATATATATATATATATAGTGTCGACGCTGATTGCTGCCAGCATCCAGAGGGCTGCAAGCAGCGTCCCAGTTGCTAAGAAATAGGGAGGGGCTGTGGGACCACAACAAGCTCCACCCATGATGTATGTATTTGATCCACACCGTCCATCCGATTTCCTAGCTCATTTTAGACATTAATCTAAAAAATGAAGTCAATCCAAATCTCTAATAGGCCTCACCATTGAAAATAGTAGTAATAAGTTATAATTACCATTGAAAATCTGTTACGGCCCGTAGTGATTTTTTGTACGCCTAAACATGTTAAATATTGGGCTCATTAGACCCGTTGCGAGCTAGAGAACCCGACGGATGGAGTGGATCGTCCAGATATGGGCCCAACCTATGAAAAACCACAGAAAAAAATAAATATATACAAGCAACAAGGCTGGACATGGCAACCAGCGTGCTGTTGGATGTTGGCAGGGACGGTGTGTCCCACCACTAATCCCAGCTTGATGTATGTTGAATATCTACACCGTGCATTTGATGGGTCCCCTTTAAAAATGGGATACCTCCAAAAATCATTCATACACGGAACTCAGGTGGCCCACATTATCTAAAATCATGTGAAGACTACTTAAAACATATAAAAGCACTTGCTGGGGTCCAGCTGAAATTTTGATGCATTTAAAAACTTGGTCTGACCCCTTAACCAAGTGGGACACACAACATGGATGGGCTGGATTTATGAACCACGTCTTGGTGGGCCCAACAAATAATTATGAATGTTTTAATGGAGGGTAACCCTCTCAACTTTTGTGTGTGGTGTGGCCCACATGTGCCACAGATTGGCTTGATTCTAAGCCCCAGGCCCACCATGAATTGGTGCATCTGACTAATGGTATTGAGGGTCGACACACATCACGGTAGGTCACACACAACTCAACCTTATAGGAAATCCCCATGGGCTCCACCTTGTAGTACGGCGTAGATCCATGTCATTCATCAGTTTATCCTTTAGGGCGTGTTTGGATGCCGGGCCCATAGCGTATAGTACTGTAAAATTTAATAAAATATACAATTCACAGCTACTCTATCCAAACATTGCGACGTGGTACGCTAGTGGGCCGAGTACCACGCCGACCCACTTTATTGAAACCACGAGTCTCATTTATCAGCGTACAGTGCAGGCCGCTGTGCAGTGCTTTCGATGCACTGCACCGCCTTTGAACAAAAAAAAAACCATAGTTTTTTTTAAATGGAGCAGCCACATCCCCATGTTCAACTCCCAAAACTTCAGCCGCCTCTCTTCTCCAGCAAGGTTTGAAAAAACCCTAGCCGCCATCCTATCACCATCATCACAAAACCCTCAGCCCCTTCATCTTGCTGCTGAACTCACAACCATCAATGACCGGTAGTCGGAATCCATGACTTCCTTCTCAATGCTGCTGATCATAGACTATAACAGTTGACGCAATGAGGATTTAAATGGAAGAGGATGATGGTGTTAGCGCTAGCTCTGAAGAAGATGAAGGAAGAGAGTGATGGTGGGTCTGCCCCTGGGTAACAATGGCCACACGGCCTTGTAGCAGCAGCGACAATGATTGATGACTGCCGGTTTTAATGGTTAAAACACAGCTGCACCTACAAACACTGGAGAAGATGACGACGCTGATGCAATTGTTGTTCCCTTTGAAACGCAGCGGTCGAACCCTAATCACAGTCGTTGCCTCTGTTAGCAGTGGTAACGATCGGTGATCCTACCTCCACAATTGTCGGTGCACGAAACAGGATTTTTTTTTTTAATCTGTAAGTGCGGAAGTTCGCCAGGGTTTTCATCATCTGCTACAAACGTATGAACTGCGTTGTCTACTTCAATCCAACTTCAACCTGGATCTTTCTTGATGCCCAAGTTCTTCATTTTCATTCTCATTTTCGCTGGAAAAACTGATGGACAGAGTGATTATTCAAGACATACATCATGGCGTGCCCTACAAAGTGCAAAATACATGCATATTGGATCGATTCGGAGAGAGAGTATTCCCGTTTAATGATATAGGATGTTACCAAGAGACAAACACTCCATTCCCAAACACCGATTTCAGAAACGATGGTTTCCTCAAATTACAAGTGCACTCTTATCCAAACATAGTGAGTGGTTTGCAATTTGCAGACGCATTACTACCGCAGGACCACTAATATGTTGATGGGACAGTTTTACTTTCCTGTACAATACTATACGTGAATCCAAATGTGCCCTTATATTTTAGAGTATGTTACCATAGATTAGTCAGATCCAAATCTCATGCCACAAGAGCAATATTGATCACTTGTCTACCGTTAAAGACTTCCTAGAGTTGCAATATTGTTGTGAGAAATCTACCCATCTATCCTTTTTTTTTTATGGATCATGGGCCACCTAATGTACATGTTTTACCAATCATTCATCTATTTTGTTAGATCATTTTAGAGTGTGGGGCTGCCTGTATGTTTACTGCTACCTAAACCATTTTCGTGGTACTCATTGTAATGGTCATTCCTCATTGGACCTGTCAATTTAGTAGGATCACGTGGATCACCACACCATGTGAGTTCGTGATTTTTATAGCCCACTAAAATGTATGAAATTGGGGCAATTGTGTAACTACTTGTCTAAGTGGATTTATGAATGTGTGGCCCAACCATATGATCATGTGATGCTTAGGTGATCGCTAAACTAGGTGAACTTGTGGTGTGCTTGTGGTCCCTAATTATGTGATTTGTGATGTTTGGGTGACCTATAAACCATGTGAACTCATATGCGCCCCTAAAATGCATGTAATTGACTTCTGACCCTTAGTTAAGTAATTACATAATGCTTGGAAAGTCCTTAACCACCTGAAATCGTGATTGGAGTGTGACCCCAAGTCATAGGTTGGTGCGATGTGTATTCAGCCTTTGAAACATGTTTGATTATCACTTGTGTGTGGGCACTAGTTTTGTGAGGGTCCAATGGAATAGTGGGCATGACCAATATGAGGTAGTGATTTGGGTCTAACCCCTTAATTATGAGGACATGTGGCATAAGTATGGCCACCTAATTATGTATAAAGGTAGTGTATATGTAGCCATCTAATCGTACGATTGTGAAATACGCACAACGCTACCTAACCGTATGAAATCAAGTGGCATTGATGGCCATTGAACAACGTGGGTTTGTGCTTATCGACATAGACACCACCACTTGAATCACATATGACTAAGTTGTACATTAGACTGAGTGTGATGTAGGGTTATGTTACCCAAGCTAATGCTATCAAGGTCCTAGATTCTATGCGATGTGATCTCTAAACCATAAATGGTATGATGAAATTTAGCCCTTGACCCTTAACCATGTGACACCGAATATGAGTCATTAACTATGTGATGTGTGAAGTGGTTGTAGTATAAGACTTAGTGTAACATAGTGTAGCCATGAATGGTGGGTACGATTGCGATATTTCAACTATGTTTGAATATTTTGAAATATGCATGGATGCTAGATCATGATAGTAATCATATACATATTAAACTATGTGAAATTGTGGTACTTGCCACCTGACCATGTGAAAGTTTAATAAAGTAGTTGCCCCATTATATGAGCTATGATGTAATGAAAGTATGTAACCATCTAACCTTAAGTCCTTTATTATGACAAGTAGAGTGACATTTGTATGACCTCTCAACCATAGGGACTTTTGATAACGGAGTGGCCATAAGACCATGTGGGCATATGAGAATTGTGTGGTTACTCAGACTTGTAAACTATGCTAATGGAGTAACCTCTTGGGTATGTGAACTTAGGACGTGTGTCAAATTGATTGTTGGTGCGGGGTGCGCATGATGGAGTATGCGGTAGAGGATGTTGGTGTGGGGTGCATATGATGGAGTATATGTGGATGTTATCTAGTCCGAGAGACCACGGGCTTGGTCCTTAGGTTGAAGTCCCTACGCGAGTATATCGAGCATGGTCCCTGGGTTGAAGTCCCTAAAGCTCATTTGATGCTACATTGTAATTTATATTTATGTTGTTGTTGATATTACATGTACATCCTTTCCACAATGAGCGTGGATTGTAGATCAGATGTGGTTGGCAGAGGAGCCCGATTGGTATTAGGGTTGCCTCGTATGCATATGTGGCTTACATACATAGCATTGCTTGAGCGCAGTTATACTGCATAACGTGCTTGTGGATTATCATTGCATTTTGCATTGCATCCTCATGAGATTGATTGAACACCATAGCAACATCGTGGTTATATTGATGAGACCACCATAGTGGCATCATGGTTGGTATTTGTGGACACCGAAAATTTGAGTTTCTTATACTGGGTCCCAGACCCCTGGGTGAAATTCCCTAAACCTCAAGTGGTACCCTTAAGCCTCATCATCAAGACCCGGTGGATGTCATGGGTCATTTGGTGTCGAAGACCATAATAGGCTTGACTCCCGTCGATGCGGTCGGGTGAGAAAAGGTTCGGCCACGCCTAGCTGAAGAGTTGAAGCGAATGTGGTTGGGTTTGACCAGCCCCTGAAATGGGTCCGCTACCAGCATGCCGGGTGGGTATTGACATGGTTATAGGCTCCCCACTGACAAGGAGGGTATGCGAGGCCTCTATTTAACAAGTTTCGGACTTGCTCTAGATACCAGGCCCCAGTGATTTCCAGTAATGATAACTATATTGTGATGTGGACTTTTAGATGAGGATTTGCATGCATGCATACAGCCGGCATAATTTTGCATATCATCTCTTGCATTGCATCATACCATCTTGGCTTTATGTAGTATTACTTGGTCACTATGTTTTAGCTTATGTACTCTGATATTTAATTGTTACTGTATGTTGTACATTACGTACACATGAGTGTACTCACTAGGCTTTTTGCCTAATCTTCCTATTTCCCATTTTTTTCAGGGTAGAAGTAACTTGGAGGACATAGCTTTCTCGATGCATTGTATTTATTTTGTGATTTGGTAATATTGACATTGTGTACCTTTTGAAAAAGCATTGTACTTGTAACTATCAGGATTTATAATGGAGACTGTTACTTAGTATTGTGATTACGAATCATCATGCTCAGGTATTATTTTTTAAAAAAATTCAGTCAAAAATCTTCCTTGTGGTGCGCTGAACTCAGAACTTGGTGTATGGAAGTCGAGTGTCAAATTCGGGGCATTACGGAAGCTGTCCGTCCCCAGATTCAGGGCGTGACAGAAAGTGGTATCAGAGCATAAGATTTGGGATCACTTACAAGCAAAGTCAACAGCTAAAAAACATAGAAGAACTTAAACTAGGTCTCCCACATCAATTGATCGAAAACTTAGATGTTATTAGTGCCCCTGATTTGTATGAATCTAGAGACATGAATCTAGGATTCCCGCTTTGAGAACCTAGTCAAAATAGAAGTCCCTAGTTGAGAATCTAGAGACTATACTTAGCAGCCAGGCTGGATTCTTTTTTCTTTTTTTACACACACACACACGCGCGCGCGCACACACACACACACACACACACCGTAGTGGGATTTCACCACCTATGGGTACTCGAACCCTTGACCAAGTGTTGAAACTCCTGAGAGTCTACCACCGGAGCAAGAGTAAGGACCCTGGTCAAGTGGATCTCATTCCTACACAGTAGAAGTTGTTTGAATTTGTAGTTTACGATAGATGCTTCTAGAGTATCTAGTTCTGTTGCCAAAAGTCCTCTACTCGGTGATATCTTGAAAATTAATCTTTAATCTAGCCTTAAGAGGTGACAATTATCGTTTTGAAAATTTATCATGTGCTAATGAAGTTTGGCTTCCCTTTCATTGATGTGTGATTATTCATTTATGGGGGAATTCTATGATTCCAAGTGGGGTATTGAGCATTCACTAAATGTGTGTTGAGCCAGGCATTCTGTAGCGGTAATGGAGCCTGTAACAGTCATTGTTGTCACCATTATAGGTACTGTGACGCCTCGGTCATGTGAGCGGGCACACATGTGGGCGGGCCCCAGTGTCACCATGGCCGGGCATAGGTACCTTGTCTTTAAATGGCGAGCCTCTATTGCTTGATTGGCCGTAGCGTAACTTGTCCCACATCGGAAGAGTTGTCTGGAGTTATGGTGGTTACATGTTGGGTTCCTCCCTTAACAAACATGATTTTTTTCCGTGAGCTTCGGCAAATTTTATGTGTTGTGGGGGTGGGCCTTAAAAAAATCTCCGCCTCGATGGGGATAATGTGAAATTGGGCGGGCACATGTCCATTTGTGACAGAACTTGTGGTTATGTGTTGGGCGAGCTCATTGTTGTTTTTTATTTTTGTCCCACATCGAAAGAGTTGTCTGGAGTTGTGGTGGTTATATGTTGGGTTCCTCCCTTAACAAACATGACGCATTTTAAATCCGTGAGCTTCGGTAAAGCGGACAATATCATGTGTTGTGGGGGGTGGGCCTTACAGGTATTGACTGTTACGCCCCTTGTAACATTTAGATTTTTTTTCCAGAAAATTTTGGAAAAAAAATATAGGAAATTTTCCATTTGATTAAAGGATTGCGAATATGTATTTTTTGTATTTTTTATTTTGGTTTTGAACATATTTACGACAATGTAACGATATGCTCTTTGGTAAGAATGTTGCCTCGACTTGTTCTTTGATTTTATGAATCTGACATTCTTTAATTGGCTGCAAATTTCCTATATTTCAATTTTCTAAATATATTTTATCAATGATTCAATATAGATAAGATAATATGAGCATTAATGATACAATGATGGATGTAATATAAAGATATCGAATAAGTAACATATTAACTTAGTGGATAGGAGAACGAACAATGTGTTATAAATAGAAAAAATAAAAATATAATTATTATAAAATGATAGTTTAAAATACACCATTTGTGCCAATCATACACTGCCTACACCAGTCAAGTACTCTAATCACTACCGAAAATAAAATCTTGCTCCCCATGGTTATCGACCTCTACGTCGTTGTCATCTTGATGCAGCGGTGGTTGTGGAGTAAGAGTTGCATAACTATAATAACTAGATCTTGTGGGGAAGACCATATCAAGGAATCCCAAGGATGACTGATCTCAATCCTCACTACCACTGGGCATTTGTTGCATGGAATATGAGTAAGATTAAGTGCCAGATGATGACCTGTATTCACAATAGTCGTACCTATACCCTCGATGTTAGCCTTGATACTGTAAGACCCGTATCCTAGTTCGTACTGTTCCGATGAATCCTGCGATCCTTTCTGTCGAAGTCCGGCAATTCGTGACTGATAATCGTCGCGCACGACCGTAAGTCGTATCCTTTAGATTCGAGTCGATTTAATCCAAGACCTGTATCATTACGACCGTACCGTCGCCACGGTTCCAACGCCGTGACTCGTGCACCGATCCGATACCAAGCCCGAAGATGTGAGCCGGCGTTTATTTCGAAGAAACGCCGCGCTTTTACGATCCCGAGAGAATCTCTACACAATGTCAAATCAATCTCATCCATCAATCAATCACATCAATCAATCAATCACTTCAATGTCAAGTACAAGCAACCCATGTTGCCTTTCTCCACAAGTAAAGTAACCACCAAGTCAACCCATCTCTCACCTTACCCATCACTCACCTCACATCACTCTCTCTCCCTTACAACCCTCTCTCTCCTTCTCATTTCCCCACATTCCCAAGCAAAGAAAAATCCCACGTTGGAGCTCTTCCATGAGAGAAAAAAAATGCATATGTGAGGCCTACCTTTCCCATTCCAAAACCCATCATCCTATCCATCCATTTCCCATCTCCACCATCAAAGAGGAGCACGAGGAGATAGGCATTCCAACAGATCAAAGAGATCGCTAGGTGGGTGCTTTGATAGGGTGGTTTTCATGCTTTCTTAGATGGGCCAAGTGAGGCCTACCGATCAATGGTATGGATCTCACTTGGGACCCTAAGATATGGCCAATGGCCCACTATGATCATCTTTTGATGTATGATGGAATGCAAGGGAGGGCCCATAGTGTCGGGGTCCCTCCATCACACGTGTGTCCCACTCTTTTCTCTCTCTCTCTCTCTCACTCTCTTTCATTTTCTTTCAAATGATGATGTGGCTATGTGGCCACCTGGATAAACCCCACCATGGAGCATGTTTTAGATCCAAGCCGATTATAGGTGAGACCCACTTTTATCTGTGTTGAACCCACACCATCCGTCATCTGGTGGCCCACCTGAACAGGGCCCACCTCGTGCACGAGAGCAGCCAACCCATCTAGGGACGCTGGAACGCTCCCTGGACGTTTTTGAAAACACAAATATTAGCTTGTCTCAAAGCTTTGGAAAGGAGACCACTTGTATAGGACCCACCTTGATATTTGTATCCAATCTAAGCCATCCATCCTTTTCCCCGACTCTTTTTAGGTGATGAGCCGAAAAATGAGGTTGATCGAAATATCTAGTGGGCCATAACATTGAAAACTGCGTCCTTACCGTTCGAAAATCATTTTTTATTTTTTTACACGCCGAAACAGGCCCAATATTGTGCTTGATGGATGGATTATTGGCTATGGAATCCATTGGGTGGGTCAGATTCATTTGATGCGGGCCCCCCATGCTAAAAACCTCGAAAAAATGAGATTCCTGCAAAACAAAAAATATATATATATTTAAGGGGCAGCACCTGCTGCTGCCAGCGTCAGCGTGAAAATGGGCAGGGCCCACGGCTGGCCGTACGGGCCCCACCATGATGTATATTTTGTATCCACACCATCCGTGAGGTGGACCACCCCCTGAGGTGGGTCCCCTCCAAAAATCAGCTTGATCCAGATCTCAGATGGCCCACAGCATAAGAAACAGCGATGATTGAACTCTACCATTGAAATCCTTTTTGGGCCCACGGAAGTTTTGAATCAATCTGATATTTGTTTTTCCTATCCATCCCGGCCTTTGTGACCTTATTAACGGGTTGGATGGAAAGTAAACGTTATGGTGGACCCCACGTGGGAGCCCACAGTGATGTATGTGTCTTATCCCCACCATCCAGGCAGGCGGTGGGAGCCCATTGTAATGTATGTGTTGTATTCCACCGTCCAGCGGACGGTGGAGCCCATGGTGATGTTTATGTTTATGCACACCGTCCAGTGGATGGTGGGTCCCACCTGAAATTTGGCATGTGCCTGAAACTTGGGTTGAACCCTCATGCACGTGGACACGCATGATGGATGGGCTGGATTTGCAAACCACATCTCAGTGGGCCCTCAAAATGGTTATGAATGTTTTAAATGGTGCACGGCCTTCTCCACATCTGCATGTGGCGTGGCCTACACAAGTCACGGATTGACTTGATTTTTGAGACATAGGCTTACAACGGAATGGTGCATTTGGCTGATGGGTTAGATGTTTGAAACGCATCACAGTGGGGCCCACTTAGCTTAACCTTATGGGACGTTAAAAATTAGCTCGTGCGCATTGTGCCTTTTTTCCACATATATATGTATATATTATGGTGGGCTTTATGGGCCCTACCATGATGCATTTGTTGCATCCAACCCATCCATCCAATTTTGAAAGCTCATGTTATTGCACGAGCTAAAGAATGAGGCAGATCTAACAGTTCAAGTGGACCCCACCATTTGTTATTCATATGATCCATGTGATCGGTCCCATTTTGACGTACTATGGGGCCCAATTGGTGTGGCCCATTTGGTATATACAAGGCCCATGGGATTAGGCCCATTTGGTATATATGAGGCCCATGTGATTAGGCTCATAGGTTAAGGCCCATTGTGATGTATTAAGGCCTATGGGTTGAGGCCCATTGTGATGTATTTGGGGCCCATGGGTTGAGGCCCATTGTGATGTATTAGGGCCCATGGGTTGAGGCCCATTGTGATGTATTAGGGCCATTGGGTTGAGGCCCATTTGATGTATTTGAGGCCCGTGGGTAGAGGCCCAATGTGATGTATACAAGGTCTATTATATTGTGTGATTTCACCATGGGTTATGTAATGACAGTTATGGCGGGTCATACCTTGGGAGCAATGTTGGTTTGACGTTCACATTGTAAGAATGATGTTGGTGTAATGTCCGCATTATAAATCTCTCTAGGGCCCATTAATAGGCCCATACTGGTTATGTGTAGGCCGTCTAGGCCCATCTTCGGTGTAAGGATAGTTCATTACTTTATAACATGCTTAGTGCACTTCCATGATTCATACGCATACGCATCATTTGTATGCTTGATATGAGGAATGTTTAATCATAGCATAAGCCGTTGGGCAGAGACATTTACGGGACTCCTTATGAGACGGAGTGCCCCACATGATCGCGTAGTACACGTGAGATTGTTACATGATTGTACGGTGTGACTCATGCATCTCGCATATGTGTGACTTGATCACTGCACGCCCTAGCAACATCAGGGCCGTAGCTCCACAGGCACATCGTGGATGGCCGTATCGGATACCGAAAATACTTTGTTCTAGCACTGTGGGCACTTAGAATGTCCTTGGGTGAAAGTCCCAGAACCTTTTTGGTACCAGGGGATGCTCCAACTTCTAGACCGAGTGAAAACACGAGCGCCCGAGTGCCGAATACCAGTAGGCCGCGTCTCCCACTGTGTCGTGGTCAGTTGGAAGGGGGTGTGGCCTTATCCGCCTGAGTGAGGGGGCTATAAGCTAGGCTGAGTTTGACCAGCTCGCAAATGTGTCCGCTATCGACGAGCCGGGTAGGTATTGGTAGACTACTGGTCAGGCGGATAGTGTGGTCTCTTCCACTTGCTTGACTGTGTAACTAGGGAGGAGGCAGTCAGTGTGAGGTGTATTAGACCCCGGTGATATTCAGAGAGGAACTGTATTGATATGTGTACTTGATGAGTACTGGCACGCTTGCTTTGCATCTCGCATATGACATTTGGCTACATAGGCCTCGCATCGCATGGTCTTGGTATGGCCGATAACATTCATGCCTTACATTACATAGCTTTAGTATAGCTGATAGCATTCATGGACTTACCGCATATTTCTGCATTACTTTGATATTGTACACTTGGCCCTCGCCTTACATACACTTTCACTACCTTCTAAGCTTTTGTAAGCTTATGCACGATAGATGCGTACAGGTGCCGTTAGGTTGCAGCAGTCTTCTGGAGCTTTTGAAGTTTCTGTTACTTTCATTATATTGTATTTTCCTTTCATACGCATTGTACTTAAAGTTTTTGATATAGTGGATATGTGGTGATGTTGTTTTGTGACTTGGTTATGCTTGTGGTTATGCTCCATTACAAAAAAAAAAATTCATACTGAAAATCCTCCTTGTAGGATCCCAGGATTGGAATCTGGCGTATGAGCGCTAGGAGCCGAGAATGGGGTACTACGGAGGCTGTCCGCGCCAGATTCGGTGATCGAGAATTTTGTGAGCTCGGTTTTTGAGTTTGGGGCGTGACAGATACTGCTCGTTCTGAGAGTGAGATTAGGATGATGTGGTGCTCAGATCCTTATATAGATACATGTATCCATAACCACCAACAGTTTGATGTCTAGGTGCTCCATCTCTTGTTATAACACTAGTTCTAGCCTCTCCATGATGCTTTCCATGTATTCGTATATGGTCATATCATGACTCAGTGCACTCGTATGTGCGACCTCCCCTAGTCCATCAATATTGATCGGCCTCATGATGTGCATACGGCTATAGGATGGAGTGGGAAACACTAGAAGCTAGACTAGTAAGTGCATCATCATCATCATTGCCACCATTGTCGTTTAACTCGGTTTCTTTGTTGTCGCTACTGCTTATCCCCTCTTGGATAGGTGGAGACCTCTTTGAATCTAAGACAATCGCATGACTCTGTTGCTGCGTTGTGTGTATTTTTGGATCGTTGATCCCATTTCTTTATTGTTTTCTTTTACCTGCTTGTCTCTTACTTTCAATAAAGGTAGTAGTTGATCATCCTCATCGTAAATGTGGATCAATCTTAATGGACAGAAGTCACATCTTCAACTAAATTAGCCATGTCTTAAATTCCGCAATCACAACTT
Source organism: Magnolia changhungtana (assembly GCA_030180095.1). Taxonomy (NCBI): domain Eukaryota; kingdom Viridiplantae; phylum Streptophyta; class Magnoliopsida; order Magnoliales; family Magnoliaceae; genus Magnolia; species Magnolia changhungtana. Next base: position 519,871 of record JASAUF010000224.1, on the reverse strand, counting down.
CATGTTTTAATGCATATAAACGAGCCGTTCCAATGTCCTGTTCTGTAGTCTATTTTTATTCTTTAAATGAATGTGCGCGAAATAACTCTATTTCCTCTCACAGCTAGTGGAATAAATTGTCTGGTTTAGAACTTTGATTGCGATTGCCTTGAAAGTTGATGCAGGGAGTATTGGCCAACGCACCAAAAGCTTTAGAGCTTTTAAGGAAGTGCGAAAATATCCTTTTATCCTAGCCCTTTCAAGCAACCTAGGCAACTTGACTGAGACCTCCTTGTGGGCTACCCCACATCTCGCAAGTCCCACAGTGGGACCCACCCCGTGGCCATCCTATATCTCACAGGCCCCACCTCGTGGGCTACCCCACCCTAATGTGAAGATGCACTTGCATCATCTACCTAGGTTGGTAATGAGACTTGAACATTGGTTTCCCAGTCTGATACCACTTGATGCGGGGAGTATCGACCAACACACCAAAAGCTCCAGAGCTATTGGGGAAGCATCGGAATATCCCTTTATCATGTCCCTCCTAGGCAACCCAACCAAGACTTCCCCATGGGCTACCCTACATTAAAAACTTCTTGGGAGCTTGAGAAGTTTCAAATCAAGCCGATATTTGTGTTTTCACTTCATCCACGTCTACATGACCTTATGAATAGGTTGGATGGTAAAAAAACATCACGGTGGCCCTTAGAAAGGTTTCAACGGTGGGTGTCATTATCATTGCAGCTTCCTTTAGTGTGGTCCACTGGAGTTGTGGACCTGCTTCATTTTTACGATCGTACCTTAAAATGATTAATCGATGAACGGCATGGATAAAACACTTACATCATGGTGGGCCCCACATATCCCCACCCGGGCAGATTACCGTCCGGGAGGGGGTAGGACGCAATCCACATCCCCTCGAGCTCTGAGTTATACGAACGGATCAAAGTTACATGGCCCCACAATGATGTATTTATTATATCCACACCGTTCATCCATTTTTCGAGAACATTTTAGAGTACTATCCAAAAAATGAATCATATCCAAAGATCAACTGGACCACACCACAAATAGCAGTAGAGAATGATTTTCACCGTTAAAAATTTTGTAGGGCCCACCATAATGTTTATTTTCCATCCAATCTGTTCATAAGGTCATAAAGACTTGGATGAAGAGGAAAAATAAATTTCATATTGATCTAAAACCTCTGCGAAGCCCAAAAAGGTTTCAATGGCAGACGTTCAATCCCCCACTGCTTTTTTCAATGTGGTCCACTTGATCATTAGATCTATCTTATTTTTCGTATTACGCCTTATGAAGAGCTTGAAAAATGGATGAATGGTTTGGATATAACACATACTTCATGATAGAATCCACGGAACTTGCTGACGTAAATACACCGGCTATATAGCTGGTGTGTGGTACACCAACCAATCCGCTTCCATCTAAAAATGTCTATGGTATATGTCACCCTCCCAAATGTCCTCTTTGTTCCCTTGGGTGTGGCCCACCTTGGTCCGGACTTTTGAAAATTGGTCTAACTTGGCAGAGTACATGGATTCATGGTATAATTCCATGCACACATCACGACAAGACATAAAGGAAGGCTATTTGGATTAAAAATGAATCCTGATATTTTTATTGCAATAAACAAGTTTTATTTTCCATTCTCATGCATTGTGATTGATGCACATCATCATTGACATTATTAGCATTGCTATATTAAATGTAGTCCATGATCACATTGCAATAAACGGGGTTTTTCTTATTTATGACAAGTATATGCTTGTATTTGATTGAAAATTATTATGTTGGGTTTATTATTGTAACTTCCTTATTTTTTAAATATATTTGATTTTTATATTATAATATAAATGGATTGTAAAGTAGTTATTATTCTACTTGTATTTATATTTTTTTATTTAAGATTTAAGATTTTAGGCAAAACAAAAGTGGAAAGATATATTAAGTGCAAAAACTATAGGTCCATTATGATGTACAGGTTATATCTATGCCATTCATCTGTTCCACCTACTTATTTCAAGGCATGAGTCCAAAAATAAGATAGATTTAAAGTTCAAGTAAACCACACTATATAAAACAATGGAAATTAAATGACTAATAATTACTTGGGGGCTATAAAAATTTTTAATCTAGTTGGTTTTTATATTTTCTCTTTATCTATGTCTGTATGATATTATAAATAGGTTAGATGACAAATAAACATTAGGGTGGGCCCTTAGAAGGCAATTAACTTTCAATAGTTAAGGTCCATTGGGGATCATTTTTTCGCATAGTTTGGTCCATTTCAATTGTGCACTTGCTTGATTTTTTTTAACGCAACCCTAAAATGAGCTTGCGCAATGAATAAACAACATAGATCATATTCATTAAGGTGGACCTCATAATTTTTACGTGTGTGTGTGTGTGTGTGTGTATAATTCAATTAAAATTTACATGATTTTTTAGACTATTTTTTTCTAAAACCAAACAATTATAAAAAGTAATAATGCCTCATTTACAGAGCATTTACATTTTATTAGAAAAATAAATGATCAAATCATCAAATTCATACACTAATATATGTGTGTTTGTGAATTCAAACTCTATGACTTTGATGATAAATAAATACTAGCTTAATGGATGCATTAAGACTCCATTGATGCCCAAGTGCATCGAGACCAACACAGGAACATGCATGGGTGTGCCTATTCATTAACGAACGGTAAATATGTAATATAACTAAATAAAGTTGAGTTGTTCTAGTTGAAAAGTAAGTTGTTGGTTTACAAACTAGATTCCATTTGCTAACACGGTGGAATGATTATTGTTAATAGATGATGGGTCCAATCACGATGACATGTGTGGTTTCTGCTTTTGAGCAAGATGCATTCCTTAGTATGCTTTTGTCCCAAGTCCAGTCCATATATGTAGATGAGATTCACTTTGTACATCAAATGCACCATCCCTTAAAATTTAGGACTCAACCCGAACCCATCACAGAAATAATGAAAATTTGTGCAAACTCAAAATTCACATATTGTGTTCACTTGAGCATGAAATAGATTGATTTTTGGGTAGTTCCTTGGTATTGATGACTAGTAAGTTAAGGATGGATTGGACAACATATATAAACTGCGGTTGGCTCCATGCACAATTAATCATTGGCATGGTGTGACATTACTGAGTTTTGGATCTGCCTCATCATTTGGTTCCACGACCAAGCATGAGGTTGGGCCTTTGATGGATGGTGAAGATTTCACAAGTGGTCCTTTGTGTTGGAGTGATAAAGTCCCTTGATATACATTGATACACCACACCCTAATAGCTTTAACCTATCAGGGTGTGGTGTATCAATGAATATCAAGGGACTTTCTCACTTCCAACACTTTGCAATCCCCATACGGCACAACTCCATATCCCTGCATGAGTAACTCTAGTAAATTCACCTCACAATAGCCAAACATGTCACTCAAGGTAAGGAAACCACAATGGGTTTGTTTGGAAAATAATACAAGTAATATGACAAGTCACCAATCAACAATGGCCGGTAATGCGACTTGTCCATAAAAAGGTTAAAGGAATTCCCTGTAATCCCACACACTCTATGGGGCCACCGTCATGTTTGTCTTTGACCCCTTCATTCATTTTATCCACTCATTTTAGGATAGGAAGCCAAAGTGCCAAAGATAAAAAAACTTAAGTGAGCTACACCATTGTAACTAGTGAGGATAGAAACACCCACTATCCAAACCTCCCGAGGCCTGCCAAGTGCCCACTAATGCATCTAGGGTTATGACGGGTTGGGCCTGGGCTAGGTATCCACCTAGATTTTAAACTATTTTGGGCTAGGCTATCGGGCCAACCCTATTCAAAAATTTGATCAATTTGGTGGAAATTTGACTATTTTGGTGGAAATTTGACAACCTCAAATTCACATAGCTGGGCATCGAGTCGAGTTGGACCGAGTTAGGGCTGACCTGACTCGATTCGGTTTTGAAATAGGCTTGACCCGAACTCAACTCACTCGGTACCGAGTCTAGCATGCCTAAACCGACCCGAATCCAGGTCTGGCCTGGACTAATCCAAATCGAGTCCGACCCGATAAAAAGTACTGAGTCGGTTTGAGTTGGCACCGATTTGGATCGAGAGATGAGGGAAAGAGGGAGTGGATAGGAAAGAGAGGAGGACGGTGGTGAATCCGGTGATGGTGGTGGGTGGCTGTAGGGCGGCTGCCGAGCTTGGAAGAGGAGGAAGAGTGGAGAGAGGAGAGAGAGAGGAGGAGGGAGGAGGAGGAGGAGGAGGAGGGTGGTGATGGTGGTGAGTGGTTGTCGGGCTTGGAAGAGGAGGAGGATGAGGGAAGAAGAGAGTTTGGGACTGGATTTGAATGGGGTCGGGTGAGGCTTATAGGGTTAGAGATATTTAAATATTAGGATTTTTTTTATTATATATACCCGAAACTGAGTCGAGTATGACCGGATCGAGTTTCGAGTCAAGTTACTGGGTAACTCAAACTCGATTTGGTTTGATTTTGCATTGTACGAAGGCCACTATGTTCGGACCGACTCACCCATTCAGTTCGGGTCGAATCGGGTTTGAACGAGTCGGATGAGTTTAGGTGAGTCGAGTCAGTTTATGCACAACTCTACAAATGCATCCATAAGGTCAGACGTGACCCGTCTCTAGCTGCAAACCGGCAATTATGTGGGCAGGACCATCATGTGTATATGTTTATCCATGTCGCCCATCCCTTCTCTCATATCATTTTAAGGTATGTTTATAAAAATAAGGTAGATCCAACACTTAATTGGACCGCACCAAAAATGACTCTTGCATTTAATGTTTTTGTGCATTTAATGCAACCCAAGCTTATTATTTGGTGTGGTCCACTTGACCATTGAATCAGCCTCATTTTTGTGCACATACCTTGAAATGATCTAAGAGAATGTATGGATGGTATGGATAAACAAAGAAGTGAAACGTAAATAATCTTCATTCTAACCTCATAATCTTCAGTTGTTGTGTTCGTAATCTTATGCACATTGGAAACGAGCTCCTTGTATATAATTTTATTGCTTATAATGACCATATAATCGTTACTCTTATAAGATAAATTCCCCCGTTCATATGTTAACTTTTCATTGTAATAGCAACATTTGGGTCGGAGAGTCATGATGCCCAAAAGGAAAAGGGTTGGGCTATTAGACTTGGAATAACAATATAACAATTTAAAATATATTTCAATTGTCATTTCCACTAGGATATAAGTTATGCATTTCCACTGGGATCATCCCAGTAGAGTGTCGATATTCATTAAAAATTTATACATCGAAGGGATATTGACATTGGACCGCTGATTTTGATAGTGGACCACTAATATTTAGCTTGGACCGTCGATATTCACTATGTTCCACTGATATTGGTTGTGGATTGTTGATATTCACTGTGGATATCAGCGATCCACAACCAATATTAGTAGAACATAATAAATATCAACGGTCTAAGCTGAATATCAGCAGTCCACAATGTATATCATCAGGATAAGCTGAATATTAGCGGTTCACAGTGAAAATCAGTGGACCATAGTGAATATCAGACATCCATAATTAATAACAACAGTCCTCAGCGAATATCCACCATCCCCAGTCCATGTATCTATCTCCGGTGTGCATTTTTATTTTCAAGATCACCATTGAGCTTAGTCCATATGGATCTCCATTGTACTACTCTGACGGGATCTCCATTGAAATAAATCTATTTTAGTTAATAAGAAATACGTACAATAAATGTTATGTCCACATTTTTGTCGATGCCGCCCAAAGAAAGATATGATGAGAGTGGGACCCGTGGAAGTAACATTTGTCATGGGAGAGTACACCCCTTTTTGTGAAAATATAAATTGAATAAGTCATAGAAAACTCGACGGAATGGACATAATGACACCGAATGCTCATCGAAATGAGTCTCACGGGGTAGCACAACGGTCTTAACTCCCTTTAAGGTTTGTGCTCCCATTTCTCCAACATAACTAGTAGAAATAATTTCAAATGCTACCAAAATTAGCTTTTTTAGATCATTTCTCTGTGATTCACAGTAGGATTTTCTTCGTCCATACTATACTCGAGCTCGAGCTCGAGCTCGCCCTCGGGCTCAACATTGAAGCTTGACTTGTTTGCCAAAGCTATCGAGTCAAGTTCGAGTCGAGCTTGACCCAACCCAAACCAAGACTAACCTACCCGGCCCCCCCCAACCCGACCTAACCCATCCCCCTCAACCCGACCCAAACCCTAACTGACCTAACCCCCCCCCTCAATCCTAACCCGATCCAACCCAACCCCCAACCCAACGTAACCCATCCCCTCAACCCGACCCAACCCAACCCGACCCAAACCCTAACTCCCCCCAACCCTAGCCCCCCCCCCGACTCGACCCAACCCATCACCCATTGCCCAATCGCCAACCCGACCCAACCCATCGCCCATTACCCAACCGACCAACTTGACCTAAATCTTATTTGAAAATAAAAATTAAAAAAAATATACAACTACAGTCTACAATCATATAATTATTGTATTAATATTTTTTAAAAAAAACAAACATACCTTTTGTTTGTGGATGCCTGGATGGTGGCCGAATGGGCTAACTGTTGAGCTGATTGAGCCGAGTTGGAGAATGAGAGAAAGAGAGAGATAAAGACTAGAGAGTAAAGAGGGGCAGGCCGGCAGCGACGATGGGGCAGTGGGCATGAAGGTTGCTGGGTGGGGCCGTGCGGGCAGTAGCTGGGTTGGGTAAGGCCGTAAGGGAAAGAAAGACAGAGATAGAGACTAAAGAGTATAGAGGGGCAAGCCGGCAATGATGACCGAAAGCAAGAGCGTGAAGGTTCTTTGGGTGGAGCCGTCTTGGCAATGGCCATTGGGTTGGGTAAGGGATAGAAAGAGAAGAAGAGTAAGGGGTATGGGCGGTCGAGAAGGGTTTGCTTTTTTAATTTTTAAGTATATATTATATATATTTAATATAAATAATATATATATATATATTAAAAATATTAAAAATGTTACTCGAGTCGAGATGAGTTAAGTTTGAGCTTCGATTCGAGTCGAGTTGAAATGCACCATACTCGAACTCGGCTCGAACTCAACTCGAGCTTCGGAATATTAGCTTGACTTGACCCGAATTGGCCATTCAAGCCGAGTCAATCCTAGCTGACTCGAGCTGAGTTGAGCGAGCTTTTTGAGTTAGCTCGACTTATGTACAACCCTAATTTACAGTGCATCTCCTTTAAAAACCGATATGACCACTAGCTGGGGTGGGAATTTCATGGTGTGGCCCCAAAAAAAAGGGAAGAAGACATTAAGGGTAGACCACAAAAAAAAAAAAAAAAAAACCCAACTATGAGAGGAAAGACCATCGTTATATCTATTGATGACCATAACAGTCTTCGATAAAGATGAAATCAATGCCATTCGATGACCTAGGGAGCCCTGAATCACATGAACGGATCGAATCGACCAAGGAGCGAGCTTTGTTCTTATTTTTGTGGGACCAAAAATACCCATTAAAAACCCCTTTTCTCCTTATGAGAATGAAGAGTGGCATATTTTTGTCTTAAAAAATATGAAGAAGGTGCTCTGAGGTTGTTGTGAGGCACACTAAGTTGTCTTGAAGTAAATCCATTCTGTCTATATGTAGGGGGTTTTAATTTAATACCGTCGGCTCAACTCATCACAGATGGATTACATAAGAGAAATAATTTAGAATTAACACATAATGTTAGTGTACTTGTGGGTCATAAAGAGCTTTAAACATAAATTAAAAAAAACTCTTTTATCGGTTCACGACCGTCCGGTTAAAATGACCATATCAGATTAGCCAAGAAATGAACCCAATTTTAATTTTGGGTGGGCCCTGCCTTTCTAAAAGACCTTCCACTTTCCAAGAGGATAGCTCACCGTATAAGACTCAACTCTAATGAAAAAGCTTTTTCTAACTCCAAAAAATTAAAAATTAATTTAAATTTATAAATCCTTTAGTTTCGTACATACCACCGCGTCACGATACCGGGCCATCTGTACCAAAAATCCTTCCTTATTCTAGCTGCTCTGCAATGCTTGATACTCATGCACTTGGAAATGCTACGAATGACACATACAGACTCAAATTAAATTGACTAAATTGTGGGTGCCACTGTCGTTAAGTTACGGTCCATAGTTCAATATACTTGAACAGTACTCACCTTTGATTTGTGGACACTTGTCTATCGAAATTAATAACATTTGACATGTTATTGTTAACCGGCCAAAAAATGTTCAGAATTTATATAAATTAATAACCGTAATTCATGGATCATGATACATATGAAATTGCAAAAATAATTCCGACGTTTTAATTTGACCGACTTATATCACACGTGCATAATATTTAAGTAATTTCCAAGTGCCTGTGTATCCTAATCACACTGCAGTATAAAAATATTTCTCCTCCAGTGACGGCGTTTTCTGTCATTTAGCGAGAAAAAGCGGACGCCGTTCGGCTACTGACCCCACCCGTTGCTGAGCTCGTGACAGGCTAGGGCTACGAGGCTGCACCGTAATGTACGGTTTTTATCCACACCGTCCATCAATTTTACCAAGTCATTAAAGATGATAATTTTAAAAAATATGCATATTCAAGGGTCGTAAGCCACACAATGGAGATTAAACACTTACAGCTGAAAATCTCTTACGGGCGTGTTTGGTGCGTGGAATTGAATGGTATTGAATTATATTAGATGAGGTTAATAACATTATTATACAATGAATGCACGTCTAGAAATACTATGTTAGTGTAGCCATCCAATTCCATATTTGGGAGAAAAATTTTGCTAAAAAAAAGGCAGGTAAAATAAAATCACATTTGGTGAATTATGAAATTATAATCAACAAACCAAATTCATAATGTATATAATTCACTTGTACGCATGTATAATATAACTAGAATGTTATGTGTTAACGGCGTATATAGATAAATGGCATGGATAAATGTATGTGTCAATGTGGGGCTCACATGTGTATCAAAATCCATGGAAATCACACCCAATGCAATTCCATCCCACTTAATTTCAACTTTTCTTATCCTCTTTGAATGCTGGATGAAATTATAGGGACCAAATGCAATTTTATCCTACCTAATCCCATATGATACCTCGTGCCAAATGCCTCATGGGTCACAAAAGTTACAGATCAATATAGTATCTTTTTTATTTTTTTTTAAATTTTAATCCCTTCACTATCAGTTGGCTTTTTGCATCGTTGCGTCCTGCCGTATGGTCACTTTGAGCTTGGGATTTGTTTCAATTTTTATTTATTTATTTATTTATTTTCTAATAGCTTAAAATTCCATACATCGCTTTGGGGGCAGCTGAGGTCAATCGCCGTATCCATTGAGGTGGTGGATAAAATTGAATGACCAGTATGAATAAAATCCATACATCGCTTTGGGGGCAGCTGAGGTCAATCGCCGTATCCATTGAGGTGGTGGATCCCCGACCGTGTATCCGTTTTTAAAATTCATTTTAGAATATGATTTCAAAATTTAGGAGATCCAAAACTTAAGAGCATGTTTGATTTTAGTGTAAACATGGGTAATTATGGCCCTTTAGCCTGTTTGGGAATTTTTGGGAAGTCGTCTTGCGAACCGGTTCAAAAGACTAGTTAAAATTTTTGGACCTTAGTGTGACATATATGATATATCGGTTTCGTCCATTAATCTTACCACAACATTTTGAGACATGAGCTAAAAAATTATGTAAATACTACACTCAAGTAGCTTACACCAAAATTATATAGATGCAACACTCAAGTAGGTCACTAGTGCTTTGGACATGCCTCATTTTTTGACTCATGCCATATGGCATAATGGATTAACGGTGTGGATAAGTGACTCACATCACAGTGGGACCCGTAATTTTCTTTGCAGCCTTTTCAATTTTTATAGCAGAAAGTTAGCAGGAAAATCAAATATAGAGAAGGTTGCAGTAAATACACAAGTAAATAATAAAATTTACACTGCATTTACTACCTAGTTGGAAAATCAAACAAACCCTACCTGATCTATAATCCATGGGAAATTATGGACCACAAAAGTCTTGCATCAAAGGTCTGTGTGACCTCATCAGTAAGGATGGATGGCAAATAAACATTACGGTGACCCCAAAGAAGTTTTCAATGGCTGAAATCAATCAGCATTGTTTCTTATGGTGTGTTCCACCTAAGATTTGGATATTTTTGATTTTTGAGATAATCCCATCATATGATCTTTTAAAACGGATAGACGGCGTGGATGTGAGATAAAAATATCAAGGTGGGCCCCACAGACTGGGATCCACCCATGTTGGCGATTCCCGGATGGACCAAACCCGCGCCCCTACCCAATCCGCGTCCGAAAAAGGCAGCGAAAGTACGGACACGCCTTTGGGGATCGTTTCGCATCCTCTGTTTGGATCTGAAAGTGAGAAGAAGAAAAGATCCCGGGATTCCCGTCATCTGTGTCGAAGACGAGCCACGTATCAGAGCTCTCAGACACCTGTCTCTCTTTCTCCCTCTCTCACTCTCTTCTTCGGATAGAAAAACGTCTTGTATTAGCGATCCTCTCCGTTGGTATCTGTCTATATATAGGAAGAGCAGCGCCTGAAAAAAGAGCCATGACTGGAAGAGAAATCCTCCTCAAGATGAAGGTACTGCCTCTGACCTTCTCTCCCCCACTTTCAATCAGTATATGTGTATTGATTATCCTAACCATTGATCTATCTGGCTCCCGCGCTGGATTGCTGGTGGCTCAAAAATCATCCAGATCCAAGCATCCCAGCCCCTTTGATAAGTGTCCTAGAAATTTACGGTTAGGATCTGAAGTGGCCACTATGAACATTCAGTGGGAAGTGGTCAACCGATCAGAGGAAGAGATCTTCTGGTCTCCTTTGGGGCACGCGGGTCACATGGATTGGTGATCCAGGCCATTGATCTGATGATTGGATTGGATTTGAAGATGCTGCCCCTTAGTTCAATACCCTATGATTAGATTTACAGAAGGGCTGGGGATCAAACGTTTACGATGTCCCAATCTTTTTGGTGTCTTCTTTCATTGTGGTGCTCATCAGATCAACGGTGTAGATCATTGGATCATGAACCGTGCTTGTATGGAACTGTAAGCCTCGGAAGGCGGCTTTTTGGTTCTTGTTTCCTTTTGACTCTTTGGCTTTTGTGTGGTATTTGTAACCTTTATCTACAAAGAGGCCTTCATCTTTTCTGAAGTATTTATCTAGTAAAACTAATTACAAAAGGAAGTTGGAGAGTATTGTATTAGATTTCAGTAAAGCTGGTAAGATCATCAGCATTGATTTTGAGAGTCAATGGAGTCGCCTCCAAAAAATGGATGTGTTACTATCAAGGTATTCAATAACCGTAAAAGTGGCCATAAAGGCCAGCCTTATGGCTGTTATGATACAGGTTGTAACAGCTGTTATGGCCTTGTAACAATTTTTTTTTAGAGGAAAAAATGTATCTGCTCTGTATCGGCTGTAATGGCTGTTACAAGCCTGATACGGGCAATTTTTCCAAATAGGGTGTTATGGCATTGTATTGTGTGTAATGGTACCACCATTACCATTACATAACTGTTTTTTTGAATACCACGGTTACTATCCCAACAGTTTGAAGAGCCTAGCTTGACGCATTCCATCAATCCTGTGAGTCCTAGACTCCTGGAGCTTTTGATGACCCCTGGAAAGGCTTACCTAGAAAATTAGAGTGAAAGCCACCACGTGGAAAGGGCTACCTAGACAACTAGAGTGCAGCCGCCATGCTGTCTTAGAGCGGAAAGGGCTACCTAGATAACCAAAGTGCAACCGTCATGCCCTCTCCAAGTGGACGAGGGTTAGTGGAAACGTCTACCGGCAAAAGAGGCCAGAGTGAATGCTACCACAGAGTGGGCTGCTGCGGGTGTCAATATGCGGAGCCCGGTGAATGTTACAGTCCCCAACAGTTTAAGGAGACTAGCTTTATGCGTTTCATTACTTTCATCAGTCCTAGGGCTTTTGGTGTATTGGATAGGTTCTTACTAGGATGGCACTATCGACATCCTGTTTTGAAAATTAAGTTTGCAATTGGGTTTAGGGATTTTGGGGGCAATGAATACCTTCTTTTATTTTTATTTTTCTATAACATTGGCATTACTCATCCATCAACCGAATTTCTGCTTTCATGTTCTCTCGGAAATTAGATTAGTATACGTATATTATATTTGTAGGTTTGATCTCAGACCTGATACTATTCCTATGCCGATAAAACAACCTTTGCATGTGCATCATGTGCTGGAAAGAGGAAGAATTTCAAATTACTTATTTATTCATAGTGAAGTTGTCTTGGTGGTCTAGAACCATTTCTTCAACCTTTTTGGTGATTCTTGGGCTCTCCATCCTAAAGCTTTTTGCTAGGCGGGTAATTATCATCTCACCCCTCGTCCTTGAGGGATGCCCATTTGGATAGAGATTCCATTCGCTATAATGTGGGCAATTTTGGAAAGAAATAACATTTTAAAAAAAAAGATAAAGGGACTCCATTAGAGACGCTTAAAAGGAATATCCAAGCTGTTTCTAGAGTGGGTTGTGTATAATTTAGAGCTGTACACGAGCCAAGTTAGCTCGAAAAGCTCGCTCGGCTTGGATCGATCTAGCTCGGCTTGAACGGCAACTCAAGGTGAGCCAAGCTTCATAAGACTTAGCTCGTTGAGGTCGAGCAGAGTGGAGCTTGACTCGGCTCGGCTCGAAGCTCGATTCCAAGTCAGCTTGAATATTTTATATATATATATATATTGTATTTTATATATATATATATATATATATATATATATATATATATATATATATATATATATATATATATATATATATATAGCTCACTGGCTACCCATCATACGTGATGAATCTCAAAATCTGGTGAGCCTCATGAAACCTTATAGTATAAAATTTTACTTTGATCCGAAACTTTGACTTATTTGAATTTCTCTTTGCTTGAGGTATGGATAAAAGTTTTAGATAAAAGTGAAACTTGATCTGGGGGTTTCACTAGGTCTTTGCTTCACATGAACGGTTCAGTTTTGCGAGATTCATCACGTATGATGGATTGCAAAAAAGTTCGTACGTACGATTCCAAGTCAGCTTGATATTTATATATATATATAAATATATATATATATATATATATAAACCCTAAAGGCCCTACCCCACCCAACTAGTCCCTTTCTTTACCTTTCTCTTTACAACCCAACCTTTCTCTCCCAAAAATTGAGATTTAGGGTTTTGAATTTATGATTTGCAAATTGAAAGGTTTGGGAGTTGGGTTGGGGCTGGGAGCTCGAATGGTAAGCTTGAGGGAGAACTCAAGCTCGAGCTCAAGGGGAGCACGGACGAGTCAAGCCAAGCTCCAATGGTAAGCATAAGGGTGAGCTTGAGCTCGAGGAGAGCACGGATGAGTCAAGCCAAGCTTGGCCTACCTCGACTCGACTTGACTCAATGTACAACCTTAGTCTAATTTGGCCTACGATAGTCTCAAGGTCCAAGAGTCTCCCTCCCTTTGGAACTCTTATGTGTGGGGTCGTTCTTGGTGATAGGGATAGCTTTGGAAGCTTATTGTATGTTTTTCTTTCTTGTTTTAATTTGTTAGATATGAATCCCGCCCCCCCCCCCCCCCAAAAAAAAAAAAAAAAAACAAGAAGATGAAGAAGAAAACCATCTTCATAGGAAGCATGAAGTAAGCAACAAGGGATTAGGGTCCAGGAGAAGGAAACTGTTTGCTTCAGAATTTTAGCAAGTATAAACAGCCAAGGAGTGGGACTGCATCCATGAGTTTGAAGCAAGAGCTGCACCTCGTATAATTCACCTTGGAATATCCATTTAGAGACTTGCCTCAATGGTTCTAAGCTTGGTCAGCTCTCTATCGTTTTCCCAGAAATCTCAATCAAGGTCTCTTTGTTCCTACCTTTGTACACAAGATACTTATCCTTCATTGAAGGGCTAGCCTAAGTTCTCCCCAGTCCCCAATGGAGTGGGAGCAGAAACTTTGTTGACGGTTAATCGTCCCCATTCACATGCATCCTTGGGGATCAGGCAGAATTATAATTCCTGCAAAAAATTCATCTGAGGGGATCTGAGTTGCAATTTGACATTGCCGCCAAGAATATGAACTCTGGCTGCCACAAGCTCTACTTGCCCAAAGAATCTGTGGCCAACATCACATAGCTATTATATCACTCCACTAGAAGGGCCGGGCAGAAGGACTATGAACGTTGAAGAAGAACATGGAAAGATCAATGGTGATGAAGTGAAACTAGGAAAGGCTCTAGCTTGAGTCTATCTTGATGATCAGAGTCTTTTCTATGTTGATGATCGCAGTCTTTGACTCTTGAAATGGAATCAAGCTAGATATGCTGCGAGTCCAAGGCTGTTCTGACATGGATGACTTTCTAGATTGACTAAGTTGGATAAGGTTTCAATGCAACACATTGACCAATCATAAGAAGGTGAAATTGGTCCATACAAGGTTCTTCTCTTTGCTCCTGCATGGTCGGTAGCTTGCAAAACAATCTCATTGGGGAAGTTGAAAAAGGAGGAGGAATTTTCCTTCGGATTGTGATTTCATAGACATTGGCAAAACTTGCCACAATGTTCTAGTTTGGTGAGCTACGAAATAATTTTATATGCTATGACATGGGTCATTTATGCAAGGATGATGAATAAAGAATGACCTGTGTTGCAAGCTCAACATGAGCTCACTTTCGAAGAGATGCTAGAAATGTATGACACTGCGCGTTAAGTACAGTGGTTAGAGTGGTGGCTGTACAACCCATTCCTGGTATACTACAGAACCAAACATTCATGTGGGAAGAGATTATGAAGATAGAGGCTTTGCTGTGTGGGTAAAAGCCACGAGGTAAGCCTAATCTATATTTATATCTCAAATATTGGGAGATTAGGCACACTTTTTTGATAATGAAATGGCAATTATATATATATATATATATATATATATATATATATATATATATATATATATATATATATATATATATATATATATATATATATATATATATATATATATAGAAAAAATGATGATGAGAGATCATCCTCCCCCATGAAATCAGATGACCACTCCTTGAGCGAAATCTCATTGATACAATAGCTAGTGAAGATGTACAGAGCTAATGCCCATTCGATCACCTTGCCCTTAATTCAAAGAAATACAATTCTTCTCTATTGTTGGTAGTCTTGTTTAGAAGTCATGTTGGTTTGTTCCTTCCAAATTGACCGTATAGCCCTTTTAACAGAGCCAACTTCCACATCACATTCTCCTCCCTCGACATGCTTGATCTCAAACCTGAAAAGCGCGGTGATGGACCCCAGCATCACCCACATAATTCTGAGCCGATTTAACACCCGCCTTCACATGTCCAAACCAGAGGGGCAATGATTGAACAAATGATCCACTGATTCTACGTTCCTCAAGGCTCAAGCACATGCTTTAGTCGGTACAATAATCATCTTCTGTTTCTTCCATGATTGATTGTGAAGATTTCGACTCTGCCAACTAACCATCCGGAAGCCAGGACTCTAGGCAGACTTTGGTATGACTAAATCCCTGCCACCAGAGCCTTCACTCTGATCCCTATACCCAAAATAAGAGCCAGTTAGCAAGATTTAACCAAAAAGTTCCCTGTATCTGTTGAATTTCCACCACCAACTGTAACTGCCTGATGATGGTAGACTATAGTTCAGAAGCCTATTATGCATATGAATGGATACATCTATTTCTGCATCTGATAGATTTCTTCAAAACCAAGGCTCCCGTACTACCTTGTCTCTGTCACCCTTGCAGACTGGGAATCCATAACTTCTAGAAAGCAACTTGATAAATCATGAATATAATCTCCGTTTAACTTCTACCTATAAAATTTGCCACATACGAAGTATTTTGCTAGAGATTGATAGAAAGGGTATTTTCTATTTTGCAAGACATCTTTTTGAGTTTCCTTTTTTTTTTTTTTTTTTTTGATCAGTGAAGGCGTCTTTTTTGTTGATTTGAGTTTACAATAATTTTAACCACTTGGAGCCATGGGATGAGTTTCTTCTTCTTCTTCTTCTTCTTTTTTTTTTCAGAATTATTATTGGATTTCACATCACTAAAATTGTGAATAGGCCTTTGCATGTATTGTACTTGTTTCAAACACAAGATTGCATTCCTGCCCTTGATGTATTACGAAGTTACTCAGATTTACATATTCCTTGTAGGAAAAAGTTGGTCTTGGTTCATCCGCAGCAGATACAGGGAAAGGGAGGAGCAGGATGTCAGACAGGCATGTCACACATGGCTTCCACTTGGTCAAAGGAAAATCGAATCATGCAATGGAAGATTATGTTGTGGCCAAATTCAAGAAATTTAATGACTCTGAATTGGGTTTATTTGCAATATTTGACGGTCATTTGGGTCATGATGTTCCAGATTACCTTCGATCTCATCTGTTTGATAATATTCTGAAAGAGGTATGGGTTTTATGTATTCCTGTCTTGTTGTGTTTATATCAGAGTGCTTATCTGTGGATTCTTGCGTTGTTTCATTCACATATTTTTGTAAGAAGCCCTTCTCACAGGACCTGTGCGAGTGAGATGGAGAAGTGACCTGGCCTCATAAGTTCTGCCAGTGCGAGATATGTGCAAGATCCATCCATAAATAGGTCGGCATGTTGAACATGCCCTTGTAAAAAAATCAGGCCAGTTCACCTAACAGGTGGGTCAAACTTGAATAAGAAAAATAGATATTCAGTGGAACATGAGTGACAGTCCACATTCAAACCATCTACTGGATGGGTGGACGGCTTTACTTTTACATCCAGGCATGTTTGCTGTTGGCCCCACTGAAGAACGACCTGGATCTCACTAGCATGTGACATGTTTTCACATGCTGATGCCCTTCTCTATCTTAATCACATAAGTCCCATTCGCATTCCTCCTCCTTTCGAAATATAGGATCTTTTTCTTGGTAAAAAACGATGTCGTCATGCCTTACAGTTATGCTTATTGCCATGAGCAGCCTGACTTCTTGACTGAACCAGAGAGTGCAGTGAAGAAAGCATATCAGCTAACTGATGGTAAGATTCTGGAGAAAGCAGGTGAGTTGGGCAGAGGAGGCTCAACTGCAGTTACAGCTATATTGATCAATGGTGAGAAGTTGGTTGTAGCCAATGTTGGAGATTCTCGAGCAGTTGTATGCCGGAAAGGTATGGCCAAACAGCTATCAGTCGATCACGAGCCAAGCAAGGAGCGGCAGACCATAGAGAGCAAAGGTGGTTTTGTATCAAACCTACCAGGTATCCAGCATTTACTAGATTTATATTTTTATTTTTTGGAACTCATAAATGTTTCCTTAGCATAATGTTTTGGATATGTTTACGAAGGGTCTAGTGCACTTACACTTTTAAGTGCACCCCTGTGTCTTAAGATACATGATGGTCCAATCATCAATTTGGGTGGTACATTAGGTAAAGTTGACCCTTCATGAGCCACCATGAAACGATCACAAGGATCGAAGGATTCTTTCTGGCCAATCGAAGCCCTACAAAATGGACAGTGTGGATCAATTTTCATGGTTAACATCAAATTTTATTAAAACATGGAAGAAGAGAACTGCCATAAAAGAAAAAAAAAAATACTAGAAGCTAATGCCCACCTGCCAAAATTAAGCCTGATGCAGCAGATACACAGCTTAATGCATTCCCTATTGATTCCAAAAACAATAACATATGCTTAATGCCTTCCCATTGACCCCTATAACACTACCAGATCCTCTCTAGCAACTCCCTCTTTTGCCAGCCTGTCCACTTCTGTGTTTGCCTCACGGTGAGATAGTAGGAGAATGATTTTCATGCAAAGATCATGGGATTTTTCCATTAATTTGAGAGCTCCCATGCACAACGACCTGATTTGGCCCTAGGACTGGCCAAAGCCATGTCTCCCTCGATGATAAGAAGAGGCCTGAAGAAGTTTTCGCAAGCCATTCTCACCCCAATGAGCATTGCCAGCACTTCTGCCGCAATAGAACTGCAGCAGGCCAGTGGACCTAAGAATTGAAGAATAAACGAAACCAAATGTTTTTTTTTTTTTTTTGAAAGATAACTGGATTGTATTAAAGTAAAAGAGAGACAAAAAAGAGGAAACTGGGCGGCTGAGATGGCCAGCTAGTTAAGCTCCTAAAAAGATAAAATTACAATCCTGCATTGAATCTAAAGTAGAAGCCCATTCGATTAAGAGATGAGTCACCCTAAGGAAAGTAGCCTCAGCTGATTTGGAGGAATCATTGAAGCATCTGTTGTTTCTTTCTTCCCACACGGCCCACCAAACTGCTAGGATAGACATTCTCCAAAGCTTAGAAATTTGTTTCCCACAAGAAACTCCATGCCAGGCTTGGAGGAGATTGATCACATTGTTCACAGACTTCGGGAAGGACCACTGAATCTTGAAGCGAGCAAGGAGGGCTGACCAAATCTGATATATGAAGTGACAGTGAATGAAGAGGTGGTCCACCGATTCTTCTTGCGCCATGCAACATAGGCAAATATGTGTGATGATCATTCCCCTCTTTCTCAAATTGTCAACTGTGAGCACCCTATCCTGGCCAACCAACCAACCAAAATGTTTTCTGAACATCCCACCAAAACCTGCTGGGCATGGGTTGCCGAGAGAACTGCCATAAAGAATTCTATTTAATGCAGCCTACTAGAGGACTTCTTTTTAGCTGTAAGGAGAAACGTATTGATTGGGGCACCATTTTCCAGATATATGCACCAATTGATGCCAAAGATCTGTTTTGACAGTAAGGCATCACCCGGTGCATCCCAAACATATCATCCCAAACCTATCGATCATAGCTGATCACACCTTCATTACAAACAATGGAAAAAGAAGAAGGGGAACCATTTTCTTCCTGCCTGTAGCATATAGAACAATGATTGCAGAAGACTGCCCTCTGTTTTTTAAATGTTATAGGGCTAAAATTTTATAGAGAGCAACAGTCCAGCAGAAGGCATTAATCATTAGATGAGCAGGCAAAAACCAAATCCAGGCTAGAGGAGTCGGCTTCGGACCAGAAATACCTGAAATCAGTCACTTCGCTTCAATGATCACATGAAGAAGATGACATTTGATTGTAATTCACATTTCCTCCTGTCTCCACCTGACCTAGGAATGTACACCTCTTCCAGCTTGGTTAACACCTGCATCAACATTGGTGTGACAAGATTGGTATGTCCTTGTCATGTAAAGTTCTTCTGAAACTAGGTGTCCGGACTGCTTCTCCTGCTATTAGATTGAAGAAATTATGAGCCACCCTCTCCAATTTGGCAATCCCATATACTGATATAACTCTACAAGTTCCCTGGCCAGAGGCATATCCGCTCACCATTAGTCTTCTCAGAATCTGACTTTATCCCTTTTCTGACTTCGAACCTAATGATTTTTTATTTATTTTTCCTGAAATGAGCACCTTCAATAGCCTATCTCCAAAGAATCATGTTGATCAGATAATTAAAACCATCCCATCTGTAGCATAAAAACTGAGGTTTATGAGAAAGAAGGCTGAAGTTAGGAAGGCTAGGATCCTCCAATCACCGTGGTTCTTTCAACATGGGAAATGAAGAGAGGGTCGAACCTGAATGGATGGATCGGATTGATGAATGAACTGCTCACATGTCCAGATGAAGAAGGCTGAAGTTCAGAAGGTTATGATTCTCCATTTGCTGTGGTTCTTTCAATGCGGGAATCAAACAGCGGCTTCGATCCAGTGGATTGATGACTGAACTGCCCGCATGTCCAGATGCATGTGAGCATTCCGCTAGTTGTGTGTAGGCAGAAGTGTGTGTATGCATGCACATACATATATCTGATGGATTTTAGCAGCTGTGAATCCCAGCCAGTGTCAGTTAAGTTCCCAAGACCATCAAAAGTGTAGCTTTGGTGGTATGGAATTAAAAAAAAACTATGCTATTTTATCGTGTACAGAAATGACCTGGTTGGTGAACAGTCACAGTTGGTGAATCTTACTACTTTCTGACAAGATCCAAATGGTGATGAGAAGGGTATCTTGCTTGTGGCATTTTCTTCTGGTGTAGGAATCAAGCAGGCCCTCATTTCCCATCGCTGTGGATCAATTCACACCTCAAAATGTGTAAGAGATTATCCATTCCAACCCCAAAGAAGTTGCACATGACAATTTTCCATGGTCCAAACTTCCATCAGTGAGATCCTAACATGGATGAGCCAGCGGAGTAATCTCACCAGTAAGACGATCCTCCATGAATGAGTAGCGTAAAAAAAATCATCTATGCACTGCATTAACCTGGAAAACTCACTTAAATGGTTAAGATCATCATCCCCCAGTCCATGCTAGTTTCTGACAGTGTTACATCTGCACAGGAGTTGCCCAGTGAACAGCTTAGACCATGAATAGTTGTGCCATGTCCTATTTGAGTGCAGTCACAAGGTAGTGAGGTTGGTGCTCTGCTTTCATGTTGGATTCCTCCTTCCCACTACGTACATGTTAGCTTTTAGGCTTTTAGGTACAAATCGTCTCCCTTCTCAAATACCATCTATGCATGAGAAAGTAGACGTAGCTGGTTAAGATGGCATTCACATCCGAGCAAAGGAATTTTGATGAGAACAGAACAGGAAAGCCTGTGTAAGAAAGAACTCATCTCTCTCACGATGTGATGGATGCAGGTGACGTTCCGCGTGTTGATGGACAGCTGGCAGTGGCAAGGGCCTTTGGTGATAGGAGCTTGAAGAAACACCTTAGTTCAGAACCCCATGTGGTGGTGGAGACTGTAGATGCAGACACGGAGTTCCTCATCTTGGCAAGTGATGGGCTGTGGAAGGTTAGCTGCTCCCAATCGATTGCGTGCTTTACTGGTCTTTACTGTTGTAAATTGTGTATATATATAAATCATGTCTGGACGCAATCTTTTATCCATTCAGGTGATGTCAAACGAAGAGGCAGTGAATTCAATTAGACATGTGAAGGATGCCCAGTTGGCGGCAAAGCATCTGACAGAAGAAGCTCTCACTAGGAAGAGCAAGGACGATATATCTGTCGTCGTTGTAAGTTTTCACTGACCCTTGTGGCTTGGTTGGGTTCCTATGTCTGTTTGCCTGTTTCATGTTGTTGTATACTAATAATGAATCATGTGCTGTCCTAGTCCAAGATGTATTCTCTCTTTTTAACGATGTCATTATAAAAGATTGTTCTATGCTGGTTTTCAAAGGCAAGTCACCAAGTTGTAGATTGAAACCTCATATTGTTGTGTATTTGGGTTAGACTGCAATAATAGGACTTACTCCTGTTGTCTTTGTCATACTCACCTTTTATTTGTCATAAGGTTGCACTTGTCTTTTATTTGTCATAAGGTGGTTATCAAAGGATGTTGGTACTTCGGTTGTTCAAGAGTTGTTTAGTTAGATAAGTGTGATGCAGACGCACGTCCTGGGAAATTCTGACTTGTTCGTGTTTGTGTTTCTTTGATCCGTCAAAAGACCCGTTCTCCCCATGCTCGAAATTCTGTCATCTCCAAACTACCCTTGAGAGATCCTTCGATCATATAATTTTCAGAGGGCCTCTTTGCATGGGAAGTATCATTTTGAATACACTTGGATAGGGGTGCCATGTCATCAGCAGTGCCTGTAGAGTCCCACCCACAAAGACAATGCATTTTGTTCTTCTACTGCCCCGGTGGGAGGTTCCCATAGAGTCCCACAAAGACGAAGCATTCTGTTCGTCTACTGCTGTCATGGGAGGTTTTCCTGCAGAACAAAAGGCATAGTGATGATGTGGCACCCCTGGCTGAGAGTGCTTCAGATCAATTTCAAAACACTCTTTACCATGCAAACAGGCCCTCAGTGTGTGTAGAACTTACCTATGTTTGTGGCTGGGCTTATTAGCATTCTTCAATGATTGTTGCCCGGAAAAGAAGTTCTTTACCCGTCTTTCAAGTTATGAGCTCTTTCCCCCTTTCCCTCAAATCCGTCTGCCTGGGCAGGCCTCTTCTTCTTATGTGGCCACTGCTATATGACTCGCTTGGCATAAACACTGAACTTCTGGAATCAAGATGGTGGGCATGAGGGATGTCTATTCTTGTCTCCTAAATTACAACAGTAAGAACTGCGGTGAAGGTTGGCAGGAATAGTTCTCTTTGATTCAGACCATTGACCTTAAAACCATGGTTCTGTTTAACCTTGTTGGTTGTATCACACCCTTTTCCCTCTGTCGTTACCTTCATTCCTTCTTCCTCTGTTACCATCATTCGCGACCTTCAGGCATGATCCTTGTGTTTGTGTAACAACTCAAATGGAAGTAGAGTGATCTCTTTATTTTCTTGGTGGTCCCATTTTCCAACACTCGGCTCTTATTACACACTCCTAGCTGTATACAGGACTTCTGCTTGTTGAACTGGGAGCACCGATCTTTTATCTGCCCACTGACTGTTTGTGGGAAGGTGATCTAATAGCAAGGACCATCTGATCTGAGGCTATTGACTGCGGGAAATCTAGTGGGGCCTTCCGGATTGGATGATTTGGATTATGCTAACATCACGTGTCCTCCCCCTATTTGTCTTCTTCTTCTGGCATCTCCCTTGTAAATTTTGCCTATGTTGGTGCTACCAAAAGCATGGTTTTAATTTGCAACTCGTCCTGTCAGACCTTTTTTCATTTCCCAAATATCCATCTTTTAAATCTCTGACACGGCAACTCTTTAGCCATTGAAGTCAAGGGTCGCTTGGATGCCTGTAATCCTCATGTTGTAAAGGGTTTACAGGTATCAGATTACATGGGCTGTTTGGATGCCCGTGATTGCCTGCAAAGACTTCACTGCCTGTAGGGGCATTACAGCTTTCAACTGCAATATGAAACCTGGCAAAATTCTGTGTTTCAGATTACAGGTAACAGCTAGAATTTTTGAAATATGAGTCTTCTCCACCATCTCTCTCTCTCTCTCTCTCTCTCTCTCTCTCTCTCTCTCTCTCTCTCTCTGTTTGTGTGTGTGTGAGATTCGGTGGAAGATGGGTTTTCTTGGAGAAGAAGAAGAAGAAAGAGAACGAGGTGTTGCATCTTACGGTGTTGGGAGTGATTTGGAGTAGTTTTCTTCTGCAGGGTTGAGATGAAACATTGGATGAAATGAAAGAGATTTTAGAGAAATAATAGATTTATGAACTGCCTTTGATGATAGCGAGGGAGACATTGGTTGCTCTCCATTTCTAATACAGGAGACCATGAACCCTCTGTTACTGTGTATCAGGGCTTTCATAATGTTCCATGAGAAAGGGGGGAGTTATTTGATACTCCAACGGAGTATGATGCTTGGCAGGCACTCACAACTTGTACACATGGCGTGCACGGCCTCAAGCTGCAAAATTCACCAACAAATCAGGGTCCCAAAATCAGATTTGTTGAAATCTCCGTTATGGACATTTGTTTGTTGAATAATTTTCATTTTGAGCTATCCAACAAATGTCCCCCAATCTTATGGTTTGCATATTTTTTGGTTCATGATGCATCTAAGAGACCCATAAAATGACAATTTAAATTGAATTACTTATATGTATATGCCGTTTTTTAATTAATATAAAAGTGCCTAATATTATCCATCACACTCCATCAAAGTATCGAATTTTTTCCCTTGAACCATATATGAATGTCTTCATCTCTAATATATTTGGTATTTAAAAAAAAAAAAATTTCACCCAGTTAGTTTTTAGGGAATCTTAAATTTTGAATTTTCAATAGCCATTTGAAAAAAAAAAAAATTTTTAAAAAAAAATCAAAGGTAAGAGGGCATTTGAATTAGTCGGTCCACTTCTATGGCCTGCCTAATGCTTGGTTTAGCATTAGGATCAGCTCCAGGGCTTTATTGAGATGGGCTCAACCTAATGATTCATATTATATGAAAGCCAGTTTCTGTTATTCGAAGATTTTTATGGGGATTTATCTCTCCAAGTAATGTCTGGCCTGAATACCCCATTACGGGCTGGGAACACTTTATAAGTTATCCATACATTAGATAACTATAGTTGTATACAGTTTACAGCTTAAAAGCTAAACAGGATGGCTTGTAAGCACTTTACACTTGAAAAGAGTTTAAGGTGTAAATGTTTATAACTTGAAATTTTACAACTGGATGTTGCATCTTAAAGCTTGGGGACATGAGTAGATGCCCCTGGGGTGGTTGAAACCTAGATTTTGAACTGGTTGGGCGGGCCTTAATTAAAATATTCATCATTTTCTGCCAGTAAAACCCCGGAAATGATATCAGTTCAGTGGAAAGCCCACTTTTGGGGTGTGGATTGGATACTCACAAGGTCAGTAGCCAAATCGCTACTGAAGTGACGTCACCAAGCTCTCTGGACCCCACCATGATGCATGTGTTGTATCCATACCGTTCAACCATTTGTAGAGATCGTTTTATGGCATTACAAAGATAATGAGATAGATCTAAATTTCAAGTGGACCCACCACAGAAAACCATGGGAGCCGTCACATGCACCGTTGAAACATTTACAGGGCTCACCACAGTGATGTATTTTTGAGATCCATCCTATTCATAAGTTAACATAGAGATAGATGAAATGAAAACTAAAATATCAGCTTCATCGGAAACTCCTTTGGCCCTAAGAAGTTTTGAACGGTGGATATCACTGTCCCCACTATTTTCTATGGTGGGGTCCACTTGAACTTTAGATCTATCTCATTCTCTTTGTAATGCCATAAAACGATCTCTAAAAATGGTTGGACGGTATGGATACAACACATGCTTCATGGTGGGTCCACAGAGCTTGGTGACGTCACTTCAGTAGCCATTTGGCTACTGACCTTGTCAGTATCCAATCCGCGCAACCACTTTTGGTCCCTTTCTGAGAAAAACGTTTCCGAAAAAGGTCAATAGTTCATTTCATTCTCTTGAGGATTTCTCTCAGGATACCTCAAATTTATTTTCTGAGATTGGAATCTAACATTGGAGGTGAAAAATCAAAGTTCATAATCTCTTGAGGATTCTAGGATACCCTTCCAGGACCACATTGAAATCTAAAACAAACAACGGAAAGTAAAATCAAAATCCATGGTTTTTAAATCTTCAGAGGATTCTAGGTTACTTTTCCATGTCCATGTTTTATTTATTGGTACTATAGTATTGAGGTCGATGAGATGAGCTTCACATCAGGTCGAGCTGTGTGGGCCCACTGTGATCTATGTCGTACAGGTCTGGGTCCCATTTAGGTTATGAATATCTTAAAAATCAGCCGTATCTGGAACTCAAGGTGGACACTCCGTGTGAAACAATGTGAAATCATGCCTAAAACATTAAAACCAGTTAGTGGGCTCACCTGAGTTTTAGATACGGCTGAAACCTGGTATAATCCCTCATCCAAGTGGGACACAACGAATGTGTGATGTCTGTACTACATCTCAGTGGGCCCTATAAATGATAATGAAGGGTTGGTGGGTCGGTATCCACTTTCAACTGTTGTATGTGGTGTGACCCACATAAGTCATGGATTCGCCTAACTTTTAGGCCTGTGGCCCACCATGGAAGGGTGCATCTGATTGATGGGGTGGATGTACATGAGACCACACAGCTTGACCTCATGGTACCTTTTCCCTTTCTCCATTCAAAGTTGAAAGTCTATAGTTGGGAAACTGTTAGAAAATTTTGGGTCAACCTATGACTACTAATCCATCCTTGTCTTTTATTTTTTGTTACTGGTATTAGACATTGGTGAGATGCTTTGAATATCTTCAACATTGAAATATCCTAACCCTTCCCATCAACGGTCCACTTAGAAAGGCAATAGGAGTCTTTCCATGCTCTGACTAAAATAGTTCAATTGTCAATGGTGTGAATATTCTAAATTGGGTGAATTTTTTATTTGTCCTCCTACCCATCGTACAAACCGTTGGGATCATGGGAACATGTTCCTGCATGTATGGGATCGACGCAACGCAACGACAGAATGTAACACATTTTTGTGGGACTCGGGCCATTAATCTGTTGGATCGTATACCGGATGTGAACTAGGCCAAACATAGGACAATCAATGAGAAGCAGGACTATAGGATCTGAGAGGGTAGAGCGTTAGGGGATGAATACATGAGAAATAGACGCATGATTTCCTGGTGTCCCGACTCTGTGGGGCCACCATAATATAAATGTTTTAACCATCTGTGAGGTCACCATGATATTTGTGTTTTAACCACATGGTCCTTTTTTTTTTCAGCTCATGTTAGGGCATGAGTCCAAAAACAGACAGATCTAAAGCTCAAGTGAATCACACCACAGGAACAATGGGGATTGAACGCCTACTGTGAAAACTTCTCAAGGGCCACAGAAGTTTTAGGTCAGGCTGATTTTTGTGTTTTCTCTGTCTAGGTCTGTGTGACCTTATGATGAGGTGTGATGGCAAATAAATATTATGGTGGGCCCTAGGAAGGTTTTGATGGTGGGTGTCATTATGCTCATGTTCTCGAGCTTTGGATCTTTTCTTTTTATTTATTTTTATTTAAAGAAGCCCCCAAATGTATGGGGAATATATTTCATGAAAACGAACCTTTACAAGTCATTCGGATCAAGGCCAGGTGAGCAAGCCCAGACCAAGACCTATCGTAAAAGGGGAAAATACACATGAGGGATTATATAGTAGGGAAAGGCGGGAAAATGATGGGTCTCTCAAACAGCGCTAAGACCCACCTTATCTAGTAGAATGGAGCCTCTAATAGCCGAAGGCAGCTCAAACACATGATGGGCTAGGAAGGAAAGCTGAAACTCGGACCCCATTCAGGCCATCCCATTTGTCGGGCGGTTACCTTCCCTGAGCACATCCTGAATTTGAATGACCCGGAGGACCTCAGCCTTTCAATTCTCTTCAACCAGGAATTCCAGCGCCAACTGGGGTCAGACGAGCCGTTGAGAAGAGCCACCACAGACTTCTAATCAGATTCAACCTCCACCTGTCGGAGGCCAAACTCCAAGCAGGGAGCAAGACCATTGTAGACAGCCCTGAGTTCTAGTCTTGAGTTGGAGCCTGGGCCTATCCCAATGTGAAAGCGAAGCAAAGCTTCCCGTCGTAACGTTTGAAAACGCCACCTCCTCCTGACATCCCGGGGTTCCTCAAGGCAGATCCATTAACATTTAGTTTTGCCCACCCACTACACGGCCTAATCCATTTAACAACGGAGAAGGAGGGAGGAGTAGAGGACTGACTCTGAAGCTTCCTCCCTTCGAACTTCCCCTTCCTCATACATCCCAAATTCCATTGATGTTTAGTCTCCCTGCCCCAATAGGTGTTCTGAGAAGCGGCAAACAGATAGGCCAACAGACCTTGAGGTTGATCAGCCTTCTTTTCTCAGCAAGGAAAGCCCAGACCGGGAAAGCCAGGAAGGCCAGGATAGTGAAGTAAGGCCGGTCCAAGTTGTTACAAATGCAGACAATACATAGCTTCAAATACCCACTCAACCAGCCAGCGAATGTACTCAGGATACAATTGGAGTATGCTACTCAACCCCATCCAATCATAGTAAACAAATCAAAGCTAAGAAGACCATAGGCAAGAAAAATGCAAGCATAATTCAACGAATAGCTCCTGCATCGGGGCCAATTGAAGATTGGAAACATAGACTAAGAAGATTGAAGAAGAAGATGGTGAAGTATGGTTGGGTTACTTATGGACAGTTTTCTTATCTGGAATGCCCGAGGAGTAGGTAACAGCCCTACCATTAGAACAATCAATAGGCTAATCTCGAAGCATAAACCATATATTCTGGCGATCCTCGAGCCCATGATCAATGATAGCAAGAGAGTTCGGACGGGCCTAAAATTAGGCTTTCATGCATCAATCTCCAATGCAGACAGGGGAGGAAAAATACGGGTGTTCTATAACAGACCCATTAACATTTCTATTACTGCAATTTCTAACCAAATGCTAACTATGTCTGTTAGCATGCTGAATTTTTAAGTTCAGATCTAGCTATCAGTAGTTTATGCCAAATGTTCTAGATCCCAAAGAAGAGAGCTTTGGGCAGACATGACCGACTTATCCAGATCCTCCGCTGTCCCATGGGTAGTTTGCGGCGATCTTAATACAGTTGCTGAGTCTTTAGAAAGAAGAAGTAGCAAGGCCTTCGATCATGCAAGTGATCAGGAGTTTGTTGAGGCAATTAACACCTTCGGGCTAGTGGATGCAGGTTTCACTGGAAACAAGTTCACGTGGTGCAACAATCAGCCCAGGAATGCGAGAGTTTGGGCCAGACTAGACAGAGTGCTCCTCAACACAGCATGGATGAACTCCTTCCCTATGTTTCATGTCGACCATCTCCCGCGCCCCCCCCCCCCCTCTTTCTCTGCTTTCCTAATCCACACAACAATAAAGTTGTGAGGCCATTCAGATTCCTAAGAATGTGGCTTTAGCACGAAGGATTCCTGGAGGTTGTTAAATCGGCTTGGGAGGGGTATGCGTCCCCCCAGCCTATGATCAACGTGATGCTCAAAATTAAAAGAGTCAAGTTGGCGCTGAAATTTTGGAACAAAGCAGTTTTTGGCAATGTCTTCAAGTAGGTCAAGATAGCAGAGAAAGCGCTGACAGACATTGAGAGTCAGATGCAAGCCACGGTGGCTCAACCAGGTTCAGATGGCCCTTTACAACAGGACTTTCTAACAACTAAAAGCAATTTGGCAAATGCAGAGCTGAGAGGAGATATTTTGGAAGCAAAAACGAGGAATAACTGGCTCTAAGTGGGCAACAGAAATACTAAATTCTTCCATGCCGTTGCTAAAAGCAACCATTGGAGGGCTGAAATCAAGGAAATAGAGCTAGAATCGAGGCAAGTTATAGTTGATCTTGAGGGTATAAAAGCTAAGGCAGTGAGGCACTTCGAATCTGCGTTCAAGGAAGATATCTCAGTTGCAAATCCATTTATCTTATAAGCTATCCCTTGGTTGGTGTCCGACGCTGACAATTATTTTTTGATGAGCATGCCTTCCTTCCAGGAAACTAAGCAAGCAGCTTTCTCCCTCTTCATCAATGGCGTAGCAGGCCCGGATGGCTTTACAGGTGCGTAATTCGTCAGGTGCTAGGACATAATTGGTCAGGACATCCATAGTGCAGCTGAGAATCTCTTTCGGGGTGAGGTCATCCTTAGAGTATTCACTACATATCTTATATGCCTCATTCCAAAATCTAAGAACCCCAAGAGACTCTCAGACTTCAGGCCAATCAGTTTGTGTATTATGTTTATAAGATCCTTGCAAAAATTATTTCTTCTAGACTTATTTCTCTCCTCCCTAAGTTAATCTCTACATAACAAGGAGCTTTTAACAAAGGCCATAGCATTGGCGAAAACATTGCTCTTGCCCAGGAAACCATCAGAGATATCAGAAGAAAAGTGTGTGGTGGCAACCTTGTGATCAAGCTAGACGTGGAAAAAGCGTATGACAAGGTCAATTGGAATTTTCTGAAATCAGTGTTAGATGCCTTCAGTTTTAGCGGCGGCTAGATTAATCTTGTGGAAAAATGTTGGTATAACAGCTGGTTTTCTATTCTAATTAATGGGGGCGGCTGCGGTAGGGCTGAAAGTCGGGTTGGTGCTCAACCCTAGCCCAACCTAAGGTTCTTGTACCTCGACCCTAACCCAACCCAACCCAACCTCGGGTTGGGAATTCTCAACCCAAGATGTAACAGCCCGAATTTTTGCCAACCTGGGATTAGACGTCCTTAGGCGATGGGTCGATCCTAACACCTTATTAACCTGTCAGAACTGAATCCCACAGTCTAAAATCGCTTCTGAACCCCTTTCCTTCACAAATCCCACCCTTCATCACCTTGTTCTTTCAATTTTCTTAAGTACTTGCACCCTAGACACTATCTTAAACTATCTAAGTAGTATAAATTAGATCACTTTATACACAAACTACAAAGGCCTAGGTACCACCTCAGACAGAAATCTTATAGGACTAAATCCTTTAGAAATGAGACAAAGTAACCACGTGCTAAATTAAATTAGCTACGAAATCCACTAGAATCGCTTTAAATATGATCTGCAAGACCCAAAACTTGTAGAATCATTGACGCTAGGATACCCAAAAATCTCGGATCAAACTCATTACCCGTCTGCTCTTGGGAGCATCTCGAAACTCCGTATCAGATCTGGACCGCACGACGGAAGTCCGATTAACACGAAGTTAAGGAATTAGGACCGCCTTGCTGGGCTTGACAACCATCTCGAAAATCAAATCTAGCCAGTGTCCCACGGCTGTTCGCTTGAGTCCGGAGCGAGAGAGTGTGAAAACACTTGTTTTCTTTAAAAATAAATATCTTGAATAGTAATCTGGCATCTATCGTTTACGGATCAGTTTTAAGCAACCAGACCGTCAGAATCAGACCAAATTACACCCTCGGATCAGGAGAAATTTCATACACATTTACATGTACTCGGAATCTCCGATCGAGACCTACTGACCGTCGAACTGAAACTTGTCCGCCACGCGTGATCTGGAAATCCGACTGAAACGAAAACTTAATAGAACGTAGATCCGGTGTCGGTGAGCTTAAGTCCGACCTTTGGCTCAAAGAGGCCTGCCAGAAGTCCTCCGTTGAGCTGAAAAAGTTCCGCTTTGGTTATAACCTAAGTGAACCTTGTCCAGAAGTCTATTTCGGTGAAGTTTTAGAATATATAAGGACCTTAAACCCTCCCCCATTTCAGCCACACGAATTTGGGTTTGAGAAGAGAGAAAAGTGAGAGAAAGTGAGGGAGATGTGAGAGGAACTCCTGCTTCTTTGTTCCCTATGCTTTTCGGGCTTCACTTGCCGATTCTCATCGCTTTCCCGACGATTCCGGCCGTTTCTAGGTAAGAAACCCTAACCTAATTTGTTTTAGGGTTGTATAGGTTGTAGGTTATGAAATAGCTAACTTTGTTTCGTTCTCTAGGTTGCCAAACTCCGTATACGGAAGCTTAGCGAACCTATCGACTCCGTTACGATTCTACGACAAAAGGTGCGGACTTTAGGTGTATAGGTTATGGTTTTCAACGCTTTCAATGTCAGATAATGATAGATTCATGATCTGCATGCAATTGCACATGTACAAAGTGCTTTCCGATTTCTGTTTCGATTAAAGATGCAAATTATGGAATTTTACATATTCTAGGTATTTGTAGAAAATACCGTATACGTATATTTTTTGGAAATGTGTTTGACATGATTATTTGTTGTATGAATATATGATATATGGATAAAATACTTATTTGGTGAATGGATTCGCCCAAATACATGTTTTACTAATATACACTATGTATGTACAAATACTGTATTGTAGAAAGTACTGTATACATATGTATTTTAGACATGTGTTTGCCATGATTATTTATTGTATAAATATACTATATATGCGTAAATTATTTGCTTGGCGAGAGGACTCGCCCTAACACATGTTTGCTAACATACACCAAGTATGTGAAATAGTATATGTTAAGTGTTTGTGAAAATGCTTGTGTGAGCAAGTGTTTGAATGTTGATGCCTTAGGAGAGTGTTGAGATGGGATTCTCAACTACCCTAGTGACATGTATGATTACCTCCATGAGGTTGTTTACTTAAACTGCTTACTTGCAATATATGTGTTTGTATTTCTACTGATGTAGTGCTTTGCAACATGCTTTATATCATGCTTTATAACATGCCTTATAACATGCCTTATAACATGCCTACTAGCATGCTTGAATTACTTTGTTTATCATGCTTTACTCCACATGCTATGGATGAGAATTGATTGAGTTTGGGACTATGTCTATAGTCCAGACAGTCGGTACCAGATTTGAGATCGTGGCTGAGGTTCATGTCGCCACGTGGGATGTGTTTGACGAACCCGAGTTGTACGTCAGTTGGCGACAGTGGTTAGGCCACGCGAAGTGCTTATGCATTTCATGTCGTCTAATTGATTGTGTGCTCGAGCTAGTCAGGCTCGTCAAGTAACCCGATGTGTCTAATGTATGTTCACCATGTTTGGTCGCTACTGCTTGAACCTAGGGTACCAAACTTACCAGTGAAAATTGTTGTGGGTCATATATTGCATATCAGACCCCAATTACTGCCTGAATTTACGAACATGATACCATTTAATACCCTATTTTAATCGTGTTTGTGATGCAAGGTACATTTGCAAGCGTGGACTGAAAAAGATGCTAAAAGTCGAGATTTAATGATCATATTTCACAAAAGCATGGGACGGATCCCAGAGGATAAAGATTGACTGATTTATACGTCAGGGATCCAAGAAAATCAAGCTGTGTATGTTAGAGAGGCTCAAAAGTATTCCAAGATGCAAGATTACATGGTTCCTGCCATCTGATTGACTCAAGACTTCATACATCGCCTGAGGACCACAAATGAGCCGTGCATGTCGAATTTTCAGCTCCCAAATCCTTGTGGAAGTGATCCAACGGACAGATCAGCCATTGAATAACTGATGTGGGGCCCACTTGACATCTGGATATGCTTCAGTTTTGGTTTCGACCATTTAAATGAGATGTGAAGGCAGATGGATGGTGTAGATGTATCAGAGATATCAGTGTGGGGCCCACAAGAAGGCTGCATATGTACTACAGCAAGTGCACGCACGGTGCACCAAATCCATCAAACCGGTCAGCGACCGTTGACCCGTGAAGAATTCACGGAAGCCACTCCCACTGCGAAAAGAAGAACAGGGAGTTGCGGCTGACATCTAGGGGGGCCACCACCATCGATCATTCGGTCAATCCAGACCGTCCACTCGCTTCAGAAGAGAAAACTGACCGTACATAGGAGGTTTTTACAACTTCATGCTCGCACGCACAGGAGAATACCATTCAAACGCAGGACGAACGATCGGGTCAGAATTTTGTGGGCCACATCTAAACTGATCTGAAAAACGTCATCCTTAACCTGTTTTTCAGGGCGAACTACATGGACTGTCTGGATTGTGCTGATACTACAGACCATGGGCCCCACCAGCGGAACAACGAAAGAGAGTCCGAGCGCTCTGTTTCGCAGATCTGAAAAACCCGGCCGCTGTGGGCCCTGTTGCGATCGTTTCTTCCGTCGGATCGATGATCCGATCCGTCCAAATGGTGCACAGGTGGGCCTCTACCTCAACCAAGAAGCCTGAATGGCTCGAATCATGCATGTGCGGCCGCAATTTGGTTTCCAAAACACAAAACGGTGACGCATATCTATTACTACGTAAACAAATTTGCGTAAGGTGCTGCGTAAGGAAAGTACGTTCTCCGACTCCAGCAAGGTCTCCAGCAACCGGACGGATCTCCTTGCTGCTTATAAAAGGAAAGAGAGAGAGAGCTTAGAGGGGATCTGGAGCAGCTTGGCTTGGGGCTTGGACGTGGATCGGTCAAGAGAGAGAGAGAGGAACAATTAAGTTTTTATTTTATTTTTCTACTTGTTTTCCTTATTTATTTTTTTTCAAGATGTATAACCTATCCATGCTAGGCTAAACCTCTTAGCTAGGGCTAGGAGGTGAAGCTTGTAGTGAGATGGGATTTTACTTTATGCCTTTAATTTATTTCTTTTTGTGAACTGAATTGATATTAGTTTGATGATTTAAAGGAATACTTTTAGTTTTTAATGGTCTGTTGTGACTAAAATTACAATGGGTCTGCGATAACTTTGAGTATGTTCCTTTCCTTTTGATGTTTATGACGTCAGGAAGCCCTGTTGTTCATCATCGTCTCCTGGGCATGGTTGGATGTCGGTACCCTTCCTAACCTTCATAATCATCTGATTGGTAGGTAATTAGTTTAATTCTGTTGTTTACTTTATCTCCTGGACATGGTCTGGTGATGGAATCCATTCTAATTCATATACCTTTCATCTCTTGAAAACCGTATCAAAGGACGTTCAATTTGATTTTCATGGTTTCACCCTTCAACTGGATGAAGATAGGATTCTAAGTCCAGTGGAATCTTGGAACAGGCATACGATCTCCCTGATCTCTACAAGTGGATCCTCTGAATCCCTAGTTTCCCACTTTTGAATTTCTCCTAAGTTTTAGATAATAATTTCACAATCATTCCTCGAATTACAAATCAATTTAGATTTCATCTTAGTCTAGTTCTAGTTCTGGTTAGTTTTAGATTACGTACAGGTTTCAGTCCCTGTGGATTCGACCTCGGTCTTACCGAGTTTTATTACTACATCACAACCCTATACTTGGGGAATGAACAAAAATCCTTTTAACCATGGTACCTCGATTCGCTAAGACTCATGAGCCGGGCATGGTGGTATGGGACACCGTGGTTAAGCTGTCGGCCTACGCTGGGGCGATGGGTGATGGGGGAGTGGTGCAACGATTCCGTGTAACAGCCCTGGCAGCCCTGCCTCCCCGTAGTGACCAGTGAGCAACCAGACTCGTGAGCCGATTATGGTGGTATGGGACACTATATTCGAGCTGTCGGCCTACGCTGGCACAGCCTGGTTGTGGTCCCCAGTCGGGTTGCATCCGGGTTCCATTCTCAATAAGCGGACCTGTCGGGCTTCGAAAATAGACTGTCAGTTGGTAGGGTGTCAGTGGAGTGACCTCGAGAATACTCTAATTCTGTGGTGAGGCGACTAGCCTTCTCGTAGTAACAGAGTATAAGTTAGGCCTGTATTGATAAGGTGATGGGAGAGTGGTGCAACGATCCTGCGTAACAGCCCTGACAGCCCTTGCAGTGACCTAGAAACACACCATCGTATGAGATTGTCTAGGACTGACGACCCTAGATGGATCATGTTTGGGAATGATACAAGGGAGGTACCTTAGTTTCTCAATCCTGCTGTTTGAAATGGACTAATAACAACTCGGTAATCATGCTCATCATGCATTGCATGTGCCTGGAAGATGTGGAGCACTGAGGAAAGAAAGCATGCCGCGAACGAAGATGGTGTCGCATGAGGGAGTATGTCGGTGAGGGCATACATCATGTCATTCATACTTGTATTAATAAGAGTAGTTAGGAGTGTTTGATTTTACTGCTTTATCATTACTGCTTGACTGAATTGATAACATATTAACCTATGCTTTATTGTTCCACTAAGTTGATCACTCACTCCCACGTTACGGGACGGTGTTTGCAACACCAACCAGATTTGTTGAGTTTCAGGTGATGACAATGCTTATGAAGCAGAGCCGGACTACTTCTATGATGATGAGGAGGAGTTCTCCTATCTGTATCTCTCTGGCAGGTCTATGAAGACCTGGTATTGTATTGACGGGGCTATGGTACTTGGGATAGAAGACATTACACTTCCTCACATTAGGTATATTTTAGAATTATACTGTAATTATTTAACCTGGTAACTTTATCACACTCTGAAGACTCATCACTGTTTTTATATTATATATATCTATCACAGTCTTTCGCTTGCAATTTAATTCTCTGGAGTATGATATGCTGTTTTGGCTTAATCTCACTCATGATCAATGTACTAATACCGACAGCATTCAAACATCATTCATTTTGTTGCATAAGTGATGTTCTGGAACTCGGGAGTTGAGTTTATGCTCGACCCCCGATTTTGGGGATGTTACACAAGCGGGTTCGGTCGGGTTGGTCGGGTTGGTCGAGTGGATACGTACTAATATTTTAATGATTGCATTAGTTTATTATATTTTAATACATATCTTATTTTTATATCTATGATTTTATTAATTATATATGTAGTTATTTATCATAAAGAACTTCATTTATTCTAAACAAACAAGCTAAAATATAGGATAACTACTCATTTAAAAGTCGTGCTGTGTAACGCACAATCTACTTGGGAGAGAGAAATCCAACATTTCTTGTTAGCTTGAGTCAATCGAAAATGATGTGGACCAATGAGACCCGACAACACCGGAATTTCCTATGTCTTCAACACATAGGATCCACACTCAATTATAATTTATAAGTAACTTATATATTAATCGGGTTCGGGTTGGGTCGGGCAACCCAAGACCTCAACCCGAGCCCGACCCGAGATTTATCGGGTTGGTGTTTGTATAGCCCAAGCCTAAGATTGGACTGGATACATCTTGCCCGAGCCCAACCTAATGTCAGGTCGGTCACGGGTCAATTGGGTTCAACCTGCCCAACTTTCAGCCCTAGGCTGCCGGCTTCTTCAAATCGTCTAGAGGGCTTCGCCAAAGGGACCCCATCTCCCTGAGCCTATTCATTCTTGCGGCCGACGCTCTTAGCAGGGGCCTCCATCATATGATGAACATTGGTCGCTGCAAGCCATTCCAGCTTGGCCAGAGATGCCCTGGGAACTCTCACCTCCTCTATGCCGATGAGACGATCCTCTTCCTTAACGGTGGGGTTGGGTCCCTTCACGAGCTGAATAGGTTTCTGCAGGCCTACCAGGAGGCATCTGGGCAAAAAATTAATCGTCTCAAGAGCTCATTTTTCTGTTCGGAGAAAACGTCTTCTAGCAGGGCTAGGGCCATTGAGTCATATCTGGGGATCCCTCAAACCAGGACCTGTCCAATCTACCTGGGGGGTGCCTCTCATAGTTGGCAAGACAGAGTGTGATTTTCCATCCCTTATTGGAGAGAGTTGAGGCATGCATTACTGGTTGGAAAGCCAGATGTCTCTCTCAAGCAGGTAGAGCTGTGCTCGTTCAACACGTCTTAGGGAGCATCCCCATTCATACCATAGCTGCTTCCCAGGTCCCGTTGGCGGTTCTCAATGAGCTTGATAAGAGGTTTGCGAGCTTTTTCTGGGGTTGGGTTGACGGCAGGCGCAAACTCCACTGGAGGAATTGGAAAGATTTATCCAGGCCTGGATGAATCGGTTTTAGGAAATTGGTAGAGGTCATGAAGGCTCTTCGTTTAAAGATGTCTTGGGCTGCCAAGTTTGGTAATCAGTACAGTCTTTAGAACACAACCATGAGGGTCAAATACTCCTTCGACATTAACATTGGAACAGCAAGGCCCCCTTCTTCCTCTTCCTCTCCGCTTTGGAAAAGTATCAGACGCATCCTCCCTCTTCTCATCCAGACCACCCAGTCAGAAGTTGGCCAGGGGCTAGACAATTTATGGTCCTCTAACTGGATAGGTCTCGGCCCATTAGCTCTTCGGGTGACCCAGCCGATTCTCCCTGGTTTATTGTCGCTGCAGACTAAAGACTTCCTAGGCCTAGATGGCCCTCTTCCTCCATCCTCGGTGCTCACCTTCTTGCCTCAAGAGGTTTTACATCTCATCTTTTCGGGAGGATTCTGCCTCTCAGAAGAACCAGCCAAGAACTTCTGGCCGCTGGAACCGTCGGGTCGATTCTCAGTCAAATCTGCCTAGACCATTATCCGAGATAGGTCGTTTCGTGTGGGTTGGACCAAGTGGGTCTGGCATGCCCTTCTTCCACCCAAGATCTCAGTCTTTGTGTGGAGGCTGGTGAATAACACTATCCTGGTCGACGTGGCCATCCAAACCTATGAATCTCTAGTCCATCTATTCATGAGTGGGAATCTAGCATTCGCCATCTGAGTATTTTTCTTTTCAACTTTTGGTTTGACGGTTCCTTCCTCAACATCTATGGAGGGCTGCCTCTCTAAATGGTGGCGGCCGAATCAGCCCTCCAGCCATGTTCATCTTCTACAGGGCATTAGTCCTTGTTTGGTCTTATGAGAGATCTGGTTGGCTAGGAACTCGGCCAGGTTTGATGGGGCTCCCCCAATTGCATCTTCGGTGATTGCCAGGGTGAAGTGGAGGCTTTCTTGCATGATTTCGCTGGAGTCAAAGGGTAGAAAAGACTTCTATGTCCTCTAGTGATGGATCAAAAGGCTGGGCATCAGCGCCTCTCCCTCTTTTTTTTCTTTTTTTTTTTGGCTCATACCTTAAAATGAACTTGCAAAACACCACTGGATGTTGTAGTGCGGATAAAACACTACATCATGTGGGTGCCTTATTTTTTGGCTCATGCCTTAAAATGAACAGGCAAAACGTCGATGGATGTTGTAGTGTAGATTAAACACTACATCATGTGGGCCTTACAGAGTTGGGTCATTAGGGATATCGCTGGTGACTGGGTTACCCAACAATCCCTGTTCCCATTATAATGGAAGTATTAATGTAATTACTTGACGATTTAACATGGTGGAGTTTGATTGGGCCATATGTGGCAGTTATATATAGGGTCGGTTGAGTAAGTACTCCACCCACTGATATGGACTCACCGAATAACTTTTAAACATGCTTTGTGTGGTCCAATTTTGAAGTAGCACGTGATCTAATTAAATCCTGCCACATCAGGTCACCACGCAATTTGCATTCCCTTTAATACCTTGGAGTAGTCAAGGAAATGAATTGCCTCCTAACCCTCCCTCGAGGGATATCCCAAGTGGCAGACTCTGTGGGTCCTACTATAATGTATGTGTTTTATCCATGCCGTCGATCTATTTTGCCCCACTCATTTTAGGGCATGAGCCAAAAAATAAAGCAGATCCAAAGCTCAAGTGGACCACACCATAGAAAACGGTGGTGATGCATTCTCTTTCACAGGCATAGCTTGATGCTCCTTATCTTAGAGATACACATGGAGCAGCATATCTTAACATTGATGGCATCATGGACTCTATATTATAAAGATTATTATTAAAACAACACATCTATACTTAGTCACCTTAGCATGTGTTGGGCATGGGGCTCAAATCAATTGATCATAATCATCCTGTGGATTATTCGGGCTAAGCTTTAGACACTCTATGATGAGCTATATTCAACTAAGCCTGACATCATTTGCATCCTTCACATGTATTCATATGCATTAATGGGCTACGTTTTTCTATTATATATCACAATTTTCTCATGTTTCATAATCAAAGCTTATTCAACTTGAATGTAATTAAAGGCCTGTGCATGCCATATTACAGCCTGAAATATAATAAGAATGTATACTAATAAAAACATAATAAAAAATCTTTTAATTATATGCACTATTCTTTTTATGTAGGTGTTGGCAATGTTTATGAATGTTCCTCGAATGCCTATGGAAATCCATACCAATCTTCCACCTTTTCTTCTGTCTTTGGCCCGCCGTGGGTGACCAGCCACATGACACTCCCTTAAAATCTCCTTAAGTCTCCAATCATCAAGCAAATAGAGACAATTACCTATGAGGATCAACAGCCTATCGGTAGATCCAAAACCTTATAGTAGCTTTGGATTTGACCCGTTACATTAGCCTGACTATAAAAAAAAGGGTCTTTCTCTAAACCTTCCCCTCTCATGCCACAACGCCTTGTATTTTGCAAATGGTAGCTTGTTTGGGCAAAAGAGCATTTCTCCCCCTTCACGTACAACTAGCTTGTTTTTTTACTTAGGAAGCTATGGTCCTTCACCTCATAGGCAGAGGATTTCCTAAGGCTTTGGGTCAAGGCTGCTAAATCATTGGGTACAATAACAACTATTTAATCAATAATGATTAATAAACATATGTGATAACTATTCATAAAATTATTACCACTATAGTCACCAATGTCATCCTGATCAAAAAATTGCATGGCTTCCACAAAGCTTCCAATGGTAGGCGTTGAATCCCCATAAAATTCAGGCCTGCCTGAGTTTTTTTATTTTCCTGATTTTTGGACTCCCGTCCTATTGTGAGCTTGAGAAACTGATGGACAGTGGGATTTTCTCATTCGGGAATCTCTGAAATAAATTAAATAAATTCGAAATAGATTAATGAATGCATAAAAACGAGTTCACAACCCTTTAAATTCCAACCAAAGAAATCATAATCAAACTAAAACTCCTAGGACTATTTATAGTCGTGATGCCTACTAGTGCGTGCAGCCAAAAATAGTAAGTGTCCTATTTGGCTTCACCAACCCGTTCTCCTAATTATTCTAAGCTCTTTTACATGTTGCAACTCCTACAAGCCCGACGGATGAGTTATAAGCAAACTAAAACTTACTATTTATAGTAAAAACGAAATTGAAATGACCGTCGAATCAGGGGTTTCTCACAATTCCGATTTGGTTGGAAAGTAGCTCGTCTACCCCAAAATCATATATTTTTCGTCGGCTAACTCATCCCTGGATTGTGAGATACGCCCTTCGATTTAAGGTCTGATGGTCCGCTTTCGTCGACCGGGCCTTTTCTGATCCATCTTTGCCATGTAATTGTCCACGACCCGCTCTACATCAAACTGATGGACAGTGGATTTCTCACGGGAATCTCTGTTGGGCGCACTTAGTTTCCAACCACAAGAACTCCCCGGACATGCAGCAGCCGCTCCAATAAAAGCGTCTTGCACCTTTACATGGCGTACATGAGTTTGCAAATATGAGAAGTGGGCCCTTATATCCATAATCTAGATAGTTCTTCAGTTGTGCCCCACCTTATGAATGGAGCATGAGACCCTCAACTACTAAAGCATTGTAAATATTAGGTAACAAAAAAGATTTAATTATGTGAACGGGCTATCACAAGAGTTGCAAAATCTTATGGACAACCTAATATTCTTGTAGAATATATAGCTCTAAAAATTAAAGAATAGAGTTTCCTTTTGAAAGGCGAAATGACTGGTCTAGAGAATTGGGCATACTGCCGGTGGGACGAACAGCTGTATATAATTGAGTGAAAGGGGTGACCCAAATCCATATGATGGGGAGCATGTTGGTTGCAAATCACTGTTGACTTACCTCATAAGTATCCATAGTGATTCATGGGGCTCTCATGTTCGCCCCGTCTCATCATAATAATAATAATAATAATAATAATAATAAAGTGAAATATGTTGATTTTTTTTCAAATATTACTGAATTAAAAATAAATGCAAATGCCCTATAACAAGATGAACAGTTAATTCAATAATTAAAGGGAGCTAGTGTTTCATTTCATTAGTACCATTTAACTGAATCCAATTCAATTGTTTACTCATTCAATGAGTGAATTTTGAAGTTCTGCCCACCCTTTTTAAAAATATGAAATAGATGAATAAGAATCATGCGTATAGTGTTTATTTTTTCTATTTTTATAGACGATACAATCCATATTCTCTATAGAATTCGAACCTAACTCTTACTCTTGATTCATTATCGGTCATATTAGCCGTTGATCCTTAATTTAGGATATTGATTTAAGTTTATTCTTGTTTCATACCTTTTTATGAATGAATTCTACTTATTTTCATATTTAGTATTTACGTATATAACATATATTACTGCCAAAAGTCCATTTCATATTATTTAGATATTTAGGTTTAAAAAGAGAAATGGTCACGCATAATTAGATGGGCATTTAATGAGAACAAGTTCCCTCTTGAATACAACATGCACATTGACATTAATAGACTTTGGAATACATGTTATAGTCATGTAAAGTGGCATACGTGTTAAAGATCCAAGCCATTCATCAATTGAGGCCCATTAAAGATAAATTATATGCTAAAAATTAATAAATTACACTTATGAGGTAACAATACAAATGCATATTGAATAGTTCATTGAAGAAGTTTTATTTGCCCAGTAAGTTACTCCCATCCCTTTTTTGGTTTGTCCAAGGATATGCCTTTAATTACATCCTTGGTAACAACACTTATTGACAAATGCATATCCCATCCTAAGTTTATTCTTTGTTGGTATGTCTTCTTTCCCATATATACTTGGATAATAGTTCCATTCATTTCCTATAGATAAGTGACATTTCAAATCATTGACAGATACATATCCCATCCTGAGTTTATTCTTTGTTGGTATGTCTTCTTTCCCATATATCCTTGGATAATAGTTCCATTCATTTCCTATAGATAAGTGACATTTCAAATCATTGACAGATGCATATCCCATCCTAAGTTTATTCTTTGTTGGTATGTCTTCTTTCCCATATATCCTTGGATAATAGTTCCATTCATTTCCTATGGATAAGTGACATTACATTTGCTAACTTAGAAGGAAAGATTTCATGTAGATCCACCCCGTTCATCGTATGCGCTACCTTGTGTTTGGATCAGGGCTAAAAAATCAACCTGAATCAACACTCAGGTGGGCTACGGCACGGAAAATAGTTGAGATGGGAAGTCCCACCATTGAAGTCATCTAAATTGTGCGATGCCCACTGATGTATATACTCATGATGGCTGTCGTGGAGTTTTGTAGAAATTGATACTCATGATGGGCCAACCTATTAGATGGGTTGGATACCATATATGCATGAAAATTTTGGACCATCACATTGATCATTAAACTTACTTGAGAGAGCAGGGTCCTTCTTACTCATGCCTAAGTGGTAGACTCACAAGAATTTCAACACGAGATCATGGGATCCCAGTACCTAATATTGCAGTGTGAGTGCATGGGTGTGGGTGTGTTGGGTGTAAAATTTTATTTTATTTATTTATTGTAGTGTGAGTGCATGGGTGTGGGTGTGTTGGGTGTAAAATTTTATTTTATTTATTTATTATTATTTTTTTTGAGTCTAAAGTATTGGACTTAACACCTTACTGATAAAAAAAAGAATTTTATCAGAAGCTCTCCTTTAATATTTTTTCTGACTTATGATGTAGATGTGAAATTTAAAATCCACTTTAGCCATTAGATGTGTAATTCCATGCTAGACTTATAGCCAAAAGCTCAAGTTGACCTATGATTCAGGAGGGCCACTTCAAGGGATATCATTCAAAAAAAAATGTCCACTTTTGATTTTTACAGGGGCCCATCATGATGATTATGCAAAATCCATTTCAACCATTAGATGTCACATTGAAACTCAGGCCTAAAATTCAAATTTTAGGTCTATATATAATTCAAGTAGGCCACACAAAGGAAAAAAGTTTGGAGGATAAGCTTTTCAATTACTATTTCAAATAATGTGGCTTACCTGAATAACAAATGACACTAATTTTTTGAGATCTTGGGGTAACGTTGGGCAACACAACTGACGGTCCGGGTAGATGCTATATCAAAATGTAAGCTTAAGTCCGAAAAATCAAGCTCGTAAGTGATTCAAGTGGACCCCACTAAGGGAGACATTTTAGAAGTAAAATCTTCCCCGTACAATTTCGAATCATATGGTCCACTTCTAGCATAGGTAGAGATAATTTTTCGCCCTGGATCTAACATGGGGTTGACAGCCAATGGTCGTCGGTGTAGATTTCACATTAACACCAGCCAGCCATGAATGGACGCGGGTTAGATGCTAACAAGGTCACTTGCAAAATCGCTACTGAAGTGATATCACCAAGCTATGTAGAACCCACCACGATTATATACATCCAATTAGAGAAATCTTTTTACGGCATGAGAAAAAGAATGAGATAGATCTAAAGTTCAAGTGGACCCCACCATAGAAAACAATGGGGACAGTGACACCCACCATTCAAAACTTCTTAGGGTCCCAGAAGATTCTAATCAAGCTGATATTTTTGTTTTCACTTCCTCTATCTCTGTATTAACGTATGAATAGGTTGGATCTCAAAAAAGCATCATGGTGGGCCCATAAATGTTTCAACGGTGGGTGTGGCTGCTCCCCCAGTTTTCCGTTATAGGTCCAAGCCATAATACGATCTCTTCGAATGATTGAATGGTACGGATACAACACATGCAGCGTTCACAGAGT
Organism: Magnolia changhungtana; assembly: GCA_030180095.1. NCBI lineage: Eukaryota > Viridiplantae > Streptophyta > Magnoliopsida > Magnoliales > Magnoliaceae > Magnolia > Magnolia changhungtana. Next base: position 476,216 of record JASAUF010000224.1, on the reverse strand, counting down.
TTGGTGACGCCACTACAGTATCGATTTTAACTCGTCCGTATGTAATCCGCGTCCGCTGTGAAGCTTATTTCAAACGGAGGCGGATTAGATATCGACAGGTCGAGCGAGACTCGCAGCTGAAGTGACGTTGTTAAGTTCGGTACGGCCCACTGTGATGTATGTGTTGTATCCACACCATCTACTCATTTGAAAATATCATTTTAGGGCATTAAACGAAGAATGAGTAAGATCCAAATTTAGAGTGGATCTATCACAAAAAACAGTGAGAAGAGTAACGCCTACTGTTGAAACCTTCCTAATGTCTACCATAATGTTTATCTGAGATCCAGCGTGTTCATAAGCTAAGACGTATAAAAGAAAGTAAAACACAAATTTCAGCTTGATTTAAAACTTTTGTAACCCTTAGAAATTTTTAACGGTGGACAGCACTTTCTCTGCTGATTTCTGTAGTAGTTTCACCGGAGTTTTGGATCAGACTCATTATCTGGCTTCTACCCTAAATCCCATAACTTGGTGAGGTCACATCAGTAGCCATTCTTGCTAATCTACCTGTCAGTAGCTAATCCGCGTCCCTTTCCATCGAACTCACGTGAAGGGCGACTTTTAGCAGAGCAATTAATAAGTCTAGCTAATTTGACGTTAAAATAAAAAAATCACTCGAAAATCTTGCAAAACAAAGACGGCGATGTGCCATACGTAACGGCAGCAATGATGTTTTGGACGTATTTGGTGAATCAAATGGGCACGTGTTGCACCTTCGCATGGTGTACATGAGATTGCAACCGTGAGAAGTGGGCCCAGCCCATATAGCCGTAATAGAGATTTTGTGCCCCACCTATGAACGGAGCATGCGACAGCCGTTGAACTTATCTCTCCAACCTACCCATTTCATTTCGAACGTGGACCATCATTGTATTTTTCTTCCCTTCGTCTGTAGGACACATATCTAAAGGCTAAGATCTTTTCTACCAAGAATACCTCCGAGTCATAGTCTGTCAAACGGTCTGGATTACAAATCCACAATGCCCAACTGTCAAAACCGAAAATCACGTGTACGGATTGAAAGATGCCCGCGACATACTGTACGATATCTTCTTGCCACGGAAGAGCATCCCTCTAGGCCCCGGCGTCTGAAATTACGAGGAATGGGACAGCAGGAACGGATAAAGGGGAACCGGAGTGGCTACTCCCCCTGACATCAGCCACGGGGCTGATGGTCGGTGCTCTGTGGGCCCCACCATGATGTATGTGTTTCATCCATGCCGTTTATCCATTTTTACAGATCATTTTAGTGCTTAATAAGAAAAATTAGAGGGATATAAGACTCAGGTGGACCGCACCACAGGAAAACAATAGTGATTGGATATCCACCATTAAAATCCTCCTAAGGGCCATTGTACTGTTTATTTGACATCCAATCTGTTGATTAGGTCACACAGACCCAGATGAAGGGAAAAAAAATATCAGCTTGATCCAAAACTTTTATGGCCCCCAAAAGGTTTTTAATAGTGGACGTTCATTCAATAAACGTTTCCTGTAATGTGGTCCACTTTAGATTTAGATATACCTCATTTTTTGTATCATAGCATAAAATGGACTAGGAAAATAGATGGACGGCATGGATGAAACATATACATCATAGGGTCCCACAGAGCACCGACCACCAGCCATTCGCTGGTGGCAGGGGGAGTAGCCAATCCGTTCCCGGACAAAGGTGTCGGTTCATACGCCCTCGTGGGACCCACCCTTGATTGGGAGGTAATTATACCGTCGGAGGTGGAAGGGAATTGCCTGCAGCTGCACGACTCTGTGGGCCCACCGTGATGTATGTGTTTCATCCACGCAGCTCATTTCCCTCAAAATGAGGCAGATCCAAAGCTCAAGTGGACCACGCCACGGCCACACGTAAATTCGGACTCAGATGGCATCTTGGCCCCGCGTGAATGGTTTCACATGTGCCAACGTTACGCTCAAGCAACATCTGAACCGTCCATCCATCCAGCCCATCTAGTGTACGTCATTAAGTGGGCCAGGGCTACAATGAATGAAATAAATGGACGGCTAAAATGAACCGGACCAAGATTTTCACATAAGCCTGAGATTGGATCGATTCGCTAAAAGCTTTGTCGGTTAAGGGCCCGACTGCGATCTGTTGAATGGACCGCCGGGCCTGATTTTGAAACAAAGGGAATCTACGTGGTGGCGCCCACCTGATGGAATGGATACCACGTTCGTGGAAACGGATTGGCTACTCCCCCTGACAGCAGCCAATGGCTGATGGTCGGTGCTCGTGGCCCCACCATGATGTACGGGTTTCATCCATGCCGTCCATCTATTTTTACAGATAATTTTATGATGTGAGACCAAAAATTAGTTACATACCAATCTCAATTGGACCACATTATAGGAAATAGTGTTGAATGAGCGTCAGCCATTAAAAAACTTTTGGGGCCATAAAAGTTTTTGTTCAAGATGATTTTTGTTTTTTCACTTCATCTGGGCCTGTATGACCTAATCAACAGATTGGATGTAACAGTACAGTGGGCCTTAGAAGGATTTTAATGGTAGATATCCATTCACTATTGTTTTCATGTGGTGTGGTCCACCTGAGATTTATATACCTCTAATTTTTTGGATCAAGCCTAAAATGATCTTTAAAAATGGATGAACGGAATGGATGAAACACAAATCATGGTGGGTCCCACAGATCACCGACCACCCGCCCCAGGGCTGGTGTCAGAGGGAGTAGCCAATCCGTTTCCCACGTTGGTTCATGCAGAGGAAATGGGATTGCGTACTGAATTCTGTTGGGCGCACCGTGAATGTATGTGGCTTATCTAGGGGTGTACACGGGTCGGGCCGAGTCGAACTCGCCTTAGCCCGTCCAGGCCCATTCAACAACCACACAAGGCCCGAACCCAACCGAGCTTGGTCACCGGGCCAACATCTCTAGTCCGAACCGGGCCCGGCGCAAGTTCGGGCCGAGTTCGGGCCAGTTTCAAACCTTCGAGTTCAGGCCAGTTTCGAACCTTACAACAAGTTCATGGGAAAGGCTTTGACAGGTAATTCACGTCCCATTACAAGGCCCTAGATCAACTGTTTAGATAGTCGAACTATAGACTCCACAAAAAATCTAACTAGTTAGGATATTTACATACATTTACATACATTTGATAAAGCATAAAATAAAACATTTTATACAAATTAAATACAGTCATACACGGGTCGGGCCGGGCCGGGTCGGGTCGGGCCGAGGTGAGTCGGATTTCGGACCGAGTCGGGCCGAACTGGGAGGTATCCGAACTCGGCCTGAATTAACTTTCGGGCCTAGAAATTTGGCCCGTCTTGACCCGAACTCAGTTCCGAGTCGGGCCGAGTCGGGCTTTTTCGGGCCGGGTCGAGCGAGCTAACCGGGCTAGCCCGGTTTGTGTACACCCCTAGGCTTATCCATGCTGTCCATCCGTTTTTCCATATCATTTTAGGGGTGGAGCCCAAAATTAAAGGATATACAGTTATCAAGTGGACCACATCACATGAAACAGTTATATCATAATTTGTCATCCAATCTGTTCATAAGATCACACAGATCTGGATGAAGCAAAAACAAAAATATCATCTTGATCCAAAACCTCTGTGGCCCCCTAGAATTTTTCAACGGTTAACATTCAATTCACACTGTTTCCTGTGGTTTGGTCCACTTGAACTATAAATATGCTTCAATTTTGGGCTCAAGTCTTAAAATTATCTGTCAAAATGGATGGACGTAACGGATAAGATACATAAATCACAGTGGACCCCACAGAATTTACTCGGTACGATTCGGGTACGGCCATTAGAGGCCTGCAAGAGGCTTTCGCAGGAACTTTCTCCGACGGAAGGTTATGTGGGGACCACCGTGATGTTTATAGTAAATCTACCACGTCCATCAGTTTCGCAAGATCATGTTAGGGCATTAGCCCAGAAATGACGGAAATCCAAATCTCATATGCACCTCATAACAGAGGATTGAAATTTCACCGTTGAAACACGCGTGGGGCCACAGAAGATTGGAATCAGGATAATTTTTATAATTTCAGTTCATCCTAGTATTAATTACTTTATGAATGGTATGGATGGTTTATAAACAACACGGTTGACCCCAAGAAGGTTTCAACGGTAAGAATTTACCCACACACGTTTACCAGATGTACGGATCACTTGGGTTTTGGATTTAAATCGTTTTTGGGCCCATCATCCAAAATGATCCTGCAAAATTGATGGACGTGGTGGATTTCCCATAAACATCACGGCGGGTCGCGCCTTACTTCCCGTCGCAGGAAGTTGGAAGCCGCGTCCACGTGAATGAGACTCATGGCTAAACGCGGGTATCTTGAGGCGTATAGGCCTCAGGTGCTAGGGCCTGTTTGGCGCACGGATTTCAAGGTAATGATAGATTTGGTATCCCGGTGTATACTGGGATTAAACCTTCCCAACCTTTCAATCCCTCGAACCAAACATGTCACAGGTAATTTTGAACGGATGGAATTACTATATCCCGAGATCAGGACCCCGCGCCTAGGATCTATCTTCCAATCCCTTTCAATCCCATCCAATCTGTGCAGCCAAACAGGCCCTTAAAGCTGCTTACCGTAACCGGCAGGGATAATTTAATCAAAATATCAACATCCAAATTCTAAAAGGTCACTTTTAGTAGAATAAGTTTCAGGCAGGAGAAAATAAAAAAGGCATCCTACGGAATCATCTGCCGTTCTAATTATTTCTTAAACACGTACATTTGAGAAGATTGAATAATGCGTAGGTGTATTAGAATAATTAGCTTTCTCTTCTCTCGTTAGTTGCAGACAACGTACGATTACAGCCGTCCATCTTAACCTAATAAAGTCTAAATAACGACAGAAACAGCTTTTCTTTATCATAATAAAACAAAACCAATCTACGTAGATAAGGGGATGATGAAACATCCAGTGTCGTATACGTCGCTACAAATTCAGTAATCCAGACCGTTCATCAAGTGGACCTCACTGTAGATGAGCCGTGAGTCCAGAAACGTACCGATCGAACGAACCAGAACTATCGTCAGCCTAAGTCAATTAACTGGACTTCTAGAATCATCCAATCGGTGCAATTGAGTGTCCTGGCCCACCTGTGGCAATCACCGCTCACATAGATGTCTGAGACCAGATACCGTACGCCATCTTCGGCGATTCTACTTGCATCGACGGTTCAAGGGCGTGGCATTCCCTGCATGCCGACATGAACGACTGGAAAATTCCACGTCCGGCCGACGAATTCCCTGACACTTGGTTCTTGGCCATTTGACGCTTTCTATGATCTTTTTGCTCCACGGCATTAACCTTCTTCCGGCGAGAAACCTCAGCCGTTGATTTCCGTCCAGACGGTCCACTCACGAGCTGCCCCTTTGAAGGCTTCGCGGCAGCAGCATCGAATGATCGGAACCGTACATGTTTTATCACTGGCTTCACTGGGCCAGATGTGGGGCCCACAACCGTTCTCTCGCTATCAGACCCTTTGCTATTGCTGTTCTGCCGTGAATTCATACTCGTGCTGCTGCTTCTGCTGGTGGTGCTGCTGCTGCCTTTCGACGACGATGACGTCAGTGATTCTTTGCTGATCGATTTCCGGCTAGAATCCGATAGGACGGGGAACGTGTGCGGTAGAAGCTGGCCATTGGCGAATAGGAAGTCGGCCGGCGAGTCTGTGTTCGCTGCGGTCCCTTGATCGAGGGCCTGATCGTCCGTTGGTTTGTCTTGGACGGCCATCGATGCGAAGGAGAAAGTGTCCTCGTCATCGCGATCAACGGTCTTGATTACGGGCCGGACGATATTCTCGTGCTGGCTTTTGTCCATGATGCTGATGAGGTTTGACGGAGGAGACTGCAGCTAGTTATTTATATATGGGAGGAGATTAATTAGAGTAATTGGAATTTAGTGATAGATGATAAGTATGAAGATTAAGGACGATCACGGCCGTCCATTTATGTCCTTTTCTAGTAGCAGCTGTACGTTTCTGGAGCATATGATGTGTACACTATTCTTGGATTTTAAGCTTGTACAGGTCATGTTTCAGTGATCCTGACCGTCAATACCAATTTTCCAAGTGGTAGATCCTAGCCGCTAATCATGGGCCTTGAAGGGTTGAACGTGTGGTCTAGATGATAAATCAAGGCCCAGCCCATTCTCATGATAGGCCGAAATAACAGGCCCTCCAGCCCAGCTATCTACTTCTGTGCAAGATCTGGACTGTTCCTTACATGACCTTCATCATGCATGATATGTGACAAAAATACCCTTAAAACCCTAAACAGGCTGGGCTGGTGGGCCCTTAGGCCTGGCCTGGCCCACCAGTCCAGAACACATAGCTCAATGGGCTAGCCTGGCCCATCAACGGCCCCGGTTGAATATGAACTTTTGTATCTCTCCACAATACATATCGCAAGGTGATGTGTCAATCTCGACCGTCCATTTGGTTTCCCTTATTGTGGATGCAAAATGGTTCAACGTATCCAAAAACCCAGATGATCTAGCCATCTGGTCAGTGACCTCTAGATTGAACGGTAGGAAACAAAGATAGTTAACGGTCCAAATTCATCTAAGAAAGTGAAGAAAAAATGATGATCGGGATTTTACCTAAGACGTGTGATCTTTGAAACATGAACCATCCAGGGTGGGACCCACTAAATGGATGATCACTATAAGCACACCACATGTTCTATGAAGAAATAGCTCTACTGTATTATGGAGTTGGAAGATATTTGGGGGATTGTCCATCCATGGTAGGATCCAACAGAACAACGGTCTGGATCATTGGATCATGGTCCCACCTGTGCAAAATGAAAAACACGAGTATACGGTTCATGTACATGGATCAGATCAGATGGTCTTCTGCTTTGACATCTCATCAGCACAAAATCGGCAGGTAGTGGGGATGTTCCAAGATTTCCAACAACGCACGGAGCCGTGCAACAGAGAGATGTGGGGCCCACTTCATGTCCGTGACATCTCCAGTTCATGACAGACGAGCAGGCGGAGGAAGGAATGGGAGCGGATTAGTGGCTGTTATCCTTACAGTGTGGGGCCTACCTTGATTAATTTATATATCCAGGCCGGCCGTGCGATATCCAACACCACCGGAAGCGGATTGCGTTGTGTGCCACACGGCACCGACCTCTGTGGTGTGTTGACGTCACTAAGTTCTGTGGGCTCCACAATGATGTATGTGTTATATCACACCGTCCATGTTGTGAGATCGTTTTAGGGCATGGACCCAAAAAAGAGATAATAGATCAAAACCTCGAGTGGACCACACCATAAAAAGCTGTAGGTACTGAATGCTTACCATTGAAAACTTCTTGGGGCCACAAAAATTTTGGATCAAGATGATATTTGTGTTTTCCCTCCATCCAGGTACGTGTGACCATATGAACAGGTTGGATGGTGTGGTCTCAGCTTTTGATCTGCCTCTTTTTAGGCCCATGCCCTAAAATGGTCTCCCGATGTGGATGAACGGTGTGGATATAACACACATCATGGTGGGCCCATGCCCTAAAATGATCTCGCAAAAATGAATGGACGGTGTGGATGTAACACGCATCATGGTGGGCCCACAGAACTTGGTGACGTCAGCACACCACCAAAGTTGGTGTGTCGCGCTTTGGGGCCCACCGTGATGTATGAGTTTTATCCACGCTGTGTGTGACCTAATCAACAGGTTGGATGGTAAATAAACATCTTGGTGGGCCCTAGGAAGGTTTCAACGGTGGGTGTCATTATCCCTACTGTTTCATTTGGCGTGGTCCACTTGATCTTCAATCTGCTGCATTTTTAGGCTAATCCCCTAAACTGAGTGACAAAATGGATGGATGGTGTGGATATAAAACACATATATCACAGTGGGCCCCACTTAGTTGGGTGGTGTTGGGGACACCAACCAATGGGCTTCGGCATGCCGATCCAAAACTAAAGTGGGCCACACCACAGGGAACAGTGGGGATGGGGCCACTGAACCCTGGAACCTTTCTGGGCCCCATTGATGTTTATATGCCGTCCAACCCGAGATGAGTCGTACTCCGATGAAAGGAAACGCCAGTCCGATCCACAACTTAGGTGCGCTGTAAGAACCTGTGGTGTGGCCCACTTGAGTTTCGGTCAGCCTGATTTCGGTTCAAATCCTAATGTGAGCTGGTGCAAATGATGGACGGATTAGATATCACACGCACATCATGGCACATCATGGTGGACCCACTAAACTTTTCTCGGTCACCATCAGCCCTGGAAAAAAAAATGCCCAACCATTTGGTTTCCATATAGCAATAGGGTACATGATTTTGAAGCCTGTTTCACTTAAAAAAACAATCGGATTGGACCTGGGCCGGGCCCTACATTTCGCAAAAGGTACTATTTCGGCACCAGAACAGGGTCCTTACATCAATATCAAAGGCATGATTACCAAATAGTCTGGGCCTGGGCCTAAAATCAGGCCTACTTTAAAGAATTGTTTGAGATTGGGCTGACCGTGATCCAGCCCGACGCTGCCTGTTGTCACCCCCACAACTGGCTGCTCCATGATTAGTGTCTTTCCTAACCTGTGGCGTGGTCCACTTGACCTTTGGATCTGCTTCGATTTTGTACTCGATCCTTAAACTGAGCTGGAAAAACAAATGGACGGTGTAGATAATGACACATAATCCACATCCTGCATGATCAAAGTTAGAAAAGGTACTATTAGGTCCTGCACCTCATGGTCGCTTCCCATGAGCTAGAGCTCCCTGGCTCCGGCCATGAGGCACCCTTCATCAGCTCAAAATTCAGGCCAATCCATCTTCAGGCCGGTTTGATTTTCAAAATTACCTGTAAATAGATCATTATTACTTTTTACGTGAGTTCGATTTTTGGAGAACACGACATGTGTGTCGGATACCACAGACCTAGCTAACTCCCCCCATTTGATGTAAACCAACTAAATAGTGGAAGCTGACTCCCTTCTCCTCTGCTTCTCCCCTTTTTTCCTGTATCCTCCATTATTGCGCTAGGAAAAAAAAAAAAAAAAAGTACCTTTTTTTTCTTCAAATAATAATAACAATAACAATCACAACAACAGCAGTAGCAGCAATTGAAAACAAATAATGGAGAATAATGAAGGTTTTGAAGAGAATGATTCTCATTTTCTTTTCTGTATTTGAGACAACCCTGAAGGGTTAAATATATAGAGTTTTACAACGACTATACAAGATAAGAAAGTAAATACAAAATCTTCTATATAAGGCATGTGGCCTGTCTTCTATACAAGGCATGTGGTGCCTGTCTAACATCCCCCCTCAAACTAATGTTTTTCATCAACAAGTAATAGTTTGCTAACTAGAAATGAGTGTCGTACAGAAGTGAGGGACTTCATGAGAATGTCGGCAATCTGATCATGGGATGCGACATGTGGTAGCGAAATGATCTAAGACTGAAATTTCTTGCGGATGAAGTGACAGTCAACTTCAATATGCTTTGTTCGTTTATGAAAAACCGGATTAGAGGCAATCTGAATGGCACTTAGATTATCTACATAAAGTGGAGTAGGATTTTATAGATGAATGTTCAAGTCAAAAAGAAGTCCACGTAACCAGATAATCTCACTACAAGCTGCAGACATTGCTCTATACTCGACTTCCATGCTTGATTTGGAAACAGTAGCCTACTTCTTACACTTCCAAGAGATAAGAGAAGTACCGAGAAAAACACAGTAGCCAGTGGTAGATCTACGTGTGAGAGTACAACCGGCCCAGTCAGCATCTGAATAAGCACGAAGGTCCAGAGGGGCCGTGGATGAGAAGAACAGAGATCAATCCAGAATTTCACATAGGTACCGTAAAATGCGCAATACCGCAGTCATATGAAGAGTTCGAGGAGTAGAAACAAATTGACTGACAACTTGGACCGCATAGGCAATACCAAGACGAGTCATTTTTAAGTAAACCAAACTCCCAACCAAACGGCGGTATAATGTGGGATTCGCAAGGAGTTTACCATTGTCACGGCCATAGTGAACGTTAAATTCCAAGGGAGTTTGAACTGTCTTCTGATCCGTTAAGGAAGCCAAAGCGAGAAGATCCTTAGTATATTTATGCTGGCTAACCGGGATTCCACGTATAGAATGCGAAAATTCAAGTCTAAGAAAGTATGTCAAATGACCTAGGTCCTTTATCTTGAAGGATGACTGTAGAACTTCCTTTAATACCGAGATACCAATATCATCGCTACCAGTCAGAAGTACGTCATCAACATATACGAGAACAATGACGATTCCATGTTCAGAGGTGCGCAAGAATAATGATGGATCATGACCACTTTGAGTAAAGCCAACTCCTGTAACAACATCACGAAAATGTTGGAACCATGCCCGAGGGGCTTGTTTGAGACCGTATAGATCTTTCTTCAGACAACAGACTTTATTGGCAGGGATTAAAAATCCAGGAGGAGGTTTCAAATATACTGTTTCTTGCAGATCTCCATGAAGAAAAGCATTTTTCTCGTCCATCTGAGTGAGTGGTCAAGAGTGAACTGATGATATTGCCAGAAAAGTGCGAACAGTTTTCATTTTAGCCACAGGAGCGAATGTCTCTTCACAATCAACTCCGTGTTCTTGTTTGTATCCTTGAGCGGCAAGCTGAGCTTTGTATCGATCCAATGATCCGTTAAACTTGAGCTTCATATAATAAATCCATTTACTAACAATTAATTGGTGGTCAGTAGGTCGAGTAACAATGTCCCACGTATGATTATCATCCAATACTGCAAATTCTTCTGCCATAACCTTCTTCCAATAATCATGACTGGCTGTCTGATGGTATGAAGTAGGAATAAATATAGTATCCAGGGTAGTATTCATGGCAGACATAGAATATATCAAGTGATCAGGTTGTCGATGTACACGAGTGGAACGACGGACGAAGATAGGATCCGGATCGGTTACGGGTACAGTAGGGAGAGTAGTAGGTGATGGATCTGTACGTGGTCGTCGTGAATAAACCTGCAATGGACAAGGAGTTATACTCGAGGCAACCGGAAAGTCAGGAAAAATAGTAAGACCAGGAGAGTCTGGTGTGGGCGAAGGAGAACCAGATGAATGGAAGGCAATATGCTCAAGAAAAACAACATGTCGTGATACCCGTACACGACGAGAGACCGGATCATAGCAGCGAAAACCCTTCTGAGTTTCTCCAAATCCCAAGTGCATACATTTGACTGATTTTGGGGAAAGTTTGTTACATTCACGTGATGTCAGATGAACATAACATATACAACCAAAAACATGAAATGTAAACTATGTTGGAAGAGAACTGGAGAACAAAGTAGGGAGATTTACTATTCAAGACTGTGGATGACAATCGATTAATCAAGTAGACTGAATGCATCATAGCTTCAGCCCAAAAGGAACGAGGAACACTCATAGCTGTCATTAAGGAATTGGCAGTTTCAACAATATGGCGATTTTTTCGTTCAGCCACCACATTCTATTGTAGAGTATCAAAACAGGTAGTCTGATGAGTAATCTCATGACCCTGAAGATATGTACAAAAATTGGTGGAGAGATATTCTCCCCCTGAGTCAGAGCAAAGAGTTTGAATTTTTACTTGAAATTGTATGTTCACTATAGAATGAAATATTTTGAATTTTTCAAACACCTGTGACTTAGAGTGCAGAAAGTAAATCCAGGTGTAACGGGTGAAATCATCAATGAATATAACATAATGTCGCAGTCCAGAGAGAGACATAATTGGGGAAGGGCCCCAGACATCCGTATGCACCGGTTCAAATATACATGATAATTTTGTAGTACTTAGTGGAAAGGAAATACACTTACTTTTTGAAAGACAACAAGAAGAACAAGAATAATCCAAATTATTTTTATTAAGAGAAATATTCGCTAACATGCCAGAAGAAAAGAGCTGACTCAAACGATCAGAATGTGGATGACCCAGGCGAAAGCGCCAGAGTTTCCACATTTTATTTGCCGAACAAATATCCGTAGAAGAAGGAGAGAAGAAACAACGAGCTGGAGTAACGGATGAGTGAAAGTCTAGCACGTACAAACATCCATACCGCCTACCCTTCCCAAGTACCTTCCCCGTTGCCAGATCCTGCACAAAACAACAATTTGGAATAAATATGACTAAGCAATTATTGGATGTAAGTTGACCAACAGAAATTAAATTTGAGGAGAGTTTAGGGACATGAAACACATCACGAAGGGTAAACTGGTGATGGTCAGAAGGAAAGAAAGTTAAGGAACCAACGAACTGAATTGGTAGTTCAGTACCATCTGCAGTAGAAATAGTTTGATTACCAGTATAGGGACAAATATTGCGAAGATGGGATACATCACCAGTCATATGATTTGAAGTACCAGAATCGAAGAACCATGGAGAAGATGCAGTGATACCTAACATACCGGCCGCAGAAAGGGCCTGCACGATCTGCTGGAGCATCGCAGGAGATAAAGGTGAGGAAGGACCTTCGATAAAACCAGTGGATGCAGTATCAGTAACAAAAGGCTCGGAAGAAGTAGCAGAAAGAGCACGACCACGGCCACGACCTCGACCACCACGTCCACGGCCGAATGAGGATGCGTAGGCACATGAACAACAGTCCTGAATACCATGACCAGTCCTTCGACAATATATGCACCAATCTTTGCACTGAACGACGACATGTTCCACTTTGTTACAACCGCGACAAGTTAAAGGAGTGGAACCACGGTTTGGTGCAGAGGTGGATACAGTAAGTGTCAGGTCAGATGGTCCCTGAGATGTCCCCTGTGAGAGGACCTGCAGTCGTTGTTCATCGGCTAATAAATCATTGATAACCGAATTCATTGACGGAGTTGGGCTACGGTTCAGGAGAGCAACCCTGCAATGTGAGAAACTGCCTAACTTACGCACTCTCGTGCATTGTTTGGAATATTTTAAAGTCATTTGGGAAGTCGGGATCCATCATCGCTATCTCTGTCCAAATTGTAACCATTATAAAGTAGAAAGATTGAATACTCTTGTCACCCTGAGTAAGGTGAACCAGATCTTGTTCTAGGCGGTATAACCTAGCTGCATTACTCTGTTGATATATTGTCTGGAGATGCCCCCACATAGCCTTAGCAGTACAATGTGGAGTGAAGCCAACAGCTATTGATCGATCAACTGAATCAAGAATTCAGGTAATAATTCGTCTATTTTTCATTTCTCAATCAGCCATTTTGTCGGCATCGGTGGAAGCAGGGACAATAACAGATCCATCAATCATTCCCCACAAACCACGACCCTTGAGAAAACTTTGAAAGTGGATGGCCAATAGATTGTAGTTGGTGCCATCGAAACTACATCGTGAGGCCTTTATACGGGAGTCTTTATCCATAGATAGGACGAGATAAAAAACGATGCAAAAGAAGAAAGTACCTTGCAGCTAAAGATCAGAACAGTAACCAGCAAAAGGGGATCAGATGTAGCAAAAGAGCAATAAGGACATGCAGCAGTAAGGATCGGATGGAACAGTAGATCGGCTGTAGATGCTGTAGAGCAGGACGTGTAGCAAAGATCGGACGTAGCAGAGATTGGAATCAGACGTAGCAGAGATCGAAAGCAGAGACGCAGCAAAGATCGGAAGCAGAGACGCAGCAGAGATTGGAAGCAGAGATCAAACATAGAGATCGGAAGCAGAGATCCGAAGCAGAGATCAGACGCAGCAGATCAAAAGCAGAGATCGGATCGGACACAGCAGAGAGGTGCGGAGGGTGCAGGAAGCGTGCGTGCGCAAGTGCGGAGGCAGGGATGTGCGCAGATGCGTGCAGGGACGTGCGCAGGTGCGTGCACAGGGTCGTGCGCAAGGGACGTGTAGCAAGGGCATGCGGACAGACCTGGGGAAGATCAGACGAGCGTAAGGAAGGCCGGATCTGACAGGGGAGGAGCCGGGTCGGACAGTGGAGGGCCGGATCTGACAGACGGTAGGTGATGAAAAGATGCCGAATTAGGATGGCTCTGATACCATGAAAACAAATCAAAAACAATGGAGAACAATGGAGGTTTTGAAGAGAATGATTCTACTTTTCTTTTCTGTATTTGAGACAACCATGAAGGGTTGAATATATAGAGTTTTACAACAACTATACAAGGTAAGATGGTAAATACAAAATTTTCTATACAAGGCATGTGGCCTGTCTTCTATACAAGGCATGTGGTGCCTGTCTAACAGCAATAACTATCTCTGCATGAGCCAAATCAATGCAATCACAGTAAAGGTTTTGATGATGCAACATACTCATTGCACGGAATGAAATCAATATACGATCTCAATCGCGCAAACAGTCAACATCTATAATACCACCATGCATTATGCCAGACTTTGAACACTTTTGGGGGTCGTTCGAAACTTTCAGTGAAAGCATACTGCAAAGTAAAACACCCGCTCCGCTGGCATTGGTCATCATCACAGCCACATAGGCTCATCAGGTTGTCCAAACACAGAACGTGCCACTTAGCTACACCATGGCAGTAATCAGTATAGACATCAGCAGGTATGTCGATGTTAAGGGCAAGCAACATACCTGATTGCAATGGATTGAATCCCAGACACAAGCCACCTTACTGTTGAACTCCCTACACAATTTCTTGTGCAAAACCATTATTGACAAAAGGTACCTCTTGTAATTGCATCTTCAGGACAATAAGAATGGTTCACTCTTACTGGTCCCGATTGCAACCATTAGATCACAAGACAACAGACCGGATCACATTTCAAAAAAAGAATGGTTCACTCATGTGTTATGTATAAAAACATTCCAACAGAACAACAAATTCAGCAAGATTGGTGGAATAAACATCTGCTATAGTTACAAGATCCTTTCCACAAACCCATCTGTTTCTAGTCTTCTACACAGAAATATTGGTGAAACAAACAGATATTTCTTATTCTCGATACAGGATGTAGATATCATCTGCCAAGTTATGTGATCTCCCTGCACGACAAAACTAGCATCCATCAGTCTGAAAGTCTCACTTCATTCTGTTTTCAGCTTCAATAGACTACATTGACAAAATGCAGAGCTTTTACACCACTTGATAAGGAAACAAGAACCCAGTACTGGCAGGTAGTGCTGCAACTTGGGTGTGGATCAGATCAGGCTGTCAGGGTTAGGGTTGGAAAACTCCAACCTGATTTGAAATTGGCTTAGGTTTGAGGTGAGCAAATTCAGGTAAATTTAGGCCAGTTTGGAATAATAACGTGTATTTGGATTGGGTAGGGTCATGTTGGATCAGTTTAGTATCAAGTGTAGAGGCATTCTGTTCGGGTTCAGGTTGGAATTCGGGGGGTTAGGTTGGGTCAGGGTTGTGTTGACCCTCAATCCAACCCAACCTGCCCAAGATACAACCCTACAGCCAGGATAACAGATCCATGCAACTATTTTTATGGGAGCAGTTAGGTAACAAAATCCAAGATAGCCAAAGTCACATTCTTCCAGAAATTAGGGTGTACTGATGTTGGAAGATGGAGCACATAGAGGAATGGAAGCCACCGACGCAAGATGGATCACAAAAATCTAGAAGAGGCAAGTATACATGAGTTCAAAAAATCAACTTATCCTTCTTTTTTACAGGAAAATGTTTGACTTTCAGGCAACTTGACATTTTGCCGCTGTGTTTGGATGCACGAATGAATTGAATTGTGAAAATTAAGCTTAATTAAGAGCAAACAACAAAAGTTAGCGATTAATTATTTTTTGGTGCATCAAGAGAATTATTTTTTGGTGCATCAGGAGAAAGGAAGCATTTCTCAGCCTCATGGCTAGTCCTGTGAGGTAGTGGCAGCAAAAGATACTCCTCAAGACAATGGAATATAAGACCTGCCCCTCGATGGAGCTCCGGATAGGACCATCAAAATCTACGAGCTTTTCATGTCACATTTACAAGGGAATATTAAAAACGTGGAAGGTTGGCTCCATTAGTAAAGGTGGTTCTCTTCAAAAAAAAAACAAAACAAAACAAAAACATCCTGCATGACACAGTTTATAATGTTTCCACAATCATAACAACAAAGAATCCCTCCAAATGCAGTTAAATTTCTTTCAAATCCAAATAGAAGGAGAAATTACAATTTTCGATGTTCCCACTTTATTAGACTTGCAATTGCACTTCAAAAGTGCTGTTGCATCCAAATGAACCATTGATTAATCTTGAAGAACAAAAGGAAACAATTCCATCCCTTAATTTGCCTCTCTTTTGTCATGGCCCACCAAAGTTTTGGATAAGAGTAAAAGTTGGGCCACGGGGGTTTCATGGGGTGCTGCATCAAGTGGACCATTTAGATTTTGGGTTCATATCACAGGTGATGAGTTCTGAAAAAGTGCTCACGAGATCTCATGGGAATTGGTGCGCAGGTGATCTTAATTATAGGAAAGTATAGGTAAAATGACTGCTTGAAATTATAGGAAACAATGTTCTTAATATCAGATTGACAGAAGTGCAAATATATTCCTTCTTAGATTGGTAAAATGACTGCTTGAAATTATAGGAAACAGTGTTCTTAATATCAGATTGACAGAAGTGCAAGAATTGGGAGGGTATTAATATATTGGCAGAAACCACAATAGTTTCAGGACCAACAGTGTCAGTATCTATATCAGAATCTTTCAATTGCTTCCCTTCCTTTTAGGGACTTCGGAATTTCCGTACCTCAATGTAGAGAAATCAGCTGCTGAGGAACTGGAGAAGAATTGTAATTACTCTCTGAGATATTTTCCTTCTGGCTCATTCAAACTTTTGGCAGTGAGATTCGCCTCCACAAGTTCAACTGCAGGATCTAAATAGGCAACTGGTGAAGGCACCTGAATGCCTTTCTCTAGAAAAGGAAACATTGATATCTTATCAACAACCTTTTTCACAGCCAACTCCGTGTTCAATTCAGCCAATATGCTCCTATTGCTAAAAGAACAAGGCTCTGACAAACCTTGTAGGAAATCCACCTTCTGGTCTTGAACACATTCCCCAGAATGGTAAATTAACTTGGAATTATCCACGTTCTTTACATCAAAATCATGACTTGCTTCAGCATAACGGCAATGTCCATTTTCCTTTGTAAAATCAATTTCACTTACTCTTGAATGGACCTGCCTTTCACTCTCTGTGGCCTCATACATCTTGATAACATTCCGATCATCATGCTCTCCCGTATTCGGATCTGAACTCTGACCATACTTTCCTTTATCAGCCGCTTCTGCTTGTAGTTCCAGAGTGTTAGAGTTGCTCCCTCCACTAGTTCCAGGAGATGAGCCCTGAACTGCTACAACTGTGCTAGGATGGTTTTTGGTTCTTGGAATGCTAGATGGTACCTGAGATGGATTGCGTAGCTGTTGAGGCTGTTGAGTGGAGGCAGGTTTCATGCTAGAAGCAGAAGCCTGACGTGATGATCCAATGAGCTGAGAATTGAATTTCATGGATCCAATCTGGGCTAGCGGTCTTGCATACTGAAGCTTAGAAGGCCTTTGCTTGATAGCCCCATCAACGTTATTAATTCCAGAAGCATTCTTAAGAAGACCACTTCGAAGTCCTGAATTAAATTGCAGACCAGTGGTTGATGTGCGCACACCAGTTTTCTCCTGAAAATCAGAAGATTTTTTCTTTGTGACATGCAAAGTAGATGTTAGAAATTACAAGCTAAAAACTAAGAAAAATATAATTTCCAGTGGATATGACCAAAGTACTTACTGCATCAAAGAAACCAATCTTTGGAGATGGCATTCGTAGACCTGATGGTCTGAAGCTTTGCATGCTGGAGATAGAGTTGATGCAGCTTCTAGGAGCATTCACAGCTGCCGGATGAGAAAGAACACCAGTTTCCATAGAGGCTTTCTCAACACATTGACTTGGGAATCCTGCTACTGAATCTTCATGTCCGATAAAGGGCTGATCTGGTTGCTCAGGGGCATCCCTCACCAAAAAATCCCCCCCGCAAGAGGAGGAAGTGGAACTGATATCAAGGCTTGCTTTCGAACTGTTCGACATTTGGCTGGCCGTACATGTTGAGGAAGATGACTCTGAAGACAAGCCATCAATGGAACTAGCAGGTGATATGCTTGACTCGAACTTGGAAGTAGACATTAAATATGCCGACAAATTAGAATTTCTAGACTCAGTTTTATTTCTAGAGATCCGAAGAGGGGTTTTCATAGTCGAAAGAGTGGAAGACGGATTGGCATTTCTAGAATCAGCTCTATTTCTCAAGTTCTTAGTGCTGCCAGATCTGTTGTGCGAGGAGGGAGTTGATGGCAGTGTTTTGGTAGAAGAGGACGAACCTGAAGAAGAAGATTTTGGTGAAGGTATAGAACTGGAAGTCGCGGCGGGTGTAACACCAGAAACTGGTTTCTTGGAAAGTGCAGCATACTTCTGGTTGCTTCCACTTCCTGCAACAATCACATTTAACCAGCAAGTGACACAAGAACTAGAATAAATAGCCAAGCATCCACATTCAATGTACAGGTAGGTCACTCCTGATGAGTATACTGGCCTGATTTATTTTTATTTTTTTGGCGCACCATCTACACAGTGTAACTGTCCTAAAAAAAAAAAAAATTATTCTTTAGCTGAACCAGTTGTGTCCATAGTTTAAAACTAGACTCGACTCAATATCCAGTTGGATCAGGTTGACTCGAGGATTTGATTCGACTCAACTCGATATTTAATAATTAAACTAGGAAAAAAATTAAACTAATAATAGGTGATTAGAATGTTATGACCATAAGGATAACCAAGCTAAAGAATATAAGTTGTTCTTGTCTTCCAGTAGACACTAGTTCCTTGTCTGCTTGAGATCGTGGATTCAAATCCCACTAACCACTTGTATTTTTTTATTTAATAATGAATCAACTCGGCAAGTGACTCAGTTCGAGTCATGCTGAGTCCCATCGACTCAATCGAGTGGGCAAGCTGACTCAACAAGTCATCCCAAGCGGAACTGATTCAAGCGAACTAGCGACTTTTATGGTGACTTGGCATGATTTCTGGCCAAGTCAAGATGACTTGACCGAGTTTCAAGTCAAATCACTGAGTTTTAGAACTATAGTCCAATCTAGATGAACAGGTGACCCCACTGGTTTGTGCCCAGCCCAAATCTCTTAAAAAAACACATTGTACAGAAAGTGTCTCAATATGGATTTAATGGAATTTCATTTACTCAAACATCAAGCAGATGACAAACATCAGTCTTCATTCTCAATTCCTTCCCAAAAAAAAATTCAAAAACTCTTACCTGAAGCCTTCGCAGTATTATTTTTTACTTTGATACACTCAGAAGAAGCCAAAGTTTTCTTGGTTGGTGCTGTTGAGGGGGGGTTCACCCTTGGTAAAATCTTCGGTGGCTTTAAAGATGAGTTCTGGTCTCCACTTCTAGCGACACCCTTGACTCAATCAATAAATTAACCAGTGTCAGTTTAACCAAATGCCAAAACTTAGAAAGTAACTTATACTTGGATAAAAATTCTTAACTGCTCGTGGATGAACAAGAGCCTCCTTCGAGTTTTTCTCTAGCACTTGCTTACTAAGACCATGACTCTTGGAAGAGCTCAAAGGCTTGCTGACGGGCTTCATCTGAAATTTCAGAATGTACTGATTTACAACATGCTCTAAGATGAAACATACCGGAGGGACGAACTGCAGCCATGGAAATAACTTACCCTACTTTGAGAAGTATGCTCCACTGGAGACGCTGTAAAACGATAACCATCATAAAACTGAGAATAATTTCCAATATATATGAATATTTAAAGCTAAAATGAAGAATAGTGCCTATGAAAAGTAGTTCCCACTAGAAAAAGTTTAACAATCTGAAAGCATGACATTAAAGAACAATGGTATTTGTATATCCTAAAAATAAAATAATAATGAAACCATGTACTTGGATCCTTCAAAAAACTGAACTGAGTCACATGTGAGGTAGAATTTTGATGGGAGTTCCTAGGGGAACCCAGGTCTCTTGGATAAAGGCAGGCTGGTTCATGAAAGTTGGGGGATGTTTTTTGCTAAATTCTTTGGCCCTTTGGAGTTCGATGACTCTAACAAAGCTAAGGCTAAGGCATTACTCCAAACGGTCAAGATTGTGGTGGCGAACAACTTCCTGCTACCGTCAAAGGGGACTACAAAAATTCAATGTCTTGGTCAAGAGTCATATACCCAAGGAGGATTGCTGGTGCTATAGAAGAGATTAGAGATTGTTAGAGGGGTTGTATAATCTCTTATATGCATATCCCAAGGGAAGCCAGCGAAGAGGCTGACTTGCTGGCTAAATTGGAAGTGAACAAAACAGAACTATTTGAGTTTATGAGGGAAGATTAGCCCTCCTTTCTGGTTGGAAATTAACAAGGTATCAATATGCCATAATGGCCACCGTAATTACCATTAAGATACAGTTGGCCATTACAAGGCCGTTCCAGTCATTAAGTGCAATTGCGCTTCGTTTTTTTTTTTTTTTAACACACGCACACACACCCCACACACTCACGCTGTAGTGGGCTTTCACCACCTATGGATACTCGAACCCTTGACCAGGTGTTGAAACTCCTGAGAGTCTACCACCCGAGCAAGAGCAAGGATCCAATTGTGCTTTGTTTTGTCCATTGTCCCAGTGAAGTTTTTCCCATTGTGTTCTAATATGTTTCCTTTTCTCTTTGAAAAAAATGGTTATCTTAATCCTTTAAAGACTTGAAGTTCAGATCTACCACAGTTTCAAACTCCAGATCCATAAGCTATTTAGCATAGGGGAGTTATTTGATACTCCAGCTGCATATGACACTTGATACGTCGTTAAGTACACATGGAGCAAATTCACCCAAATTAAACCGGCTAAATTGTGGAGCTTAATGTCATTAAGTTACAGTATAAAAATCAGGTTGGTTGAACAGCTCTAACCTCTGATTCGTGGACATTGTCTTTTGAAATAAGACCATTGGATAGTTTCATTTCTAACTGTCCAATAAATGTAAAGCAATCTAGTATTTCAATAACCAAATAAGAGTAATCTTTTTTGTTCCTGACATAGCCAAACTTGTTCCCATAATTTGGACGGTTTATTTTGAATTGTGTATGCCATGTGAGTATTTTATGTTCCCATAATTTGGATGGTTTATTTTGAATTGTGTATGCCATGTGAGTATTTATGTTCCCATAATTGGGATGGTTTATTTTGAATTGCATATGCCATGTGAGTAATTTCCGAGTTACTTCAAATTATCAGGGTATCTTCTCTTCACTCATTGTGCGTTCGCGGAGGACCCTTACCCTTCCCAACATATTTGTGATGTGCATGGGCGATGCAGAGTCAATCGATCACCTCATTCGTTGTGGATTCGCTTGAAAGGTGTGAGACCATTTTCTGGAAGCTTTCCATATCACATGGGTGGTGGCGGATTTTGTTGCAGATCTTCTGTGGGCTTGGCATGGAGAGGCATTGTTTGAATTATCTTCGATATTATCGTTATCTCCAGCTTGGCGATACCGATAACACCAGTAGTATTAGAAATTCCATGCATCAACATTGTATCGCCAAAGTATCGCCAAAGTATCGATATCGCCAATATTTTCAATTGTGTAAATTCCAAGAGTTGCTTGTATTGCCAATGTATCGATATTGACACTTCTATCACAAGTGTATCAGCGATATTTCAATAATATTGCCAACGTAGAGATATTACAGAAAGTTTTTTATTAAAAAAATCCATTTCAAATTTTTTTTACAAGCACATTGTTGTATACAGTTTTCAATTTGTCATTGCTAATATTGATAATGTCTCAATATTATTGTTACTCGCAACATGCGCAATATCAAGACCACAATCTTTCGTTTCCTTTCCAATTGTTGATGATTTCTTGGCAAAATATCGTGAGTTGTCAATATTTTGCAATATCGATGGATGTTTGGATGGAAGGTTGGATGGGATGGATGGGATGGTTAGACTGTATCTTACAACGACACATGCTTTTAAGCCCCCATTTAATGGAAACTTATTGTGTATACATTCTTTTTATATTTTTTTATTCATAAATATGCAAATATGTGTACTTTAGCATATCCTGAAGTTTCACTGAAAATTCTACCGTTTTTCCATGTTTTCCTGCATTTCTGGTTATCAGTGATATTATCGACAATATCAATATTATTTCCGTATCCTCGGCCAGCAAAACTTGTAGTGATACCGATACTTCGAACATTGTGGGGAGAGATGGGCAAAGTGGGGAAAGTTGTATGGAAATTACTCGTTTTGGCAGCCTTTTGGGTCATTTGGGGAGAACGCAATCGGAATTGTTTCAGGAATAGAAGATCTTCACCGGAAGAAGTTATTAAGGAAATTGAAGTTAATGTTTTGAATTAGGCTTCTTATGTAAAGATAGTTAAATCAATTGCAATGCAGAGTCAATTGATCACCTCTTCATTCATTGTGGGTTCGCTCGAAAGGTGTGGAATCATTTTCTAAAAGCTTTCCATATTTGCGTGGGTGATGCAGGACTCTATTACAGATCTTCCATTCTTCTATGGGCTTGGCATGGAGGGGTGGGCAAAGTAGGGAAAGTTGTGTACTCATTTTGGAAGCCTTTTGGGTCATTTGGGGAGAACGCAATAGGCATTGTTTCAAGAATAGAATATCTTCGCCGGAAGAATCTATTAAGGAAATTAAAGTTAATGTTTTGAATTGGGCTTCTTATATAAAGACAGTTAAAATGTTGACCTCCTATTTTTTTGAGTTGTAGATTCTTTCGCACTTTTTTTTGGTGCACTTGGGTAATAAAATTTAAGTTCTCTCAGAAAAAAATCCATCACATTGCCAGAGGATCATAGTATTTCTCTTTAGCAAATATAGAAAAACGTAACACCTGGACTGAAAACCCTACTTGTGAAGCTGTTAAAGAAACATCTTTTAGATGATTATACTTAGCGGTTGTAGCCAGTTCTTGCATAATCATATCCTGAGAATTTGTATTCGAAGGATCTGTAATATCCAATCCCATGTTGTATCAATACCCATATACAGTTTGAGTAACACAGATCAACATTAACATAAGCTCACATTTCAGTAACAAATTGCTGAATAAAGACACCACCAAAACAGAAGAAAAAGAATGAGACTCACCACCAATACATGGTATATCCAGTTCCCCTTGTCGATTTTTGCTACTAGAAGATGCCACATTGGAAGCATTACTGCACTCATAGACTGACTTTTGAATGGAGGCTCGTATATCCTCAAACAATTCAATTTCAAGGCTTTCAAGTGCTGAAGCATCACTTCCTAACGTACAGGTTGACTCAGTTGATTTCCTAAGATCTTCTTGAATTTCAGGCAATGCATGTGCCGCGGACTTCTTGACTGTTTTACTTACAACTTCCAATTCATCGGGATCAAGAATCCCTGATAAAATGAAAGACATTAAAAATGACCGTGAAGTGAAGTTTCTAAGGAATGTCAAGATGGGAAAGTCAACTATTTTTTCTGTTAATGGGGAAAAAGGTGAAAAAAATAGAGTGCTTCCATGCACATCTATTCATAGAAACATACCTTCACTTGTGAAGAAAGCACTATCCCAGGCCAAACTTTTGCGCAAATTACATTTGCCAGCTCTTCTTATTCTGGTCGGTTCTGATGGCTCCAATACAGGAGCCTCTTCCATTTCTTTGCTCAAGTTCAGTATGTTGTCCCCTTCCTGAACACTTTCAGCCTCAAAACCTCCAATGCAATCATGACCATTATGATTTTCTGAAAGCCCTGTCAATTTGGTTCCAAGTGGGAAATTGTTTTAGGTAAATCTAGAAAGTACCAAGAAACACGAAAAAAAATGTCAAAAGATTTGCTATAATAATAATATAAGAAGGTTCCTTTGTATATAAACAATGGTTGCGACGGTAAAAATTGGACAGATATAGAGATAGGCAAGCATGTATGTCAATTCAAAGCCTTACACTATAGGCCCACCATTGAGGGACATCTCATGGATAAATAATACAGACCATCGTAATGAATGGTGATAGACTACAATGGTAGAATAGGATTCATTTAGCCAAGCCCACTTGTTGGAATAAGGCTTTGGTGATGATGATGATGATACTAATGAATGGTTAGGATCACCCACAATTTTAAGAAATACATCCATCATGCACATGGTAAACATGTAAGTCAATCAAATCATGGGGCCAATATAGAGGGGGATGGTCTAAAAGCAGACTGCCTCTAATTTCAAAAATTCATACAAGGCAACGATGCTAACCATCCAACCAATGAATGATTAGAGTCACCTGATTAGTGAGATTTGAAGAAAAGCATCTATCGCACCCAACCAAGCAAATAGTCAATCCGGACAATCCATATCATGGGACCATTGTGGAGGGACAAAAATCACACTACTTGAATTCAACCACTGACTTGCTAACCATCCAACCAATGGATGATTAGCAAGCAGAGATCAATATGTATATAGAAGCCAAAACAAAAGTAACATATAAACCATTCTTGAAATTGCAATGATATTTGTTTGTATTCACAATTTTTTGTTGAATTTGCTACACAAGGAGTGGATTACTATTTGAGCTTGCTATGCAAAACTAGCAATTTATTGATTGTATTTTGGTGGCTGAGGTTTGCTCTAATACATCCCGACATATTGCAATAAGATACGTCAGGACTCTAGCCGAGGTTGTATCTCTACGTCATCCATCCATTTTGCCGACTCATTTTATGGCATGAGACCAAAGATGAAGCAAATACAAATCTCAGGTGGACAACACCACAGGAAACAATGGTGAATGACTATCAAAAACTTTTTGTGGGCCACAAAAGTTTTGGATCAACCGGGCATTTGCACTTTCCCTACATCCATGTCTGTGTGACCTTATCAACAGGTTGGATGGCAAATAAACATTAGAGTCAGCCCTAGGAAGTTTTTAATGGTAGGCATTCAAAATCAATGACCATCGTTTCATGTGGTGGGCTCCACCTGATATTTGCACCTGCTTCATTTTTGGGCTCGTGCCACAAAATGAGTAGGCAAAACAGATATATGGTGTAGATATACAACACATACATCAAGGTGGGACCCACGGTTAGGATACTACCCACATCGCTAGTTCCGGGGTCGTCACGGGTGACAGATTAAGTGGAGGTGGTATCCCTCTAAAGTGTTGTGTGATTGTTGAATTATAATGGAACTCAAGGGAAAATTTTGCAGTTCCAATAGGCAAGCCATGCGTATGGGGCATAGTGTTAGGCAATTAAGAGGCAACACACACACACACACACGCACACACACACAAAAAGGATGGGTAGATGTAGATATAGAAGTATAGAATCAAGATTAAGATCATTTGAAAAAGCCTAACTAAGAGTAGGCCTAATAACAAATAAAATGATAAAAAGTAGCGTGGGTTCGGACATACTATAAGGAAGCTAGAGATGTCCCCAATAAAGACGCAAACTTTGATTAGGAGGACGAGAGGAACACTTAAAAAGACCTTGGTACTTGTGCATGCACGTGCATGTACATAGACATGCATTCATGCATACATGCGTCCACCCACACATCAATGCATACATGCATCCTTCAATTTATACAAGATGTGACCATTGATATGGATCGATTTGTTAGTGTGAACCATTGAATTATAATTGCATTATTTTGGTGTGTGTGTGTGTGTGTGCATGCGTATGTGTATGTGCACTCCCTTCACTTATACACCTAAACCACCCATTAATGCATTCACTAGCTCAAATCTAGCTGTGGAGCACACGCATGCACTCCCTTCACTTATACACTTAAAACCACCCATTAATGCATTAACTAGCTCAAATCTAGTTGTGGAGCACACGCTAAACTCACATGCTCAAATCTAGTATGTGATCACCTATTCATCCATCCATTTTTAAGATTTTAGTTCAATTTATTAAATGATTAATCTAGGCCGTTAATCCGATGATCTATCTATCTAATTCAACCAAAAACACATCTTATACCTACCTAGACACGAAAGTACCCGTGCAGTAACCTATATATCATATTAGAATCTTAACCGTATGATTATTTACTTGTATCTTAACCATCCAACCATACATCGCACATTCGCACTCGTATCCTTCAACTCGGCCACCCAAATACAAAAGTAAACCGTCCACATCATAGCCCTTGAGATACACTTAAATTTACTGGTTAGTTTTCACAGAAGATAGCTAGATAGCTACACACATTATTTTAACCCTTGGATCGACGCAAGTCCATTAAATGCACCTTGATCACCATTGAGAGATCAATGTCCATATTAAACTCAATGGAAGAACACATTAAATAGTGCACCATGGTCAAATTTTGCTCTAATTGAACAGTACAATTTGAGTCTACGCTCGACAAAATTTTCAATTATATATATAAACAAGAGCTTGCCTGGCCGTGATATCCTTAGAATGAAAATTTTCCTTTTATTTGAACTAGTCATTGTGAAACTCATTAGGCTAGTCTCATAAGCAATCTGAACCATCCATTCATCAGCAACTTCATAAACCCTCCAATCTTTTTTTCTCAATTACATAGCCATCCCTAGTATAGTCATGACCCATCCAGTAACTGTGACCATCCATTCAACATATTAACTTAAGACCGTTCTCTAGCAATTTGAACCGTCTATCATCGAGAACACGAACTCAGCATTACAATGGACGGTGTGTTTTATCCAATCCATCTCGTACACACACGTTTACACATCTTTAAAATAAAAATAAAATAATAATAGACAACAACATATTCACGTTTCTTCAAGAGGAAAATAAGATGTGTTGGAGTGAGTTTACATCCACCAAACTTATTCCACCGTTAATTCATCTAACCATTACATCTCAATCATTCATCACATTCAATGTCTAAATCCAACATATCCAGATTGTCAAAGTGGTCATCTATGCATCTAATCCTAAAAAGCTAGCCATTCATCTGTCCATCAATCGCCCACCACCATATCAACTTTCCATCCACCATAACTTCACAATCCAAGAGATCTCCACAACGTAAGAGACATAACTTCCCCCACTTTTCCATCCACACGACGCACGCCAAGCCTTCATCTTCTTCTCCTACATTATCTCCTCGAAAAGCACCTCTCATCTAGACCGTTCAAACCGCAATTTTTTATCAAGATCTACCATCCAGAACATCCATAATTCCTATAGTGGTGGGGTGTGGTTTTCTACTATCAATTGGAGAGAAAATAAAAAATAAGAAAAGAAGCAGAAGATAAAGAGAACTCGTACGTGCAGTGGTGATGTTGAGCATGAGTCCAACGTGCAACAGCGGGACTTTGAACGTCGAGTTCGAGCTCATCCAACAACCTATGATAAGGTGAGTAATCCTACTCACTTCTAAACTTTCTAGCTTTATGTATTTTCTGATATTTATTTTTGAAATAATTCCCTTATATTAACATTGTCAAAATTCATTTATACCATGACATTTATTATTTAATTTTAACATTAATTGAATTTGATTGATTTGTAGAGTTTAATTGTATTCTGATTTTATTTCTGAAATTTGGTTTTATGTGTATTAAATTAATTTCACTAAATTTAGACCTTAAATCTGAATTAGGCTGACTGATTTAAAATTAGTTTGATTTATAATAAATACTAATTGATTTTATTTTTGTGTTTTGAAAAAAAATAAACAATTTCGCTAAGTATATATTTTAATTTAGAATTTTTTTTGTTAAAATTAAATTTAAATCTAAGTTTATTCCTAAATTTCAAAATTAATTGATATAAAAGTAAATTATTAAAATTATATTAAGTTCGAATTAATCTATGAATTATTTAAGTTGGTGTAAAATAATATCAGAAGATAAATTTTTATTGGTTTATATCAAAATTGTTAAATTTAACTTAGAATTAAATTAAGTTTGAAATTAAAATTAATAACTTAAATTAATTTGCAAATTTTAAGTTTTAAACTAATATATATTTAATTTCATACACAATAGTTAATTTTATTTATTAATTTAAGCTAGATTTGATGTAATTACAAATGTTAAAATGATTGATTAATTTAAATTTAATGTATGGTAGCTATAATTAAAACATTAACTAGTATAATTAATAATTCTCACTAATTAATGTTTTAATTATAACCAACATACATTAAATTTAAATTAATCAATCATTCTAACATTCGTAATCACACTCAATTTAGATTAAATTAATAAATTAAATTAACTATTGTATATGAAATTAAATATATATTAGTTTAAAACTTAAAATTTACAAGTTAATTCAAGTTATTAATTTTAATTTCGAACTTAATTTAATTCTAAGTTAAATTTAACAATTTTGACCTAAACCAATAAAATTTATCTTCAGATATTATTTTACACGGACTTAAATAATTTATATATTAATTCAAACTTAATCTAATTTTAATAATTTGCTTTTAATTATAATTAATTTCAAATTTTAGGAATAAACTCATCTTTAAATTTAATCTTAACAAAAAAAATTCAGAATTTCGAAATTAAAATATATACTTAGCTAAATCATTTTTTTTTTGTTTTTTTTTCAAAACACGAAAATAAAATCAGTTAGTATTTATTCTAAATCAAACTAATTTTAAATCAATCAATCCAACTCGAATTTAGGGTCTAAATTTAGTGAAATTAATTTAATACACATAAAACTAAATTTCAGAAATAAAATCAGAATATAATTGAATTCTACAAATCAATCAGATTCAATGAATGTTAAAATTAAAAAATAAACATCAGGGTATAAATGAATTTTTCAAAAGTAAATCTTAAAAAATACAAAGTTAGAAAGTTCAAAAGTGAGTAGGATTACCCACCTTATCATAAGTTGTTGGATGAGCCCAAACACAACGTCCAAAGCCCCTTCATTGCACGTTGGACTCATGCTCAACCTCACCGCTGCACCTATGAGTTCTCTCTATCTTCTGCTTCTTTTCTTATCTTTTTTTTCTCCAATTGATAGTAGAAAAACCAAACTCTACCACTATAGGAATCATGGATGTTCTGGATGATAGAACTTGATCAAAAATTGCAGTTTGAACGGTTTAGATGATAGGTGGTTTCTGAGGAGATAATGTAGGAGAAGAAGATCGAGGCGTGGCGTGTGTTGTGGGGATGGAAAAGTGGAGGAAGTTAGGTCTCTTATGTTGTGGAGATCTCTTGCATTGGGAAGTTATGGTGGATGGAAAGTTGAGATGGTGGTGGGTGATTGATGGATGGATGAACGGCTTAGCTTGAGGATTGGATGCATGGACGGCTACTTCAACAATCTAGATGGGTTGGATTTAGACATTGAATGTGAAGGATAGAGTTGGGCATCGAGTCGAGTCGGACCGAGTTAAGGCTGACCCGACTCGATCCAGTTTTGAAATAGGCCTGGCCCGAACTCAACTCGACTCGGTACTGAGTCCAACATGCCTGAACCGATTCGAATCCAGGTATGGCCTAAACAAATTCGGACCGAGTCCGACCTGGTTAAAAGTACCAAGTCGGTTCGAGTTACCACCGATTCGGATCGAGAGATGAGGGAGGGAGGGAGGGAGTGGAGAGGAGGGTGGTGATGGTGGTGGGTGGCTGCCGGGCTTGGAAGGGGAGGGAGGGAGTGGAGAGGAGAGAGAGAGGAGGAGGAGGAGGGTGGTGATGACGGTGGGTGGTTGTCGGGCTTGGAAGAGGAGGAGGGAGGGAGAGGGGGTTTGGGATCGAGTCGGGGTCGGGTGCGGCTTATAAGGTTAGATATATTTAAAAATTAGAGTTTTTTATTATATATATACTCAAATCCGAGTCGAGTCGAATCTGATCAGATCGAGTTTCGGTTCGAGTTGAGTCAAGTTACTGGATAACTCGAACTCGACTCGGTTTGAATTCAGATTGGGCAAAGCCTATTCGGTTCTAACCGACTCACCCATTCAGTTCAGGTCGAGTCAAGTCTGAACGAGTCAGATGAGTTGAGTCAGGCGAGTCGAATCGTCTGTGCCTAGCTCTAGTGATGGATGATTAAGATGTAATGGTTAAATGAATTAATGGTGAAATAAGTTTGGTAGATGTAAACTCACTCCAACACATCTTATTTTCCTCTTGATAAAACGTAAATGCTGACGAGCGTGTGTGTGTGTGTGTGTGTGTGTGTATATATATATATATATATATTTGAAATTTCTGCCAAGCGTATACTCAAATTGTACCGTTCAATTAAGGCAAAATTTGACCACGGTGCACTATTTGATGTGCTCTTCCATTGAGTTTAATATGGACATTGATCTCTCAACGGTGATCAATGTGCATTTAATGGACTTGCGTTGATCCAAGAGTTAAAATAATGTGTGTAGCTATCTTCTGTGAAAACTAACCAGTAAATCTTAAGTGTATCTCAAGGGCCATGATGTGGATGGTTTACCAGTTGAAGGATATGAGTGCGATGTATGGTTGGATAGTTGAGATACAAGTAAATAATCAGACAGCTAAGAGTCTAATATGATATATATAGGTTACTGTACGGGTATTTTCGTGTCTAGGTAGGTTTAAGATGTGTTTTTAGTTGAATTAGATAGATAGATCATCGGATTAACGGCTTAGATTAATCATTTAATAAATCGAACTAAAATCTTAAAAATGGATGGATGACTAGGTGATCACATACCTTGTAAGATGAATGAACGTGTGAGCTTAGCGTGTGCTCCACAGTTAGATTTGAGCTAGTTAATGCATTAATGGGTGGTTTTAAGTGTACAAGTCATGGGAGTGTGCGCACACACGCACACACATACGATGAATGAACGTGTGAGTTTAGCGTGTGCTCCACAATTAGATTTGAGCTAGTTAATGCATTAATGGGAGGTTTTAGTGTATAAGGGAAGGGAATGCGCGCCCGCGCGCGCACACACACATATACACTCACCAAAATAATGCAATTATAATTTAATGGTTCACACTAACAAATCGATCCATATCAATGGTCACATCTCATATAAATTGAAGGATGCATGTATGCATGGATGTGTGGGTGGACGCGTGTATGCTTAGATGAATACATGTGTATGTACATGCATGTGCATGCACAAGTACACCATTGATTGATTAGGGATTTGAATGCTAGTTCATTTGTGAAGGATGGGTACTTGATAGGAATGATTGGTGATATAGGATATGTAAAGCCACCCAAAATGAAGACAAGACCTAAAAGGACTTAAAGGCACAAATAAGTCCAACATTGGCCTTTGTCAATTGATCTGGTAATAGTAATGGTGGTCACAACTATCGTTGCAGAAAGCATAAGCAAAGGGGCAATAGATTCAAGAGTGAGAGCAAGGAAGCATTTGTTTCAAAAGGTTGGCAAGTATAAACAACACGGAAGCAAGAGCAGGAGTGGATTTTTTAAGCATGAATGGGAGTGGGAGTAGCTTTTACATGGTAAGAAGTATCCAGATCTCATCTGACAACAAAGAAAGAACCAGATCATGTTGATGTTGCGAGCTTTTACATCACATTCAGCATCCTTATCATCATCTATATGCCGGGACTCACGAACACTCTCTTAGCAACAATGACAAGAGGATGTATAAAGAAGCATAATAGCAACAATCATCTAAAGGAGTCAAGCCAAACCATAATGTCAACTTCAGAAGAATCAAGCATCCCCACTCAGGTACGAAAGAACAATTGTAGGGACTAGATTCAGAGAGAAGCAACAAATGTCACTGGATAGTTCTTGCTTCCAATGATGGTTTTCATCCTAGCCAATCTAGGAAACAATCTAGGATTTTCTTAATGCCACTTCTAATTCCCATGAACCCCTCTTACGGACGATAGGAAGAAACTATATAAAGAATCTCATTGTATTTTATGAAATACAAGTAGTTTAAAACATTGTAAAGATTGGATGATGATGTAAGTGTTTCTTACAAAAATCATAGAACTAGATGTATTGCCTTCTTTTAATGAATAGGACACAAATGTGGGTGTCTCAGAGTTTAGGAGATCTATAGTCATATCCATGCATGGGTCCCCATATTTGTGTGTGTGTGTATTAGGGTACCATAAGTTATGCCACTCCCCCTCAAATTGGAAGACAAAAGCCAATCATGCCAAGCTTGAATAAAATATCTTATACTCAAGCTTCTCCAAGGGTCTAGAAAAATAGAGGGAACTTTAGTTCAAAACCAATCGATAGTAAGTCCTAGCAAATAAGCAATTTGGAACAAGGCGGATCCACCAGCATAGATAATCTTGGCCCAAACAAAAATTGCCACTTGCTATGGTTAAGCATTGTATAATACCTCAAATACAAAGCACAAGTGATTGAAAACCACGTCTTCCCAA
Source organism: Magnolia changhungtana (assembly GCA_030180095.1). NCBI lineage: Eukaryota > Viridiplantae > Streptophyta > Magnoliopsida > Magnoliales > Magnoliaceae > Magnolia > Magnolia changhungtana. The sequence continues at coordinate 443,820 of JASAUF010000224.1, read as the reverse complement.
CCAAAACCTTAACATGCAGTAAAAGAAAAGGCATGTTAAGAAGAATTCCAAACACCTTAAAAGCATTAGAATCATGGTGTGCCGCAAAGGCCGTTACAAGGTAACAGTGGCAGCCATTACACGTTACGAGGTCGTAATAGCCATTATGGAAAAAAATAATTTGTTACTGCTGTTAACGGCCCATTATGCCCCCTATAAAGGCCATAACAGTGCCATAATGGTTTGTTACAAAGCTGATATAGGTTTTTCGGATTTTTTTTTCAACGTTATGGGGTAGATCTAGGGTTTTTTTTTTTTTTTGTCGGGGGGGGGTCATTAAATTTTATTTTATTTTTATTTTTTTAAAAGACAAAGACTGTAACGGTCGTTATGAGTCTTATGACCCATATCGTAAAGGTAACACTAGCCGCCGTTATGGTCACTGTTACCAGAATACCTTGATTAGAATCATAAGGTACACACTATCATGACATACACTTCATAGAAGTTCCTGAACAACAATCTCCATCTTACACAAGTCAAAATGTGCAAGGTAAGAGACTGATGATTTGGTGGCCAGTCACATGGATAGGCCATAGATCAAAAGTCCCATGGTTATATCCAATTCAATTATTTAGATGGCCCCATTAGAGATATGTGTACACAAAGCATAGAATCATTCCACAATGCTTGGGTCAAAAAGTTGCATTTTTCTTTCTTAAGTTTTGGAAAATAGTCAACCTAAAGGGCCATTTGGATGCTTGTAAGTTGTGAAAATTGTAAGAAAGCTACAGGTAACTTTGTTAAAGGTGGTGTTTGGGGGAGGAAATCTCACGGGGAATGAGGCTATGTTTGAACTTTTATGGCAACTTTCTTATAGCCAACGGATCCTTTTTCTTAATCGGTCAACATCTCTCTCTCTCTCTCTCTCTCTCTCTCTCTCTCTCTCTCTCTCTCTCTCTCTCTCTCTCTCTCTCTCTCTCTCTCTCTCTCTCTCTCTCTCTCTCTCTCTCGCTTTCGCATGTACCATCTTTTTTCCACTATTTTAGTTTTTTTTTTCATTCTGCATCAAGTCCATCCGATGAATATGGGAGAAGTAGTACAGATGTCGCTCAATGGTGCTATATCACCATGATGTATTTGTTTTATCCATGCCGTCCATCCACTTTTGATCATCATTTTAGGGCATGAGCCCAAAAATGAGGAAGATCCAAATCTCAAGTGGACCACACCACAGGAAACACTGGAGATTTAATGCTTACCATTAAAAACTTCCTAGGGCCGACTGCAATGTTTATTTGTCATCCAACCTGTTCATAAGTTCACACAGACCTGGATGAAGGGAAAACACAATTATCAGCTTCATCCAAATCCGAAGGGCCAAAATATGAAGCAGATCCAAATCTCAAGTGGACCACACCACAAGAAACATCTTCGACTGAATGTCGACCATTAAAAAATTCTTGTGGGCCACAGAAAATATGGATCAGGCTGATATTTTGTGTTTTCCCTTCCTCCTTATCCTACTACACAAAAATTAAAGTGGGCCCATGGTTTTGTGACTGGGACTGTATATTCATATGCTTTTTGCTTGTTATATGATTTTAGCTATTGATCTGAGGACTTTTTTCCATTTTATTTATGTTCATGCATGTGATATGATCCTAGCTAATGTTGGTCAATTTTGAACTATAATTTCTTTTCCAAATTTTATTTATGTCCATTAAATTTCTCTTCAAACAGAATTTTTGTCGTCCATTACTTCAGAAAAATTGGGCTTAGAAGAGCTAAAATCGAGAAGTTTTTTTCCCTCCAAAATAGGCCATATGCTCAATAATTCCCAACAACAAATCGTATTCTTTTTTCTTTTTTCTGTATAAATGTTGATTTCGATTAATGAATTCCAGTAATTTATTTGTTGATGCTGAATTTGGAGGTTGGAATCATCTCATATTCTTTAATCATTGAACTTGAAGGAAATCATATATTTAAGAATTTCAAGATTTGTGGCAAAAGTTTTATTACAATTCAAGTCAATAAACATTTTGTTGTGGGCTGAATTCAGGTGCACTAACGGATTGAATTGCTATTATTGGACCAGATTTCTATTATTACAATTACATTACTTTTAGAGTTGGAGTTGAAATGAAAGCAGTGGAAGCTTCTGTACTCATTAGGAATGGTACAAAACATCACTACTGATCAGTTATATCTGCTTTATTGAACTGATTTTTTGCAGTTCATTCAGTTGTACATCCAAACACACACTGAACCAATCAAATGTAGATGGTGTTTGCTATAGCATTTGAAGGATGGGCACTAATGGCCTAGTCCTTTTCTTGACTATTTTCACACCTTCGTTTTCACATTACGGATATTTTGAATAGATGGGCCCACTATTATGGCCCACCTAATGATTAATTAAGCCTAAGAATCGACTCAACTATTCATGTGAATCAACTCAACAAAATGGCATACTTTTTTCCAAGCATTCTTATGTGTCAATTTGATTTTTGAACAATTCCCTACTCCCAAGCTCTGGCTGGTGTGAACATGTAGCTTCTTACCGTAACTAACTTACAGGTTACCCAAACACAGAAACCAACTTGCCTACAAGTAAACTTACAGCTTACATCCAAATAGGATTACCCGTAGGTTGTAACTTATAACTTAAAAAACTTGTAGGCATCCAAACGCGCCCTAAAGGTTGTGAAGTGCTATTTGGTTTTTCAGTTTTCACAAGGGGAAAGAGGATTCCACATTATCATGTAAGTGGAGCCCACATTATCATGATTCAAACAGTTTACAATACTGGCCCCACTGTGGATGACCCATGAACCAAAAATATCCCAATGTCGGAAGAATCGTAACCCTTCAAAAGGTGGTGAACAAATAGATGCTTAAAAAACACAGAAACGGCGCACATTTATTCAAGAAAAAGGCCAAATCTATATAGCTAGGAAATTCTAAACTAGGAGATTTTTTGTGCATAGGATATCATAGTGAGGTCCGTCGTATCAACCGTTAGGATCATCAAGCCATGGGCCCCACTGTGCAAATTAAAAATCCCAAAGGTGTCGTGAAAGGCATTTCAACCCGGGTATAGTAAAATACTTATAAATCCTAAATCTCAAACATTTTTAACAATAACAATCCGACCTAATGAAAGCCCTAGACAAGCATCCATCACAACATCAACGGCAGTGATTCATCCGGCAAAACAAAAATACCCATCAACGGCTCAGATCAAGATCAAAAGAAAGAAAGAAAGAAAGAAAGAAAGAAGGAAAGAAATGAGGAGTACCAGAAGATTGCTGATCGCGGAGGTGATCGGAAGATGTAGGGATGAGGAGGGAATCGTCCTCGAAAGAGAAATCGATGAGGGAGAGACTGCCGCAAATGTCCAGATTCTTCTTAGGTTCTTCTTCCATTGCCAGTAGAAATTTGGGGGATTTCAGTCAAAAAGAGGGGTGTGGATTTTAGATTTCAACGGGAAGGAAGAAAGGGGATGAAATGGGAGGAAATTGCTTTCAGAGCCTCTTTAAAATCGAGATTTCAGAGCGTATTTGAAATGAACAAAAACTGGCCGTAGATTTGAAATCAAAGGCGCGGATTAGAAAGCGGTTTTTTAAATCACTTTTGGAGGGGAGGAAAACTTTTGGGGGAGTTATTTGATACTCCGGCTGGGTGTGATGCTTGATATGCAGGCACTCGGAAATTATACACGTGGCATGCATTAACTCAAAGGAAAGTAACTAAATTGTAGAACCCACTGTCTCTAATTCCTGGTCCCAAAATCAGATTGATTGAACAATCCGAATCTCTGATTCCTCGGAACTTGCTTCTTGAAATAGGACCGTTGATTTTTTTTTTCATTTTTAACCGTCCAATAAATTACCACTAATCCGATATTCAGGTAATCAAATCAACTTACACTCTTTTTTATTTTTCATGAAACATCTAAACTGGGACCCCATTATTTGGACAGTTTAATATACAAGCATGCAATTTCTGAGTAAGTGCCTGCATATCATGTAGCACACTCTTCCAGAGTATTAAAGTATTGGATTAAATTGATCTTTATTTTTTCCCTTCATCTGGGTCTTTATGACCTAATCAACAGATTGAATGTCAAATAAACAGTACAATGGCCTTTGGGAGGACTTAAATGATGGATATCCAATCACTATTGTTTTCCTGTGGTGTGGTCCACCTGAGATTTATATCCCCCTCATTTTTGGGATAAAAACCTAAAATAACATTTAAAAATGGATGAACGGAATGGATGAAATACATACATCATGGTGGGGCCATAGAGCACCGACCACCAGCTCCGGGGCGGGGACGCGGATTGCGTCCTACCCCCGCCCGGACGGTAATCCGTCCGGGCAGGGCTCTGTGGGCCCACCGTTATGTAAGTATTTTATCCACGCCGTTGAACAGTTTTTTCAGATAAATTTAGTATGTCAACCGAAAAATGAGGCAAGTCTAAGGCTTAAGTGGGCCACAACAAAGAAACCTGCACTGATATGACACCCACCGTTGAAACCTTTCTAAGGACCCACGTGATGTTTTTTGTTTACCATAAAACCTATTCATAAGGTCATTTAGACGTGGATGAAGTGAAAACACAAATATCAGCTTGATCCGAAACTTCTCTGGCTACCAAGAAGCTTTTAATGGTGGACGTTCAATCCCCACTTTGTGGTCCACTTAAGACTTGGACTTGCCTCATTTTTTGGTTGGCATCCTAAATTTATCTGAAACAATCGTTCAACGGCGTGGATAAAACACTTACATAACGGTGGCCCCACAGAGGTAGGACGCAATCCACGTCCCCGGGGCGGGGCTGGTGTCATGGGGAGTAGCCAATCCGTTTCCGATAGTTTATACTCAAGCACTTGTAAATTATACACGTTGCATATACTGAATCATCCAAATAAGATGTAGCACTGAAATGATGTATGGAATTAGTCATATTTGCAATAGGATATGTGTCAAATAATCTGTACTTCAGATCATTTAATTAATCTACGTCTAAGGTTATAGCCTACGGAGAGTTAGTTCCACGATTCGAACGGTTAGATTCGAGTTACACGTACGAATATGAAGGATTCTAGGTGCATGTGTTTGAAAAACTCATCAAATACCTTTGCTGTGCAGCGTAATTGCGCGAGGAAAGAGTTAAAACAAAGGATTTTGCGTCGTATAGACCCAACGTGCTAGCAACCTTTTTCATTGTACCCGGTAAAAACCTTTAAGCACTAGAGTAGACCTCTATTTGTAAGGATGCATCCAAATAGATGAAACCCTTTTTCATTGGACCCGGCAAAAAAAACCTTTAAGCACTAGAGTAGACCTCTATTTACACAACATGCACTAATATTTTTGTAAAAAAACTAACATCCGCACCTATAAATAACCAACGTCTATACATAACAGTGTACGGACTCATCTACTGTGCTAATTTTTTCTTAAAAAAACTAGACTCGGATTGTACCTCGGAACTGTGGTGCCGGAAAAGCTAGTGGCCCCAATAAGATGTACGTATTTTATCCACGCCATCCATCCATTTTTCCAGCTTATTATATCTTATTATAAGGACATGACACAAAAAATGAGGCAGATCCAAATCTCAGGTAAACCACACCAAATAAACTGTGGTGATGAGCGCCACTATTAAAAACATCCTTCCTACTTCCTAGGGCCCACTGTGATGTTTATTTGCCGAGGTGCTACGTGCGCTCACCATAACGTACTTCTGTCCATGCCGTCCGTCCATTTTACAGATTATTTAATGGCATGAGCCCAAAAATGAGGTAGATATAAATCTCTAAGCTCACCGGGTCACATGAAGCAGTGTTGATTAAACGCCAACCATTAAAGAAGTCGGAGCTAAGAGCTCAGATCGGAGCTCTGATCATATCATATCCGATGTAAGACAGGAGCTCAGATCCGATAAAGGAGCTTAAACTCATATTTGAGTTAGGAAAGGGAAGGCCTGAAAGGCCTAGGGTGGGAATGCTCGCTAGGGAATAGAATCATTTTTTCAGGCAGGTAGGTCGACGTTTCCCTGCTCCTTCATCATCGGCTTTAAGGGGTGGTCCGGATTTCCTGCGGGAATGATTTGGAAGATCCAAAACCAAAAATAGTGGTATTTGCTAGCAACAACATAATGGAGGCGGTCAATCAATATAGATTGATCCGAAATCTGATTCAAATCCAATATAGCACCTATGGGTACATAAGAAATGCTCAGAGGGTAGCTCGTCGGCATTTCTCTCCCCGACCAGCTAGACTAGCTACTGCTATGGATATTGATTCGAGAGAAAGGCATCCGGATAGGAAGGCTTGGAAGGGCCACAAAAATTTTGGATCAAGATGATATTGATTTGTTCCCTTCATCCAGATCCACCAGATCTGTGTGACCTAATCAACCGGTTGGATGTCAAATCAACATTATCAGTGGCCCTATGAGGTTTTTAATGGCAGACATTCAATCACTACTGTTTTCCTGTAGTGTGGTCCACCTGAGATTTAGATCTGCCTAATTTTTTAGATCAAGCCCTGAAATAATCTAGAAAAATGGATGGGCGGTGTGGATAAAACACATACTTCGTGGCGGGACCCAAAGATCATAGTAGCCAGGTGGCAGCGTCACTAGCCTAACCGCGTCATTATTTGCCGTCGAACCCACTTTTAGACAAGATGAAGGGAAAACACAAATATCAGATTTAGTTTCGTAGCCCCAAGAAGTTTTCAACGGTGGACGTTCAACAACTACTATTTTTTTACGGTGTGGTCCACCTGAGATTTGGATCTGCCTCATTTTTCATCGCATGCCCTAAAATGATCTATTAAAATGGATAGACGGCAGGGATAAAACACATACATCATGGTAGGGCCCATAGAGCTTTTCTTGCACCACCCAGTACCACGGGTCTCTAATGAGATGAATCATAATTCATAAAAACGTTCTTTATATTCATCCTTCTAACGGTTTCGTTTCGATTGCTCAAACCTAATCCCTAATGCGGCATGCTACGGCCTGGATTTAGCACATTACAATACGCATTGGGACGTAATAAATCTAACCTTGTTTTCTCCCCTCCCTGAGTTTTGGAATGGCCTATCTTTGCGTTATTCACTATCTAGGTGGGCCACACATGATGAACGGTTGGATGGCATACAAATCATAATTTCTGATCAGCTTGATTTTAGGCTTTAGGAGAATAAATGGGATGACTTACCCAGTAATCGTAGCAGATGTCACACGTGCATCATGGTGGGCCCCACAATCGATTGCATGTGATCATCACTACTATTAAAAACTTCGTGGAGCCACGAAACTTTCAGATGAGGCTAATATTTGTATCCATAGTTCATCCCAATGAGAATAATCTCATGAACGGTTTGGATGACATAAACATCATGATGGAGCTCTGGAAAGGTTCCAATAGTGAGCGTTTCCATTTTCATTGTTTCTGATTTTTTTAGCTCCTACTCTATTGTCAGCTTACAAAACTGATGAACTGAATGGATTGCTCATGAACTTTTGGGTGAGCCCCACCATAGCTTCTGCCTCCATGAACTTCCTATTCGGAAGAGCATGAACTCGGCATCCATTCTAACAATAACTACCTAAACAGTACTACATTTGCAAATATCTATGTAAAGGATAACGTTCTCCATTTTCTGTTAGCTTTTCTTTAATGGCCTGTTTGTTTCCCCTCTTACACTGGTGATGGATTGCAATTGCACAATGGTTACCTTTTACAATCCTCAACAAGAGGTAATTACTCTATGCTTTCATGTTTGACTGAGGATGTGTTTGGTTTAATGTGATAAAGCTTTACAAAGTGGGAGCAATAACAAACTTGAGGGAGCACACAGACGATAGAAGTACTTTGTCCTTCGCTTGGAGAGGACACGAACCCAAACAATATGCCTTAGAGAAGATGGTTCTCATTCTTCCCTTATGAGAGATGACATATTTATAGCTTGAGGAGGTAAATCTTGTCATCATCCAAAGGTTTGGGCAGTTGTCGACAAAACAGAGTCCATGCAAGTGTAAAATGTAGTGCAGACAACATCCATTTCACAGTAGTCACATTACAAGATATTTGAACGTATAAGAGATGGGTTTGGGCAGTTGTCGACGAAACAGAGTCCATGCAAGTGTAAAGTGTAGCGCAGACAACATCCATTTCACAGTAGTCACATTACAAAGATATTTGAACATATAAGAGATGGAATGCCTTGCCTTACAATGACAATCCATATTTAGAAATGGCAATCACAAGCGAAGGGGTTTTGCAAGGATTAGATCCACAGTCGGAGACAATTACGAATTTCTACATGGAAAAGGTGAATCGTTTTGAGGAGATAACTGATTTTCTCTATGCAAGTTATAATCGCCAGACCAAGGATATTGTAGCTTTGCAGGATGAGAAGAAAAAAGAGTGCTAAAACCTTGCTGGATGAGAAGAAAAAAGAGTGTGAGACCTCACAGTTTATATGCTTTCCCGGACTATCTCGAGCTGGCAGAAGGAAATCCGATGGGATTTCCACAAATGGCTATGACATCAGTGTCACTTACTGTCGTAATTTCAAAAGCGGATTTATTGCTTGAAGCAAATAAAAAACAGGAAAACAGACCCACAAAATTATAAGTAATTACAGGAGTAAAGGGGGAAACAAACAGGCCTCAAGGGTTGACTTTTTTAGCCAAAAATAATGAACCCACCCCTATCCGAGAACCTGTCTCCTACAACAAGAAGAAACCCCAATTGTTTTTATGATATATTCCACATGGAGGAACATCAAAGGATTTCTATTCAATGGAGGAGAATTTTGTGACATGTTTTGTCTAAGGCATTTTTCTCATTCTCTAACAATTGCTAACAGAAGTTATAAAAAATAATGGAATATGATTACTTCCAGAAACAACGAATTAACTATATGGTTATTTGCAACCATTTGTTTTTATATAGGTATCTGCCAATACTCTATTATTAACGTGGGAATCTTGGGTCCCTACTCATGCCTCAGTGGTAGACAAAATGTGTTTCAACGGTGTGTGTGGGTATGAGAGTGCGTGTAGAACCAAAAAAAAAAAAAAAAAAGAAGTGGGAATCTGCAAAATCTTTAAATGAAAAAATTCAGTGGTCCTATTTCATCAAACAAGTGTTCATGAATAGTAAGAGTGGATTTCACAATTTACTGGGTTTAATTTGAGTTGATGAATGCCACATATACAATTTCCAAGTGTCTGCATATCAAACGTCTTAATTGGCCATAGTACTCGCAAACAAGAAACATGCATCCATGTGTGCATTAAAAATAGGGAAAAGGTACCGACCTCATGGGACTTCCCATAAGGTATGGGGCCCACAGTGATGTGTGTCAGACATCTGAAGTGGGTGCCCTCCAAGTTATGGGATGTCCTAAAAATCAGCCGTATCCAAAGCTTGGGTGGGCCACACATTGGAGCCATGTGAAATCATGCCTAAAATATATCAAAACCTGAGTTTTGAAATGGCCTGAAATTTGGCATGACTCATCCAAGTGGGATGCACATAGTGGCAGGCCAGATGACTGAACCACATCTCAGTGGGCCCCCCCAAAAATAATCAGGATGGTTTTAATGGGTGGGCATGCACTCTCAGCTATTCGCTGTGGTGTGGCCCACCTAAGCCATGGCCCTCTTTTTTGGCCCATGGCCCTGATGCATGGTTCAGATGTCCCACACCAGTCTTTGTAGGGCCCAACGGAGCTCAACCTCATAGTACCTTTTCTTTCCAAATAATAATAATAACAACAGCAGCAGCAGCAACCATGACTATCTCTGCATTAGGTAAATCAATGAAATCACAGTAAAGGTTTGTCGATGCAATCAGCATACTCATTGCACAGAACTACAGAGCAATTCCCTAACAAGCAAAATCTTATTAACACAACAGGCTGAGAATGAAATTAACAGAAGATCTCAATCGACAAACATACGGTCAACATCTATAATACAATGCATTAACGCAGGATTTTGAACACTTTGGGGGGTCGCTTGGAACTTTCAGTGAAAGCATTCTGCAATGTAAAAGACCCGCTGGCAATGGCCATCACCACAGCCGCATCCTCTCAACAGGTCATCCAAACACAGAGAAAATGTCGCTTAGCTATGACATGGCGGTAATCAGCACGGACATCAGCAGGTGTGTTGTATCACAGTATAGTTTCCCTGAAAGTTCCGAACGGACACATGTTAACGGCAAGCAACATACCTGATTGAATGGGCTTAAATCCCAGATCACAATTCCACCTTACTGTTGAACTCCTACCCAATTGCTTGTGCAAAACCATTATCGACAATTGGCCTTCGGGAAAACAAGAAGGGTTTACTCATGGGTTATGTATAACCAACAATCCAACAGAACAAAAAATCCAGCAAAGATTGGTGGAACTAAACGTCTGCTATTGCTCCAAGATCTGCCTATTTCTACTCCTCAACACAGAAGTATCGGTGAAACAAACAGATGTTTCTTGTTCTCGATACAGGCTATAAATATCATCGGCCAAGTTACGCCATGTCCCTGCATGACAAAACTTGCATTCATCAGTCTGTAAGTCTCAGTTCATTCTGTTTTCAGCTTCAATAGACTACATTGACAAAATGCAGAGCTTTTACACCACTTGGAAAGGAAACAAGAACCTAGCACTGCCAGGAAGTGCTGCAACTTGAGTTCGGGTTAGCCCGACTGACCCAACCAAGTTCAGGTCGGGTGGGTCAGGTTGTCAGGGTCAGGGTTAGGGTTGGAAAACTCCAACCCGATTTGAAATTGGGTTGGGTTTGGGTTGAGCAAATTCAGGTCAAGTTAGGTCAGGTGAACTTGGAAATGATCGCATATTTGAGTCAGGTCAGGCTGGGTCAGTTTAGGGTTGAGTATGGAGGCATTCAGTTTGGGTTCGGGTTGGAATTCAGGTCAGGCCAGGTTGCAGGTTGAGTCCTCTTGAGGTCAGGTCAGGTCAGGCTCAGGTTGAGCCCCAACCAAACCCAACCTGCCCAAAATACACCCCTACTGCCAGGATAACAGATTCATGCAACTATTTTAGGGGAAGTAGTTTGGTAACAAAATCCAAGATGGCCAAACTCATTCTCCCAGAAAATTAGGGTGGTGTTGGAAGATGGAGCACAAAGAGGAATGGAAGCCACCAACTCAAGATGGAGCAAAAAAATCTAGAAGAGGCAGGTATCCGAAAGTTCAAAAATATCAGCTTATCCTTCTTTTTGGCAGGAAAATGTTTGACGTTCCAGCAACTTGACACTTTCGGGCTGTGTTTGGATGCACAAGTGAATTGAATTGTGAAAATTAAGTTTAATTAAGATTAAACAACAAACATTAATGATTTTTTATATTTATCATTTTTTGGTGGATCAAGAGAAGGGAAACAAATCTCTGCCTCATGGCTAGTACCGCAAGGTAGCAGCAGCAAAAGATACTCTTCAAGGCAATGGAATATAAGACCTGCCCAACAATGGAGGAGCTCCAAATAGGACCAACAATGTCTAAGAGCTTTTCATGTCACATTTACAAATGAATATAAAAACATGGAAGGTTTTCTCCAATAGTAAAGGTGGTTTTTTACCCAGAAAAACGTCCTGCATCACAAAGTTTATGATGTTTCCACATTGATAATGAGGAAGAATCCCTCAAGATGCAGTTACATTCTTTCAAATATAAATTGAAGGAGAAATAACAATTTTGGATATTCGCACTATATTAGACTTGCAATTGCATTTCAAATTGCTGTTGCATCCAAATGCAACATTGATTAATCTTGAAGGATGCATGATACTTATTTAAAAAGAAGGTTGGGACTTGGGAAGCTCCATGAAACTGTGAGTAGGCATTCAATGATCAATTGAAAATTTCTTTTCTTTTTCCTTCTCGGAATGGTAAAATGATTGCTTGAAGTTATAGGAAACAGTGTTCTTAATATCATATCTACAAAAGTGCAAGAACCAGGAGGGTATTAATATATTGGCAGAAACCGCAATAGTTTCACTACCAACAGTGTCGACATCTATAAAATAAAATTTAAAAAATAATAATAATTAAATTACAAAAAAAAAATTAAATCAATTGCTTCCTAATCTTTTTTGGGACTCGGGAATTTCCTTACCTCGATGAAGAGAATCAGCTGCTAAGGAACTGGAGAAGAACTGAAATTACTCTCTGAGATATTCTCCTTTGGTTCATTCAAGCTCTTGGCACTGAGATTCGCCTCCACAAGTTCAACTGCAGGATCTAAATGGGCAACTGGCAAAGGTGCCTGAATGCCTTTCTCTAGAAAAGGAAACATTGACGTCTTATCAACATCCTTTTTCGCAGCTAACTCCATGTTCAATTCAACCAATACACTCCTATTGCCAAAAGAACTAGGCTCTGACAAACCTTGTTTGAAATCCACCTTCTTGTCTTGAACATGTTCCCCAGAATTGTAAATTAACTTGGAATCATCCACATTCTTTACATCAAATTCATGATTTGCTTCAACATAACAGCAATGTTCATTTTCCTTCGTAGAAATTATTTCAATCTCTCTCAAATGGACCTGCCTTTCACTCTCTGTGGCCTCATACATCTTGATAGCATTTTGATCATCATGTTCTCCCGTATTCAGATCTGAAGTCTGAGCATACTTTTCTTTATCAGCCACTTCTGCTCGTAACTCCGAAGTGTTATGGTTGCTCCCTCCACTAGTTCTAAGAGATGAGCCCTGAACTGCTACAACTATTCTGGGATGGTTTTTGGTTCTTGGAGTGCTAAATGGTACCCGAGATGGATTGGGTAGTTGTTGAGGCTGTTGAGTGGAGGCTGGTTTCATGCCAGAAACAGAAGCCTGATGTGATGGACCAATGAGTTGAGAATTGAATTTCATGGATCCATTCTGGGTTAGAGGTCTTGCATATTGAAGCTTAGGTCTTTGCTTGATAGCCCCATCAAGGTTACCGATTCCAGAAGCATTCTTAAGCAGACCACTTCTAAGTCCTGAATTAAATTGCGGACCAGTGTTCGAAGTGCGCACAGCAGTTTTCTCCTGAAAATCAGAAGATTTTTTCTTAGTGACAGTTACAAGCTAAAAAATAAGAAAAATATAATTCCCACTGGATATGACCAAGTAACTACTAACCGCATCAAAGAAACCAATCTTTGGAGATGGCATTCGTAGACCTGATGGTCTGAAGTTTTGCACACTTCTAGGAGCATTTGAAGCTGCTGGATGAGAAAGAACACCAGTTCCCAAAGAAGCTTTCTCAACACATTTACTTGGAAATCCTGCTATGGAATTTTCACGTCCAATAAAGGGCTGAGCAGGTCGCTCAGTGGCATCCCGCACTAAAAAATCCCCTCCACAAGAGGAGGAAGTGGAGCTGATGTCAAGGCTTGCTTTCGAACTGTTCGACATTTGGCTGGCCGTACATGTTGAGGAAGATGACACAGAAGATGAGCCATCGATGGACGTAGCAGGTGATATGCTTGGCGAGAACTTGGAAATACACAGTAAATATGCCGACAAATTAGAATTTCTGGACTCGGTTTTATTTCTGGAGATCCGAAGAGGGGTTTTCACAATCGAATCAGTGGAAGATGGATTGGCATTTCTAGAATCAGCTCTATTTCTCAAGGTCTTGGTGCTGCCTGATCTGTTTTGCGAGGAGGGAGTTGATGGGAGTGTTTTGGCAGAAGAGGACAAACCTGAAGAAGAAGATTTTGGTGAAGGTATAGAACTGGGAGTCACAGTGGGTGTAGCACCAGAAACAGGTTTCTTGGAAAGTGCAACACACTTCTGGTTGCTTCCACTTCCTGCAACAGTCACATTTAATCAAAAGTTACACAAGAACTAGAATAAATAACCAAGCATCCACATTCAACGTATGGGTAGGTCCCTAATGATGAATAAACTAGTCTGATTTTTTAAAAAAATCAACCCAGCAAGCGACTCAGTTCAAGTCATGCTGAGTCATATCGACTCGACCGAGTGGGCGAGCCGACTCGACAAGTCATCCTGAGTCTAAACTGAATCAAGCTAGCTAGCGAGTTTTATGGTGACTCAGGTTGATTTTTGGCGAAGTAAAGATGACTCGGCCGAGTTTTAAGTCAAGTCACCGAGTTTAGAACTATCATCCAGTCTAGATGAACAGGTGACCCAGCCCATTTCTCCAAAAAAAATATTTTACAGAAGTGTCTTAATATGGATTCAAGAGAACATTTACTAAAACATCAAGCAGATGGCAAACATCAGTCTTCATTCTTAGTTCTTTCTAGACAAAATGCAAAAGCTCTTACCTGAAGCCTTCGCAGTATTATTTTTTATTTTGATACACTCAGAAGAAGCCAAAGTTTTCTTGGTTGGTGTTGCTGTTGAGGGAGGGTTCACCCTTGGTAAAATCTTTGGTGGCTTTAAAGAAGAGTTCCAGTCTCCGCTTCTAGCGACACCCTTCACTCAATCAATAAATCAACTAGTTTCAGTTTAACCAAATGCCAAAACTTAGAGAGAAACTTGTACTTGGATAAAAATTCTTACTGCTCGTGGACGAACAAGAACCTCCTTTGAGTTTTTCTCTAGCACTTGCTTACTAAGACCATGACTCTTGGAAGAGCTCAAAGGCTTGCTGACAGGCTTCATCTGAAATTTCAGAATGTACTGATTTACAACATGCTCTAAGATGAAACATACAGCAGGGAGTCAGGGACAGACTGCAGCCATGAAATAACTTACCCTATTTCGAGAAGAATGCTCCACCTGAGACCCTGTAAAATGGTAACCATCATAAGATTGAGAATACTTTCCAATATATACCAATACTTACGACTAAAATGAAGGAAGAATGATGCCTATGGCAAGTAGTTCCCACTACATAAAATTTAGCAGTCTGAAAACATGATTTTAAATAACAGTGATATTTGTATATAGTAAAAACTAAAATAAAAATGAAACCATGACACTTGGATCCTTCAAAAAAGTTGAGTACCTGAGTCACATATGAGGTTGAATTTTGATCAGACTTCCTTGGGGAGCCCAGGTCTTTTGGCTAAAGGTAGGCTGGTTCGTGATAGTTGGGGAATGTTTCTAGCTAGATTCTCTGGCCCTTTGGGGTTGGCTGACTCTACAAAAGCTGAGGCTGAGGCATTACTCGAAAAGGTTGAGATTGTGGTGGCTAACAACTTCCTGATACTGTTGAAGGGGACTCCAAAAACACAATGTCTGAGCAAGAGTCATATACCCAAGGAGGATTGTTGGAATGATAGAAGAGATTAGAGATAGTTGTAGGGGTTGTTTAATCTTTTCTATGCATGTCCTGAGAGAAGCCAACGAAGAGGCTGACTTGCTTGCTAAATTGGAAGTGTACAAGACAGAACTCCTTACTGAGTTTATAAGGGAAAATTAGCCCTGCTTTCTGGTGGGATGTGAACAAGGTATTCATTAATGGTAACTTCACACGATACAGGCCATTACGGCTGATTTGAAATAAACAAATTGTATTGAACCCATAACGCCCGTTATAGAGCTGTTCCAGTCGTGAAGTGCCATTGTGCTTTATTTCGTCCAGTGTTTCGGTCGGGATTTTCCCGTTGTGTTCTAATATATTTCCTTTTTCTTTTTGAACAAAATGGTTATCCTAATCTTTTAAGAAAGGGATAAAGGATCTCCCTCCACAAGACACGAAGTTCATATCTACCAGGGTTTTCGAACTCCAGATCCATAAGCTATTTGAGCATAGGGAGTTATTTGATACTCCAGCTGCATATGACGCTTGATATGTGGGCACATAGAAAGGGTACATGTGGAGTACATTAATCCAAACTAAACCAGCTAAATTGTGGAACCTATTGTCAATTTGTCATTAAGTTTCGGTAGAAAAATCAGGTTCGTTGAACAGTCCTAACCTCTAATTCATAGACATTGTCTATTTGTCTTTTGAAATAAGATCATCGGACGGTTTTCATTTCTAATTGCCCAATAAATGTCCAACAATCTAAATATCTAATATTTCAATAACCAAATAAGAGTGATTTTTTGTTCTTGACACAGCCAAACTTTCTCCCATAATTTGGATGGTTTATTTTGAATTATTTGTATGCCATGTGAGTAATTTCTGAGTAATTTCAGATACCAACATATCATCCATCACACTACAAGAGAATCAAAGTATTTCTCTTTAGGAAATATAGCAAACTGTAACACCTGGACTTAAAACCCAACTTGTGAAACTGTTAAGGAAACATTTTTTAGATGATTATGCTCAGTGGTTGTAGCCAGTTCTTGCACAACCATATCCTGAGAATTTGGATTCAAAGGATCCGCAATACCCAATCCCATGCTTTGTCGACACCCACATGGAGATCAAGTAACATAGACCAACATTAACATAAGCTCACATTTCAGTTACACAATACTGAATAAAGACACTCACCACCAAAATAGGAGGAGCAGAAAAGAAGAAGAAGAAGAAAGAGACTCACAACCAGTACATGGTATATCCACTTCCCCTTGTCGAGCATTGCTGCTAGATGATGCCACATTGGAAGCATTGCCACACTCAGAAGCTGACTTTTGAATGGAGGCTCGTATATCCTCAAACAATTCAATTTCAAGGCTTTCAAGTGCTGAAGCATCGCTGCATAATGTAGAGGTTGACTCAGCTGATTTCCTAAGATCTTCTTGAATTCCAGGTAATGCATGTGCGAAGGACTTCTTGAATGTTTTACTTACAACTTCTAATTCATCAGGATCAAGAATACCTGATAACATGAAAGACATTAAAAATGACTGTGATGTGAAATTTGTAAGGAATGTCGAAATGGGAAAGTCAACTTTTTTTTTTAATGGGGAAGTTAACTTGTTAAAGTAAAAAATGTAGATTTCTCTTATGCACATGTATTCATAGAAGCATACCTTCACTTGTGAAGAAGGCACTATCCCAAGCTAAACTTTTGCGCAAATTACACTTGCCAGCTCTTCTTATTCTGCTTGGTTCTGATGGCGCCAACGCAGAAGCCTCTTCCATTTCCTTGCTCGAGTTTGGTATGTCATCCCTTTCCAGAGCATTTTCAACCTCAAAACCTCCAATGCGACCATGACTATTACAATTTTCTGAAAGCCCTGTCAATTTAGTTCCAAGTGGGAAATTGCTTTAGTTAATTCTAGAAAGTAGCAAGAACCATGCCAAAGAAAGGTCAAAAGATTTGCTATAATAGTAATAATAACATAAGAAGGTTCCTTTATATATAACCAATGGTTGTGGCAATAAAAAATTGTAGAGAGAGAGAGAGATCGGCAAGCATGTATGTCAATTCAAAGCTTTAGACTATCCAAATCATGAGGCCCAC
This sequence comes from Magnolia changhungtana, assembly GCA_030180095.1. Taxonomy (NCBI): domain Eukaryota; kingdom Viridiplantae; phylum Streptophyta; class Magnoliopsida; order Magnoliales; family Magnoliaceae; genus Magnolia; species Magnolia changhungtana. The sequence goes on along the minus strand of JASAUF010000224.1, from coordinate 426,448 downwards.
CAGCAAGGGACATCTCATGGATAAACAATACACACCCTACTAATGAATGGTGATGTGGTGTAATGGGAGAACAGGATTCGTGTTGCCGAACCCAATTAGTTGCGATAGGTCTTTGATAATGATACTGATGATGGTTGGGATCGCCCACAATTTTAAGATTATACACTTGGTAAACATGTATGTCAATCAAATCGTGGGGCAAATATGGAAGGGCATGGTCCAATATCAGACTACCTCTTATTCCAAAAATTCAATCATTGCAATGATGCTAACCATCCAACCAATGGATGATTAGGTTCACCCAATTAGTGCAATTTTAAGAAAAGCATCTATTGCACCCAGCCAAACAAATAGTCAATCCACATGACCCATATCATGGGAGCATTGTGGAGGGCCAAAATCACACTGCTTCTTGAATTCAATCACTGCAAATTATCCAAGGGTTTAGATAATCCAATTGAGAGCTTTCATTTGTTGACTTTCCACTGTACAAAGTGACATTTGTCATATAAGCAGTTTGGATCATTGGGTGATGACCCAGATTAAAAGACTAAGGGGTCATTTGGATATCTGTAACTTCTGTAAAATGTAGGAAAGTTGCAGGTAACTTTCTTACAGTTGGTGTTTAGGGGAGAAATCTTACAGGTGACAAAGTTTCAACCTGTAATTTTGTATCAGGTAAGGAAGCAAGAAATGTTACAAAGGAATATGGTATTTTTTCCACTCACAGGTGATGAGGACATCTAACCATTTAGAGTATACAAGAGGAGGAGGAGATTGGCCCAGCCTTCACTTTGGCTTGATGACTTGTACATGGGCCCGGGTGGGCTGCATTGACTTGAAAACCCTACATGCATGATCGTGCGTCTTCCGTTAAGAAGATGCATTTGGGTTGCTTCTTTGAGTAGTTTTGGCTGTTGGATCGCGAGGACACGGCGATCGGACCGTTGGATCATGTGTGGCTCCTTCGATCGGACAGTTGAATCATTTTGATCCTTGATCACTTTGGTCATTAGTATTAGGATTAGCTGATTTTATGTTTTTATCATTATTTATAGTTTAGGATGAGTTATTTTCAGTTGATTGTATCATGGGACACGTGAGGTATGTTTTTATTAGGTGAGGGTATTTTTGTCAAAACACGGGTTGAGACTATAAATGGGGGGATGTCTAGCCCTAGCCCAATAATGGTGGAATGAAAACAACTATTTTGCTTGGGAAAAAAAATAACGGTGGAATGAAAACAACTCCTTTACTTGAAAAAAAAAAACTCTCTCATATGATTTGAGATTCTCTTGTGCAAAAAGACGATTTGGTGTGAATCCAAAAGTGTGACGCGTAATTATCTTTTTCATCTCTTATCTTATTCTCTTCTAAAATGTATTTTTTTATTCTCATCTCTTCTCAAATCCTTCTTCCCTACCACTTTTTTTCCTACAAACCCAAACTGTGATTTGAGATTCTCTTGTGCAAAAAGACGATTTGGTGTGAATCCAAAAGTGTGAAGCCTAATTATCTTTTTCATCTCTATCTCATTCTCTTCTAAAATGTATTTTTTTATTCTCATCTCTTCTCAAATCCCTCTTCCCTACCACTTTTTTCCTACAAACCCAAACTCCTCCTACCCTTTCCTTCTAAACATAAACTCATTACCTAAATCCATCTTTTTCTAGCCATCACTCCACCAAACCCAACCCGTCACCACCAACCCCACACGTACAGATAGGATCGTAAGACTGTACGATCAACCCATTCCCTCTGTTTTCTTCCATTTCTTCAATCCATCTTCCTATCCTATAAACCCCAGCCTAAAACCCTTATACCCAGATCCCTACAAAACCCTAAATCCTTAATTCCCAAATCCTAAATCTCTCATTTTTCCCAAAATTCCCAAAACCACTTGAAACCCTAACCCTAGAATTGTGCAAATCTGCCCATTCAATTAAAACCATACCTATGCTAACGTGAGAGTCTCATTGGGCTTTAGATTTTCATGCTTATGTGGGATTGTGATTTAATGTAAATCTGAATTTTATTATCTATTTGGTACTCTTTAAATCATGGTAGAATGGCATGTTATTATATGACTTACTTTGATTAATCCGTTAATAATCTCTAGCTTCCAAATGGTTAGATCACATGTCTTCCATCAACAGGTGACTTTCTTAAAGGCAGCAGTTGCCTGTTTTAAATTTGAGAAAGGGAGGAAGAACGCAGCTTGTATTGAAGGACCACCTACCTACTCTCTCTCTCTCTCTCTCTCTCTCTCTCTCTCTCTCTCTCTCTCTCTCTCTCTCTCTCTCTCTCTCTCTCTCTCTCTCTCTCTCTCTCTCTCTCTCTCTCTCTCTCTCTCTCTCTCTCTCTCTCTCTCTCTCTCTCTCTCTCTAGGCCCCACCATGTTGTATGGTGTTTTATCCACGTCATCCATCCATTTTTCCAAATCATTTTAGGGCTTGATCCAAAAAAATGGGGCAGATCTAAATCTCAGGTGGACCACACCACAAAAAAACAGTAGTGATTGGATGTTCACCATTAAAAACCTCCTAGGGCCCACGTAATGTTTATTTGACATCCAACCTGTTGATTCAATCATAAAGGCCTGGATGAAGGGGGAAAGAAACAAATATCGTTTTGATCCAAAACAAATATAGTGGTTTATGCATGCATGTCGGTTCAATGAACCTCATATTTTGGAATTTGGACCTTATGGCCCATCTTAGCATTTCCTTCTGTATTTTCAGCATAATTAAAACAATTAGTCATGCACTCTAATAACTTTCTTCTAGCCCTTCCTTTTACATCTACTATACTCTACTTGGGGGCTTGGTTTGATCGAGAGGAAACATTGTTGATTAAATGCAGAAATGCTAATCCACCTTTTTCATCATGTTCTCCTCCTCATACTCACCATAAAAATGACAAATCGGGCTGATCGAAAGTTTAGGTGGGCCACAACTTAAAGAACACCGCGAAATCATGCCTAAGACCTCGAAGATCACATGGTGTGACCCGCCTGGGTTTGGAATGACCTGATTTTTGTCACTTCATCATATTGAGGCTAGCATGATGAATGGATTAGATGGCGTAAAAACAACATGGTGAGTCATATAAACAATGTGGAAGTAGGTCATTTGGCTTTTACAAGCATTTCGATACGTAGGCCCACTTTTATGGCCCACCTGATGATTAGTTTAGCCTAAGAATCGTCCCAACTATTCATCTAGATGAGCTTAATAAAATGGCATACTTTTATTCAAGCTTTCTTATCTGTCAATCCGATTTTTAAACGATTTCATACTCTAAGCTCTGGTTGGTGTGAATATACAACTTACTAACTTACAAGTTATCCAAACACAGAAACTAAGTTACCTTTAAGTAAGTTACAGCTTACATCCAAATAGGATTACTTGTAAGTTGTAACTTTCTTTCACCTGTAAGTTATTTGTAACTTAAAACTTAAAAAACTTACAGGCAACCAAATGCAGCCTAAAGTCTCTACATATCAAATTGCAATACACCGAGATATCTTCGACTAAACCTCTTGGTGGCTTCCATTTTATTTCTTCATAGAACCCTTTTCCTATTAACAATCTTATGCTATTTTATGTAAAACTCCGCTTCGTAGCAAAGCAACAATCGGTCGCAAGACTGGCTAGATAAGGGAGGGTTGATGTCAAGTGGGCAGCTGGTCATCAAAATTTCACTAAGAAAATCATGAGAATTACTGACTCTATCTTGATCAAGGTAGGTGTTTCTTGGGAGCAATGTGTGACACGTATGTGGGTCTCTCAGAGTTTATGTGATCTGTAATCATATCCATGCATTGCTTGCTCCCCATATTTGTGTATGCATATATGTATATTAGGGCATCATAGGTACACCACTCCCCCTCAAATTGGAAGACAAAAGCCAACCATACCAAGCTTGCATAAAATATCTTGTCCTCAAGCTTCTCCAAGGGTCTTTGCAAACGGAGAGAACTTATTGCAAAACAAATCCACAATAAGTCCTAGCATATGAGCATTTTGGATCACTGCAAGGCAGCTCCACCAGAAAAGATAATCTTGGCCCAAACAAAAGTTGCCACTCACTAGGGCTAAGCATTGTATAATACCTCAAATCCAAAACACAAGTATGTGATTGAAAATCACATCTTCTCAACCAAAACCTTAACATGCAGTAACAGAAATAGCATGTTAAGAAGCATTCCAAACACCCTAAAAGCATTAGAATCCGAAGGGGTCATTTGGATGCCTACAAATGGTTTAAGTGGTAAATGGTTTATGGGTGTAAATCATTTACAGACTGTCCTGTTTGGATGTAAGCTGTAAATGATTTACAGGTAAATGATTGTCAATGTTTGGATAGCCTGTAAATTGTTCAAGTACTGTAAATGGAGAGCCTATAAATGAAATCACACCTTTTTGCCTGTAAATCAAATGGGGCTAAAAGCTGTAAATGATTTACAGCCTGTAAATCATTTACAGGCATTTTTCAGCATCCAAACACAGGCTGTAAATCATTTACAGTTAGCCCCATTTCCAGGCATCCAAATGACCCTTAGGGGCTGTTTGATTTTCTAATTGCAGTGGTAATTCAAGGTAAATGGGTAATAATTATTTACTTTTGAATTTCCGGCTGCATTTTCAAGGTGATATTGACAGCCGCCTTCATTTATAGCACTCTCACGTCACCTGAGGAAAAAACCATTATATTTGTGGGGTCCACCATGATATACGTGTCTTATCCACACCGTTCCTCCCTTTAGCCAGTTCATTTTAGGGCATGAGCCGAAAAATGAGGCAAATCTATAGCTCAAGTGGACCACACCGTAGGAAACAATGGGACTTGAGCTCCTACCATTGAAAACTTTTTGTGAGCCCTAGAAGTTCTGGATCAAGCTGATATTTTTGTTTTCCCTTTATCCATGGCTCAGTGACCTTATGAACAGGTTGGATGACAAATCAACATCAATTTAGCCCTAGGGTGAAAATAGCTTTCAACAGATGACATCTTTACAATCACTGTTTCTTAAGGTGTGGCCTACTCGATCATGGGATTTGCCTCATTTTTGGACTCATGCCCTAGAATGTGCTGTTAAAAAAGTTGGATGGTGTGGATAAGTCACATACATCACAATGGGGCCCACAAGTTTAAATTGATAATAACATGGTTTTTGTGACCGGTTTCCGAAATGTAATTCATAGCAGATTTCAAACAGGTGAAATTAGTCATAATCATTTATTTACACGTATTTACCTTGAATTACCACTGCAATTAGAAAATCAAACAGCCCCTTAAGGGACATAGTATGAAGATGCTCACTTCATAGAAGCTCCATGAAGCATGATCTCCATCTTACAAAAGTGAAAATGTGCATGGCAAGGAGAGACTATTGATTTGGTAGGTGGTCACATGGATAGGCCACAGATCAAAAGTCCCACCAATGGGATGGTTCTATCCCATTCAATCATTTCAAGATGCCCCCATTAGATATGTATGGGTATGCATCATGGAATCATCCTACAAAACCCTACAATTTCCCATAAACCTAGAGCTATATACAATTCTTCGGCCAAAAAGCTGCATTTTTCTTTCTTAATTTTCTGGAAAGCAGTCAACCCTAAAGGTTGTGAAGTGCTATTCGGTTTTTCAGCTTGCACAAGGGGCAAGTGAAGCCCACGTTATCATGGTCCAAACAGTTTACATTACATCATGGCCCATGAACCAAAAATCTCCCATATCAGAAGAATCATAACCCATCAAAGCACTTTAAAAAACACAGTAACAGTTCACATTTCATCAAGAAAAAGGCCAACTCTATATAGTAAGGATATCCTAGACTAGGAGATTTTGTGCATAGCCTATCATGGAGAAATCCGGCGTATCAACAGTTAGGATTATCAAACCATAGATCCCACTGTACAAAGTAAAAATCCCAAAGGCTACAATCTTTCATCCTGAGTATCGGAAAATACCCAAAAACCCTAAATCTCAAACATTTTTAACAATAAGAATCCGATCTAATCATAACCCTAGACAAGCATCCATCGCAACATCAACGGGAGTGATTCATCTGGGAAAAAAAAAAAGTCCCATCAACTGGTCAGATCAAGATCAAAAAAAAAGAAAGAAAGAAAGGCGTACCAGAAGATTGCCGATCCCGGAGACGATCGGAAGACGTAGAGATGAGGAGGGAATCGTCCTCGAAAGAGAAATCGATGAGGGAGAGACTGCCGCAAATGTCCAGATTCTTCTTAGGCTCTTCTTCCATTGCCAGCAGAAAATTAGGTGATTTCAGACAAATAGAGTGGTGTGAATTTCAGATTTCAACGGGAAGGAGGAAAGAGAGGATGAAATGAGAGGGAGCGGATTAGGTGCGGCCCCGGCCGTACTTAACACGGTGCGGCCCTGACTGTAACACCCACCTTGATGTTCGTATTTCACATCCAAGCTGTCCATCCGTTTTTCTAGCTGATTTTAGGAATGATCCAAAAATACAAAGTAGATCCAGATCTTAGGTGGACCACACCATAGGAAAAAATGGTGATTAATAATTAAAAACTTATTGTGAGCAATAAAAGTTATGGATCAAGCTGATATCTGTTTTTTCCCTTTATAAATATTTTTTTGACATTATCAACAGGTTGGATGGAAAAAAACCATTATTTTTGGACCCATAAATTTTTTAATGGTGGGCGTTTGATCACCACGTTTTCATATGGTGTGGTCCATCTGAGATTTGAATCTACTTCATTTTTTTGTTGATAGCGTAAAATGAGGTGATAAAAAGGATTGACTGATTGGATATACAATAAATACATTAAAGTAGTCCCACTATCAGCGCCGTACCTAATCCGTTTGCCTTGAAAGCCTTTTTAAAATTGAGATTTCATAGCGTATTTGAAATGAACAAAAACTGGCCGTAGATTTGAAATGAGGGGCGCGGATTAGAAAACTGTTTTCAAATCACCATTTTGAAGAGAGGGAAACTTTTGAGGAGTTATTTGATACTCCGACTACGTATGACGCTTGATATGCACGCACTTGGAAATTACACACGTGGATGCATTAACTCAGAGGACAGTGACTAAATTGTGGAACCCATGTCTCTAATTCACATTTCCAAAATCATATTGGTTTAATTAACGGAACATCTAATTCGCGGATACACGTTTGTTGAAGTAGGACCGTTGGATTTTTTTTTTCATTTTTATCGGTCTAATAAATTACCATCAATCAGATGGTCAGGTAATTATATGAACTTACTGTTGGGTTAATGGTACATCCAATTTAGGACCCATGATTTGGACGGTTTTATTTGAATTACGTATATCTCGAGCATGCAATTTCGGACGTGGTTTGGCTGTTGACCGATCACGTCTCAAAGCTCTAGACCCACCATGATGTACGGACTCGGATTAGATACTGACAGATAGAGTAGCGAGCCCGCTACTGAAGTGACGTCATCAATGTAACAACCCTAAATTTTGGTGCATTAAAATAAATATTTAAAATATTTATTTTTCAATAAAAAATAAAAACAAGTCAATAGTTGTGTTGGTAGAGACATTCTTAATTGACAGAGAGGTTTAGGGATCGATTCTTGAAGTAGTAATAATAAAATTTTTATCAAATGTCATAAAAAAATTCAAATTCAAGATAAGGGAGGATGTGCTCATCCTATCTTATCAGAATTTCTTTAAAAAGGATACGGAAGGTTTCTGCATTTAAAAATAAAAAGGAGATAGGGACCACTAAAGTAAAAGGAAGAAGAAATTCTAAGAAGGCTCGATCGGGTAAGTTCTAATCATTTGATCTTTTTAATTTTTTACTATGTTATGAATTTCTTCCCATCTATACAATGGGTGGTGTGGATCATCCACACGATCATCGATAGGTGTAAAGAGTCTATTTTAATAAAGTGATGTTTTTATGATTTGTGATCCATTAGTAAAATTTTATGAATAAATTGAATGGTTGTAATTTGATGTATTAAGATAGATTTGTATGGATCATATGATCCCTATGGTCAAAATATATAAAGGCCCTAATTTTCAGATCAATCTAACCATCGATGGACTACATTATGAAATCTATAAATGTTTAATAAGGAATCTTAGATATTTTCGCAAGTGTTGTGCTATCACTTGATGTAGAAGGTCGAGATGGGCCATTAGCGAATGTGTGGTTAGATCCACACCACTCTTCAAATGCATAGAGGTAAAACATGATAAGACTTCAAGAATCTGAATGATTTGACCATTCGAGGGACCACTCTGATCAAGTAATTATCATTCAATTTTATAATCTTAAAAAATAGAAAAAAAAAATATTAGAAATTTTAATTATTTGATTATTTTGGATCCGCCACCTAGGATGTTAATCGAGGTGGGCCCTACCATGTAATAAAAATATATGAATAATAATGTTGTTGATATAACGATAGGATTTCGAATTCAAACCAACCTAATTACCTGTGGATTCTACACTACCGTTCTTGTGAGTAATCCCGATGTGTTTCTCATCCATCAAGTTAAAAATAGGTGGATTATTTATTGTGTTGTATTATTATTCTGATTTAATTGACATGATTTAATTACCATGATTTAATTGTCATGATTTAATTGCCATGATTTAATTGTCGTGTACTTTTAGTTGACTGAAATGACTATGATTTCTGTATTAATAATGATATGATTTGATTAAGGTGTTAAACTATATTGATTCAAATGTGATAAATAGCCTTTATGCAATACATGATTCATGACTTCATGGTGCATCTAACAATTGCATGCACAATACGTCGTTGGATTCTGGGGACCTCCTGGACGGTATATCCCGGTAGAATCGTTACTGAAGCTCACTATACTAGTGGAAGCCTACTCGAGGTAGATGCGGGCCTTGCCTATGCCTACCAAATGGTAGAAGCACCGCCAAGAGAGCGGTGCGGGTTGACGGGTTTCCAACTCAAGCAAGTGGACGGATTCCCACTTGATGCATTATTGCATTGCATTTACATTTTTTTTATTATTTAATTTTATATTGTGTATGTTTATTGGACATTCTATTATAATTTGATGTAAAGAACCATGTCGGGAGTTCTCACTAGGCCTGGCCAGCTTATCCTTTTTATTGATGGAAAAACCGTTCAGATGTGAATGAGGGTGAGCCGGTGGCTCGAGAACAGGAATACGTGGCCGAGGCGGAGGAGGATTTAAGGGACACGTGGCCCTACTTGACAGATGAAGAAATTACTGCCTTAGAGTAGACATGATTTGTTTTTATTATATTTAATTTTCTTAGCTTGTTAATTAATTCTTTCAAGTTGTTGGACATGTTTATTTCATTTTGTAAGATCCCAATTGAGAGGGTCCTTAGTTATGTTTATGATTAATTATTAGAATAAATGATCGTTTCTTATTTTTAAGATGTTGTTGAGTATGAATGGAATGTAAATCTACGGTAGAGCTAGTAGGTAGATAAATAATTGTATAATTGAATGAAATTAGTACACTTAGTGTAATGCGTGTCATGAGCGAACTTGGAAACGAGGGTGCACACTCTGTACTCAATTTCGGGCGTGAATGAGAGAATGGTATCGAGTGAGCATTCGTTCTAAATTTAGTGTGACCTGTAAGTTATGATCCCACATACATACATAATTGGTAGATCCCCTTTAATTAGAAACTGTACACTTAGGATTCCCTATTTGACTATTGTGTATTAGGAAAACGAAAAAAAACATAGAAAAATAAATAAATAAATAAATAAATGTTTCATATTCATTGATGTATTATTATTATATATATATATTTTTTAAATGAATGTATAAAACAACGTTAGGATGTTTCCCTATATTCTAATTTAATGTTATTTGAACCGTAAAATTTTATTAAAAATATTAAATTTCTCAAAATCCTGCTATACAGAAATGGACAACAGTAGTCACTCTGATTATAAAAAATCGTAACTATATATATATATATATATATATATACATACAATTTTAATGGTAGTGATTCAAAAAAAAAAAAAACTTAATTGTAGGTTGTAAAGTTTGGATTAAATTTTATTATAAAGAAAAAAAAAATCTAGGTTCCATGCACTCAAATTGCATGTGTTTTACATTGAAATGAGTTATTCTGATTCAAATATAAATTTTAAAGATATTTAGTCGACAAGTTGCGTTGGACAGTATGAATCATCCACAACTTGTAAAATTCATAACTATAAAAGTATAACTCTGATCGATGCGATTCAAAATCCTGATCGATGATAGACAAGTCTAAATTAAAATAAAAATAATTAAAAATAAAAATAAAAATTAGATAGTCATTATACTGATTTAGGGACTTAGTGTAGACTTGTCAAAATTCATCAAATTTTGGATAGGTCATACTGTGGGAATTTTAGAAATTCATGTGAATTGCTGACTAAGCTAAAATTTTATAAGAGGACTGTATACTTGTCATGGAATCCCAAAATAAATAAATAAATAATTAATTAAAATAAAAATAAAATATAATTTGATGTTCCTAAGTATTTAAATAGTGATTATGACCACATCCATTAGAAAGAAATTAAATTTGCTAAAAAAAAAAAAAAACTAAGTTCCTATTTATTTTTGTTGAACGTAGAAATAAGAATTTAGTTTCTCTATACTCTTATTTGAATATAATTTAGATTAAAATGGATTAATAGAACGAAAATAAATTTTAAAGATATTTTAATTCACAAAATTCTGCTGGACAACAATGGGCAATAAGAATTACCCAACTTATAAAATTCATAACTATAAAAGTACTACTCCGATTGAGGCGATTGAAAAGCCTGATCGAAGATAGATAAGTCTATATTAAAGATAAAAATAATAATAAAATTTGAATCTCATAGTAAATATACTGATCCAGTGAGTTAGTACGGGCTGATCATAAATCATCAAATTTTGGACATGACTGACTGCAAGAATTTTTAAAAAAAAATTTAATTAGAATTTTTGTATAAGATTTTACAGAGACATAGTAAACTTATAATAAGATCTCCATTTAAAATTTTAACTTAATCTCTAATTTTAAAGTATAATAAAATGTAATATGAACAACAATCATCAAAACCGAAAATTTATATGCCCATACTGGCTTTATATAGATTTAATTAGCAGAATTTTCATTTTAATAATTACCTTTGGTTAAATAAATATTTTTATTTGAAGTACTTTATTTTTTTTTAAAAAAAATATTAAGTATAAAATAAAATAAAACCATAATCTCTATTAAATTTTAAAAGTTCCTTTTTATAGGATCATAAGTCCATATTTTGTGGAAAAAAAAAATTTTTAATAAGAAGAAGAGAAAAAAAAAAAAAAAAATTTTAATATCAAACTCACTCGAACCTTTTTCAGGTATAGGACAACATTTTCCCTAAATTTCAAGGTATGGAAAAATTATTTCTAATTTTCTAACAAATTTCAAAATTATATAATGAAAATTTGGAGCAGTTTAGTATCCCTGATCAAATCGGATAAAAAAAAAAAAAAAAAATTTTGAGTCATGTACATACCCCTAAACAACTCCATAAAATTTTATTCGAATTGTAAAAAAAAAAAAAATTATAAACATTTAAGCACTGAGCTGTAAATGATAGAAACGACTGTTGGACAATAGGATTTTTTTCTCATTAGCAGTGATGAAAACCTTAGTAAAAGTAATAATTTTAATCTGATTTTTTTTTACTATATAATTAATGGCATACTTTTCAAATTTCAAGTCATTCTGACTTTTGATTCAAATGTTAAAAATTCCGTAAATAACATTGCGTATGTGAATCTAAATTTAAAATATTTCGTTGATTATTACGAGAGATGCAATACATAAGATCATTGATTGTTATGATATTTGAAACTTAGAAACCCAACCTAGGACCCCATGATATTAAAAAAAAATAATAATAAAAAAAAAAATAAAAAATTCCCCTCATATTTTGTTAAATAATAAAATCACCTGATTTGATAAACTTATTTGATAAACTTATAACTAATTAAGTATGAGTCCAATTAAGGTGATTTAAATGCCACATCGTAGATTGATAAATCGAGTTTAAAAGAAAATAATTAAGAAACTAAAAATTAAAAAAAAAAAAAATAAAATAAAATTTCAATCAAATTTAGTTTTATTTTTAACTTTAAAAAAAAAAAAAAACATTTATTTCTAAACAACCCTTACTGTCTGAATTTTTGAATTTTCTCTAAACTTTATTTTTTGACAAAATTTCACATACTTATAAATTCATTGGTAGAAAAAAATTAATAATAAAAGACCAATCCAGTATCTAAAACTATTCATAACATAAGCGTGACCAACACCATTAAAATCAGAAAATTTTGAGATGTTTATTTCTAATCTCGAGGACGAGATTTTATTTTAAGGGGGGTAGAATGTAACAACCCTAAATTTTGGTGCATTAAAATAAATATTTAAAATATTTATTTTTCAATAAAAAATAAAAACAAGTCAATAGTTGTGTTGGTAGAGACATTCTTAATTGACAGAGAGGTTTAGGGATCGATTCTTGAAGTAGTAATAATAAAATTTTTATCAAATGTCATAAAAAAATTCAAATTCAAGATAAGGGAGGATGTGCTCATCCTATCTTATCAGAATTTCTTTAAAAAGGATACGGAAGGTTTCTGCATTTAAAAATAAAAAGGAGATAGGAAGCCCTAAAGTAAAAGGAAGAAGAAATTCTAAGAAGGCTCGATCAGGTAAGTTCTAATCATTTGATCTTTTTAATTTTTTACTATGTTATGAATTTCTTCCCGATCTATACAATGGGTGGTGTGGATCATCCACACGATCATCGTATAGGTGTAAAGAGTCTATTTTAATAAAGTGATGTTTTTATGATTTCAGATCTGATTAGTAAAATTTTATGAATAAATTGAATGGTTGTAATTTGATGTATTAAGATAGATTTGTACGGATCATATGATCCCTATGGTCAAAATATATAAAGGCCCTAATTTTCAGATCAATCTAACCATCAGATGGACTACATTATGAAATCTATAAATGTTTAATAAGGAATCTTAGATATTTTGCGCAAGTGTTGCTATCACTTGATGTAGAAGGTCGAGATGGGCCATTGGCGAATGTGTGGTTAGATCCACACCACTCCTCAAATGCATAGAGGTACAACATGATAAGACCTGAAGAATAATGATCTGACCATCCGATGGACCACCCTGATCAAGTAATTATCATTCAATTTTATAATCTTAAAAAGGAAAAAAAAATAGAATAGAAATTTTAATTATTTGATTATTTTGGATCTGGCCACCTAGGATGTTAATCAGAGGTGGGCCCTACCATGTAATAAAAATATATGAATAATAATGTTGTTGATATAACTGATAGGATTTCTGAATTCAAACCAACCTAATTACCCTGTGGATTCTACACTACCAGATTCAGGTGAGTGATCCCGATGTGTTTCTCATCCATCAAGTTAAAAATAGGTGGATTATTTATTGTGTTGTATTATTATTCTGATTTAATTGACATGATTTAATTACCATGATTTAATTGTCATGATTTAATTGCCATGATTTAATTGTCGTGTACTTTTAGTTGACTGAAATGACTATGATTTCTGTATTAATAATGATATGATTTGATTAAGGTGTTAAACTATATTGATTCAAATGTGATAAATAGCCTATGCAATACATGATTCATGACTTCATGGTGCATCTAACAATTGCATGCACAATACGTGCCGGATTCCTGGGGGACCTCCCTGGACGGTATATCCTGGTAGAATCGTTACCAGAAGCTCACTATACTAGTGGAAGCCTACTCAAGGAGTAGATGCGGGCCTTGCCTATGCCTACCAAATGGTAGAAGCCGCCAGAGGGAGATGCGGGTTGACGGGTTTCCAACTCAAGCAAGTGGACGGATTCCCACTTGATGCATTATTGCATTGCATTTACATTTTTTTTATTATTTAATTTTATATTGTGTATGTTTATTGGACATTCTATTATAATTTGATGTAAAGAACCATGTCGGGAGTTCTCACTAGGCCTGGCCAGCTTATCCTTTTTATTGATGGAAAAACCGTTCGATGTGAATGAGGGTGAGCCGGTGGCTCGAGAACAGGAATACGTGGCCGAGGCGGAGGAGGATTTAAGGGACACGTGGCCCTACTTGACAGATGAAGAAATTACTGCCTTAGAGTAGACATGATTTGTTTTTATTATATTTAATTTTCTTAGCTTGTTAATTAATTCTTTCAAGTTGTTGGACATGTTTATTTCATTTTGTAAGATCCCAATTGAGAGGGTCCTTAGTTATGTTTATGATTAATTATTAGAATAAATGATCGTTTCTTATTTTTAAGATGTTGTTGAGTATGAATGGAATGTAAATCTACGGTAGAGCTAGTAGGTAGATAAATAATTGTATAATTGAATGAAATTAGTACACTTAGTGTACGTGTCATGGGCCGAAACTCGGGTCTGAGGGTGCACACTCTGTACTCGAATTTCGGGGCGTGACAATCAAGTTCTGTGGACCCCACTATGATGTAGGTGTTGTATGGATGAGATATAGGGCACGAACCAAAGAATGAGTAAGATCAAAAGTTGTAGTGGACCCCACCACATAAAATAGTGGGGAGAGTGATTTCCACCGTTGAAACTATCCCAAGGCCCATCGTAATGTTTATTTGAAATCCAACCTATTCAAAGGTTAAAAAAGACATGAAAGAAGGGAAAACACAAATAAAAATCAGATTGATCTAAAACTGATGTGGCTGTGTGCGTCCCTGTCCCCACCATTTTCTGCGCTGGGGTCCACTGGGGCCTTGGATATAACTCATTCTTTGAATATTGCCCTGATCTCTCCAAATGGATCCGAGGCGTGGATACGAAACATACATCATCGTGGGCCCACAGAACTTGATTATGCCACTTCAGTAGCGAGTCTAGCTACTCAACCTGTCAGTATCTAATCCGCCTCCATGATGTACACAGCGGTCCATCCATTCTGGCAGCTCATTTAAGGGCATGAGGCCAAAACTTACGTGAATCCAAAGCTGCAGTGAACTGCACCACGAAAAGTGGGGGAGATTGAATGCATGCTGTCTGTCCATCCATTTTGGCAGCTCATTTAATGGCATGAGGCCAAAACTTACGTGAATCCAAAGCTACAGTGAACTGCACCACAAAAAACGTAGGGGAGATTGGCTGCATGCTGTTGGAAAACTTTTGGGTGGCAACAGCGACGTTTATTTGCCATCTAAGGGCGTGTTTGGACGGGCCCATCCATGGGATTAGATTGTATTAGGATGGATGGCAAGTAATGATGGCTGTGTCAGTGGATCGCGGGCAATCCCATAGGATTGCTATATTCAGGGAATTCACTACCGAGTATGTTTGGCTCGCCTAGCCAAGCCTAGGAATACGTCAACCAATCTCGGGATTGCTCTTCCTAACCAAATATGTCCCAAGCAAAATATATGGGATTAAGAGGGATTGGGTGGATTTCAAAGTAATGATGGTGACGTCAGTGGATTGCTGGCAATCCCATGGAATTGCTATATCCAACTTCTGCCTGTTTGGCACACCCGGCCAAATCCCGGGATTGCTCCTTCCAATCCATCTTAATACAACCTAATTCCATCCACCCTGCCTGGCCAAACAGGCCCTAACTTATTTATAAAGTCACATAGCTCTAAATAAAGGAAAAACATAAATATAAAAGTGATACATGTTCCTGACGTCTTAAATTTGTTAGTAATTAGGTTTGTTGATTTCGCTGGCAAGTCACTTGATGTATCGAGCAGAGAGATCGAAGCTATTGGAAAATTATATTTTAAAAAAATTATACTGGTTAGTTGAACATTTTGATGTTGTTACTCAATAACATCCAATGTGTCGGATGCTTTTGACTTCCTCATGGGTAGTCAATGGCATCGAATATCTTATCAAGCACGCGCATAAAATTGTAAAGTGCGAGGTTTATTGCTTATTCCGATTGTAATACTTCGTATATCAGGTATAATCGGGATTTGAGAGTAATAAGAAGTGTTATGGGGCTTTTTAATTCGTTTCTAAAGGCTTCAAGAGTATAGTTGAAGCCTGTAAAATGAATTCGAGGCTTGTTCAAATCGGTGATTTTATTTCTTGTGAATTCTATTTTCATAGTGCTTATTCATTGCTTTATATTATAGTTTTCTTTTGCATGAATTTTTCCACGAAAAATTCAAATTGTTTTTATGTAGGCTTGCTTGCATGATTGTGAGTACTTTGCTTCATTCATGTTTCACTGTTTTTAAAGTTTCCCAACAATCCAAAACTTTTATAGCCTTGAATAAGTTTTCAATAGCAATGGAATGTTTTTTTTTTTTTTTTTTTTTTTTTTTTTTCTTTGCATTGTGCTCGGTGCTACGGTTCACTTGAGCTTTTTGACCTGTTAGGCTTATGTCTTAAGCCGTGAAAATAGATAGACACATGTATCACGGTGGACTCACAAAGCTTTAACACAACCTATCTGGTTGGCGTTGGGGTCACCAGCCAAACAGTGTCCTACATTTTATGAGTATTTCTACCTATTACATATCATCCATCGTACTTGAGTATCAAAGTTTCTCCCAAAACATTGGCGGTGTGGCAGGGGAGTGGAATAGGTGGGATCCCCGGTCCACTTAAGTGAGTGGACCCTTATTGTTGGTCTCACAGTGATTTATGTATCTTAAACCTACACCGTCCAATCATTTTGAAAGCTCATTTTAAGGCATGATCTAAATATTGAAGCTAACTCAAATTTCAGGTGTACCACACCATAGGAAACAATCACGATTGAATCCCCACTATTAAAACCTCCATAGATTCCATTGCAATGTTTATTTGCCATCAACCTGCTGATAAGTTCACAGACACAGAGATGAAGAGACCACACAAATATCATCTTAGTCCAAAGCATTTATGGCCCATGAGAAGTTTTTAATGGTTAATCACCATTGTTTCCTGTGCCATGGCCCATCTGGGATTTAGGGTTGCTTCATTTTTTAGATCATGCTCTAAATTGAGACAATATAGATGCAGTCACATGCATCACAATGGCCCCATAGATCCCACTTATGCTGGTGGATTCGAAAACGGATTTTCTACTAGAGCCTTTCCCAAGAAGTTCCTGCGCAAGGATGTAGGGTGACCGACTTATGATGTTTTTGAGAAATCCACCTTATCTGTCTATCTTGCAAGCACATTTTAGGACATGCGACTAAACATACATTATGTTTATATGTCATCCAAACCATTCATAATGTTATTACTAATAAGATTGAACTAAAAAGACAAAAATATTAACTTGATCCAAAACTACTTAACGAGGCGGAGTATTTCAACGGTTTAAAAATAGTGGCTTGTATGATCCTACTACTTAAATTTCAAATACAAATGTCCATTGAGCAGAGTCCATGGCCGTTTAATCAAAATTATATTTCACAGCGATGCTACGTATTTGGTGCAAGCAGCATATCTCAAATAGAAATTATCACGTACTCGTCCACTGTATGTGAACTTTTACTCATAATCTTGTTTTTCTGGTCAACGTGTCAATTGTGCGAGCATCCAAGCCGTTCAAGGGGTAGCACAGGAGACACTGATCACCTGATGCTAAAATCAAGCAGGTCCACCCATAGAAAGAGCTAAACCGTTGAAATCAGTGGACGGCCAATAGTAACACAGAGGTGTGACCTAATGAGTAGATGACCACCTTTTTCTTTAGTGCCTCATCCACCATGCATGCGTCCCACTCATGTGAGATCATTTGCACATTCTAACCCCGGGCCCATATTGGACGGAGGCTCTCCAGAAACACTCATTAATTATTTTAACTTTTAAATATAAACTATTTAATTCCAGCCGTGCATTTGGAGCCACCAGTTGGATGTTGGGTCCATCGATGGGTATGATTTACGGTCCATAGCTCATCCACAATGTGCATGGTGTTGATGTACATGCATGTGTGCCACATGAACGGTGAATGAGACGCCACGGCTTTAAAATTGTTGCCATGCATCACCTGCAAGAAGCGGGAACCTCCTCTTCTTGCGAGGAGAATTATTCTATCGACTGCCGGACTATGATGGTCCGATTGAGCATTGGATCTACCTTATTTTTGGGGTCGTGTCATTAAATAATAAATCAAAACGAGTAGATGGCGTCGATTTTTAACAAACACCGTAGCGGGGCTCTATCTAACTTACGGCTAGAGGTGGGCATCGATCTGAGTCGGATCGGATTGGGTCCAACTCGATCCAATCTAAAATCTCAATGGCTTGATCCAAACTCGATCCGATCCAGAACTAAGTCCAGGTCACTTGACCGATTCGAAATTTGCATTGGCTAATCCGATTCAAGTCCGACTTAGTTAGGAAAATCGAATCGGATCTTCAAACCAAACCCTAACAGGATTAACGGAGCCCTGAAAATAGCAAAATAATATTAATAAAATCAAAGGAACAGAATCAAAATGGGGGAAAAGATCTCCAAACCGAACTGTAGAAAAAAAAAAAGAAAAAGGATTGAATCTGACGATGGTGAGTGATGAATGATCATTTGGGGGTAACGATGGGGGGCATGCTAAGCAAGCTGGCTTGTTGAAACTCTAGCTCGTTCATTTGCTGCTCTCAGTCCATTTCAATGATCAGAGGGACAACGAGGATGAGGAATGTGGTCCCAACGATCCAAGCAGCTTTTCCAGTGCTCTTTAGGAGCTTCTTAATGGTGAAGGTAGGGTCGAACGCAACCCTCTTGTCTTGATGGACGATCAGAGATTGGGATATGGAGTTTGAAACCCTAACTAGGATTCCGTCATTGTTGTTGCTGCTGCTCGACCTGGGCAGAGACAACTAAGGTCTTTTGCTCTGAGATGCCATTAGAGAGAGAGAGAGAGAGAGAGAGAGAGAGAGAGAGAGAGTAAGGCGAGAGAGGCGGCTCAAGCAGGTTAGGCGAATTAGGGGAAAACGATTTAGGGTTTTTTTTAAAAATAGTATTTATACTACTCAACTGCCCGCTCTAGATTGGATCGGGTCGAATCGGTCCGGATCCTTTCGGTTCAGATTTTCGGATCGAATTGGTCCGGATAGACCACTATCCGAACCCGACCCAAAAAACAATCAGATCTAGATGGACACACTCGATCCGCACCGATCCAGACCGTTGGTTCGGTTCGGAACAGGTCGAATCGGGCCTAATTGGGTTGGATCCACTGGATCGGACCCGACATGCTCATATTTACTTATGGCTCTGGATACCAACCAATCATCTCTTTGTGGCTAGAGGTGGGCACCAAACGACTCGATCCGAATAACTCGACTCATCCGACTCATTCAGATCAGACTCGACCCAAACTGAATGGGTGAGTCAGTTCGAACTAGGTAGGCTTCACCTAATCAAAACTCAAACCGAGTCGAGTGCAAGTTATCTAGTAACTCAATCTGGTTAGACCCGACTTGATCCAAAACTCGACTCTTTAACCCTACCCGCCGCACTCTACCATGACCCAATTCCAAAATCTCTTTCTCCCTTCCTCATCCTCCTCATCTTCCAAGCCTGGCAACCACCCACCACCATCACCCTCCTCCTCCTCCTGCTGTCTCTCCTCTCCACTCTCTCGGTCTCTCCCTCCCTCATCTCTCGATCCCACTTGGTGCCGACTCGACTTGACTCGACTCAATACTTTTAATTAGATTGGACTCGATCCGGATCACTCCAGGCCAGATCGGACTCGGATCAAGTCAGGCATGTTAAACTCGGTATCAAGTCGGATTGAGTTCGGGTTAGGCCTATTTAAAAACAGATCGAGTCGAGTTAGCCCGAACTCGGTCCGACTCGACTCGATGCCTAGCTCTATCTGTGGCAATTACAACATGACGTTTGGATGACCTAAACATCACTGACCCTGCCGTAGGTGGGGCTACAATGATATTTGTGTGAAATCCTCTTTGTCTATCAGTTTTTCAACTCATGTTAAGACTGGCCAAAAGTCAATCGGACCCCACACTCAAGTGAGTGACATGTATGGAAGCAATAGAAAGGGATTGCATATTATTTAAATATTTTTGGGGTCAACTGTGATGTTTATTTGCAATCCAAACCATTCATAAAAGTGGTCCAATCGTTCAAACCTTTCTAAGCCCCACAGTGATGTTTATAGGCAGTTCAAATTGTTCACAAAAGCGGCTAAGCCGTTCATAAAGCCATTCTCACTAAAATGAACCAAACGAAAAAAATAATAATTTATTAACTTAATCCAAAGCTTATGTGGCCCTACGAATGTTTCAACGTTAGGAGTACAATCTACATTGTTTTCTATCGTGTGGCCCCATGAATGTTTCAACGTTAAGAGTACAATCTACATTGTTTTCTATCATGTGGCCCTATGAATGTTTCAACATTAAGAGTACAATCTATATTATTTTCCATCACGTGGTCCACTTGAGCTCTAGATATGCCTCATTTTTTGGGTCGTGCCCTAAAATAATTTGGCAAAATGTATGGACAATGTGGATTTTTCACAAACACCATGGTTGGCCTCACCTACTTTCTAGCCCAAGACACATCCCCATCTTTGTCTAGGGAGCATATTAGGTGAGACCTTGTCTCACCCAACATAGTACAACCCCTACGGTGGTGAAGCTCACCTTAATGTATATATTGTATATCCATGTTATCTTGAAACACCCCAACCCCCCAATACTCAAGTATTGGATATCCTCAAGTGTTATTGAAAGAATTTTGATTATATCCTCTAATACTCACGTGTACTCACATACATAAGGATTATAAGCCATAACCTAACCTAAAAGCATGTGTCTCAATCGAACCATGTACCTTAACCAAACAAACCACCTTGGATCGTCAGTGGGACCTAAACTTCCTGCATCCTTCGCCCTTTAGTCTGGATGTTCGACCCGATAGGGTCCACCCTAAATTATACCAAATTGAATATTCAACTGAAGGTGAAGATGAGAGGTTTTCTAGTTCAACAATGACTGCAACACACTCTCATTGGTAAGGGGAAGCGTCCTGCGTCTATGAGCAACGAAGGGTAGGATGAACTTGATGAGAGAGCAACTACTTCAATCCAATTATGTCTAACAGATAATGTCCTTTATCATAAGACCATTGCAGGGGTTTGGACAAAACTATATAGTTTGTACATGAAGAAATTTATGGACAATTATCTGTATCTTAATAAACATTTTTATAATCTTAAGATGGCGGAAATGGCTGATATTAAGGAACACATTAGGAAGTTTAATGAACTGCTTTACAAATTGACAAATGTGGATGTGAAGATCGAGGAGGAATATCAAGCTCTAATCTTACTGAACTCTCTTCTAATGTCTTATGAGTCTCGTAGACACTGTGTGTCATGGTAAGGATACCATAGACATTGAAACTATCATCTCAACTCTTCATGCGAAGAAGTTGAGAAAGAAGAGCATTGGTGAAGGTTCTTTCACGGATGCATTGGTTGGTAGGGGAAAGAATTTTGATAGGAAAAATGGGAACTCACAATCAAGATCCAAGTCAATGGGTAAAGGTAAGGTGAAGTGATGAAATTGTGGCATGAATAGACACATCAAGAATGATTGTCGGAATCCTAAAGCTCATAAGGGAGAGAAATCAGATAATACGTTGGAAAAGACTAGCATAACTGAACCCAGTGAGGAAGTTGATGGTGGTGATGTTCTGACCACATCTAAGTTTAGGTATCTCAACAACGAGTGGATTTTGGATATAAAGACCTTATACCATATGACTTTTCAACAAGATTGGTTCACCAGTTAGAGCGAGTGCAATGGTGAACAAATGTTTATGAAAAATAACATTGATTTTGAGGTTGTTAGTGTTGGATCGGTGCACATCAAGATATTTGATGGGGCTGAGTGTATCTTGACGGACGTGAGACACGTTCCTAACATGAGGAATAATATGATATCTCTTGAGGCACTTAGGTATAAATTCACTAGTTTTGATCGTGCCCTAAAAGTTTTTAATGGGGCACTCGTAATGATGAAAGCACAGAGGAGCGGTATCCTCTACAAGTTAATCAAAAACAATATATTGGGTGGAGCTGCAACGTTTGTAGTGAAATCCACATCTGCACGTTTGTGGCATACATGTATAGGCCGCATGAGCGAGCATTGTATAAAGGTACTTTCTAATTGTTGATTGATTCTTGCTTAAAATGTTGATTTTAATATATGCGAGCATTATATATATGGTAAATAATCACAACTATCTTTTAAGTAGAGAAAACATGTTAGTAAAGGGGTGTTTGATTATGTGCATTCGAATGTATGAGGGTTGTTGCCCATTGTTTCTAGAGGGGATTGTCATTTTTTGTATAATTCATGGATGACAACTCTAGAAAGGTATAGATTTACTTTATGAAGTATAAATATGATGTTTTCGCGCACCTTCAAGGTGTGGAAGGTGATGATTGAAAAATGGTTATAGTGAAAATTGAAAGTTTTAAGGACAAAAGGTGAATTCACTTATAAGAAATTCAATAAGTTTTTCAAGGATGAGGGATAGTGAAGTATAATACAATAAGGCATATACTAAAAAAAAATGGTATGGTGGAAAAGATGAATCAGACTCTCTTGGAAAGAGCTTGAAGTATGCTGAGCAATGTTGCATTGGTAGTGAACTATGGACTGAGGCCATCAATACGGTTTGTTACTTAGTGAATTGGTCCTCGTCTACTTATATAGACTGTCAAATTTTAAAAGAAATGTGGAGTGGTCATAATGTGCACTACTTACAATTGCGAGTGTTTGGTTGCAATGCTTACTCTCATATACCGTCAGTCAAGATAAATAAACTAGACTAAACGATGAAAAAGTGTACTTTTGTGGGTAATGGTAACAGTGTGAAGGGATACATATTGTGTGACTGGTTCACATGAAAGATCATAATTAGTTGTGACATCAGGTTTGATAGAGCTTCCCTTTTTCGTGAGGATGAATATAAGAAAACAGAAAATCAATAATGATTGATGTTGAAATTGAAAAAGTTGAAACATAGGTTGAAGTTGAGCTGCACACAGAGGTACATGAGTAGGTAGAGCAACTAACCAACCACCTCTTATAATAAATTTGCCAAGAGATCACAGATTATCATCTATGTACAAAGATGACTTGAACGTTGCATTCACTCTCATTACAAACGAGGGGGTTATGTGTTGTCATTACATGAAGCATTGGAAAATATTAATGCTAAGAAGTGGATGACGACCGTGCATGACAAGATGGATTCTTTGTAAAATAATGAGGCATGAGAGCCGATTGAGCTTTTAGTTGGGCGTAAAGAGATCGAATGTAAGTGGATTTATAATAAGAAGTAAGATAGGTACAAGGCGAGACTGGTGGTGAAGTGGTATGCTTATAAAAAAGGTGTCAACTTCAGTGAGATATTTGTACCGATTGTCAAGCAATTTTTTATCAGATTTGTGTTAGCATTAGTTGCCCAATACATCCTGAAATAAAAGCAAATGGATGTGAAATTTGCTTTCCTACAAGGGGAGTTGGAGAACATATTTATATAAAACAACCAGAAGGATTCAAGGTATAGGAGTCAGATGATAGGGTTTGCATATTGAGGAGGTCATTGTATAGCTTGAAAAAATTACCTAGGCGTTGGTATAAAAGGTTTGATACTTTCATGATGGGTCAACGATTTACTAGAAGTGAATATGATCATTGTGTCTACTTCAATACACTAAATGATGTATAATTCATCGTACTAATATTGTATGCTGATGACATGCTTATCGCCAGCCACAACATGTCAGATATTAATACATTGAAGACTTAGTTATCAAGGATATTCAAAATGAAAGATTTGAGGGTCACATGAGATTCTCAAATAGACATACACATAAATAGAGAGAGAAGCATATTACAGTTGTCTTAAGCTGAATACATTGAGAATGTATTGGTAAAGTTTGGGATGGATAAGGTCGAACTAGTTAACACACCCCATGCTACTTTATGTTTTCTTCAGAGCAATGCCCTACTATAGATGAATAAAAGTAGGTTATGTGTCGTGTGCCATATTCGAGCGTAGTGGGTTGTTTAATGTATGTCATGGTCTATACGAGACCTGATATTTCACATGTCATGAGCGGATACATGACTAACCCCAATAAACAACATTGCGATACAGTGAAATGATCACTTCATTATCTACAAGGTACAATGGACTACATCTTGACATCTGAAAATTCAAATAAAATTTGGTAGGCTATGTGGATGCCAATTATTCATGAACACATGGACAATAGAAAGTCGATTTTCAGTTACTCGTTTGTGTTAGCAGGTAGAGTGAATTGTTAGATGTCGATGCTTCAATTTATGATTGCTATTTCCACAATCGAAGCTGAATATATGTCAATGACAAGAGCATTCAAAGAAGTGTTTGGTTGAGAGGGGTGATAAATCAGCTTGGGCTTCATCAAGAGACTGTGCTAGTTAATTGTGACAACGAAAGCGCAATCATTTTGGTAAAGAACCCAGTTTATCATTATAGAAGTAAACATATTGATGTTCGTTATCATTTTATCCGTTAGGTGCTTGAGGAATGCAATGTTACTTCAGAGAAGATCCACACGAGAGTGAATCCATCTAACATGCTTTCGAAAGTGGTTCCTACAAAGAAGTTCAAATTATGTTCGACCACTCTAGGCCTGACATTGAAGGAATAAATGACTATGCATGAAAGGCGACGACAATGGAGCCATGATGGAGTCGATTAGAGATGAAGGATGGAGCTTGGAGTAGTGAAGCGTGAAGATTACAACCACGGTGAGAATTGTTGTAATTGAGTGCCTTTAATCTATGTCGAATATGGGTCTGTTGATAGGATCGACAAGATGCTCAATCCCATCAAGAAATTCCCGATTTTCTCTATGATTGCTGAACCATTTTTTGGACATTCTTCTATCCCGTCGAAGGTAGCTTTTATCCTATTGATAGGCCTCGGTGGTTGTCGATCCAATCGAAGGTCTCATCGTTAAATTTGAGCAATTTTATGGAAGTTCAGGTTTTATTTCCTAATTCAGTTATAACTTTATATAAGTGGTTGTAATACCAGGGATTAAGGTGAATAACATATAAGGGATGTTTTGAGCATAAGGGAGAACAAAGCTTGGGTTTTGTAAAAGGGATTTTGAGGTTTTCGGATTAGTAAGTCCATCTATCTCTTATAATTCATTTTTTATAGTGGATTCATTGTCAATTTGTGCCATGGTTTTTCCTGCAAGGTTTTTTCTATGTAAATTCGTGTGTTTTCTACGGTGCTTGTTTGCATTTATCTCTCTTTTGTTTGATTCAAATTTGGGTTTTGCTTCCATGATTCCCCAACACCTCATGCATGCCCTAACCTTATTCTAGCGGCGTATGGTGGCTCTCTACTTATCCGATATATCAGATAAATCGGGGATTTGCTTTAAAGGATTGGCACGAGCAATTTCTACATCACAATATGTAGTTTAGATCAAAGTATAATCTCTATAATTGATTTATAATTTTTTGGAGTTTAAATGAATTATACATAGTAATCCTAGTGCACATTTAAAATTGAATATTTTTCAAAAGTTCAAGCTTCCATAATTTTAAAATCTTGATGGGCAGGACTTGCATCTCTTTCGGAACTTAGGTAACCGGTGGTAGTGTGCTATTAAGATGGCCAAGGGTCCTAACGGGAAAGATTGCTATGCATTTAGTTAATGTGTGATGTTACCTTAAATATACATGGGTGTGATTGAGTGGATTAGTGATTCCTCTAGTTGTCCTTTGGAACTCGAGATTAGACACAACAGTCATTGACCAAGGAAGAGAAGCAAGAGATGTGGTCCATGAATCTTAGTACATACTATGATCATCACATGTTTTATGACAAATATGTGATCATCACATGATGAGAGGCATGACTATCTTGTGTGTTGAGGCTGACTTGGGTTAAAATGGAAAGTCTCATCCATCGGCATGACTTGGTGCATGTTTGCCTTAAGCCCTATTCACATAAAAGTGAGAGAGTGCTGTACATAGAAGATCTTATTGGACCTATGGGATACCTGTATTGGTGGATCAATATAAAGTCACTAGTTTACGGCCCGCTTGCCTGGACTATGTTAGACTTTATAATATGTTAGAACTTAAATGAAGATGCGTGGGGATTAGAGTCCTGACTATACATGTTTTGACTCTCTTTACGAGGCTATCATGTTGCTAATAAAAGTGGACATGGTTGAGTGCATTTGTCAGGGTGACTTAAGGGTCGATTTACAACAAAGATGTAAGAGATCACATGTTCATTAATTGTTTTTTTTGTTTTTTTTTAAATTTTTTTTAAATTTTTTTTAAATTTTTTTTAAATTTTTTTTCTATAAGGCTCGATACTTAAAACAGCTTTAAGGGGCTTAATGGAAGTTTTTCAAATGTTGAAGTTTTATTTCAATCATTAAAACAATTTTTATGGAGCTTGATAATATAATGACCACCACTTGACTGACATGGGCAGTCTTTTGTAGATGACCATGCTAATGGAGAGATTGAATCAAACAAAAATGCATGGATAAGGCAACTTCATGGGATCTCAATGATGTATGGCATGTGAAAATTATACGGTGGTAAAGTATGATAAGTAGTGCACCTCTAGAATACTAATCAGTTCTTATAAATTAGATCCTATTCCCAAAAAGGAGAAGACCCAATTGAGAGAGAGCTTGGATGCCCATGCCCATGCCCATGCCCTTTGGGCATCATCTAGAGAGAGCAAAAGAGAGAACGTGTGGGGGAGAGTTTCATCTTTCATCTCGACCCGTCACATGTCATGTGTGTGGTCCACTTGGTGTAAACGTGCGCCTCTTTATGTCCTTCATTATGGTTAGCTTAAGAATTAAGCTCCTACTCTCTTCAAATTCTGATAGAAAGATTAAAAAGAGACTTCCTACATTAGAAGATCGACATCAACAAAAACAATTATTGTTTTTCAACATCATGCGTGTTCACTTTTCAGATAAATATAGACGGATTATAATCTTAGTTGACGTTGACTATCAACCATTAAAGTCCCATCATATACATTGATTCACCATCATCCAACAGCTCAAGCTTTTAAATAACATCATATACATTGATTCACCATCATCCACCAGCTCAAGCTTTTAAATATAGTTCTTATTTGACATATTATTAAGGTAGAAGGTCGTGTGTCAAGGGCAGTAAATATGTCTAAAGCATGGATCCTTTAAAAAAAATACTAACTTTTCAAATTGTGGGCCAGTTAATATATCATAAATCACACCTATTGCACCACCTCAACAATTTTATTATACTTGCTAAATTTGGATGGGTGGCCATTCTATTCTCTGCTGTCGAAATTGATAGCCAACCTGATTTGAACGGCTGAAACATTATTTGCATAAAAAGCCAGTTGTAATTTTCAAACCTAACCGGTCGAGTACTTGATACCCAAATCTGGCCATTAAATAAATGGGCCTTCTAACTGACGTGAGACTCGACCTGAATTTTAATGGGCTGGGTTTGTGTGTAAATTCTGACTCGATTTTTAAGTAAGTTAAGCTGCCGGGCTTGATCGATTCAAGCCAACTGACCGGACCCCACCTAACCTGATCTGATCGGACCGATTCGGTGGATCCGTGAGTGTGGGGCCTAGCGTAATGTATGTGTGTTTTATCCATGCCGTCCATCCATTTTTCCAGCTCAGGGCATTAGAAAATGAAGCAGATCCAGGTCTCAAGTGGACTACACCACAGGAAACAGTGGTGATTGAATGCCCATTGCTAAAAACTTCTTGGGGCCACAAAAGTTTTGGATGAAGCTGGTATTAGTGTTTTCCCTTCATCCAGGTCTGTGTAACCTAATCAACGGGTTGGATGGTAGATAAACATTACTATGGTCCCTAGGAATCTTTTAACGGTGTGTGTTCAATCACCATTTTGTCTGCGGTGTGATCCACCTGAGATTTAGATCTGCTTCATTTTTATGCTTATACCCTAAAATTAGCTGGCAAAACGGATGAACCGCGTGGATACAAAACTCACACATCAAGGTAGGCCCCACGGTGACGGATCCATCGATCTTGGTGGTTCCCCCATCCACCGAATCCGCGTCCGTTTGCACTTCTGCTTCCAAAATCATCAAGATTGGAAATCGCGGCCCACATAGCAATGACCAAAGCGACCGTCCATATTGAAAAGGAAAGTAACTCCACGAAAGGGAACACTCCAACCCGACAGTCGTTAAGGTTCCCCCATCCACTTCGAGGCCCATCACACCAACGGTTTGGATCACTCAAACACGATCCGGATCAAACTACCGCAATCCCGACCTATCCTGGAAACGGATTGGCTACTCCCCCTTACACCAGCCCCGTGGCTGGTGGTGCTTTGTGGCCCCACCATGATGTATGTGTTTCATCCTTTCTGTTAATCCATTTTTTAAGATCATTTTATGGCTGGATCCCAAAATAAGAGGTATATAAAGCTCAGGTGGACCACACCACATGAAAACAATAGTCATTGGATATCCATCATTAAAATCCTCCTAAGGTCCAATGTACTGTTTATTTAACATCCAATAGGTTGATTAGGTCATACAGGCCCAGATGAAGGGAAAAAACAAAAATCAGCTTGATCCAAAACTTTTATGGCCCCAAAATGTTTTTTAATGGTCGAAGCTCATTCAAAACTTTTTCCTGTAATGTGGTAAATTTAAGATGGATATATATCTCATTTTTGGTATCATGCTGTAAAATGATCTTTTAAAATATATGGACCGCATGGATGAAATACATACATCATGTTGGGGCCCACGGAGCACCGACCAGCAGCCTTTGGCTGGTGTCAGGGGGAGTAGCCAATCCATATCCTATAACACGTCGGCGCGTATGGTACGGAACCTATCTATACTCTCTAATTTCCTCTGCCCTCTCCGAGCGTCTTTCCCCTTCCCCAATCTCGTCCAACAATCGCACGTTTTTTTCTTTTTTTATCAGAAAGAGATGACAGAAAATCACTAAACTCAGGAGGGAGGACTGGCATTTACATTTTTTGGGTGCCATTTTCATTTTCTTATTTTAACGCTTTTCTTCTCTTTGATTCTTCTGTTGCAGGAAAATCCAATCCCATCTGTCCATTCATGAAATCCTCCTCGCACAAGCACCCCAGGAATTCCTCTTCATCCGCAGTTAGTCCTCTCTCTTACCTGATTGACATCCACACCCACCCTAATTGACTGCTCCACCCTTTCATTTCTACTATTGTGTTGTTCATTACCAAAAGTAGAAAAGATGGATGATGCTGTCAATTGCGGGGGCGTAGATAGTGATTCACCAAACCTTCATCTTTCCTTCATACAAGAGTTGACATCTACGCCCACCCTAATTGACAACCACACCCCCTTTTGTTTCTACTTTGGTTTTATTACCAAAAGTAGAACGGAAGGGTGATGCTATCAATCCATGTGGGTGTAAATTGCATTCTACTGTCTTTCCCTGATACATGAATTGACATCTACACCTACCCTAATTGACTGGCACACCCTTTCCCTTTCCACTACGGCGTCATTACCAAAATTAGAAAGGATGGATCATGCTGTCAATTCGGGCGGGTGTAAAATGTAAATTGTGGTTTACTATGCTCTAATCCCTCTCTCTCCTTTCTCATACAAGAGTTGACATCTACACCCACCCTAATTGTACACTGCACCCTTTTTCTTTATACCTTGGTGTTATTACCAAAAGCAGAAAAGAAGGGTGCTGCTATAGTTGTTTACAATGCCTTATTCTCTCTCCCACTCTTTGTTTAGGTTCGCAGTCGCCGTCAGAAAAACAAATCCAAGAAACACCGCCGCCGCGATGTTTCAATCTCCTGCTCGGACTCTGATTCGAGAAGTGATTCATCCCTATCAATCTCATCTTCCAACTCCAAAGACGGTTTTAGGAGTAGAAAAACGACGAGGGCTCGAGATACTGCCAAGAGGACTACAAAGAGGGCTCGGCGCTCCTCCTCCATCAGCATCAGTGAAGGTAGAGCTTCGGCGCATCGGCGCCACCGCCGCCACCGCAATAAAAGTAGGAGTGAGTCGAAACAGAGTGCTGGATCGGATAAAAGGAAGCGGTCCATTAAAAAGAAGAGAGTGAAGGCACGCTCCCCTAGCAGTGAGTCACACCGGAGCTGCTCGACGTGCGGGGATTCAAGCAGCAGCGGGGATAGTGAGATTGAAAGGTCGAGGAGATCAGGTGAGGGGAAATTCAGTACTCGGGGTAGGTCCCACCGGCAGGAAAGGACTCGGAGAAGAAGGCACCGGTCACGGAGCTGTTCGTCGTTGTCGTGCAGCGGACGCAGCAGCAGAAGCCGTGGACGGAGTAAGGAAAGATTGATAGAGGAGAGCTTTCCGAGACGTCTTGGGTCAGTCATCATGGTTGTTAAAGATTTGATGGAGAGGGATGACGAGAACAAAGCTGAAATAATCCCAGCTTACGATGATTGTCCTTCTTCTAGAAGCAATGACAGTTTTGAAGGGGTCAGGAAGAGGGAAATTGGATCCCAACTTCCTGATCAAAACAGCCAGCACGTGCTGGAGAAGAAGAGACGGGTAGACGAGAAGGATGAGTATGATAATGATTTTGGCAGGGCCCAACCTGGTCGGAATGATCCTCCTTTGATGGAGAAGAAGAATGAGGTTTCTGTTGATGTTGGTAGTTCAGAGATTGAGGATTTGGAATCCCTCTTAAGGCAAAAAGCATTGGAAAATTTCAAAAGGTTTCGTAGTTCAAGCTCGAAATCTCTTGGCAATCAGAAAGATGGGAGTGTGGTTTCGAAGCAATTGACAGCGAAAGGTGAATCTACCCAATCTGGAGATGCAAAAATCGTTGGTTTACCATTGAATGGGAAATCTGCAATTGATCTAGAAAACTGTGGACGCGATCATGATGGACGTGAGTCTAAGTCTAAATCAGCCCTTAATCCATTACCAGGTGGTGAATCTGTTGGTATCAATAATAAATCCATACAAGGTACTTCGACATTCAGGCCCGACCCTTCTCGTGATCGCTCCATTCATCGTCGTATGCACCTAGGAAAATCAGAGCAGGCTGCCAATGATGCCATTGGTGCTGCTGCTGCCCGTTTGAATGAAAACCAACATATTGAGAAGGAAGAGCTCATGTTAGGTGAATCTACTGAAAAGCTGTCCGAGCAATCATTTGGGACCAAAAATATCCCAGATAAGAAAGTTGGTGAAATCCCCAAAGCTGCTGCTGCTTCCGTGAGTAGGAGTATGCGTGGTGTGGATGTCAAAAAAGGCGATGGGTCTGGTCCCACGGCCTCTTCTTGCCTTGATCCCGAGGCAAGAGACTGTGCCTCATCTGAACCGAAGGCTGAAGAAATTAAAGGTGGCTCGCAATATGAGCAAAAGACAATGTCTGTGATGCGTGGTGGAGAAATGGTGCAGGTAGGTCTTTATAGTGGCAGTTGATGGCGGTCATAGCATGTGGTGTTTGTGAAGAAAGTTTTCTTTGAAGCTTGTCTGTTTTGCATTTTTCTCGAAATGTGTTGATGTTGGAGCATTTGGCAGGTGAGCTACAAAGTTTACATACCGAAGAAAGCCCCAGCCTTGGCAAGGAGGCAATTGCAACGGTGAAGTATCTTATAATTCTGGTTCTTATGCATGACTGTATAATGGGTAAATATGTGAGCTTCGTAAAAGTCACATCAATTAGCCCTCTCTAAAGTGCTACCTTTGTTGGGTAAAATTGTGAAAGTTGGAAAAACCACATCATTTTGCCCCCACCCCTCCTTTTCAAGGTGTTACCTTTGATAGAAAGGTTAAAAGGACTATAGAAACGTTTTCTAGTATTAATCCAAAACCAGTGATCTACTACCCATGAAATCTTTTATTTTCAGGTCACGACTCTAAAATAATAGCTACTTTTGATAAGAACATCATCTAGTTTCAACCCTTGTTGCTTTAGTGTTTATACTTAATATTATTTCAGTGAACATTTTTTTTTTCTTTTTCTGAAGGGTTATTTCATTGAATCATTTTGTACAAGTGCTTCTGGTTGAATCCTCTTCCGTGAATTGTCATGTTTGGTTTTTAGTTTGTATTCTTTTCTTGGTCAAGTGAAGGATTTATTTATTTATTTTTTGTTTTTGAAGATAAGAGAAGGAAATTTTAGGGCCTGTTTCGATTGGGTGCAAACTATGGGAATCCAAGGCAAAAAAAAAAAAAAAAACTGACATCAACACTAAGTGAAGCAAACCCTTTGCATTTGTTTGTTTTGCTAAAGAAAAGTTCTGGGAAATTCTTTGCATTTGCATTCGAAGTTTTCTGGATTGCAATCCTATACAGGCAAATTTTTTCCCTAAAAAATTCCCATTTAAAATGTCACACTAGAGGCAAACTCTTTTCTCCATTTGACTTAAAAAACAAAGGTTATCCTCCTTTGTTCGGGAGGGGAAAGAAAATGCAAACACTTTGTTGCACGGTTGCTACTTTTCAAACAGGTGCAAATGTCTTGATGATGCAAACTGGTTTTATTCCCTAGTTTCCGTTCTATCCAAACAGTCTTGTAGTAATAGAAAATTAGCAAAGAATATACAATATATTACAACATATTACAACCTAACATATGTGACTTATCTTGCTATATTTTTGTGCTTGGTCCTATAGCTTATTCTATAGTAGTTTTTTTTTTTTTTTTTTT
Organism: Magnolia changhungtana; assembly: GCA_030180095.1. Classification (NCBI taxonomy): domain Eukaryota; kingdom Viridiplantae; phylum Streptophyta; class Magnoliopsida; order Magnoliales; family Magnoliaceae; genus Magnolia; species Magnolia changhungtana. Next base: position 393,633 of record JASAUF010000224.1, on the reverse strand, counting down.
TTTTTTTTGAAAGATGACAAATTTTATTAAAGAATAAATGCAAGACAACAACCAAAACCACAAAAAAGAAGAAGGAAAAAAGGGGCAAGACGCTGAGACAGCGACCCGGCTAGATCCCCAAGAAATCCGAATTACACTTGATGAGCTTGGGAACGACTACAATCCATTCACAAACAAGCAGTCTAATCCTATGGGAAACATAATCTGCCGATTTTTTTTGATATTATCGAAGCTCCTAGCATTTCGCTTCTCCCAATCTGCCCACCAAATTGCGAGCAGGCTCATTCTCCAAAGGATATTTTTCTTCTTGGGAAGATTAGTGCCGTGCCAAGCAAAAAGCACCGCTCCACTGAGTTTGACATAATCCACTGGATTTGGAAGCGGCCCATGATATCCGCCTAGATCGGGGCCAAGAAAGGGCAATGAAAAAACAGATGATCTACTAACTTCCCATCTTGCATGCACAAGCAACAAATATTTGGAATAATCATCGCCCCTTTCCTCAAATTGTCAATGGTTAGGATTCTTTTCCTACCCACCAACCATCTGAAAGCGGCAATTTTCAGGGGAACAAGATAACAAACCTGGCGAATCTCTCCCCAATAACATTAGAAGATCTACTCAACAAGGAGAAAAAGGATTTCACTGAGAAACAACCTGAGTGATCCTCTTTCCAAACCCATCTGTTTGCTTCGGCTTCATTAGGGGCAAGGACTCGAATACATTCCAAGAGGGCAGCGTATTTGTCCACTTCCTCATCACGAAGGATTCGCCTACTAGGGATGTCTCACACAACCAATTCTCCGTTGCGGGAGAAACATCTTGCAACAAAAACTGAGTGATCTGGCGCCAAGCAAAATATGGAGGAAAAGTCATTCTTTAAGGGGTGGGAACCCACCCACTCATCCTCCCAAAATCTGATTTTTTGGCCATTGCAAAAGAATACCCTACTCCTTGCAAGAAAGGTTCCCTAATTGATGATACACCTCTTCACAAAGCTGAGGCTCCCCGACCCCTCCTTTGAAATGCCATATTTGCAAACGAGAACTTGTTTCCAAAGTGCCCCATCCTCTTTTGCAAACCTCCAATGCCACTTCCCAAGGAGAGCAAAATTGATGGACTTGGGATCCTTGATGCCAGTCCCTACCTCATCATATGACTTGCAAACCTCATCCCAACTGAGGAGATGGGATTTCTTCTTATCCTCCGCTTCTTGCCACAGAAAATTCCATCTCAGCTTCTTAAATCTAGAGATCACTGATGCCAGACATTTAAAAAGCGACATGAAATAAATGGGAAGATTGGACAAGCACTTTAATCAAAGAGATGTGATCTCCGAGACAAAGATATCTACTTCTCCATCTAGCTAACATCCTCTCTACTCTTTCCACTACCTTGTCCCATAAGAACTTTGCCTATTTACCCACACAAAGCAGGAGGCCCACAAAAGACACCGAAAGAGCACCTGCTACACACCCGAAAATCTCGGCCAACCGCTCAACTTCCGATGAGTCGATCCGACCCCATACATCTTGCTCTTGGATAGATTGACTTTGGGGCCCGACACTACAAACATTCAACAATAATGCTCAAGTTTTCCACCATGACGGGTAACACATCGTAAAGAAGAAGAGTATCATCTGCATATTGAAGATATGAGATGGGAGAAGGCATGCCTTCAACCAAGAAACACCGAGTGAGACCTACCTCTTGACCTTTCTGAAGCATACCACTTAACGCCTCCATCTCCATAAGGAAGAGAAAATGACCTCGAGAGCTTCTAAAAAAACCTTTTGGGGAGCCGTTAACAAGAATTGAGAAGCGGGCCGAACTTACGCATTCCCAAAGCCAACGCCTCCATTTCAAACTGCAGCCCAAACAACTCATCATATAATAAAAAAATCTCCAATCCACGTGATAATAAGCTTTCTTGATGTCTAACTTGCGCACTACCCCTTTCTCTCCCCTTTTGTGTCTAGAGTGGAGACATTCATGAGATGAGAGTGCAATCCGGAATCTGCCTACCCGGGATGAAGGCACTCTGATTACATTGCCAACAACATTCTGAAGTTGCATGGCTAAGATTTTTGGTAAAATTTTGTAAGGGCCACTTATAAGTCTGATAGGATGGAAATCCTTTAAAGATTCCGCACCTGAAACTTTCGGGATGATGGCAATAAACGAAGCTCCCAATTATGCTGATAAGCAGCCTCTCTCGAAGAATTCCGACATGAAGTTCATGACACCGACCTTGATCGCTTCCAAAAAAATCTAAAAGAACACCAATGGGAAACCATTTGGGCCCGACGCTTCATCTCCCTCTTCCTCCAAAAAAGGGGACTCAAGAGAAGCAGCTTGGGATTTAGAGAAGCTTTTGAAGTCGAGGATATCCAATTTAGGTCTTTCCCATTCCTCGTAGTTCGATAGTCTTTCATAAAATGGAGGATTTTCTCGTACAATATCATCTTTGCCTTCAACCCAAGACCCATCAGTAATTATGTTGTTGATTTTGTTAATCCTCGCACGATCACTCACAATATTGTGAAAATACTTGGTATTTCTATCACCCTCCTTAATCCAAGAGTTCCTAGAGCTCCATTTCCATTTAATTTCTTCTTCTTTCACCCTACCGGCATAGTCTTGAATAAGGTTGATTCTCATCGAAGACTCTTCCGGAGATAGTTCCTCGAGTTCTGATTTGATGTCCAAATCTTGAAGCTTGAGAAGAATACCATCCATTTCTGCTTCCCTACTCCCCAATTCCTCTTTCTTCCAGGACTTGATTTTTCCTTTCAATAAATACAGCTTACGAGATAGAATATAACCTGCATCCGTTTCTGCTTCCCTACTTCCCAACTCCTCTTTCTTCCAGGACTTGATTTTGTCTTTCAATAAATATGGCTTATGAGATACAATATAACCTGCAAAACCATCCACCTGGAAAGAATGCCACTGGTCCTTAATCTTCTGGTGAAAGCCTTCAATCTCCAACCAACTGGTCTCGAATTTAAAAGACTTTGGACCCCAGTTCTCTTCATCTACCTCCAGAAACAAGGGACAGTGATCAGAGACCGGCTTCGGAAGGGATCTTTGAGTAACTCTAGGAAAGATTTCCAGCCACTCGGTTGGCACTAGGAAACAATCAATTCTGGACATAATAGGGCTGGTCTGACCATTAGACCTGGTGAACTTGCCACCTTCCAGCGGCAAATTTACCAGCACATGAGAATCGATCCAGTCGGAGTAACAACGCATGTTTCTAGTGACCCGGCCCCCATTCGATTTTTCCGACGCAAAACGAGTGATGTTGAAGTCCCCTCTAATGCACCAGGGACCTACGGACCTAGCTTGATTTGCCGAAATTTCATCCCAGAACTCTCCTCTGCGATCCTCCCTGTTAGGGCCGTAGGCTGAAGTAAACAACCATTTCTTCCTGAAGCTGCCTCTAACAGAACTGAGACTGAAAAATCACCATGCCACCAGTCCTTCGACCAGATAGAGGCCTCCCAGGCTATCACAATTCCCCTCGAGCTACCTAAAGCATCTAGGGAAACCCAATCCACAGAATTGATCCCCCAAATAGTACTCAGCAGTTTTTGATTGAATCCCTGCACCTTTTTATCCTGAAGTGTTATGAGCTGAGGCTTGTACCTGTTGCAAACATCCTTTATTTGGCTTCTCTTCTGTTTGCTCCCCAACCTCCTCACATTCCATGAAAGAATCTTTCATTTAGGAATGGATCTGCCCCTTCTCCCCTTTATCCTACCTCTAGATGACCCTTCAGGAATGAAATTCATGTTTGACGCTAAGCTCATTAACTCCCTGCAGCTGTTCGTTGACCTGATCGAGGCTTTCGGGGTCATGGGATTATTCTGTAGCAGTTAAGTATTGATTTATCCTAATTAGATCTTTCAGGTCTCTTGTTTGATTCAATCTAGCTCCAAATTCAGGTTACTGATCTAAAAAAAAAAATGCAGCTTACCTTAACCCTCATTTGTAAGGCCTAATGATGATGTTTTTCCACTACTCTCAATGCAATGACATAGAAAACTCACCAATTTTCTCCTCTTCCATCTTGGCTACCTCATCATTCTACATCACTAGGATACCACACCAACATATGTTCTGATTCTTATAGTCCAATTTTCTTTTGGAAGGTAAGCGGAAATTTTATTACCAACCGAGGCAAAAGCCATGATACAATCAACAAGAAAAAACACAGCCAAAATGTTGGGAGCCAAAGAAAACAAATACCATAGGCTGGTGCTTAAGGGAGAACCCATAGCCTGGGTCAGGTGTGTAAGAAACTAAAAGATTTCAAAATGGAAATAGTCTAGTGATACCGCAGTTCGTGGGAATATGTTCATTTTGACAATGATCTTCTTTCGATGAATTGAGATGGCTTGGATCTTGGCATCCTGAAAGCTACTAATAATCAGCTTGGAGTTTCTACCCTAGGGCCAAATTTTCCAGCTAGAGACGGAGGGATCATCAGGAGCTGAGCAAACTTTCTTACTGTGAGCTTCAATTTGGATGATTTGGATCCCAGTAGGTTTAAGTTTGGAAAGGCCAAATGGAATGGCTTGAATTGGTTTGTCATTGATGCTGCCCAAATTATTTGGAACAGAAGCTCCAATCAGTTTGTCATCTAAAGAGTGAACTGCAATGGTCCATTGATTGGGTGAGTGCTGGATAACCGAAGGTGCTGGAATGGGAAGTTGGGGCTGGGAGGTTCCATGCAGTGTAGAAGTATGGGGGAGCAGAGGTCATGTCTTCCAAGTTCCAACAAAGAGACAAAAAATGGCCTGAGAGCAGATGTACTCCAAAATGTTGGGAAGCACTCTGTTTTTTTAGTTGACTTGCCTTTAAGGATCCTCATATTCTTTTCATGCCAGACATGCCAAGCCATGGCTAGGAAGCACAGTTTCTCCATAAGCTTGGTAATTTTGGAAGAAGAGGCAGCAGACGGGAATTCCGTAATTTCATCAATAACATTTCTGGCATAGCTGTGGTGAATGCTTAATATTCTTGTATTTTTACTGAAACCCATGTAGTGAATTGGCATTGGATGAATACATGGCTGCATGTTTCAGTTTTATCACTGCATAAAACACAATCAGCATCACTAACGATGTTAAGACTCTCAAGATGTTCTTTGTTTTCAAGTCTGCCTATCATGGCGAGCCAAGTTGTAAAGGATTGCTTCGGAATACATCCTTTGAACCAGACAAAATCATCCCAGGGAACAGCAGGATGCTGAGATCTTATAACCTCAATAGGATAGTGCAATGTGAAGTTTCCTTTGGGATTAGCCTGAGAAGATTTCATCAGGGACATTAACCAGTGGGATGCACTGAATCTCTCTCCAGATCTCCAAAAGAGCTCAGGTGGGAGGCTGCAATCCTCATTGATTACCTTGAATGCACCGACCGGCAGAGAGGTCATTTCCCATTCCAAGATCCCCATATCTGTCATATAGTCTTCCAGTGGGAAGCCAAAGGTGGAGCCAGAATTTTGTCTACTCTCCTATGCGGATTAGATACCTGATGTGCTCTCTAGCCATATCCCTAACGCTCAGGATACTAAGCCAGTCTCAAGAAGCATCTGCAGCTATGTTTACGTCCAAGAGGATTTCGTCTTTAGACATTTAGCATTAGCCCATTGAGTCCAGAGGCTCTAATCACATGAAGCTAATTTCCATAATTGGCACATGAGACTAGTTTGTTTGAAATCTTAATATGAGATACTGAGCCCTTCTCTTTTCAGAAGGCGAATTTGCTCACAACTGACAATGTGGATGGAGGATTTCCCCCACAAAAAACCTCTGATCTTCCTCTCCAAAATGTCAATGCAGTTTTGAGGTAGAAGGATAGCATGAGCCCAGAAGATGTGGCACAAAGCAGGGTGGATTTTATGAGTTCTAGCTGACCAGCAAACGAGACTAAATCTGCATTCCACCATCAAGTTTGTGCCCGAACTTATCTATCAGAGATCTACAGGCATTGAGGTGTTGTCTAGTCTAGCTGAATAGAGAGGCAGACCAAGATATTTAATTAGAAGAGTGCACCTTCAGCATCCAAGGATAGAGCAAATAGCTGATCCAGGGAAAATAATTGAGCTTTTTTGGTTGATCTATAACCCATAATAATGTCTGCTGAAGTCCTAAAAAATTCTTTGAAGATGAAATGCTGAGAGGGGATCTGCATACAAGAAAACCATAATATCATCAGCAGAAAGGAGAACAGAAGGGAGGTAGGAGATAGACACCTTGCCTTTGGTGAAAGGGGACTTCAGCAGCCCATTAGAAGGTCATCTGTTTACGATAATTGACAATATTTCCGAGAAAGGATCCCCTTGACGTATGCCTCTAGTGCTTTTGGAATACCCAGCCGTGTTAACAAGGAGAAGGAAGGCTCGGGTATGTGAATTTCAACCCATTTGATCCATTTATCAGGAAACTTGAGAGCTTTCAGAGCAGCAAGCAGGAAGTCCTTCCAAACACTATCAAATGCTTTCTTTATGTTGACTTCAAAACACATTCTTGGGGGCTAGAATTTTTGTGGATGCCCCTAATGGAATCATGGCTAAGAAGAAGATCATTGGCAATGCCCCTCACAGGAATGAAAGCCGATTGGCAGTGGCTAATGATTTGAGGCATAATTAGGTTCGTTATCTCCACGAAAACTCAGGTGATGGTTTTATGCTGCTCATTTGTTAAGGAAATAGGACAAAATTGTTGGGAGAATCTGCAATTTTTAAACTTACTGGATAAAAGCAATGAGTGCAGCTTCATCTGATTCAACATGCCAGGAGCGGAAAAAATTCTGATTGCTCTGTCTGGCATTATAGTCCTACTTTTGGAAACACCATGATATCTTCTTTTTTGCTTATCATTAGCTATTAACTCTGATCCATTTTTCACACAATCACGTACACATTCTGGAGATCTCAGTTAAAAGCTTGTGACTTGGGCTCAATTCCATGTAAGGCTCAGGCCTCGGGCAAGTTGACTTGGTGATGCAGGCAAGTTACGATCTTTTCCTTTTTGATGTATATGAATGTGCGAATGAGTAAGGATTGATAAAAAGATGAATATTTATAAGAGAAGCAATAAAGGTGGAATGCACAATGTGGTCATGAGCAAACAGATCAAAGTGGCCGAGGCTTTCAAAAAGGCTGGTGAGCAAATTGTTTCACTGCCTCTCTTTAGAAAGAAGATTGAGGTATTAGGAGGAAGAGTTAGTTGGGCTCTTTGATCTTATTGAAGGGGCAAGATTTAACTAGGAGGGGTGGCACTGTTCAAGGAACGGGATTATTTTTCTCTCCTCTTTGCAGTCAAATCCTTCTATAATCATCGGTGGTAGGTGCGGAGGCAGAAAGCAAGAGGGTCCCATGGTGATTGTAAAGTTGTGGAATCTACGTGATTGTAAAGTTGTGGAATCTACGTCTCCTTGCAATTTTATGGTTAATTTGAAAGGAGAGGAACGAAATAAATCTAAAAATCGATTGGGGCCAGTTTCCATGGTGATTGTAAAGTTAAGTCCTCTGTGAGCTTTTGAGCATAATCTAGTAAGGAGTTCGGAGGTTGTTTTGCTTGTATATGGTCTAAGATAGGAAGAGTTCCTTTGTTAATGTAGGAGCAGGTGGTTATTGTTTGGTCCTTAGTGTATCAGCCCACTTATTTGGGCCTTAGGTTCCCGTACCTTCATCACCTTCTTGGAAATATGGCCACTATTTACACATCTCCCAGCCAGTTGAAAGAAATTCAACCTAGAAGAATTTTCTGTCCTCTCGTGTAGGAGCATTTAGGCCTGAAAGTGTTTCGGTTTCTTCTTTATCTGGATGCAACACAAAACCTTTTCTTATTCTTGTTAAGGGCACTGGGATTTCCTCCCTACAAACATTAGGATTCTGGGTTTGGTAGTACAACCTCCCAAGTAAATTAAGTAATAGAATGATAAACATCCATTTATGCATGCTGGCCTGAAACCTCATTAGTATTATTATTTATTTGAAACCTCGTTGCTGTATTTGTTGCTATTGGAGAAGGAAACCAACCAACAATGTTTCACTTTGATTTTGTTCCCATTCGTAACATTGTCACCCTATAACAATGTGAGAGCCTTCTGACATCCAACATCAGATTTCCACCATTTCACTTGAGACATAGTTTTCACAGCTTTTATTGTCAATAACCAATTTGCACGCTTCCCCTTCAACTTTAAAGTGGTTATAAAAATGCCGGAACCTTCTCCAATCCTTACAGGATAATTTTGGAGCCAAGAAAACTTGCTTGACCTTGATTAACGAACTTTGCCCGTGTAAATATCAGTAATACACAGTTACACATGTCATTACTTCTCAAGAAAATTACTTTTTTGGATTTGATTCAGACATTTGTTTTTTAATCACCACTAGTAGAAGAAATGATGCGAATCCTCGAACATAATTCTAGGGTTCAAGAGGGAGACTGCTCACTAGTCTCAAGTAATTGTATCTTTGACATTTGAGTGGTAGGACTCATCAGGATTTCTTCCCTTCACCTAATTTCTTCTCATCATAATCTCCATTAGTGGAGAAAGTATGCAAGCAGAAAATTTTTTTAAATATAAAACCTGAAAATGATGTGAATCCATGAACGTGCATCTAAGATTCAAGAGGGAAACTGGCTCACTAGTTCTGAGTACCTTCTTTTATCTGCCTCATGTTTCCCCCTTCTTTGACATTTGAATGGTAAAACTCATCGGGGTTTCTCCCTTTTCCTTCATTTCTTCCATTGAGATATGAAAAGTAAAACTCATTGACTACAACTTCTATCTAAAATTTGATCGTCTATGGAAGTCACCGTGTTGGTGTATGTGACATAGCAAAATCAGGTTTTATGACTGCATCATTTGTATGCAATTTGCAAAAATTAGTATCTAGGTGCTTCTCCATGTCAACATTCGTGCATGAGTGTCTCATAAAAAGAAGTATTTTTGCAACACTTGGTTGAGGATGAGTCAGTCCACTAGTCATTGCTTCTCTTCTTTGCTAACATTGATTTAGAGATGCTCAACCTCACTTTCTTATTCTTGTCATTCTTTGTTTCAAGAAAGCCTGGTTAGTAGTGTTGTTGCTTTCTGCATTGCGATGCCCCCCGGTGGTGTGCCCTGCATTCGCAAGTATGTACTCGAGCATGACCTTCTTTGTGTGCATGAGCGAGATGTGCTCAGCTGTATATTCGTGCAACCTTGCATCCTTAACCCTGCTTTGCTTTCATGCCCATTGGGGTGTGTATATGATGGTTATGTTGAGGATTTCTATTGGGTGAGGCCCTCATGGCATGCAAGTGTGTTGCCAATATGAGACTCTACCATGGCCGGTTTCCAAGAACCTGGGTAAAATAGGAAGATTGATGCCTGGTGGGTAGCCAATTGTACATTCTGCCAATTTACCTTTCAAAAAGCCAATTGTGGATTGCTGAGAGAAGCTTAGATGATGATGATGATTAGGGGGCGTTTGGATCCTAATTTACTTAAGATAAGCTACTTATGCCTCAAGTAGCTTATCTTGGTTTCTACTTATTAAGCTGAAGTGATTAAGTAACTTTAAGTAAAAAAAGTTACTTATAATTGATCTTAAACTAAACTTTTTTATCCCAAATAAGTTAATTATCTACTGCTGTAAGTAGAAAAAGTAACTTATTTGGTGAAATCCAAAAGGGCCCTTAGTGTCTTTGCTTCTAATATATCTAGCAACTATTGGGCTAGTTGGCCTTTTATTTTATTTATTTGAAAGACAACAAAATTTTATTTAGAGCAAGCCTAACAGAAACCTCATTGGCTGTTGCTTTGAAAGTTCCTTGTATGTTTCAACCTGTTGGTCCTATTGATTACTTCTTTGGGTGTTTTGACCTCTGTTCTAGAGTCTTATGGTCACAGAAATCTGCATTTTTTTCCTATTATTTCCTGTCTAGTTTTATCATATTTTGAATACTGCAAATGGGTATTAGAGGATTTCCAAGACTTGACTTGTAAGATCACATCAACACAGCTTCCAATATACATACCCAGTCTGACTGAATTAATGTAGCTGGATTGGGTTGGGTTAGCTGGTCAGATCTTTAAGCAAACAAGGCCAAATTGTGGTGATAATGTCTAAAGATGTAGACTCCAGCGGACCCATGGGCCTCTACCTCAAGATGTGTGAGGCTCGGGATTGGCCTAGGCTAGCTTGAGCCAGTCGCACCTTTATGTATGTTCGGGCAGAATAATTTGTAGCTATTACAATCCATGAAGGAAGAGAAGACCGTTTAGACTGTTAGACACTAGAAACTTTTGTTTCTAGTTGCAACAGGATCCTTGAATCTGAACATCATCCTACCTACATCGTTTATTACCTTCTTGCGTGGTATGAAAGTTGTCCCCTTTGAGGAAGTTGTATTCGAGTTTCTAAGAACTTTCGTCACTTCTTGTCTAGCAGATTCACATGTTGGACTTCGAGGTTCCATCGTCTTCAAAGACAGACAAAGCCTGAAACTAAGTAGGGGTTCTCTTAGCACTATTTCAGAACTCGACTCTTCTACTAGGTCCTTGTCTTCATAGATTGATTTTGGTTCAAAAAATGTACAAACATGAGTTCAAGCATAATGTACTCTTTCCTAGAGAAGTTCTCCCTCCCTCCCTCCCTCCCTCCCTCCCTCCTTGTACTCTTTCCTAGAGAAGTTCTCCCTACCTACCTACCTATCAGCCACCTTATATGCAGCCTTTGAGGTAATTCACTTAGTTGCAGGATCCTGCTTTAAATCGCAATTCGGACTCCTGGTCCCGCTCTGCTTTCTACCTATTTGTAGTTGTTTACATTTTGAAACAGATGCTTCCCCAATTCCTGCACCTGAATCATGCTTTGTGCAACTATGTAGTAGAAACATGAGCACTGACATATTGAACCGGAGATCTAACATGAAGGATACAAGAATGGAGCTAGCCTTCTCGGGGCAAGGTTTTGACACCCAAAACCCATTTCTCCTCCTGAGAATCCCCTTCCCACTACAAAATTTCTGGAGCATGATGGAAATAATATCCAAAGACCTTCCTTGAGCACGAGGAGCATCACCTTGGCTGATCCATCAATTTTGCACGGACCAGAAAACACCATCATCACCTCATCTTTATCAGTTCACAATAAGCCACCTATTCTGGACGGGCTTGATTTACCCTTAGAATATCGCTTGTAGTTTATTTTAAGGAAGCCAAGGGGGTAGGCAGCTCCCATCTCGAATCATTCCCTCCTTTAAACCTTGCTTTTGATTCCCGAAAGCTGTCCGCCTTTGAGCTTCCTTGAAATTCCTGGATGACAGAAGCCTAATCTGTAACTGTGAAGTTGATTCCCGAAAGCCGGGAACTGCTTTGTTGTTGTATTTTAGTTTAGGTCTGTTGTAGGTTTTTCCTAGGCTTTCTTTTGGTTCTGTTTGTAGGTGTTTTTGTTTTGCCAGCGAAGGTTCCCTTCCAGGCCTTCTAGTTTGTTTTTTGGTTCTGTTTCTCTTTGTGCTTTGTTTCCCACTTGGTTCCATTAATAAATTTTCATCTTTCAAAAAAAAAAAAAAAGAGACTTAAAATTGATGGAGGAGACATGTCTGTAAGCAGATTAAAGATGGAGGAGCTGGTATAAAAGACTTAAAATTGATGAATCAGGCCCATTTAGGGAAATGGATTTGGAGACTAGGCACTGAAAAGGATAGCCTGTGGAACAAGCTCATCAAAGGTAAATATGGGACTTCAGAAGGGGGGTGGTGGACTAGAGAGTCCTCCTTATATGGGGCTTCTGCTATATGGAAAGGTATTTGGCGCACGCAACATGAGATGAACAAAAGGATTAGGTTCGAAGTAGGCAAGGGAGACTGCATCAGATTTTGGACGGATACCTGGTTAGGTAATATTCCTCTGAAAGACAAATTTCCCTTTATTTTTCGGTTGGCGAATGACGAAAATAGTTCCATAGCGGATAACTATTCTATAAAAGCAGACAAAGTAGTTTGGAACATTCAATGCAGAAGAAATCTGGAGGATTGGGAAATTAAGGTATTTGTGGATCTCATTGATTGTATTCAACATGTTTCCCCTACTCAGGCCCGCAAGGACAGCATTATCTGGAAAGTAGACAAATCGTCTGTTTTCTCGGTCAGATCTTTCTTCAAGCTGCTATATCGGCCTCCAACAATGACACCTCTATACAGCATCCTCACTTTATTTGGAAGTATGCTGTTCCCCCTAAGCTTCAAGTGTTTGGGTGGCTGGCTGGCTGGGAAGAGTCGAATCCTCACTGTGGATAACCTGAGGAAAAAAGGAATGATCCTTCCTAATGTTTGCATATGCTGCATGTCCGCTGAAGAAACTGTGGACCATTTACTGATCCACTGCTCCTTTGCCAACTCCATTTGGACAGTCATTCTATCTTGTTTCAAAATTAATTGGTGCTTCCCTAGAGACGTGGATACGCTACTCAAGGCCTAGCATGGTGTTCGACTAGGGAAACCTCTATCTCGGTTATGGTGTATGGCGATTTTGGCGACTTGGTGGGCTGTTTGGATCAAAAGGAACAATCGGTGCTTTCGCAACGAGTCGAAGCCCCCTCACTTAGTGTGCTCTTTTGTCAAGTGTTACATTGCTGAATGGGCTTCCTATATGGATGGGTTTAATGTTGATCTAGCTTTTCTTGAGGCCTCCTAGGTGCTGCTATCTCAGCAGTTCCTTTCCTCCTGTTTTTCTCTCTTTTAATACAAGTTATCTTTCAAAAAAAAAAAAAAAAAAACTTCGTCAAAAAACTTGGCAGTCTGTATCCTTCGGCAGTCAACATGATTGCAAAGGGCATCATATGCCACACAATTCTCCCTGTATGATGGAACAGCCCCTTTTGTCACCCACCTGCTCCTCTTTAAATAGATGCATTAGTTGACCAACCTATTCCAAAGAGAGTAAAGAGATGACTGCAAATTCGTCAGGCAGACTTGTAGTGAAGAAACAAATGATCATTCTTCTCGTCGTTACGACGTCCTACGACATAGGTAAAATTCTGGGAAGAGCCATCTTCTGTTTTTTTTTTTTTTTTTTTTTGTTAATAGAATTTTAAGATTTTATTTGCAATGGTGAGCCATGTGAAAGCTTGAGACTCATCTATAGGAGGACAAGGGCCTCCCTGTCCTTGGCGTATGGGGACATCTCACAAAACAAAGATATATTATTTGAAAGAGAGACTTGATCGTTTGAAAAAACTTAATTTCAGCAGCTGTTACTGAAAATTGATACTTTCAATGATTTTCACTGATTCAGATAGTTTGGCAAATCCAACTTATCAAGTGCTTAAATTAATTTTCACTGAAAATATAGGTCTTTTATTTCCAGCTCCCCTCAATGCTGAAGGCTGAAAGTGGTGGTGCATTAAAATTTTGTTTTCATGTTTGACTAAAATGTTCCTAAAACTATTTCAAAATTACAATTTAGCTCTTTTAGTTTTCAACACTCAAATTAATTTTCAGAAATTAGAGTTTCTGTTTCAGTAAATTAATTTTCAGAGTCCAAATTAAAGCTGTGAAAAATTATGCTTATTAGGACTTTGGATGTATCATGGACCAAGAATTATGCTTACTTATCTTCACATTGGAGTGGTGGATATCCATTGGTTGGCTGAAAATGAAAATGATCTAATGGTCTGATTTAGGCAAACAAGTATTACAAATCAAAGGTTGGGACTGTTCAATCAATTTGATTTTTAGCTCATTGTATAAAGTTATTTAGGTATGTTATTTTGGACTGGTTATTCAGTGTTTTTTTTTCTTCCTTTTTTTGGACAACTTAAAATGGAGAATAAGAATGGTCTTGGGCACATGTTGGGAGCCTAAGATGGATGGTGACACCTGTTAGGCTGCTTGAAGCACTTTTAGAGGGCTGCAACATGGATGGTCACACGTGGCACTGTGTTGTGTATACGCGAAACATTGTGTTCCCATGTGGATTCAAATAAGCTTTCCTCTTTTTTTTTTTTTCTTAATTCCAATGTTTAAATGGGTTAGACAAATTATAGACAATGTCTTCAAAGCTTATGCTGGTGGCCTAACTTGCATCCAAACTGCCTATTACAGTAAAAAGGGAACCTAATTTGCTGGTGGCTTAACTTGAACATTATGTTGAAATAGAGCAACAAATTTGGAACTCACTACAAAAGAGCCCTACCGTTTATTGCTCTAAACTTGGCCTGCACGTTGGCCCTTGGCTTGAAATATAGATAGGCCCAGGCCAATGATGAATGGCTCAGTCTGCCTCCCCTGGCTTGATCCACTCATCAAGTAGGCCACGTTGGACCAAAAAATAAATAAAAATGGATGGGTTAATGCTACTTGTAAGTGGCTCTCATTCATATACATGTATAGTTTAAAAGCATTCATTGGATTCAAAATCCTATTCCAATGATCCAAGCCATTAATAAGGCCGGTTTGGATTTGGGTAAAGTTGTGTTGACCAGCAATCCATGGCATGCTGTTAATGCTAGTTGGTCATGTATATATTGTTGCTTACTAGTTCTGTTCCTTTTTTTTGTCAAACACTTTGAATCATTGCATCAATAGATTGTGGGACATGGGAAATTAAAATTTAGTTGGTACACTTACACACTTGTAACATTAAAATGGATGGTGGCACATTCACACATGGGTTACTTGGATGAGGACTAGTGCACGTGGCAGAAGCATGTTATGTAGGTGCAAGGATAAATACGATCCTCATGTGCATTGAAACTAAAGTGTCCATGAGGCCTAATGGATGATCCAATGATTACAAATTCATCAATGCTTATCTAGCTGTGCATGATTCCCGTGCACATGGGTGTTGACAAACCATGTACGATGGTTTATAACTAGAATCCAGATCCTTTGCTTGCCACCATCATGAATTTTCTGTTTGTTGCAATGTGATTGAGCCACATTATCACATACTATATTTAATGCAGCACTGCTGACAATGTAAGTAATGATTTGTTTGTTGCAATGTGATTGGGCCACATTATCACATACTATACTTAATGCAGCACCGCTGACAATGTAAGTAATGATTGGACCAATGACGAAAAATTGTGTGTGTGGTAAGTAGAGGATCGGGATTGCTATAGCTACTATTATGTTTGTGGCAAGCAGAGGATCCCGATTGCTATAACTATTATACAAATCCAAATAGCCCAATATGATGATGGGACTTGTCATTGTTGAATGTAGTTGGAAGAAAATTCTTAATAAGATGAACCACTCAAAGCTATCATGGTTCGATTCTTTCCCCTTCTCGGTCCTGGAGTGGTAGGAAAAGGGCCTTTCGACAGGCTGGGGCTGGCCCACTATCACACCTGAGTTGAAGTAATTGTGTGAATTGGTCACTCAACTCGCCTTCCCTTGAAATGTAGTGATTTCCAAAGCTATACGATCCTGCAAGATTTCTGAATTGGTGCTTTATTACGGTACGAATTCCTATCTTGGGCTTAAATGATCCACGTATTCTAAACACCTATTGATGGGAGGGGTCCACCACGGATCATGCATCAACATCATAGAAGGTAAATATGGTCTAACCATCCATTGTGCATGTAACACCCCGGATTTTTGCCAACCTGGAGTTAGACGTCCTTAGGCAGTGGGTTGATCATAACATCTTACTGATTTCTCAGAACTTAATTCCGAAGTCCTAAATCCTCTCTTCAACCCATTTCCTTCAAAATCTCACCTTTCACCACTTTGTTCTTCAGATTTTTCTAAGTACTTTCACATTAGACACAAATCCTAAAGTTTAAATAATGAAGAACAATACTTAAACTAAAATTTACTGTAAATAGTAAATACATAAATAAAATGGGCTTTTGACCATTAACCTTATGGAATCTTACAAAACGAATAGGTTACTTGGAAAGATCAGCCTCTCCTACCCTAGGACCTTATTCTGTCGTAATTAGGGTGGAATTTAGTTAAGTACTAAACTAAATTAATTGTGGAATTAGCTCGAACCACTTTAGATACGAATTGTAAGACCCAAAACTAGTAGAATCGCTAACACTACATTACCTAGAAACCTAGGATCAATCTCTAAACCTAGTTGCTCTTGGAAGCACTTTGAAACTCCGTATCGGACCTGGACCGTGCGTCGAAAGTCCGATTATTGCAAAACTATACGGTTATGATTGCCTTGCTGGGCTTGATGACTATATCGGAAATCAAGTCCTAATAGTATCCAGAAACGCACAACTTGAGCTCAGAGCAAAGTATGTGAGAAACGCGAATATCTTTAGAACATGTACTCAGATTTAAGTGATTTGGGCCGTTCGCTTGCAGACCAAATTTAAGCTTTTAGGTCGTCAGAAGATGACCCAAATACACCCTCGGATCAGAGAAATTTCCTAGCACAGGTAAGTGTACTTGTGGCCCTGATCGAGTGGCGATGACCATTGAACTGAAACTGATCCGCCACAGTCGATTCATAAATCCGATTGGACTAAAACCTTAACTCGACCTATATCCAATATTAGGGAGCTTAAGTCCGGCCGCACGCAGAAAGGGGGCCACCAGAAGTGCTCCGTTGGACCGAAACTATCGCCCTTTGGCTATAACCTAAGTATACCTTGGCCTTGGGGCCATTCCCATCAGTTCTGGGCCTATATAAGGGCCTTAAACTCTCTCTCTCTCCTTTCACATACGATTTTACAATCCTAGGAGAGAGAAGAGAGCAAAGAGAGAAGGAAAGAGAAAGAAAGTGTGAGAGGAAGTAGGAGATTGTTTTTGGAATCTTTCTCTGCCAATCCACGTACTTTACCACCTCGTCTGTATCGCTATTCCGGTGATTAAGACTCCGTTAGTAGGTAAGAAATTCTAACCCTAATCTGTTTTAGGGATATAAGTAGAGTAAATGCTGAAGTAGCTAACCTATTTTATGCTATAGGTTGCCGTTGTGCCGTGGACGAGTACTCAGTGTTTAAACTGAGTTTGTTACGAGTTTACCGGCGAAAGGTGCGGACTATAAATGTTTAGGTTATGGTTTTTAAGGCTTTCAATGTTGGCTAATGATTTATAACTGATTTGGGTGCCATTTCACGCTAAATGCGAAGATTCCTTCGCTTTACAGATATATATGAACTATGTTGAGTATAGTGCACTCCATGTGTTAGTTGAAATGATTGAATGCGTATAGAATTTGGATTCGTGTTTGACATGATTATCTGTTGTGGATATAGGGTTGTTGTATGTGCGACAACCCCTTGGCGAAAGGGTTTGCCCTAATACATGTTATGGCCAACATACGTCATGTATGTTATAGTGTGTAGTCTAAGTGTTTGTTGAAATGACTGAATGAATATAGAATTATGATTGGTGCTTGACATGATTATTTGTTACTACTGTATGATCTTTGTGCACATAGCAACTCCTTTGTGAAAGGATTCGCTATAATATGTGTTTTTAACTAACTTATTACATGTATGTAATATATGTTGTTTAAGTATTTGATAAAATGCCTGAATGAGAAATGTTTGATGTGATGTATCTAATGAGGGTGTTGTGATAGGATCCTCAATCCCCTTATACATAGTTAGAGTTTCCTTTATGTAACCTATCATACTACTATGTGATTTACTGTTGAAATGCCTATGTATGCTAACATATACACTATGTGTTCGTTGAAATGCTCAAATGAGATTTACATTTGATTTTAGTTGTTACATGCTATCTTTGACTACTACATGCGTATACAATTGCTTGGAGTGTGTTTGGGACTATGGTATAGTCCAGGCAATCGGTAACAGATTCTGATTTGGTGGCTAAGGTGGTTTCGCCACACAAGACGTGTTTGATGAATCCGAGCCGTACTTTGGTTGTCGACAGTGGTTAGGCCACACGGAGTGCTTATGCACTTCATGTCGATTAACTCGATATACGCTCGTACCAGTCGAGCTCGTCAAGTAACCCGATTGACCCAATGTATGTTCACCATGTATGGACGCTACTGCTTGAAATAAGGTACCAAACTTACTAGTGAAAATTCGTTAACCTTGGTACCTCGATCCGCTAAGACTCATGAGCCGGACATAGTGGTATGGGACACCGTGGTAGAGCTGTCGGCCTACGCTGGGGCGACGAGCCTCCCCGTAGTGACCAGTGAGCAACACCACCTCGTGAGCCGAATACGGTGGTATAAGAAATTGTATTCGAGTGGTCGGCCTACACTAATCAGGTGACGAGCCCTTTGTAGTGACCTCAAGCATACTCTGAGACTGCGTTGAGGCAACGAGCCTTTCTGTAGCGACTAGAGTATAAACTAAGCCTGCATTGATCAGGTGATGAGCTCTTTGTAGTGACCTAGAACTGCAACATCATATGATATTTACTAGGATTGACGACCCTAGAATAGATCATTGTTTGAGAAATGATATAAGGGAGGTACCTTAGCTTCCCAATCTTGCTGTATAAAAAGGTCTAATAAGAACTCGGTAATCATGTTCATGCACCGCATTGCATGTGCCTTTGGCGTTAGAGTTGAGCACTGTGGAAGGGGTGCATGCCGCGACCGTGAGATGAAGTTCGCAGAGGGAGTGCAGGCGAGAACATACATCATTAATATATATCATCTTTGCATTAACCAGAGTACCTAGGAATGCTTGATTGTATTGCTTTATCATTACTGCGTGACTGAATTGATAATATGTTAACCTTTGCTTTATAGCTCCACTGAGTTGATCACTCACTCCCACGTTCTGGGACGGTGCTTTAAACACCAACCGGACCCTGTCTTAGCTGCAGGTGATGGCGATACCTACGAGGCGGAACCAGACTTCTACGACGATGAGGATGAGTTCTCATACATACAGTTATCAGGCGGGTTTATGTAGACCTTGTTCTGATTCAACGGGATTATAGGGATATATGATTTAGTTGAACACTTTATATTTTGGTATTTTATATAGTTTGACATAAAACATGTATATATTCAACCTTGTTACGTATTCATATTCTGGGAATTTAAAATCACTTATATACTTTATATATCTATCACAGTCTTCCGCTTACTTAATTTAGTCATCCTTGGAGTATAATATGCTGTTTTAGTATAATCCCACTCATGTTCGAATGCACTCATAATAATCATCATAATCTATGTTGCAAAGTGATGCGTTGGAACTCGGGAGTTGGGCTTTGCTCGACCTCCGATTTTCATGGAGTTACAGTGCAGTACTCGATCACATGGCTACAATCATCCATTGTGGATTTGAAATCCTGTGGAATCGGAGGGATTTCGATTTGAGAGGATTCTAAATCCCTTAAAAAAGCTCTTTTTTAACTCCCATCTCTACCCAATGATTTGAAACTTACTTGATTCCTACGGATCAAAATTCCATGACGTAAAGATTGGATCTGAGTGAACGTAGAGAAATATAACTCCTTTTCTATCATTGAGATCCTTACCTGGAATCTTGGCTGTAGACCATTTGTAAGGAGTTTATCTTAGTTGGAGAATCTCTGATTTTCCAACTAAATATGATTTCACGGTGTCTATCCAATCGTAGATTTTAGACTTTATTAATTAGTAGTGATTCCAAGTCAAGCACATCATCTATTTGAGTTAATATTGCTGGAGTTAAGTACATAATTTATTTGAATTAATATTATGTCTCTTTGACCAACATCTACACACACACACATACACACACACACACACTCACTCACATATACCACACGTGCACCAAAGAAGGTCAACACTGTGTGGGGGTGATCAACATCCACGATGGATGAACAATTGCACTCCGATCCTAGACCTTAACCCTAGAAGCTTAAACCCTGGGAAACCCAGTTGACCAGCCTAACTCAAAACCCTAGATTCTTGAGTAAACTCACCCAGTCGACTCACCTAGTTAGCCTACCCAAGCCCATAACCCACTCAACTCACCTAGTCAAGACCAAAACCAAGCCCGATCGGAGAAATGGTCGAAACCTCAAAGCACCAACCGTCACAACAGAGCTTTAACACACTTGGAGGATGCTGCCTGCCAAAATAGGGAGTCTAAGTGGGGACCGATGGTAGCTAGGTTTCCGCTGGCCACATGGCACTCCCCCTCTTTCGGGCAGCATCCCTCAAGCATTTAAGTTGTTTATTTTTTGAACATCAAGTGTGTGGCTGAGGTGCATTTATTTCGATGTCCATCTCCTTACCCAATATTACCATTTTACTAGGTCATCCAACTTATGAGATGATGCCATGTGGCAATCTCCAATCTCAGCCATTCAAACACATTTTGCCCCTAGGATCACCAGAAATTACTAAAAAATCGGGTTGAGAGACTATAAATAGCCCAATCCCCTTCTCATTTCAAGCATCCACTCTCATTTCAAAGAGAGAGCCTTAACTACTTAGCCATTCGTCCACTAAGGGGAGAGAGAGAGAGAGAGAGAGAGAGAGAGAGAGAGAGAGAGAGAGAGAGAGAGAGAGAGAGCCCAACCCTTGTCTAGCCAGCCTAGCCAGAGTGCAAGCCTCCTAAGCCACCCAAGTTCAAATCTGAACCACTCAACCTAGCCTTGCGACACTACTGTTCACCCAACCGTTCAAGCTTATATCAAATTCGTAAAACTAATGCATCGGCATTGTGCAACATTCATTCTCTTCTCAACCCCCCTCCTCCTTATATACACCAACATTATAGTGCATTTGCATCGTTTTCACCGTATTTGATTGGCGGGCGTATGCTCTGTGGCTTAACGATATAATTGGATATTGCCAATCAGAAACCTTAGCCAGTTAATTGTCATTTAGCATATACATTACATCCCATCATTTTCACCATATCTGACTAACGGACATATGCTATGAGATCCACCGATATAATCGCAACGGGTCCACTAGAAACCTTAGCCGGTTGGCCGTCGTTTTATCATAAGTATTCATATAACATTAAGTACTATCATTTGCACCCTGCACTTGACCAATTCGAACGTACGGTCTGTGGCTTGCCGAAATAGTCAGATCCTATCCATTAGAAATTCAAATTGATCAAACACCTCTACTATAGCACCGCATTACATTTTCTGCATCACATTCCATCTACAACATGCGAGAACTACTCGTATTCTTCAATAATTAGTCAGATCTTTTGAAGTAAAGACTGTACAACCGTATGGGCAGAGTGGGTGCCTAACACCTTCACTCTATGTAACCGGGTCCCTTACTTGGAATATCTGCAACATAAAATCACGAGTCATCTTAGGGTTAAGAATCATTGGGTTCTCAATCTTAAGTGCTTCTACGAACTCTAATCAACTGTAGAATCGTAATAATTAGTTAGTAGCGACTCTAGTCAAATGTCACATCTTTCAACCCCTATCACTAAAGCCCTTGAGTGAGGCGACCAGTGAAAAGGAAGAGAGTAGATCTCCCGTACCCTCAGGACATCGCACCCTCCTCCTCGCAACGTTCATAGTTAGGGCTAGATTCTTAACCTATTAATTAAATGGGTTGGGCTTGGGTAGACCCTGACTTGAACTGGACCCATTCTATTTCCAGGAATAGCTTTATATGTTTGGATTTTGGTTTGCACTATTTAATAATGACCTGGATTAAATATTGATTTATGATTATCATACCTTCCCGTATTACACACATGAACCATACACAATACACATTGCACACACATGCATGAACAATTTCAACCATTGATTGTGCATTAAACTTGTCTAAACTATGACCATTGTTCGCATCTTAAATCGTCCTAATTACGACCGTTGATCTATGCGCTAAATCAACTCAATCATGATCATTAATTTGTGCATTAAATCTGTCCAATTTGGACTGTTAAATTGTATGTTGAATTTTTCCATTAAATCTATGTGCGTTAATCACATAAATCTTTCCATTGATTTATGTGGGTCAACCATTCAAATCTGTCCATTAATCCAAGTGTATAATCCTGTCCATTATTTGGTGCGAATCTATTCCTCACATATGCAAACATGTGGGGACTAGGGGGCGGTGGAGACCCCTCTATTGAAGGGGACGTGAGAAGGTTAGAGATGCATAAGGAGAGAGAGAGAGAGAGAGAGAGGTTTTGGATTTTCTTCAAGGTGAGTTATCTTTATGTGATTAGTTTTTTTTTTTTTTTTTTTTTCCAAAATTATTTCTTTGCAATTGTTTATTAAGCTTATATAAGAAAATCTAAGGTTTGATGTCATTGGCTTAATCGCAAGGAGGGGGATGTCGAAGGTAGGGCTATTAACTGGAGTGAAGTTGTAATAAGGTAGCTTCACACCTAAAAAGATAATGCTTGTTGGAAGGTAGCTTCACACCTATTGGAAGGTGCGGGTGGATCACATCCTTTTCATGGAAAGATAACGCTTGTTGGGTATTTTGGTTTGACATTGCTTCACACCCAAAAAGAAGTGAGTTACATCTGAGCTAAACTTGGAGATGGAAGTCCTCTTTCATTCCCTAATGGTGAAGTAAGACTAATCTCATGAGCTTATTATTCTACGTCGGAATAAGTTAATACTGATAGGATTCTCCTTTTTACATCCCCATGCCCCTACAGCGTGGCGACATGGGAGCATAAAAAGGAAAGAGAGGGATGGGCTTTCTCCCACTTTTGATATAGTATGCCTTCTTGTGGGAGGCCCGCAAGGGCTATTAGCTCAAAGTTAGAGCGCACCCCTGATAATCGCATTATTATGCCTGGGCTGTGAGGTCTGTCAGCAACATAGATAATTTAATGTACCCATCAACGCCTGCCCCAGATATGTGGATCATCCAAGGCATATTCTTTTTATTTTCTTTATTTTATTAAAAATCAATGTTCTTATTGAGATCCTAGGGATATTCTAGAATTCCAACACTATTAATAAAGTCTCAAATATTTCAGATTTCCAGTGTAAATTTTCAAAATTACAGCATTAACTTGCACAATCCTCAGAATTCTAACATTATCGTGTAAAATTTCAAGGACCATCAGTTCAAATTCTATAGTTATTTTTCTATTTAGATTTCATGATTATAAGATTTTTTGCACAATTTATGTATTGTTTTGTAACTTTTTAAAATTTCAAAATTTCAGATAAACTTTTTTAGATTTTTAGATTCAACTCCTCGCATTACACATTCATGTCCTTTATGAAGTCTTTTGATGATGGAAAAATGATTTGTGATACTTGAAAGTATCCAGGGAAAGGTTTATAAATCTCACAAGTGTGTGATATTTTGGAGATGTTGATTTTTAGAAGGGAAATCATACACTATGCACATCAGTATTGGAATACAAGAAAATAAGTAGGGTGATTAAGTCATTTGGGTTGAAAATCCTTAAAGCGTAAATACGTAGGGGCGATCAAGGCCCTTGGGTCGAAAGTCGCAGAAGCCCAATTGGTACATATTGAAACTTTTAATGCGGGACCGTGTGGGTGAGTATGATTGATTTGCAAAAGGCCACGATTAAGCTAGGTAAGGTAGTACTCTAATTAAATGTATGAATGGGTCATCACTGCAGGCCGTGTGGATGAGCAATGTTAGGATTGTAAAAGTTTCTCACAGTCAAGTCAGGTAGGTTTTTTAAGAGAGTGTTGGTCAACTGGTGTAAAATAGTCTTGGTGTTTAAAATATAAACTAAAGTAATTATTGTAGATACTTAATGTATTGGTACTGTTTTCCTTATGCATACCACATGGATTTGCATTGAAAATTTTGTTGATAAAATCTTTGTATTCTAAATTTTGCATAAGTAATTTTCAGTGATCTGATAAATGTATTTTATTTAGATTAGATGTGTTGTTTTTTAAAAATTCATAACCAGGTGCTAGATTTCAGGGCGTAATACACTAGCTCCCACCAATACGATTCGTGAGGAGCAGTCATCCATGGTGTTATATGAAGTCGAGTAGATGCTCCAGTGCACTTAGAGCATGTTATAGTGCTCTTGCATGCATTGGGATAGTTAGATAGTCCTACACCGATCCAGACTGTTCATTAGGTTTATTTATAGAACATTCACAGGCTACTATGAATAGATATACCCATTTGATAAATATGAGCCATTTGATCAATGGTCTTTAATATGGATGATTAGCATAAATTACACAATTGTTGTTCCAACCATCAGTTTGATTCATTTAGATGGGAGTGATGTAACAAAATTGAAACACTCAAGTTCGTAAAACATGAGCTTCGGTAAGCTCACACGTGTGTGCAATAAAATGTGTGCACATGAAACACATGCACCAACATGACAAGTTAGTTCTAAGATCCAATCCATCCATCAGAACAACACCACTATATTGATATCCTAGGCCAGGAATCAGATTGATCCAATGGTGAGGTGGGCTGCAGTTTGTAAAACAAATGCGGGCTCTAAAAAGGGGTGCGATTTCGATTGATCCCTAACTGTGGGGACCACTATGATGTATGTGACTTACATCCACACCGTCCATCCATTTTTACAGATAAATTTAGATCATGATCCCAAAAATGAAGTAGATCCAAATCTTAGTGGACCACAATACAAGAGACAGTCGTGATTGAATCCCGAGCATTAAAAACTTCTTGGGGGCCACTGGAATATTTATTTTCCATCCAACCTGTTGATAAGGTTACAAAGACATGGATGAAAAGACTACACAAATATCAGCCGGATCCAAAACTCTTGTGGCCCACAAAGTTTTTAACAGTCAATTACCACTGTTTCTTGTACTACGGTCCACCTAAGACTTGGATATGCTTCATTTTTTGGATCGTGCCGTAAAATGAGTTTTCAAAATGTTTGGATGGCATTGATATAAGGCACATACATCAAGGTGGGTCTCATGGTAAGAGATCCACCCACCTCGGTGGATCCTCGGATCCATCGAAGCCATGCCCCTAAAATAGTGAAGTTTTCAAACCCCATGCACGTTATTCATTTGCTAGCAATACATATTTGTCGACTTTGCCAATGATATTGGCATATTGCGTTGGATAGGAGGATCGTTCTTAGTAAGGTGACAAAGGGGCATTAGAATCGACTGAGTCAAGCCAAATTGATGAGAGCAGAAGTTTAGAGAATACATTTCAACCCCTAGTTTAGCGTTCAGACATTTGGCGACAAGTGGATAATTAGAGAAGGAGATGGGCATTTTAGGGGGGGTTTAAAATGAAATCCATTTTGGGCAAGACGATGTAGAGCCCTTGTCATCGATGACACATCGATTGGGTAGTGAGATTTTAATTGCTAAATCTTCAAGAGAAAATAATTGGAAATCTATTTGATCGAAGATGAAAATGTTGGGCGATATTGGAGACACAAGCCTCAAAAAGGGTTGCTTTGTGGTGTCATAGCCAGATGTTGACATTAATTGTGTGTGGTGTCGACCCTGATGGGATTTTTTGTCCTGTGCTCGACCGGTCGTGAGCCTCGCTCGACCAGTCGAGGGCTGGTGCACGACCAGTCGTGGAATCAAGTCGTGGCACGACTCAAAGTCCAGCGACTGTGGACTATTTTTCTCCGGGGTGCCCGACCAGTCGAAGGAGGATCTCGACCGGTCGTGGACTCGGTACGATTAGTCGAGGTTACGCAGATTCGTTCTACGATTTTGGGCGGATTTCGTGTCGCAAGTCCTTTCGCAACTGGAATGCGGAAAGGAGTTTCCTAAAACTTTAAATAGGAGGTACTTAGGGCTTTCTAGGTATAACAAGAGGATTTTCTAAAGCTTTACAAGGGATTTGCTAAAGGGTTTAGGGCTATCAAAGGTGAGGGAGAGAGAGGAAAAGAGAGAGAGTGGAAGCTTATAAAAGGGAGATTATGCTCGTGGAGGTTATCTACTGCGCAATCTATATCTCAGCGCTTCTATGTCCTCGTAATCGGTGAGATCTCTCCGTTTTCTATTTCTCTTATTGTTTATCCACTCATGCGTGAGCGAAGAAAGGTTGTAACGTTCTACTTCATAGTGGATTGTTGATCTGGACAAGGTCCCGTGGTTTTTATCACTTTGAGGGTTTTCCACGTAAAAATCTCTTGTGTGGTGTGGTTTATGCTTTGATTGTTTTTCTTTGCATTATTATTCCATAATTCTGGTTTGTTTCGGGAGGCTAGATCCTAAGGTTTTGTGTAAGGCCCCCAACAGACCCAATCTTGACAACGAAAATCAATAATGGAGAATAGACTTTCACCTTCTTCAATAGCCCTTAGTGATGCTCTATGCTAAACTCACACCGAGGATTCCGGTGTGGTGAATGAAAGAGGGTTAAACCTTAAGGTAAGGTCCACCAAGTAGATAACTTGCAACTGATTAAGTCCCTATCGAATCCAACCTTTCAATTGAATTGACTCCAAAATGAGGGTCACCTAGTGTAAAATTCAGCCATGTCTACTCATTAGGTGAACCACACCGTAGACATATTTCTATCTATTGATAAATATAAAAATACAAATGTGGCCCACTTAAAGAGTGGATATCTGATTTTTACAAAAGTTTATCCTTGTGATTGGGCTAACCTTTTGGATGGATTGCAGGGCTCAAAAATCAGTAGAATATGTGATTCAAGTGGGCCACACTAAGGAAACATTTGGGAGAAGAACACCCATACTTGATTTTTTGGTAGGGCCCACTGTGATGTTTATGTCAAATCCACTCTGATCATTAGATCTGTAATCCCTTGTCAGACTCCATGCGAAAAAATTAGGGTGATATGTAAATTTCAGGTGGGCCACACTAAAGAAATAGTTAGGAGAGATGTTAACCCTTCATTTTTATGGAGCTCACCTTGATGATTTCATGAAATGGCATGAAATCCACTCAACCATTAGATGCCACACCCTAGGCTCAAAAATCATTCCCATCCTTGGTTCAGGTGGGCCACACCAAGGAAAAAAGTACGGTGGGTGAGTGTTGCTCATGTACACTATTTTCAAATAGTGTATATGGCTAGAACAGTTGAATCATTCACCTGTGACCTACCATTGATACATACCCGATCACCTAAATCTTTTACACGCGTAGCATAAGGTAATTGTATATAACTTTTTGATCTTATTAGTTTTGTCAATCCAGAACAGAAAATAAAAGGACCAAACCACGTGAGGGGATTAGGAGAGACCTGGACTAACCCAAAACAGTGCAGCCCTTACGGTGGGGCCCACCTTGATGTATGTATTTTGTATCCACACTGTTCATCCGTTTTCCCATATCATTTTAGGGCATTATCCCAAATGAAGTAGATCCAATTATCAGGTGGACCATATCATAAAAATTAATGGTTATTGAATGCCCTGCCATTAAAAACTTCTTAGGGCGCAACTTAATATTTCTGTAGTGTTTATTTTCCATCCAATCTGTTGAAAAGATCACATGAGCCTAGATGAAGGGATAAAACAAATATCATCTTGATCCAAAACTTTTTCAGCCCACTAGTAGCCAATCACCACTTTTTCCTATGCATGGTCCACCTGATAATTGGATCTGCTTCATTTTTGGTATAACTCTTTAAAATGACATGGAAAAATGGATGGACCGTGTGGATACATAATACATAATCAATGTGGCCCCACGGTAACGGCCACACCGTCTTAGGTGAGTCCCGGGTCTCACCGAATCCGCTCCAACAAAATTGGAAATCGGATGCATACTGAGTTTAGCGTACTGAGTAATCTCTATTGGGCTCCCCTTGAATGTATGTAGTTTATCCATTTCGTCCATCCGTTTTTACAGATAATTTTAGGCGATGATCCCAAAAGATAAGCATTTAAAAAGTTCAATTGGACCACACCGTAAGAAACAATGGGAATAATGATGTCCACCGTGGAAACCTTTCTAGGACCCACAGTAATCTTTATTTATCATCCAACCCGTTCATAACATCACACAGACATGGATGAATGGAATAAACAAATACCATCTTAATCCAAAACTTATGTAGACCCAAAAATATTTCAATGGCAAACATTCAATTCATACTGTTTCTTATGGTGTGGTCCACTTGAGCTTAAGTGCTTAAATTTTATCATAAACCCCTAAAATTATCTATTAAAATGGATGGACAGAGTGGATAAAATGAATAAATTATGGTGGACCCCACAGAATTTACTCAGTACGCCATCCACATCCCCCGTGCTCAGCTAAACACTGATTGCATGTATTGCGTGCCCTTTTTTAAAATAAAATAAAAAAAATTTGTTAGCTTGTTAGTACACTCCACTGTCAGTTGACAGTTCACTGTTAGCCACCCCCACGAGGGATCGATACCAAGACTTATGTATTGCGTGCCCTTGAGCCCTTAAATACCCCCGCAACATGCACTTCTTGAACACAAAAGCCTTCAAGAAAAAAAAAAAAAAAATACCCCTAGGCTTGAATCCCTATCTATTGAAATGGCTCATCAAGGTTCACCCTCTCTTTGTTCCCCTCTTCAAGCTACCGAAATTATGAAGTCCGAGGTTGCAAAGCCGGAAGTTGCTCGCCCAATGGCTGATTATCACCCATCAGTGTGGGGGGATCACTTCCTTAACTACTATGTGGATGACAAGGTAAGAATGTTTCTGACGCATGGCCATGTGATTACATTCGAGAATGACATCCACGCCATTCATCAGGTGGGCCTATCAGAAATGCATTGTGGCCTTAAAATCCTGGCTGTCCATGCATATATCAGTCGTATAGACGTGTACAAGGAGAAGGCAGGGGATCCTTACTCTTGCTTGGGTGGTAGACTCTCAGGAGTTTCAACACCCGGTCAAGGGTTCGAGTATCCATAGGTGGCGAAATTCCACTAGCGTGAGTGTGTGGGTGGTATGTGTGTGTAAAATAAATAAATAAATAAAAGAGAAGGCAGAGTAAAAAATCAGCCTCATTTTTAGGTTGCACTACATCTACATGCGTGGGAACGCGTGGAAAGTATTAGGTTTAACGGCACGTGTTGTAGGGGAGCTGATTGCGTCCTGATGCCGCCTGGCAGAGCTCTGTGGACCCCACAGTAATGTATGGGTTTTATCCACGCCGTCCATACATTTTTTCAGATTATTTTAGGGGTTGAGCCCAAAAATGAGGTAGATATGAATCTTAAGTGGCCACACTAAAAGAAGAAGTGGTGATAATGACATCCACCGTTGAAGCCTTCCTAAGGGCCACCGTCATGTTTATTTTCCATCCAAGATGTTTATATGGTCATATAGATCTGGATGAAGGGAAAAAAAAATATCA
This sequence comes from Magnolia changhungtana, assembly GCA_030180095.1. Taxonomy (NCBI): domain Eukaryota; kingdom Viridiplantae; phylum Streptophyta; class Magnoliopsida; order Magnoliales; family Magnoliaceae; genus Magnolia; species Magnolia changhungtana. The sequence continues at coordinate 364,433 of JASAUF010000224.1, read as the reverse complement.
GTTTGATCCAAAACTTCTGCAACTCTCAAGAAGTTTTCAATGGTGGGAATTCAATCCTGACTGTGTGGTCCACTTGAGTATGGGATCTTCCCTGTTTTTGGGTTAGTGCCCTACAATGATCTGAAAAAATGGATGGATGGAGTGGATAAAACTCATGCATCACGATGGGCCTTGCAGAGCCCTGTCTGGACGGATTATGGTGCAGGTGCATGTGTAAATGCATGCACGTAGCACCATATAGTCACGCAAAATTCCCAAAAAAGAAAGAGTACTAACATTTTTGAGTCTGTGGATGGAATGGATACAGAAGGTGGATGCATGGACCAAAAAGGTTGAAATTCTCAAGGAAGAAGTGAGAAGGATGCTGGAAAACGCCAAGGGTTCAGTGCAAGAAATGGATCTGATCGATGATATCCAAAGGCTTGCAATTGCGTATCACTTTGAAAAGGAGATCGATGAGGCATTACACCGTATGTATGATGAATATACAAATGTTCATTATGATGATTTATACGAAGTTGCCCTACAATTCCGACTACTAAGGCAAGGCGGCTACAATGTGTCTTCTGGTACATGAATTTCCCTCCCACCCTCTCTCTCTTTCCTCTCTTTTCCCTCGCTCCCTATGTGTGTAAGCTTATTTATGTAAGAAACAACGCATGATGTTTATGTTGTTGATGTCTCAAATCTTTTCAGCAATAGGGTTTGTAGATGCTATCGATAGACCATTCGATGTTGGATATTTGATGATGATGTTGCCTTTGTGAATTGGGTAATTTTGTGGTTATGCTTATTACGAGTTAAATATGCATTGAGCAAAAAAAAAAAAAAAAAAAAAAATCCTCCTTATAGGATCCTAGGATTGGAATCTGGTATATGGATGCTAGAAGCCGAGAATGGGGTACTACGGAGGCTGTCGGCACCGGATTCGGTGATCGGAATTCCTGTGAATCTGATTTTCGAGTTTGGAGTGTGACAGAAGTTGTTGCTCGATATTGTCAACAGTTGTTCGATACCATCGAAAAAATTCAATAATCTTACGATTTGTTGCTAGACACTTTAGGTGTCTTGCTCGATCTCATTAGAAGGGGTTCGATGCCACGCTTCTGCAGTCCCCCAACAGTTCAGGACCATTCATCTTGTAGGAGATTATACCATAGATGGGATGCATGGGAAATTATTTCATTTCCCATGCATCCCATCTTGGTATAATCTTTTACATCACGTGCATGCACTCATGCACAAACACCATTACAGACCATTTATAGATGATGTAATGAAAATTTGTCCGGTGAAGCAGATGTTTTCAACAAGTTCAAAGGTGAGGATGGAAACTTCAAAGCAACCCTTAGCAGTGATGTGAAGGGTCTTTTAAGCTTATATGAAGCTGCATACTTGAGAATACAAGGAGAAGATATATTGGATGAGGCTATTGTTTTCACTAGTGGTCACCTTAAGAGCATCGTGGCCCACCATCATGATCATCCTCTTGATGCAAAGGTACGGAGGGCCTTAGAGCTTCCCTTACACAAGCGCATTCCAAGGCTGGAGGCAAGGTACTTTATCTCGCTCTATCAAGAAGACAAGTCTCACAATGACGTGTTGCTAGAGCTTGCAATTTTGGATTTTAATCTTCTACGGTCATTGCACCAAAGAGAATTGAGAGATCTCTCAAGGTAAGTTTCATTATCTTTTTAGTTAGTGTTTGGATGGCTTAAGTGAACTAAGATCAAAATGGAGTAGGTATTATCTTATTTGGTAATGACGTTGAATCAAGAATTACAGTTTTTTATTTTTATTTATTTGAGACCGTATGGCCGCCTATTTTTGAGCCAAACCAAAGCTTATAGATTTGAAAAGCTAGTCAAATAACTGCTTGCCTTATAAAATAGATAGGTATGATTATACTGTATTTCACAAAAAGGAAAAAAAATGCCATTAGGATAATCTAAGTAAAATGAGAGGGGGACTTGAGGCCTTTGGCCCCAGGATGTTTCAATGGTGGAGTTCAATTCCCACTGTTTCATGTCATTTGGCCCATCAGAGCTTTGGATCAGCCTCATTTTTTAGCATATGCCCTAAAATAGAATAAAAAAAAAAGATGGATGTTATGGATTTATTACTAACATCCTATAGCCCCACGAATGTTTGAACGGTGGGTGTTTAATTCCCATTATTACCTGTTAGTTTAGCCCACATGAGCTTTGAATCGACCTCATTTTTGGGATCATGTCCTGACATGAAATGGCAAAATAGATAAACCATGTGAATTTCTTACTAATATCACTATATAGCATGGGTGGCGCTATGATTTTTCTATAAGCTGGAAGGGTAAAATCATCATATTATAGAAGCATCAAGGGCAATATTGATTTTTTACAAGAAAACAGTCAACTCCATATTTTGAAAACTAAAGGCACTGAAACAAGAATAGCCCAAAAGCAAACACTTTTTTATCCCTGTAAGGAATGAATGTTTATTATTTCTTTATTCAATTTGATTATTGCAACTCAACTCAATTGAGCATCCAAACGCAGGGTAACTAGTAATAAAAGAAGTATCTAATCTCAATAATATAATCTATATTAATGTGTTGATGTCTGGTGTAGGTGGTGGAAAGATCTTGGACTTGCTACCAAATACCCTTTTGCAAGAGATAGATTGGTGGAGGCCTACTATTGGATTTTGGGAGTGTACTTTGAACCTCAATATAGCCGTGCTAGAGTCATACTAACAAAAATATTCAAAATTACATCGATAATCGATGACACCTATGATGCCTACGCTACATTGCATGAAGTTGAAATATTCACTGATGCAATCTACAGGTTTGATAATGATCAGAGTTCCTTGTTTGGATGTTTTCTAATTCAACACACCTATGCATGTGGCATATCTGTGCATGCAACGAGACCATGTGTGTGAAGCTGGGATGAATGGAATACTGGCCAAGAATCAAGTGGGCCACAATGTACGAAACCAATGAACGGATGAGAAAGGAGAAGGCCAAAGAAACAAATTTCCCAACATCTTCTTTCATTTGTTCAATGTGGCCCACCTGATGTCTGGACTGCATTTCTATGGAATTAGCAATTCTCCTTTGCTTATGTACACCAAAGAAGTGATATAGTCCATTATTCAGTGTATAATCTGGAAGCCTTCTCTTTGAAATTTCAATATACTATGTAATGCAGGGGTATTTTCACACTGAGCTCGAGTGGAATTGCCCGTGGGATGCAGGCGAACACTCGCGGTGAGATAGGGCTATCCGTGTGAAGCGGGTGGCTCGTGTGAAGTGGAACTCATGTGAAATGGGGATCACGGGGGGTTTGGCCGAGATCCTAACCCATGGGACATGGGGCCTATATTATGAGATAAATGGATTGATTGCCATGCTCTATCAATTTGAGTTTTTAGAGCAATTGGTTAATTATCCTGCCTCACTATCTCAAATCAATAAAAAGGTGAATGATGGTGGATGGACTATACACTGTGAAATGGTGTATGTTTGCATGCAATTGGTTACGGTGCAAACACCATCGACGTTAAATGACAGGGACTATTGACTTTCAGGTGGGAAGTTGAGGCCGCAGAAGGGCTCCCAGAGTACATGAAGGCTTGCTATCTTGCGCTACTGAATACCGTCAATGAAATAGAGGATCAGATGATGCCGGATGAAAAACATTACCGTACAAGCTGGATAAAAAGTGAAGTATGACATCCAACTCTAATTTATGAAATTTCTTACAGAGGAACACCATCCAGGCACAAGGTCAGGCCCAGATGAGTCCATGCCAGGCCTGAAATATGGGAATCATTATCCCCACTGTTTTTTATGGTGTGGTCCACTTGAACTTTGGATATGACTCATTTTTTTTTATCATACCCTAAAATGATCTAGCCAAATGGATAGACGGTGTGGATATAATAAATAAATCATAGAGATCCCCACAGAACTTGATGACATCAATACACCACCAAATATCGGTCCACTTTTTGGTCATCCAATCCATCCAATGGTTCAAACTGGCTCATAAAACCATTATGCAAATCATATGTTTAAGATTTTCATATGGGTTGATGTTTCCTTCCTAATGTATCCCCTTTCTACCCGGGGCCCCCTATGTGGATGATTGAGATTTCACCCACATGTACAACTGCATGTTCCTCATATATTCTCATCATTATTTATTTTTTTTTGAATTTTGTCAATGAGTTTTTGGTTTGATATGGCATTTTGCAGATGAAGGTGCTGGTCCAGGCCTACTTGGATGAAGCAAGATGGATGAACAGTAAATACATGCCTACATTAAAAGAGCATCTTGATGTCTCATTAGTTAGCGCCGGCTACATATTTGTCTTTGGCGTTGCTTGTGTTGGCATGGGAGAAGAGGCCACTAAAAAGGTTTTCGATTGGATGACTGCCCATCCGAAATTCGTTATGGATTTATCGGTTATAGCCCGAATCGGAGATGACATTGCAGGCCACGAGGTAATAATACATGAAAACTTGTTTTTCCCATTAACACATGTTAGAATTTCGTGTGAATCGGGTAGTAACCCGTTTCACATTTTTCCTACCGGAAATATGCACGGGGACTCCCCGCCAATCAATGGATTAACAACTCATCTGAGTCGCCGATGTGACTCAAAACCTAGTTCGCGCCATGAGCCAGCATTGAAAGTATTCCCAACTCGGGCGAGTCAATGGGTTGAGTCGTGACTCAGACTCGGGGCAAAAATGATTTGGACTGAGAAGTGTGAGTCTTCAATATTCCATGCCACAGTGGGTGATAATTGAAGATTTTAGGCGGCACCAACTTCATTTATATGGGCTCGACCTCATATCTCAATGCCGAGCACAGCGTGTTTCAACATTGAGGTTTAGGTTTCGTGCTAAACATAGACAAGAAAACCACGGTGCATGTGTTTAGAAGTGGAATAGTGCGACAATAGCTTTATTTGTAAACTATATGTGGAATTGCATAGGACCGTGCTATGCATCAAGTATGAAAATTAAATAACTTGAATAAAAGGCGTACCTGATTGAGAAGCTATAACCGTATGAGATGGCTAGAATCTTCTGATGGGGTTTTTTCCCCGTCTTCGACCGGTCCAGAGCCCCTCTCGACAAATCTCGGGAGAGTGCCATCGAACCTCCTCTCTAAGGCTTCACGTAGGTTCGAGCCCAACTTGAACGACTCAAAGTCCAACAGTTCACTACCCCTTTGATTTTGAATGTAGCTAGGACCGGTCGAGAGAGCTCCCGATCACACTAGAGGTTAAGACCCTAATTTCCAGACTAGATCAATAAAGTTACCTTATAAAATTCTTCATCGATTTTGCATGCATAAACTACTTACGATTGAGTCCTTTTCCTAACCTGATGCGGAAAGGAGTTTCCCAAAACTATAAAGGGGGTTGCTAGTGGTTTTTCTGGTATCACAAAATAGCAAGAGGGTTTCACCACTAAAGCTTTGCAGAGGGGATTTGCTAAAGGGTTTAGTGCTATCAAAGGAGAGAGAGAGGGAGAAAGAGAGAGAGTCTAAAGCTTATAGAAGGGAGGTTCTACTTCGTGGAGGTTCTCTACTTTGCAATCTACATCTCAACCTTTCTATGTCCTCGTAATGGAGATGATCTCTCCGTTTTCTCTATTTCTCTTATTGTTTATCCACCCGCATGAGTGAAGAAGATTGTAACGTTCTTCACTTCATAAATGGCTCTATTGTTGATCTCGGACGAGGTCCCGTGGTTTTTACCTTTAAGAGAGTTTTCCACGAAAAATCTCTTTAGTAATGGTGTGTGATTGATGCTTTATTTATTTCATTGCTTTATCCATAATTCGAATTTGTTTCGTAAGGCTAGATCCTAAGGTTTGACAATTTGTCACAGGTCATCCCAACATCTTCCTCACCTTACACTCTTAGAGAAGCACTGTGATGAAATGAAAAGCTTCAATTGTATGTAGGCTTAGGGACCTAACCTTGTTTATATAATCTACAAGGTTGATGAGTTTGGAACCCATTGAACCTCCTCTCTAAGGCTTCACGCGAATTTGGTAATCCTAGTCCAACTTGAACACTATGTGTATGACACAGTTGTAATAATGCACTACCCCTTACATGATTTTGAATGAATCATAACTGAGTGGGGTTCATTGGTACTCCCGATCACACTATCCAACCCTTAATGCCATCCAGACCATTGATCAATAAAGCTCACCTTATAAAATTCTTACATCGTTATCCTTGGATCATGCATAAACTCATTACGAATGCCATACTTGTAAGTAAATCCTAACCTTTGATAGCAAAGGTCACACTTGCATGTTGTATCTGGAACCGTACTTTTCCATCTTGCTATGCGCTTTTTTCTGGTGTGATAAAGAAGATGATGTGAAAAAAAATACAAAGTAAATGATCTCACCACTCGTTTTTGTTGGTGATACTTGAAGTTCGAGCAAGAAAGGGATCATGTCGCTTCAACCGTTGAGTGCTACATGAAGGAGAATGGCGTATCAAAGAAAGAAGCATGTATCAGTCTTCAAGAAATTATTACTAACGTGTGGAAGGACTTGAACGAGGCATTCCTTAGACCGACAGTTATCCCGTCGTCACTTCTTCTTCGAGGCCTCAACCTTGCACGTGTGATGGAAGACCTGTACGTACATGGAGATGGATATACTCATTCCAACAAAGAGACTAAAAAGAATGTCATGGCACTGCTTGTTGATCCCATCCCCATTCCAATGTGAAAATGGGAGTGTGCCACTGTCATTCATTTTCTCATTGCTTAAATAAGGCTCTACAATCACCTAAGGCTGTACTCTCACCTGTACTATGCTGCTGTTTGGTTTACTGAAAAGTAAAGTCTGAAAATTAATTTAAGTGCTGAATTTTAGTATTTACTGAAAAATCTGTTTAGTAATTTGTTGGAAAAAAGTACAAATATCTTATATTAAGCATATTAGTACTTTTTTTTCTTTTTCCTTTTTCATGAAAATCTGTTTAGTTAGTGCAAATAATAATTGTCTGAAAATTGACAATTTGTCACATTTGTCTCTATTGTTTTAATTTCTATCTTTCTTAAAAAAAAGACAAAACCTGTTATTATCATGCCACCAATCTAATGGAATGAATGGGCCACACATATAAATTTTTATCTTGTAGGTAACATATGACAAAATCAATTAATACCATGTCGAATAAATGGGCCTCACATATATAAATTTTTATCCGATTGGTGTGCCACGCCACCAAAATTTTCTCATCCATCACTCAACAATTGCCAAGTTGGCCATCACAATCATCCAAGCAATTGCGCACAATCACCACTTTTCTTGTGTTGTGGTCCACCTGATATTTGGATAGGCTGCTTTTGGAGTCTCATGCCTTAAAATAAGCTGCCAAAATTTATGGATGGTGTGAATAAACACATACATCATGATGGGGCCTATAAAACACTATCACTTACGATCCATGAGCACAAAAATAAGATAGATCCAAATCTCAAGTGGACCACACCACAAAAAACTATGTTAATTGAACACCCACTGTTAAAAACATGCCGGGCTCACAAAATTTTTGGTAATGAAGCTGGTATTTGTGTTTTCCCCTCCTCCATGCCTGTTTGACCAAATCAATAGGTTGGATGGCAAATAAACAATACAGTGGCCCTATATATGAAGTTTTTAATGATAGGTATTCGATATCACAGCTGTTTTCCTATTGTGTGGTCCACCTGAGATTCGAATTTGACTCATTTTTTTAGATCATAGCATAAAACAATTATGCAAAATGGATAGATGACATGGGTAAACATATACATCATGGTGGGGCCCACAGAGCATCGTTGGCTACTGGCACATATGTGAGGTTAACACACATGGTTGTTACCCTTACCGTGGGCCTGCCTTTATGATTTGTATATCCGTTTTCCCATTTTAGTACGTGGTCCTAAACATTAAGTAGATCAAATCTCAGGTGAACGATACCAATGGAAATGGTTGTGATTGAATGCCCACCATTAAAAATTTCCTAAAGCCCACCATAAGTATATCCATAATGTTTATTTTCTATCCAACCTTTTGATAAGGTCAACCTGACATGAATGAAGAGAAAATACAAAGATTAACTTAATCCAAAACTTTTGTGGCCTAAAAAACTTTTAAAGGTCATTCACCACTTTTTACAGTGGTGTGGTCCATAAGATATCTGGATTTACTTAAGTTTTGGGATAATGTCCTGAAATAAGCTAAAAAAACGGATGGCCGGCATGGATATACAATACATTCATTAAGGGTTGCCTCACATGGTAAGGGAAACACTCACTAAGGTGTTTCCCAAGTAACAGCTGATCCACTCCCGCATCCACAATCCATATCATGTCATGCGGATTTCCTGCTACAGCATGTCGTGGGAAGTTTCAGCACTCGAAAGCTAGGTGGGTCCACTGAAAAATTACCCCCATCCATCCATTTTCCAGCTCATTTTAGAATAGAAGACGAAATCAGGGGATTTTAAACTCAAGTGAGCCACAAGAGGGGAAACAGTTGGGTTGAACGAGCACTGTTGAGACATTTGTAGGGCCTCAGGAGTTTTATATGAAGCTAATATTTTTGTGTTTTCAGATCATCCTGGTGGAAATGGCCTTACAAGTGGTTTGGATGGCATATAAACATCAAGGTGGATTTCAGGAAGATTTCAACAGTAAAAAAATTTCTCATATTTTTTCTTCTCATGGGCACGCTTGAGCTATAGATCCTCGTCATTTTTTTGGGCTTCTATCCTAAAATGAGTTTTAAAAACAGATGAACTATGTAGATTTTTCACAAACATCAAGGTGAGCCCTACCTGGCTTTCAACCTCATGAACTTCTCGACACATGTTCTATCATGAAATCTGCATTCTAATCAAGAAATTAATTAAAATAGTCTCTAATCATGACATCATAAAGGCATTAACCTTATATTCTAAGTCATTATTGTTTTAACCCTCTAGGCACTTTTTACATTTTTGGATGATGAAAATGCCCATATACAAGTCATCCCTTTATATGACAGTAGCTTGTCACACGAGTGGAGAGGGACTTTTGAGAATGGGGTGTAGACCCCACTAAATCAATGTTTGGGCCACTCCTCAGCCAACGTAATCTATTCACTTTAATCTAACAGTCGCGAACCCACAATAATGTCATTTCAAAAAATAATAATTTTGAAGCTGTCGGTGGCTCACAACTGTATAAGTGTTGTGCGTTAATTCTAAATTGTTTCCACCGGTATTGTCCATCCGTGATGAGTTCTGCCCTTAAACTTTGTCTGATAGCCTGAAATTAAAACCCCTTTCATGTGGACGGCTTGGATATGCTACAAGACTATCCAGTGGGCCTCACGTAGGGTCTCATATGGGATTCAATAGGTGGGTCCCTTGCGTAAGAAAGACAATTTGGTATTTTCTCCTTTCTTCTTTCTTAATTTTTCTTCACATGAAGGGGCAACAACAAGGAGCCGAAGTTCTCGACAACAATCCAATGGGCCACGATGTGGGATTGGTTCAAAAGGTGTGCCTCTTACCGCACAAGGCCACTTAGCTTTCTTAGGTGTGTGTGTGTGTGTGTCTATATATCTACACACACACACACACACACACACACTTACTTTTGGAGTTGACCACGCCCAAAGAACTGAAGCTTCTTCGACTACCAGTGGTAGTACGGATAGACACCACATTATCCTGGTGGTGTGGGATTTAATTCGTTCCCTTCAAAGTTATTTCTTTTTATTATAATTATTTTTTGTGTTGTACGAATGATTGGAGTTTCTATAATGGAATTGGATTTGGTATTTGTATGAATGGTGGAGAGCATGATAATCTTATATGGAAAGTAGAGGTTTATTTTTATTTTTTTACTTTTATTTTGTAAAAGGCTTAGCAAGAAAAACGTTGATACACAATAGGTCGTCGATAGACACCGATCCGCATTGGCTAACGGCGATCCATAGTGTGTATCATCAATCTACATTAAATGCCCCGTTATTCACTTGCATTATATGATTTCTAACTATCAACCCATTTTAATCACATCCTTTCAGCTTATTAATCTTATAGAAAGTAATATATTTTATCATGGCTTTTGATGTTGCTCATTGACATTACTTTCGTCTTTTATATTTTTCATTTAAATTTGTTGAATCTGAGTCTTATAGGAAGGGATGGAGAGATTGTTGCACATCTCCAAGAACTCCATCCTTTTGAGACTACAGACACATGTGTGGGAATTAGCGGCCGTTTTAATACTGGTTCGAGCCATTCTTCAACAATTCTGAGAGGTCCAACAATTTTATATTATGATAACACAACGACTTCATGCTTATCAAGTTTTTCAAGAACAACTTAAACAATTGCGAGAAGACATTAACCTTATCTAAGCTATTGTAGATGCCCGCTGCATGGATTACCATAATGGCCGACACTCTATCATACAACTCGTTATGCTCATATACAGATGGAGACGTCAATTTAGAAGAGATGGCCGCCTTATAGAACTGGATGATCGTCTTCATAAAGTCAGATTTGTGCTCCAAGAAACCCGACGTGTAGTACTATTTTCGATTGAATTAGTGATAATGGTCGAAGATCTCTTAAACAGGGGACAAGAGTTCTTTGCAAGTTTACTTTCCCGCTATAAATAGGAAGAGCTCAAAATAGTTTCGTGGAGGGAGCAATCATTGCGAACTGTTGTAGACTTGGTTGATTGCACCTCTCGAAATGATGTCTTTTGTTTTATACTCTATTGACTATCCTTTTACATATGTAGTCACCACACTTTGTATTTTGTGCCTTGAATCACCGATTCACAGCGTGTTTCGGTGATTCACCATGTATCGCGGACACGCACTTGTATTTAATGCATCCTTTGAGTATGAAAAATTAACCATAGAAAACTAAGCTCCTTTATGCAATGAATTAATGAAGATCAATTTTCAATGTCAACATTTAAGAAAAAAAAAAAATCAAGCTTAGAAAAGGAAGCCTCCTTCATGCAATGAATTAATGTGGACCAATTTTTAGTGTCACCCTTTGAAAAATGAAAAATCAAGCTTGGAGAACGAAGGTCCCTTCATGCAATGAATTAATAGAGATCAATTTTCAGTGCCACCATTTGAGAAAAAAAAAAAAACATGGAGAACCAAGTCACTTTTTTGCAATGAATTAATGGGGATCAATTTTCAATGTTAATTTTCGAGAAAGGAAAAAAATTAAATTGGAGAATGAAGCCCCTTCATGCAATGAATTAACAGGGATAAATTTTCAGTGTCACCCTTTGAGAAAGGAAAAAACAAGCATGAAGAACCAAAACCCTTCACGCAATGAGTTAATGGGGATTGATTTTTGGTGTTAACCTTTGAGAAAAAAAATAAAATCAAGCTTGAATAACCAAGCCCCCTTCATGTAGTTAATGGTTGATTTAATGCAAAGAGATTTCCAGTGTCTTCTTTCCTGCTTATATATATGCTTTGTGACCACAACCCTCCATAATCTCATTCTTTAGGATTTATAATCTTCTTGCAGAAAATACTCTCCTGTTATGGCTTCTGAAGTCGCTCGCCGTGCCATTACTATCGTGACTTTTATCTTAAAGTTAGATTTGTTGTATTTAAGTTTTATAGACAGGAGTGAAGAGACTGATACACATATCGAAGAACTTTATCCCTTTGAAAATTCAGACACTTCTATGCAGAAAGTGGCCACCATTTTACAAATGGTTCAAACCATTCTTCCATCATTCCGAGAGGCCCGACAATTTTACGTCCTGATGACATAATGACTTCAATCTCATCAAATTAAAGAGGAGTAGTTTAGATAAATGTGAGAAGACTTTCATGACGACCAAATCATCGTGGATGCCTTCCGTACTGCTTACCATATTACCCAACAATATGCTCTAAAGCTCTTTATGCTCAAAGATAGATTGGAATGTCAAATCAGAAGAGAAGCTTGCCTTGAAAAGCTGAAAAATCGTCTTCTTAATGTTAGAATTTAGCTTCATGCCAGACAAGGAGCATGGTTAAGAGTCAAATTAATGAAAGATGTCAAACATTTCTTACCCAGAGGACAAACCCTCCTTACCAGAATACTTGCCTGCTGTGAACATGAAGAGGTCCAATCAAGATGGTGCAGCTCAGGGGTGGATTAGGTGCAGCCAGCCTCACCCAAGATGGTACGCCCTTACCATGGGGCCCACCTTAATGTATTTATTGTATATTTATGCCGTCCATCCGTTTTATCAAATCATTTCAGACCAGGTGGACTATACCATAGGAAATGAAACAATGGTGATTGACTATTAATGGGCCACAAAAGTTTTGGATCAAGTTGATATATATATATATATATATATATATATATATATATATATATATATATATATATATATATATAGGCATGGTCACCTATGCACCTACGCACACGCGCACCTTTGCACACGTGTCATGGGTGTCGAATCTGAATGGTCCATAAGATGCAGAATCCCATGAAACCTCACGATGTGAATTTTCACCCTGATCTAAGATTCTGGTGCGCCATAGCAAAGAGAAATTCAAATCAAGGGAAGAAACTGTTTGTTTTTTCCATGGCCCACCAAAGTTTTGGTTCAAAGTAAAAATTGGTACCAGGGGGTTTCATGAGGTTCTGCTTCATGTGGACCGTTCAGATTTTCGAGACTCATCAGATATGATGAGTTCTCAAAAAAGTTAGTTTGTAGTCTGTGCAAACTGGTTCGCAGGTGAGCGTTTCGCTATATATATATATATATATATATATATATATATATATGGGAAAAGGTACTATGCGCTCGAGCGTAAAGCGGTCGTCCAGGAGGTCGAGCTGGGGTGGGCCCCACCGGGATTCCTTTCGAAGATCCACACCGTCCACCAGATGCACCGTTCCAAGCGCTTGAGGTTACGCAGATTCGTTTCGCGATTTCGCGCGGATTTCGTGTCGTAAGTTCTTTCGCAACTGGGATGCGGAAAGGAGTTTCATAAAACTTTAAATAGGAGGTACTTAGGGCTTTCTAGGTATAACAAGAGGGTTTCCTAAAGCTTTACAAGGGATTTGCTAAAGGGTTTAGGGCTATCAAAGGTGAGAGAGAGAGAAAAGAGAGAGAGAGAGAGAGAGAGGAAGCTTATAGAAGGGAGATTATGCTCGTGGAGGTTATCTATTATGTAATCTATACTCAGTGCTTCTATGTCCTCGTTATTAGTGAGATCTCTCCATTTTCTTTGTTTCTCTTATTGTTTATCCACTCCAGCGTGAGTGAAGAAGGTTGTAACCTTCTACTTCATAGTGGATTGTTGATTTGGACGAGGTCCTGTGGTTTTTACTACTTCGAGGGTTTTGCACGTAAAAATCTCTTGTGTGATGTGGTTTATGCTTTAATTGTTTTTCTTTGCATTATTATTCCATAATTCTGATTTGTTTCGGGAGGCTAGATCTTAAGGTTTTGTGCAAGGCCCCCAACAGACCCAATTTTGACAGCGAAAATCAATAATGGAGAATAGACTTTCACCTTCTTCAGTAGCCCTTAGTGATGCTCTATGCTAAACTTACGGCGAGGATTCCGGTGTGGTGAATGAAAGAGGGTTAAACCTTAAGGTAAGGTCCACCAAGTAGATAACTTGCAACTGATTAAGTGCATATCGAATCCAACCTTTCAATTGAATTGACTCCAAAATGAGGGTCACCTAGTGTAAAATTCAGCCATATCTACTCATTAGGTGGACCACACCATAGACATATTTCTATCCATTGATAAATATAAAAATACAAATGTGGACCACTTACAGAGTGGATATCTGATTTTTACAAAAGTTTATCCTTGTGATTGGGCTAACCTTCTGGATGGATTGCAGGGCTCAAAAATCAGTAGAATATGTGATTCAAGTGGGCCACACTAAGAAAACATTTGGGAGAAGAACACCCATACTTGATTTTTTGGTAGGGCCCACTGATGTTTATGTCAAATCCACTCTGATCATTAGACTCCAAGCCAAAAAATTAGGCTGATATGTAAATTTCAGGTGGGCCACACTAAGGAAATAGTTAAGAGAGATGTTAACCCTTCATTTTTATAGAGCTCACCTTGATGATTTTATGAAATCTATTCACTTAATTTGATGATGGCATGAAATCCACTCAACCATTAGATGCCACACCCTAGGCTCAAAAATCATTCCCATCCTTGGTTCAGGTGGGCCACAGCAAGGAAAACAGTATGGTGGGTGAGTGTTGCTTATTTACACTATTTTCAATCGTGTATAATGGCTAGAACAGTCGAATCATTCACCTGTGACCTGTGACCTACCATTGATACATACCCGATCACCTAAATCTTTTACACGCATGGCATGACTTAATTGTATATAACTTTTTGATCTTATTAACTTTGTCAATCCAGAACAGAAGATAAAAGGACCAAACCACAAACCACGTGTGGGGATTAGGTGAGACCTGGACTAACCCAAAACAGTGCAGCCCTTACGGTGGGGCCCACCTTGATGTATGTATTCTGTATCCACACTGTTCATCCGTTTTCCCATATCATTTTAGGCCATTGTCCCAAATGAAGTAGATCCAATTACCAGGTGGACCATATCATAAAAAATAATGGTTATTGAATGCCCTGCTATTAAAAACTTCTTAGGATGTAACTTAATAATTCTGTAGTGTTTATTTTCCATCCAATCTATTGAAAAGGTCACATAAGCCTAGATGAAGGGACAAAACAAATATCATCTTGATCCAAAACTTTTTCAGCCCACTAATAGCCAATCACCACTTTTTCCTATGGCATGGTCCACCTGATAATTGGATCTGCTTCATTTTTGGTATAACTCTCTAAAATGACATGGAAAAATGGATTGACCGTGTGGATACATAATACATAATCCATGTGGGCACACGGTAACGGCCACACCGTCTTAGGTCAGTCCCGGGTCTCACCGAATCCGCTCCAACAAAACTGGAAATCGGATGCATACTGGGTTTAGCGTACTGAGTAATCTCTATTGGACTCCCCTTGAACGTACGTAGTGTATCCATTCCGTCCATCCGTTTTTACAGATAATTTTAGGCGACAATCCCAAAAGCTAAGCATTTAAAAAGCTCAACTGGACCACACCGTAGGAAACAATGGGAATAATGATGTCCACCGTTGAAACCTTTCTAGGACCTACAGTAATCTTTATTTATCATCCAACCCGTTCATAACATCACACAGACATGGATGAATGGAATAAATCCAAAACTTCTGTAGACCCAAAAATATTTCAATGGCAGACATTCAATTCATACTGTTTCCTATGGTGTGGTTCACTTGAGCTTACAAGTGCTTAAAATTTTGCATAAACCCCTAAAATTATCTATTAAAATGGATGGACGGAGTGGATAAAATGAAT
Source organism: Magnolia changhungtana (assembly GCA_030180095.1). Taxonomy (NCBI): domain Eukaryota; kingdom Viridiplantae; phylum Streptophyta; class Magnoliopsida; order Magnoliales; family Magnoliaceae; genus Magnolia; species Magnolia changhungtana. The sequence goes on along the minus strand of JASAUF010000224.1, from coordinate 348,979 downwards.
AAATCACAGTGGACCCCACAGAATTTACTCAGTACGCCATCCACATCCCCAGTGCTCAGCTAAACACTGACGGCATGTATTGCCTGCCCTTGAGCCCTTAAATACCCCCACAACATGCACTTCTTGAACGAGAAAATGACCACTGTAGACAAAACCTTTTATCCAGCGGTTTTTATGGAGGAATACAAACTTAAGATACCAACTTAGACTAGCACGTGCGGACAGCGACTTTGAGGACGAAACTACCCCTCCCTTTCACCGCGTAGACGAGCGCTCCTCCAATGGAGAGTTGTACGAACGGCTTAAAAGAGATCAAAGTTACATGGCCCAACAGCTATATATTTATTATATCCACAACGTTCATCCATATTTCGAGATCATTTTCGAGCATTATCCAAAAAAAAAACAATCATATCCAAAGATCAACTGGACCACACCACGAAGAGCAGCAGGGGAAATTGATTTTCACAGTTAAAACTTTTGTAGGGCCCACCATAACATTTATTTCCCATCCAATCTATTCATAAGGTCACAAAGGCCTGGATGAAGAGGAAAAACAAATTTCATAATGATCCAAAACTTCTGTAACCCCTAAAAGGGTTTCAATGGTAAAAGTTTAATTCCCCACTGCCTTTTACGGGGTGGTCCACTTGATAGTTAGATCTTTGTTTATTTTCATCTCAAGCCTTAATATGAGCTCGTCAAATAGATGGACGGTTTGGATATAACACAGACCTCATGGTGAAGTCCACAAAAGCAATGAAAATTTCAAAAAAAAGAAAAAAGAAAAAATGGAATCCGCGATTCATCGCGGATTCCGCAATTCCGCCGCAGCTCACTATAGGATCTGGGGATGGATCCTGGAATCCGGGATTGAAACCGCTGATTGAAACAAAAGGCTATGGCTACGAATTATAACCGTAGCTATAGCTGTATCCTGTGTACTTTTTTTTTTTTTTTAATTATTTTTTTTACATTTAGAATTTTATTCTACCTACATTTTTCTTTAACACATAATTATATAAATATGTATATATAAGCATATAAAAAAATTGGTGAATAAAGATAAAACCCATATTGTTTTATTTATCAAATCTGGTGAACAAAATGGGTTTTATCTTTCCTTTTATTTGTTTGTGAGTTTCATGTTTATTCTAGTAGCAATAGACTCAAACCCTTATGACATTGAATTGACCATTCACGCCGCCAAATTCACAACATGCAAAGTTCCCCTATCCGTGTTGATAAGGTTTTGCTAGGCAAGATCAAATCTTTAGTCCACCGGACCCCGTCCCTGAATGAGAAGTATAGATTAGCATGAACAGGAACCCCATTCCTGGCTCAAAGCTTTAGTTCAGATGCAAGACCATATATTTCCGCTTCTATATAATTTCAGTTGAAATTTAAGTTATTGGATGTGTTTTTTTAGATACCCATTACAAGAAATTCCAAAGGGTGTTTGGTTTGAGTGTGTTGTACCGGAGCTTCAAAAGCTCCAATGCTAAAAGTATCATTGTAGTTTTGTGCATGAAAACCTAAGAGATTCTGATGTTATGAAATTCATGGTATTATGTTTTATAAGGTTATTGAGAACAAAAGGGGAATGAATCCCCTTTCCTTTATGCTAGTTTGGTGATATGTTAACTGAAGCCATTTTTTTTTTTTTATCTTCTTCTGTCTCATTTATGCTCTAAAAGGTTCACATTCTTATCTATGGGGCATTTGATATTATAGTAGCTTGCATCTTAGGGTGGGTTTAAGTGCATTTCAAATATTCGAAAGTTCTGCATTATCCTCTTCTTCATTTCATTTGTGATGATGCAATGTCGAAAATATCATGAGATGTCATGGAAAAATAAAAATTTATAGAAATTCTCAGTTTTTTAGAAGTTTTTTTTTTGGGGAATCTCTTCCTAGGGGTGTTTTAACAACACGAGTTGCTTGATAGCAAAATACATTTTTGGTGGAGAAATCGTTATTTAAGAAAAACTTGTTTAAATTTCTTTTCTTTTTAAGTATTAGCATGAAGTCTAGTACAAATACATATGTATGTATGATTTCCATGCATTTGGAAGAGAAAATTGAGGAAATGAGGGAAATCATGTGTCCTTTAACATCTCCCGAAGTTCCACTTAAATATTTCATCATTTTCTAAATGTTTCACTTGGATACATTCTCGATATGTGTGGTATTATTGACGATATGAATACATGTTTCGGTTTCCCAAGGGTGCGATACATATAACGATAATGATGCATAGAACACTGCAATGAAGGTGCCATTGAATCGATCGGTAAAATCTTTCCACCTACTTTAATCGCCTTAAGTTCTGCATGATTAGAGTTGTTGTTGGCCATTGGCCTAAAGATTTGATCTTGCCTCCAAGCCAATCTCCATCTATAGAATTCTTCCGATCCTTGACTCCATTGGATTACCAAGTGAGCTGCATCAACATCAAGTCTCCAAAAGCCTAAAGGAGAGGGACTAATGCATCGGAATGCATGAGGTGTGATGAAAGTTATACATAGTCCATTTCCATTCACGAAGAAGCTTGGGCATTGAATAGCCGTGGAAAACATCCGAAGTGTTTTCCTAAGAGGCTAGACGAGTCTTGATCTTGACGAGAAAAACTAGAAATTGAGGGAGGGAACCTAGAAATTGAGCTAGGCAAAGTAGGAATTGAGCGAGGCAACGTAGAAATTAAGCGAGGGAAGGTAGAAATTGAGCGAGGGAAGCTAGAAATTGAGTGAGGTAACCTAGGAATTGACCGAGGGAAGTTAGAAATTTAGCGAGGGTAGCTAGAATTTGAGCAAGGGAACCTAGAAATTCAGCGAGGCAACCTGGGATTTGAGCGAGGGAAGCTACAAATTGTGTGAGGGAAGATAGAAATTCAGTGAGGCAATATATAAATTGAGCGAAGGAACCTAGGAATTGAGCGAGACAACCTAGCAATTGAGTGAGGCAACGTAGAAATTCAGCAAGGCAACCTACGAATTGAGCGAGGGAAGCTAGAAATTGAGCGAGGGAAGCTAGAAATTCAGCGAGAGAACCTATGAATTGAGCGAGACAGCCTATGAATTGAACGAGGGAAGATAGAAATTCAGTGAGGCAACCTAAAAATTGAGCGAGAAAACCTAGGAATTGAGCGAGGGAACCTAGGAGTTGAGCAAGGGAGACTAGAGTTGAGCAAGGGAGGCTAGGAATTGACCTAAGCCTTATCCCAACTAATTGGGGTCGGCTAAATGAATCCTTTTCCACTATTTTATTCTATCAAGATAGGTAATATATAATAATTATATGTGGGAGGTATAAACTGTATCATGAATTGTATGATAGGTTAAGCATTAAAGAGGGAGAGAAAGATGCATCAACGAAGTGGAAAAGTAGAGACAGCCCACACTAGATGTATCAAGGGTAAGGATCAAAAGGTCTTGGTAAAAGTTGGTGAGATTAGGGTGAATGGAGAGGCTAATTTTAAAGGCTGTTGAATGAAGGAGTACGCATGAAGACAAAATTAGAAGGGTCTTGGACCCTGGAGAGTCGGGATTGCATATGTATTTATCTCCAAATTCAGGTAAAGGGAAGTAAAGATAAATTTAACGAGGATGCAAAAAAGGAAGGTTGTTGAGGATAGGCTATCATATATAGAAGGCAGAAGGTACCAAGAAAAATCAGATTAGTTTGGTTACTAAATCTTCTCGATAAAATTTTACAGATAAAGAAAATTCCAGATGAGTGGCAGAATAACATCATAAGACCTATTGACAAAGAAAAAGAGATGAACAAAGTTGCATGAAATACAAAGGGATTAAACTTATGTCACACACTCACAATATGAAGGTCCGAGAGAGGGTGGTGGAATGAGGATTGAGACAATAAACAAGGATTTATAGGTTAAGGTGGGAGGGGAGCTGTTGGAGGAAGAGAAAGACACTGGAATTAAATTATCTTTTGAATATAAGAACCATTTGAAGGAAGAAGAGATCAAGTGGAGGTAGTGGTCTAGAGAGACTTGGCTAAAATAAGTTTTTTCTATGGCATTGCTAGCACATGGCCCACATCTACATAAATCCTGATGTAATTATTGCGATTGAAAGAAAAAGCTAGTCAATCTGAAGAATATAACCATTTACTTTTAGGCAAAGCATCTTCAGTGAATTTGACCAAGCAATTAATGAAATTGACCAAGCGGTTCATAAAATTTTCTGTTACATTACATGAATCCATGGAAGTTCCCCATCATATTTTTATGATATCTCCATCAAATTTATGAATTGTTTCGTTACAATTCCTACGTTGCCTCGCTTAATTCCTAGCTTCACTCGTTCAATTTACATGTTGCCTCGCTGAATTTCTAGCTTCCCTCGCTCAATTCATAGGTCTTCCCTCAATCTATTCCTAGGTTGCCTCGCTCAATTCATAGGTTGCCTCGCTGAATATATTTACGTTGCCTCACTCAATTGTTAGGTTCCCTCACTTAATTTATATGTTTCCTTGCTCAATTTCTAGTTTCCCTCGCTCAATTCTTATGTTGTCTTGCTCAATTCATAGGATGTCTCGCTGAATTTTTGCGTTGCTTCGCTCGATTGTTAGGTTGTCTCGCTCAATTCTGAGGTTCCTTCGTTGAATTTCTAGCTTCCCTCGCTCAATTCCTAAGTTGCCTCACTTAATTTCTAGCTTCCCTTTCTCAATTCCTATGTTCCCTCGCTCAATTCCTAGGTTTTCTCGCTCAATTTTTAGGTTGTCTCGCTGAATTTCTAGCTTCTCTCGCTCAATTCTTAGGTTGTCTGGCTCAATTCATAGGTTCCCTCGCTGAATTTCTAGCTTCCCTCGCTCAATTCGTAGGTTGCCTCGCTGAATTTCTACGTTGCCTCGCTCAATTGCTAGGTTGCCTCACTCAATTCTTAGGTTCCTTTGATCAATTTATATATTGCCTCACTGAATTTCTAGGTTCCCTCGCATAATTTGTAGCTTCCCTCGCTCAAATCCTAGGTTGCCTTGCTGAATTTCTAGGTTCCCTCGCTCAAATTCTAGCTTTCCTCGCTCAATTTCTAACTTATCTCGCTCAATTCCTAGGTTGCCTCGCTCAAATCCTAGGTTTCCTCATTGAATTTCTACCTTGCCTCACTCAATTTCTAGGTTCCCTCGCTTAATTTCTAGCTTCCCTCACTCAAATCTTAGGTTGCATCGCTGAATTTCTAGGTTCCCTCGCTTAATTTCTAGCTTCCCTCGCTCAATTCATAGGATTTCTCGCTGAATTTCTATGTTGCCTCGCTCATTTCCTAGGTTCCCTCGCTCAATTCGTACGTTGCTTCGCTCAAATCCTACGTTACCTCGCTCAATTTCTAGGTTCCCTCGCACAATTTGTAGCTTCCCTCACTCAAATCTTAGGTTGCCTCGCTGAATTTCTAGGTTCCCTCGCCTAAATCTTATGTTCCCTTGCTCAATTTCTAGCTTCTCTCACTCAATTCCTAGGTTACCTCGTTCAATTCATAGGTTCCCTCACTCAAATTCTAGCTTCCCTCGCTCAATTCGTAGGTAGCCTCGCTCAATTCCTAGGTTCCCTCGCTCAATTTTTAGCTTGCTTCGCTGAATTTCTAGCTTCCCTTGCTCAATTTCTAGGTTGCCTCGCTCAATTACGAGGTTCCCTCGCTTAATTTTTAACTTCCATCACTCAATTCCTAGGTTCCCTCGCTCAATTCCTAGGTTGTCTCACTCAATTGCGAGGTTCCCTCGCTCAATTTTTATCTTACCTCGTTTAATTCCTAGGTTGCCTCACTTAATTCCTAAGAGTGTGTGGTCCTGATTTTGGATAAGATTTTAGATGCACCTTTGGCTAGGGTATGACCCTTTTGAACTGTTCTAAGCTTTAAGATAATAGTCAATATGCCACATGGCTTAGTCCAATTCATAGCATGCTTGGAATACTGTTATTTCGGTAATTTTTTAAGGCCATTGCAAACTAATCGAATGGGTTAAGTTGTTGTGCGAATTTGAACCTAACCTTTTGTTGGAAGGCTGCTTCCACCGTGCTGGTTCTGGTTGCACTAACTTTTAGCTGGTTATATTGGAATCTGAGTTATCTCACAGGTGGATGGTTGCTTATGCCCAACTACTGGCTATTCTAACTTTAGGCAGAGACATAACATAGTTTTTAACTACCACTAATTAAAAAACATACTTTAACTAGTACTAAAATACATACTTTGCATGTTGTTGCTCGCATTATTAGTAAATCTTATGTTTCCTTATCTTTCATTTATACAATCTGTATCCATGATCAGCTGGGTTTTCTTATTTTATTTGTTTAATTAGTTGAATGAGTATGCCTATCCTGCCATCAATTCATTTCCTCAGTGTCTCACATGGTTAGTTGGTTTTGAAGAAGTGCCCTAAGGGTTGTTTGGATGTGTGGAACTCCCCACTTAAGTTCAATGGAATCTGATGAGGCCCGTAGAGTACTGAACACCAGCCATTGGCTGGTGGCAGGAGGAGTAGCCAATCCGTTTCATGTAGTATATCTACGCTGTCCATCTGTTTTTCTATCTAATTTAAGGGGTTGTGCCTCAAATTGAAGCATATCAAAATATCAAGTGGATCATATCACGGGAAACTGTGGGCATAGTTTCCAGTTTGGCCCACTCAATTTCCAGTTTGTCCTGCTAAATTTCCAGTTTAGCCCGCTCAATTTCCAAATGTCTCACTCAATTTCCAGTTTGTCCCCCTCAATTTCCAGTTTGTCCCGCTAAATTTTCAGTTTGGCCTGCTCAATTTCCAAAGTCAGGTGGGTCACAGGTTGGTCGGGTTGAACCCGCCCAACTTTCAGCCTTAAAATCATATATGGTACGTCAAGTAACTAATTTTGGTTTAGAAGATATTTTTGTTATATGAATAAAGAAAGAAATGAAAAAAGGAGAGAAATTTTTTTAATATGCTTATATATACATATTTATATAAATATGTGTTAGAGAAAAATGTAGGTAGAATAAAATTCTAAATGTAAAAAAAGAAAAGAAAAAGAAAAGTACACAGGATATGGCTATAGCCACGGTTATAATCCGTCGCCATAGCCTTTTAATTGTATCTGCGATCAATCACGAATTCCGCGATCCATCCCCAAATCATACAGCGAGTTGCGGTGGAATCGCGGAATCCGTGGTTCATCGCAGATTCTGTTTTTTTTTTTTTTTTTTTTTTTTTTTTTTTTTAAATTTTCGTTGCTTTTATGGGCCCTACCATGAGGTCTGTGTTATATCCAAACCGTCCATCTATTTGGCGAGCTCATATTAAAGCTTGAGACAAAAAATAAGACAGATCTAACTATCAAATGGACCACACTGTAAAAGGCAGTGGGAAATTGAACATCTACCATTGAAACCCTTTTAGGGGTTACACAAGTTTTGGATCATTATGCAATTTGTTTTTCCTCTTCATCCGGGCCTTTATGACGTTATGAATAGATTGGATGGAAAATAAATGTTATGGTGGACCCTACAAAATTTTTAACGGTGGAAATCAATTTCCCCGCTGCTCTTTGTGGTGTGGTCCAGTTGATCTTTGGATATGATTTTTTTTTTCTGGATAATGCCCCGAAATGATCTCGAAATATGGATGAACGTTGTGGATATAATAAATATATAGCTGTGGGGCCACGTAACTTTGATCTCTTTTAAGCCGTTCGTACTACTCTCAGTTGGAGGCGCGTCATCGCTCGTCTTCGCAGCGAAAAGGAGGGGTAGTTTCGTCCTCAAAGTCACTGTCCGCACGTGCTAGTCTAAGTTGGTAACTAAAGTTTGTATTCCATCATAAAAACCGCTGGATAAAAGGTTTTGACTACAGCGGTCATTTTCTCCTTCTTGGACACACAAACCTTCAAGAAAAACAAAGTACTCTCTTAAATCCTATCTATTGAAATGGCTCATCAAGGTGCACCCTCTCTTTGTTCCCCTCTTCAAGCTACCGAAATTAGAAAGTCCAAGGTTGCAAAGCCGGAAGTTGCTCGCCCAATGGCTGATTATCACCCATCAGTGTGGGGGGATCACTTCCTTAACTACTCCGTGGATGACAAGGTAAGAATGTTTCTGACACATGACCATGAGATTACATTCGAGAATGACATCCACGCCATTCATCAGGTGGGCCTATCAGAAATGCATTGTGGCCTTAAAATCCTGCCTGTCGATGCATATATTAGTCGTACAGACGTGTGCAAGGAGAAGGCAGAGTAAAAAATCAGCCTCATTTTTAGGTTGCACAGCACTACATGCGTGGGAACGCGTGGAGAGTATTAGGTTTAACGGCACGTGTTGCAGGGGAGCTGATTCCGTCCTGACGCAGCCTGGCAGAGCTCTGTGGCCCCACAGTAATGTATGGTTTTATCCACGCTGTCCATACATTTTTTAAGATTATTTTAGGGTTGAGCCCAAAAATAAGGTAGATACGAACCTTAAGTGACCCACACTACAAGAAAAAGTGGTGATAATGACATCCACCGTTGAAGCCTTCCCAAGGGCCACCGTCATGTTTATTTTCCATCCATATGTTCATATGGTCATATAGATCTGGATGAAGGGGAAAAAAAAATATCAGTTTAATCCAAAACTTCTGCAACTCCCGAGAAGTTTTCAATGGTGGGAGTTCAATCCCGACTGTGTGGTCTACTTAAGTATTGGATCTTCCTTATTTTTGGGTTCATGCCATACAATGATCTGGCAAAATGGATAGATGGAGTGGATAAAACTCATACATCACGATGGCCCTGCGGAGCCCTGTCTGGACAGATTATGGTCCAGGTGCATGTCTAAATGAAGAGCGGAGGGGGATTTGGGAGAGGGATTTTGCGCGGATGCGTGCCGCCGGCGGGGATTTGGAGTGGAACGCGACCGGAGATTGCTGGAGAGCGGCCATTTTTTATTATTTTATTTTATTTCGGGAGGAGAAAGGGGGATTTTAGGGTACGGTTTTTGAAGAGAACGAAGAGGTTCTTCCGAAGGGAATCGACGGTGGTGATTACAGAGGTTGAATTAATGATCGGATGGTGGAGAGGAAGCAACCTATCTTTTCTCTTGCTTTCTCTCTGCTTGACTTTGAAAGGCTAGGATTGATCTGAAATCAGATTGCTTATCTGCTAGTTGAAGAATAGACAGCCTCATGTTTTGGAGCAATATGAATTTGACACGTGGGACGATAGCTCGTGAAGATGACTTGTAGGATATTTTCCTGGCCGCCGTTAAATCTGACCACACGATCTGGAGATTTTAGGACACAGACCATGTTGGGGATTTGTACCGCAGAATCACACAGATCTAGATCTAGATCTAGAATAGTAATTCAATCGTAACAAGCAATCATAGAAGAGCACAAAGTTTTAATGTGGAAAAACCCTTGCGGGAAAAAACCATAGCACAAGGCGACAGAAATCCACTATGAAAAGAAATTACAAGAGAGAGGACTTACCCGATTCGAACAACCTTGAATCTCACCCTTGCAACACCCTTTGATAACCCTAGAACCCCTTTAGAAAGCTTTAGAATTATTTCTCATTCCCTAGAAAGGCCCTAGGAACACCTATTTATAATTTAAGCAACTTCCCTTTCGAATCATAGTTGCGAAAGGTCTCAGATTTCCGCAATCCGCAAAATCGTGAAACAAATCTGCGTAACCACGACTGGTCGAGCCGAGGCCACGACTGGTCGTGGGACCCCTATGACCAGTCGAGCAATCCCCACGACCGGTCGAGCATCCCGGACACCAAAAGGTGAGCTCGCTGGACTTTGAGTCGAGCGGGCCACGACCGATCAAGCAGCTCCCTACCACCGGTCGAAGGCGGTGAAGACTTTTCTGACAACTATCTCCACCAAGTCTTCAACTTTCAACCGTGTAGCTCCTCGATCTCTTCTCTTATATCTTCATCGCATCATAGCTTCAATCAACGCTTATCGTGCACACTCCGTCTTTCTATTAAACATCGCTAAGCCTAGAGAAGTTGCACAGAACTTGAACTTCTCTGTAGGAATGACCTTGGTGAGCTTGTCTGCTGGATTCACGCTGGTATAAATCTTTTTCAGTGTGATGCCTCATTCCTCAAGCACCTATCGGATAAAGTGGTGACGAACATCAATGTGTTTAGTACATGAGTGATAAACAGAATTTTTAGCCAAATTGATAGCGCTCTCGCTATCACAGTTAATCGGCACGGCCTCCTGTTGAAGTTTCAACTGATTTATCATCCCCCTGAGCCAAATACCTTCTTTAAACGCTTCCGTCATTGCCATATATTCTGCTTCGATCGTGGAAAGAGTCACCACTGACTGAAGCTTCAACATCCAACTAATTACTCTACCTGCTAGTTCAAACGAGTATCCTGAAGTAGACTTCCTGGAATCTATACTGCCTGCGTAGTCAGAATCCACATACCCTACCAACTTTGTCCATGTTTTCTCAAAAGTTAAGATATAATCTTTCGTACTTTGAATGTATCGAAGTAGCCATTTCACCGCTTCCCAATGTTACTTACCGGGGTTTGACATGTATCTGCTCACAACACCGACTGCCTATTAAATATCTGGTCTTGTACAGACCATGACATACATTAAACTACCAACCACATTTGAATAAGGCACATGAGACATAAACCTGCTTTTTCTCATTGGAATTAGGATATTGTTCTGAGGAAAGCTTGAAGTGAGCCACGTGGGGAACGCTCACCGGCTTTACTTGATCCATCCCATACTTGATTAATACTTTTTCAAGGTATTCTTCCTGTGATAACAAAAAACCTGCTCATCTTCCTGTCTCTATGAATATCTATACCCAGAACCCTCTTTGCAGCCCACAGATCTTTCATCTCGAATGTCCCTGATAATTGAGCCTTTAGTATGTTGATTCCAGACATATCATGATAGGCGATCAACATATCATCAACATACAGTACTAGGATGATGAATTTTCCATCATTCAGTGTCTTGTAATAGACGCAGTGATCGTATTTACTCCGAGTAAATTTTTAACTCACCATGAAATATCAAATTTTTTATACCATTGCCTAGGCGACTGTTTCAGGCCGTACAACGACCTCATTAACCTGCAAACCTTTTTCTCTGCCCCTTTAACTTCGTAGCCCTCTGGTTGCTTCATGTAGATCTGCTCTTCTAATTCTCCGTGCAAGAATGCAGTCTTCACATCCATCTGTTCCAGCTCGAGATCGTATTGGGCAACCAACGCCAACATGAATCTGACAGATACCTGCTTAACTACCAGCGCAAATATATCTGTGAAGTCGATTCCTTCTCTCTGAGCATAACCCTTCGCTACCAACCTTGCTTTGTATCTATCCTGTTTCCTTTTGAATAACCACTTGTATCCGATTGCTTTTCGGCCCACAGGAAGCTCCACTAGCTCCCATGTGTGATTTTTGTGCAACGAGTCCATCTCATTGTCCATAGCCGCCTTCCACTTTTCTGTATCAGGCTCATCAAGAGCCTCCTGAATAGTAGACGGGTCCCCCTCATCTGTAATGAGGGCATATGCAATATTAGAGTCATCCTTGTATCTCGCCGGTAACCTGCAATCACTCTGTGGATTCCTTCTCACAGGTGGCTGCTCCACTTGATCATGTACCTCTGTTTTCGCATCTGTCTCTGCCTGAGTATCATCTGTGTCACTCTGGACGTCTACGATCACCCTTTCTGGTTCCTCTTACTCCGTTTGATCATTCTTGCGAAATAGGGGGCTTTCATCGAATCTAACGTCACGGCTAGTGATGACCTTGCGTGTGACCTTGTCGAATAACCTGTAACCTTTCACACCAATGCCATAGCCAACAAAGATATACTTTTTGGCCCTATGGTCTAGCTTATCTCTCTCAACTGACGGTACATGAGAGTAAGCCTCACAACCAAATATGCATAGATCTGAGTAGTCGATATACTTCCTCTGGAATTTTACATTCAATTGTCGTTGAAGGAGATCGGTTCACCAAATAATAAGCCGTGTTAACGGCCTCTGTCCATAGATCCTTGCCCAACGCAGCATTACTTAACATGCATCTGACCCTCTCCAGAAGAGTCCGATTCATTCGCTTAGCCACACCGTTTTGCTCTGACGTGTGGCGCATTGTGTTGTGCCTGATAATCCCTTCATCCTTGCAATACTCATTAAACTCAGTGGAAGTAAATTCTCCACCATTGTCAGTCCTTAAAACCTTTATTTTCCGCCCTGACTGTTTTTCCACCATTGCTTTCCATTGCTTGAATATGGTAAAAACTTCGGATTTACGTTTCATGAAGTAAACCCAAACTTTCCTAGAGTAGTTGTCAATGAATGAAACAAACCATGACGACCCCCTAATGGAAACTTCTAGCGATGGCCCCCATACGTCAGAGTGGTCAGAGTGCACATAATCAAGCACTCTCTTACAAACATGTTTTTCAAATTTAAAAGATAGTCTAGATTGTTTACTTTATATACAATGTTCGCATATATCTAATTCAGAACTTTTAAAAACTGAAATTAAACATCGATCAAAAAGTACCTTCATGCCTCACTCACTCATGTGGCCCAAACTAGCATGCCACATACGTAAAGACGTGGAGTCTGCAATAGCTGCTGCCGCTCTACCTGCCAAAGTGCTCCCAATCAATCTGTAAAGGTTTCCGTGCCTCTGCGCCCTCATAACCACGAGTGCCCCTTTGGAAACTTTAAGGACACCATCAATACCAGTGAACTTACACCCTATAGTCTCGAGTGCATCGAGAGAAATCAGACTTTTCTTCATATCATGAATGTGCCTGACGTCAGTGAAGGTACGCTCCATCCCATCAAACATCTTGATTCTAACCGTACCAATAGCCACAACATTACAGGCATTGTCATTGCTTATAAAAACTTGTCCACCATCGCATTCCTTGTAACTGGTAAACCAACTCCAATGAAGAGTCATGTGATTAGATGCTCCTGTGTCAAGTATCCATTCATCTTTATGATTGTCGTGCAAATGACTAATCATGGAAACAGACAGAACATCACCACCACTTGATTCTTCATCAGATGTGACCACATTGGCCTCCTTGGAAGAAGCCGCTGAATTTTCTTTGTTCGTTTTAGGATTTCTACAATCCTTCTTCATATATCTAGACAACCCACAATTCCAACACTTTAATTTTCCTTTGCCCTTGCCCTTTGATTTGGATCTAAGTCTTGAGGATCCTGTACCTCACTCAAAATCTCTGCCCCTCGTAATCAGTGTATTGGAAGATGCCCCGATGTCACCGTTTAACTTTCTCATAGCTTTCCCTTGAAGGACTGAGATAACGGTGTCAACACTTAGGGTTTTATTCGCGGTGCATATCGTGTCCTTGAAAGACTCATATGATGCAGGAAGAGAATTCAACAATATATATGTCTGTTCCTCATCTTTGACCACTTCCTCCATATCCAGCAATTTGCACATCAATTTATTAAAGTTACTGCTATGGGCTTCTAAATCTCCACCCTCTGCCATCTTGAAGGTATAACATTGTAGCTTCAAGGGTAGGCAATTTTCAGAGGACTTCTTTGCATAGATGTTCTCTAACTTCGCCTACAAACTAGCCATAGTTTTCTCCCTCAAAATATTATAGAGAACCTCATCCGTGAGACATAAACGGATAGAGGCTAAAGCATTACTATCAAGGTTTTCTCATTCATCATCTTTCATGGTAGATTTCCACTCCTCAAGAACCTTAATCTCACCTTGCTTGGTTAACAGACTAATCATCTTAATCTTCCATAACTCAAAATTATTTTTGCCTGAGTACTTCTCAATATCAAACTTGCTGTTTCTCATTATTACTAATCTTGCAGATTCAGATCTGTGCCCCAACGATTGATCTGATACCACTTGTTGGGGATTTGTGCTGCGAAATCACACAGATCTAGATCTAGGATAGTAATTCAATAATAACAAGCAATCACAGAAGAGCACAAAGTTTTAACGTGGAAAAACCCTTGCGGGAAAAAACCACGGCACAAGGCGACAGAAATCCACTATGAAAAGAAATTACAAGAGAGAGGACTTACCCGATTCGAACAACCTCGAATCTCACCCTTGCTACACCCTTTGATAACCCTAGAACCCATTTAGAAAACTTTAGAATTATTTTTCATTCCCTAAAAAGGCCCTAGGAACACTTATTTATAGTTTAGGCAACTTTCCTTTCGCATCCCAGTTGCAAAAGGTCTCAGATTTCCGCAATCTGTAAAATCGCGGAACAAATCTGCTCAACCATGACTAGTTGAGCCGAGGCCACGATTGGTCGTAGGACCCCTACGACCGGTCGAGCGTCCCAGACACCAAAAGGTGAGCTCCCTGGACTTTGAGTCGAGCGGGCCACGACCGGTCAAGCAGCTCCCTAGGACCGGTCGAGCAATACCTATGACCGGTCGAAGGCAGTGAAGACTTCTCTGACAACAGACTGATGATCCTTGTTGGCACTTTTGTTTTCTATAACTTGCGGTGTGGGGGCTTACTGGAATTATATAGCTGCTTAAATCAAACGGATCAAATTAAATCAATGAACTTTTCCCCAAGTGATAAAATAGACAAAATAGACATATATATATATATATATATATATATATATATATATATATATATATATATATATATATATATATATATATATGGGAAAAGGTACTATGCACTCGAGCTCACGGTCCGTCCCATGAGGTCGAGCTGTGTGGGCCCCACCGTGATGCTTTTCAAACATCTACCCCATCAGTCAGATGCATCATTCCATCGTGGGCCTAGGTCCCAAAAATCAAGTCAATCCGTGACTTGTGTGGGCCACACCACATACAAAAGTGGAGAGGGGCCGTACACCATTAAAACATGCATAACCATTTTTGAGGCCCCACCAAGATGTGGTTTGCAAATCCAGCCCATCCATTATGTGTGTCCCACTTGAATGAGGGTTCTGACCAAGTTTCAGTGCGCATTCAAAACTCGTGGGCCCCACCAAGTGCTTTTATATGTTTTAACTGTCTTCCCATAATTTTAGATGGCATGGCCCACCCGAGTTCCGTATACTGCTGATTTTTGGGATATCCCATAATTTAAAGGGTACCCATCAAATGCACGGTGTTGATGGTCGACACGCATCATGGTGGGGCCCACACAGCTCGACCTCACGATAAGCTTATTGTTAGCTCGAGCGCATTGTACCTTTTCCATATATATATATATATATATATATATATATATATATGGTAAAAGGTACTATGCGCTCGAGCCTCACGGGTCCGTCCCATGAGTTTGAGCTGTGTGGGCCCCACCGTGATGCGTTTCGAACATCTACCCCATCAGTCAGATGCACCATTCCATCATGGGCCTAGGTCTCAAAAATCAAGTCAATCCGTGACTTGTGTGGGCCACACCACATACAGAAGTGGAGAGGGGCCGTGCACCATTAAAACATTCATAACCATTTTTAAGGGCCCACCGAGATGTGGTTTGCAAATCCAAATTTCCATCCATTATGTGTGTCCCACTTGAATGAGGGTTCGCACCAAGTTTCGGTGCATGCAAAACTCATGTGGGCCCCACCAAGTGCTTTTATATGTTTTAACGGTGTCTTTACATAATTTTAGATGGTATGGCCCACCCGAGTTCCGTATACAGCTGATTTTTAGGATATCCCATAATTTAAAGGGTACCCATCAAATGCACGGTGTTGATGGTCGACACGCATCACGGTGGGGTCCACACAGCTCGACCTCACGATAAGCTTATCGTGAGCTCGAGCGCATATATATATATATATATATATATATATATATATATATATATATATAGGGAAAAGGTACTATGCGCTCGAGTGTAAAGCGGTCGTCCATGAGGTCGAGCTGGGGTGGGCCCCACCGTGATTCCTTTCGAAGATCCACACCGTCCACCAGATGTACCGCTCCAAGTGGGACCCACACGTTGGAAATCGACCATCCAAGGAACTCAGGTGGGCCATACCTTCTAAAAACATAAGTATACACGCGAAAACATGTAAAATCACTTGGTGGGACCCACCTGAGATGTGGATACCACATGAAAATTGGTCTAAAATTAAATCCAAGTAGGATACACATGATGGACGGTGTTGATCATCAAAAAACGTCTCAACAGGGGGCCACAAGTGATTTTGAATGTTTGAATGGTGCATGGCCCCTCTTCACTTCTGGACGTGGTGTGGCCCACAAAAGTCTCTGATGGACGTGATTTTCAGCCGTGTGGGCCCGTCCAGGGATGGTGCATCTGACTGAGGGGATAGATGTTCGAACGGCATCACGGTGGGGCCCACCCCAGGTCGACCTCATGGAGACCGCTTTACGCTCGAGCGCATAGTACCTTTTCCCATATATATATATATATAAAAGAAATGCTTACACACAACTAGTTGTGAGACATTAACTAGTTGACCAATTAATGCTACTTAATACCAAGACAGAGAAAAGTTATTCTAAGAGGAAAAGTCGCTAGTGGTGGTGGTCCCACTATAGTGCATGTTAACTAGTTGATTAATCCACCCCAACCTTCGGATGAGTCACCCCATATTAGAACTGTGGATTAAAAAATCAGCTTCATCTATGGTTCAAGTGGACCACATGATTGAAAATAATGTACAAGGAAAACTCACTCTCCAAACTATTTTCATTGGTTTGGCCCATCAGAATCACTTATGCCACTGATGTTTGTACATTAGGCATAGATTTTTAGTTTGTCATCTTAATGGTTGGAGTGGATTTCACATGCTTGTCATGGGTTTTATCCATGCCGTACATACATTTTTTCAGATCATTTTAGGGTTGATCCCAAAAATGAGGCAGATATGGAGCTCAAGTGGCCCACACTACAAGAAGAAGTGGTGATAATGACACCCACCGTTGAAATCTTCCCAACGGCCACGGTCATGTTTATTTTCCATCCAAGATGTTCATATGGTCATATAGATATGGATGAAGGGGAAAAAAAAATATCAGTTTGATCCAAAACTTCTGCAACTCCCGAGAAGTTATCAATGGTGGGAGTTCAATCCCGACTGTGTGGTCCACTTGAGTATGGGATCTTCCCTATTTTTTGGGTTCGTTCCATACAATGATCTGAAAAATTGGATGGATGGAGTGGATAAAACTCATACATCACGATGGCCCTGCAGAGCCCTGTCTGGACGGATTATGGTCCAGGTGCATGTGTAAATGCATGCACGTAGCCCCATATACTCACGCAAAATTCCAAAAAAGAAAGTGTACTAACATTTTTGAGTCTATGGATGGAATGGATACAGAAGGTGGATGTATGGACTAAAAAGGTTGAAATTCTCAAGGAAGAAGTGAGAAGGATGCTGGTAAACGGTAAGGGGTTAGTGCAAGAAATGGATCTGATCAATGATATCCAACGGCTTGCAATTGCGTATCACTTTGAAAAGGAGATCGACGAGGCATTACACCGTATGTATACAAATGTTCATTGTGATGATTTATACGAAGTTGCCCTACGATTCCGACTACTAAGGCAAGGCGGCTACAATGTGTCTTCCGGTACATGAATTTCCCTCCCACCCTCTCTCTCTATCCTCTCTCTTTCCTCGCTCCCTGTGTAAGCTTATTTATGTAAGAAACAAAACATGATGTTTATGTTGTTGATGTCTCAAATCTTTTCAGCAACAGGGTTTGTAGATGCTATCGACAGACCATTCGATACTATCGAGAGCTATTTGATACCATCGACAATTGCTCGATACCATCGAAAAAATTCAAAAATCTTACGATCTGTTGCTGAACACTTTAGGTGTCTTGCTCGATCTCATTGGAAGGGGTTCGATGCCATGCTTCTGCAGTCCCCCAACAGTTCAGGACCATTCATCTTGTAGAGGATTATACCATAGATGGGATGCATGGGAAATGAAATATCCTTGGATATTTCATTTCCCATGCATCCCATCTATGGTATAATCTTTCACTACATCACATGCATGCACTCATGCACAAACACCATCACAGACCATTTATAGATGATGTAATGAAAATTTGAACGGTGAAGCAGATGTTTTCAACAAGTTCAAAGGTGAGGATGGAAACTTCAAAGCAACCCTTAGCAGTGATGTGAAGGGCCTTTTAAACTTATATGAAGCTGCATACTTAAGAATACAAGGAGAAGATATATTGGATGAGGCTATTGTTTTCACTAGTGGTCACCTTAAGAGCATCGTGGCCCACCATCATGATCATCCAAAGGTAAGGAGGGCCTTAGAGCTTCCCTTACACAAGCGCATTCCAAGGCTGGAGGCAAGGTACTATATCTCGCTCTATCAAGAAGACAAGTCTCACAATGACGTGTTGCTAGAGCTTGCAATTTTGGATTTTAATCTTCTACAGTCATTGCACCAAAGAGAGTTGAGGGATCTCTCAAGGTAAGTTTCATTATCTTTTTAGTTATGTGTTTGGATGGCTTAAGTGAACTAAGATCAAAATGGAGTAGGTATTATCTTATTTGGTAATGACGTTGAATCAAGAATTACAGTTTTTTATTTTTATTTATTTGAGACCGTATGGCTGCCTATTTTTGAGCCAAACCAAAGCTTATAGATTTGAAAAGCTAGTCAAATAACTGCTTGCCTTATAAAATAGATAGGTATGATTATACTGTATTTCACACAAAGAAAAAAAAAAATACCATTAGGATAATCTAAGTAAAATGAGAGGGGGACTTGAGGCCTTTGGCCCTAAGATGTTTCAATGGTGGAGTTCAATTCCCACTGTTTCATGTCATTTGGCCCATCAGAGCTTTGGATCAGCCTCATTTTTTAGCATATGCCCTAAAATAGAAATAAAAAAATAGATGGATGTGATGGATTTATTACTAACATCCTATAGCCCCACGAATGTTTGAAGGGTGGGTGTTTAATTCCCATTATTACCTGTTAGTTTAGCCCACATGAGCTTTGAATCGACCTCATTTTTGGGATCATGTCCTGACATGAAATGGCAAAATAGATGTACCATGTGAATTTCTCACTAATATCACTATATAGCATGGGTGGCGCTATGATTTTTCTATAAGCTGGAAGGGTAAAATCATCATATTATAGAAACATCAAGGGCAATATTGATTTTTTACAAGAAAACAGTCAATTCCATATTTTGAAAACTAAAGGCACTGAAACAAGAATAGCCCAAAAGCAAACACTTTTTTATCCCTATAAGGAATGCATGTTTATTATTTCTTTATTCAATTTGGTTATTGCAACTCAACTCAATTGAGCATCCAAACGCAGGGTATATATATAACTAGTAATAAAAGAAGTATCTAATCTCAATAATATAATATATATTAATGTGTTGATGTCTGGTGTAGGTGGTGGAAAGATCTTGGACTTGCAACCAAATACCCTTTTGCAAGAGATAGATTGGTGGAGGCCTACTATTGGATTTTGGGAGTGTACTTTGAACCTCAATATAGCCGTGCTAGAGTCATACTAACAAAAATATTCAAAATTACATCGATAATCGATGACACCTACGATGCCTACGCTACATTGGATGAAGTTGAAGTATTCACTGATGCAATCTACAGGTTCGATAATGATTTTTTAAAAAGTTAGAAGAGTTCCTTGTTTGGATGTTTTCTAATTCAACACACCTATGCATGTGGCATATCTCTGCAACGAGACCATGTGTGTGAAGCTGGGATGAATGGAATACTAGCCAAGAATCAAGTGGGCCACAATGTACGGAACCAATGAACGGATGGGAAAGGAGAAGGCCAAAGAAACAAATTTCCCAATATCTTCCTTTATTTGTTCAATCTGGCCCACCTGATGTCCGGACTGCATTTCTATGGAATTAGCAATTCTCCTTCACTTATGTACTCCAAAGAAGTGATATAGTCAATTATTCAGTGTATAATCTGGAAGCCTTCTATTTGAAATTTCAATACACTATCTAATGCAGGAGCATTTTCACACCGGGCTGGAGTGGAATTGTCTGTGGGATGCACACTTAGTGCAGGTAGCTAGTGTGAGACAGGGCCATCATTGTAAAGCGAGTGGCTCGTGTGAAGTGGAACCCATGTGAAATGGGGATCACGGGGGGTTTGGCCGAGGTCCTAACCCATGGGAAGTGGCGCCTATACTATGAGATAAAGGGATTGATTTGCCACGCTCTATCACTTCAAGTTTTTAGAGCAATTGGTTGATTGTCCTGCATCACTATAGACTATACACTGTGAAATAGTGTATGTTTGCATGCAATTGGTAACCGTGTAAACACCATCGACGTTAAATGACAGGGACTGTTGACTTTCAGGTGGGAAGTTGAGGCCGCAGAAGGGCTCCCAGAGTACATGAAGGCTTGCTATCTTGCGCTACTGAATACCGTCAATGAAATAGAGGGTCAGATGATGCCGGATGAAAAACATTACCGTACAAGCTGGATAAAAAGTGAAGTATGACATCCAACTCTAATTTATGAAATTTCTTACAGAGGAACACCATCCAGGCACAAGGTCAGGCCCAGATGAGTCCATGCCAGACCTGAAATATAGGAATCATTATCCCCACTGTTTTTTATGGTGTGGTCCACTTGAACTTTGGATATGACTCATTTTTTTTTATCATGCCTTAAAATGATCTAGCCAAATGGATAGACGTGTGGATATAATAAATAAATCATAGAGATCCCACAGAACTTGATGACATCAATACACCACCAAATATCGGTCCACTTTTTGGTCATCCAATCCATCCAATGGTTCAAACTGGCCCATAAAACCATTATGCAAATCATATGTTTAAGATTTTCATATGGGTTGATGGTTCCTTCCTAATGTATCCCCTTTCTACCCGGGGCCCCCTATGTGGATGATTGAGATTTCACCCACATGTACAACTGCATGTTCCTCATATATTCTCATCATTATTTATTTATTTTTTTGAATTTTCTCAATGAGTTTTTGGTTTGATATGGCATTTTCAGATGAAGGTGCTGGTCCAGGCCTACTTGGATGAAGCAAGATGGATGAACAGTAAATACATGCCTACATTAAAAGAGCATCTTGATGTCTCATTAGTTAGCGCCGGCTACATATTTGTCTTTGGCGTTGCTTGTGTAGGCATGGGAGAAGAGGCCACTAAAAAGGTTTTCGATTGGATGACTGCCCATCCGAAATTCGTTATGGATTTGGCGGTTATAGCCCGAATCGGAAATGACATTGCAGGCCACGAGGTAATAATACATGAAAACTTGCTTTTCCCATTAACACATGTTAGAATTTTGAGTGAATCGGGTAGTACCCTGTTTCACATTTTTCCTAAACGGAAATATGCGCCGGGGACTCCCCGCCAATCAATGGATTAACAACTCATCTGAGTCGGCCGATGTGACTCAAAACTTAGTTCGCCAAATGATTTGGACTGAGAAACGTGAGTCTTCAATATTCCATGCCACAGTGGGTGATAATTGAAGATTTTAGGCAGCACCAACTTCATACATATGGGCTCGAGATCATATCTCAATGCCGAGCATAGCGTGTTTCAACATTGAGGTTTAGGGTTTCGTGCTAAACTTAGACAAGAAAACCATGGTGCATGTGTTTAGAAGTGGAATAGCGTGAGAATAGCATTGTTTGTAAACTATATATATGTGGAATTGCAGAGCTATGCATCGAGTATGGAGATTAAATAACTTGAATAAAAGGCATACCTGATTAAGAAGCTATAGACATATGAGATGGCTGGAATCTTCCTCACCTTACACTCTTAAAGAAGTACCATGATGAGACGAAAAGTTTCAATCGTATGTAGGCTTGGAGACCCAACCCTGTTTATATAGTTTACAAGGTTGAGGAGTTTGGAACCCATCGAAACTCCTCTCTCTAAGATTCCATGCAAATTTGGTAATCCTAGCCCAACTTGAACACTGTTTGTGTGACACAGATGTAGCGCACCCCTCCTTACACGATTTTAAATGAATCATAACCGAGTGGGGTTTACTAGCACTCCTGATCACACTATCCAACCCTTAAGGCAATCCAAACCGTTGATCAATAAAGCCCACCTTATAGAATTCTTACCTTGTTTTCCTTGGATCATGCATAAATTCATTACAAGTGCCACACATGTAAGTAAATCCTAACCCTTGATACCAAGCGTCACACTTGCATGTTGTATCTGGAACTGTACTTTTCTCTTGATACAAAGTAAATGATCTCACCGCTCGTTTTTGTTGGTGATACTTGAAGTTCGAGCAAGAAAGGGATCATGTTGCTTCAACCGTTGAGTGCTACATGAAGGAGCATGGCGTATCAAAGAAAGAAGCATGTATCAGTCTTCAAGAAATAATCACTAACGTGTGGAAGGACTTGAACGAGGCATTCCTTAGACCGACAGTTATCCCGCCGTCACTTCTTCTTCGAGGCCTCAACCTTGCACGTGTGATCGAAGAACTGTACGTACATGGAGATGGATATACTCATTCCAACAAAGAGACTAAAAAGAATGTCATGGCACTGCTTGTTGATCCCATCCCCACTCCAATGTGAAAATGGGAGTGTGCCACTGTCATTCATCTTCTCATTGCTTATACAAGGCTCTACAATCACCTAAGGCATCTGTACTCTCACCTGTACTATGGTGCTGTTTGGTTAATTCACTGAAAAATGAAGTCTGAAAATTAATTTAGGTGCTGAATTTAGTATTTATTGAAAAATCTATCCGTTTGATAATTTGTTGGAAAAAAGTACAAATATCTTATATTAAGCATATTAATACTTTTTTTTTCATGAAAATCTGTTTGGCAAGCGCAAATAATGTAATTGTCTGAAAATTGACGATTTATCACATTTGTCTCTATTGTCTTAATTTCTATCTTCCTTAAAAAATAAGACAAAACCTGTTATTATTATGCAACAATCTAGTGGAATGAATGGGCCACACATATATAAATTTTTATCTGATAGGTAGAATGAGACAAAATTAATTATTGCCATGTCAATAAATGGGCCTCTCATATATAAATTTTTATCTGATTGGTGTGCCACGCTGCCAAAATTTTCTCATCCATTACTCAACAATTGCCAAGTTGGCCATCACAATCATCCAAGCAATTGCGCACAATCACCACTTTTCTTGTGTTGTGGTCCACTTGATATTTGGATAGGCTGATTTTTGAGTCTCAGGCCTTAAAATAAGCTGGCAAAATTTACGGACGGTGTGAATAAAACACATACATCGTGATGGGGCCCATAAAACACTATCACTTACAATCCATGAGCATAAAAATAGGATCGATCCAAATCTCAAGTGGACCACACCACAAAAAACTATGGTAATTGAACACCCACTGTAATTAAAAACATGCCGGGCTCACAAAATTTCTGGTAATGAAGCTGGTATTTGTGTTTTCCCTTTGTCCATGTCTGTTTGACCAAATCAATAGGTTGGATGGCAAATAAACAATACAGTGGCCCTATATATGAAGTTTTTAATGATAGGTATTCAATATCACAGCTGTTTTCCTATTGTGCGGTCCACCTGAGATTCGAATTTGACTCATTTTTTTAGATCATAGCATAAAACAATTATGTAAAATGGATAGATGACATGGGTAAACACATACATCATGGTGGGGCCCACAGAGCATCGTTGGCTACTGGCACATATGTGAGGTTAACACACATGGTTGTTACCCTTACCGTGGGGCCTGCCTTTATGATTTGTATATCCGTTTTCCCATTTTAGTACGTGGTCCTAAACATTAAGTAGATCAAATCTCAGGTAAACGATACCAATGGAAATGGTTGTGATTGAATGCCCACCGTTAAAAATTTCCTAAAGCCCACCATAAGTATATCCATAATGTTTATTTTCTATCCAACCTTTTGATAAGGTCAACCTGACATGAATGAAGAGAAAATACAAAGATTAACTTAATCCAAAGCTTTTGTGGCCTAAAAAACTTTTAAAGGTCATTCACCACTTTTTACAGTGGTGTGGTCCACAAGATATCTGGATCTACTTAAGTTTTGGGATAATGTCCTGAAATAAGCTATAAAAACAGATGGCCGGCATGGATATACAATACATTCATTAAGGGTTGCCTCACATGGTAAGGGAAACACTCACTAAGGTGTTTCCCAAGTAACAGCTGATCCACTCCCGCATCCACAATCCATATCATGTCATGCGGATTTCCTGCTACAGCATGTCGTGGGAAGTTTCAGCACTCGAAAGCTAGGTGGGTCCCACTGAAAAATTACCCCCATCCATCCATTTTTCCAGCTCATTTTAGAATAGAAGACGAAATCAGGGGATTTTAAACTCAAGTGAGCCACAAGAGGGGAAACAGTTGGGTTGACCGAGCACTGTTGAGACATTTGTAGGGCCTCAGGAGTTTTATATGAAGCTAATATTTTTGTGTTTTCAGTTCATCCCGATGGAAATGGCCTTACAAGTGGTTTGGATGGCATATAAACATCAAGGTGGACTCCAGGAAGATTTCAACAGTAAAAAAATTTCTCATATTTTTTCTTCTCATGGGCACGCTTGAGCTATAGATCCTCATCATTTTTTTGGGCTTCTATCCTAAAATGAGTTTTAAAAACAGATGAACTATGTAGATTTTTCACAAACATCAAGGTGAGCCCTACCTGGCTTTCAACCTCATGAACTTCTCGACACATGTTCTATCATGAAATCTGCATTCTAATCAAGAAATTAATTAAAATAGTCTCTAATCATGACATCATAAAGGCATTAACCTTATATTCTAAGTCATTGTTTTAACCCTCTAGGCACTTTTTACATTTTTGGATGATGAAAATGCCCATATACAAGTCATCCCTTTATATGACGGTAGCTTGTCACAAGAGTGGAGAGGGACTTTTGAGAATGGGGTGTAGACCCCACTAAATCAATGATTGGGCCACTCCTCAGCCAACGTAATCTATTCACTTTAATCCAACAGTCGCGAACCCACAATAATGTCATTTCAAAAAATAATAATTTTGAAGCTGTCGGTGGCTCACAACTGTATAAGTGTTGTGCGTTAATTCTAAATTGTTTCCACCGGTATTGTCCATCCGTGATGAGTTCTGCCCTTAAACTTTGTCTGATAGCCTGAAATTAAAACCCCTTTCATGTGGACGGATTGGATATGCTACAAGACTATCCAGTGGGCCTCACGTAGGGTCTCATATGGGATTCAATAGGTGGGTCCCTTGTGTAAGAAAGACAATTTGGTCTTTTCTCCTTTCTTCTTTCTTAATTTTTCTTCACAGGAAGGGGCAACAACAAGGAGCCGAAGTTCTCGACAACAATCCAATGGGCCACGATGTGGGATTGGTTCAAAAGGTGTGCCTCTTACCGCACAAGGCCACTTAGCTTTCTTAGGTGTATATATATATATATATATATATATATATATATATATATATATATATATATATATATATATACACACACACACACACACACACTTTTGGAGTTGACCACGCCAAAAGAGCCGAAGCTTCTTCGACTACCAGTGGTAGTACGGATAGACACCACATTATCCTGGTGGTGTGGGATTTAATTCGTTCCCTTCAAAGTTATTTCTTTTTATTATTATTATTTTTTGTGTTGTACGAATGATTGGAGTTTCTAGAATGGAATTGGATTTGGTATTTGTATGAATGGTGGAGAGCATGATAATCCTATATGGAAAGTAGAGGTTTATTTTTATTTTTTTATTTTTTATTTTTATTTTGTAAAAGGCTTAGCAGTAAGAAGCATTGATACACAATAGGTCCTCGATAGACACCGATCCGCATTGGCTAACGGCGGTCCATAGTGTGTATCATCAATCTACATTAAATGCCCCGTTATTCACTTGCATTATATGATTTCTAACTATCAACCCATTTTAATCACATCCTTTCAGCTTATTAATCTTATGGAAAGTAATATATTTTATCATGGCTTTTGATGTTGCTCGTTGACATTACTTTTGTCTTTTATATTTTTCATTTAAATTTGTTGAATCTGAGTCTTATAGGAAGGGATGGAGAGATTGTTGCACATCTCCAAGAACTCCATCCTTTTGAGACTACAGACACATGCGTGGGAATTAGCGGCCGTTTTAATACTGGTTCGAGCCATTCTTCAAGAATTCTGAGAGGTCTAACAATTTTATATTATGATAACACAACGACTTCATGCTTATCAAGTTTTTCAAGAACAACTTAAACAATTGCGAGAAGACATTAACCTTATCTAAGCTATTGTAGATGCCCACTGCATGGATTACCTTAATGGCTGACACTCTATCATACAACTCGCTATGCTCATATACAGATGGAGACGTCAATTTAGAAGAGATGGCCGCCTTATAGAACTGGATGATCGTCTTCATAAAGTTAGATTTGTGCTCCAAGAAACCCGACGTGTAGTACTATTTTCGATTGAATTAGTGATAATGGTCGAAGATCTCTTAAACAGGGGACAAGAGTTCTTTGCAAGTTTACTTTCCCGCTATAAATAGGAAGAGCTCAAAATAGTTTCGTGGAGGGAGCAATCATTGCGAACTGTTGTAGACTTGGTTGATTGCACCTCTCGAAATGATGTCTTTTGTTTTATACTCTATTGACTATCTTTTTACATATGTAGTCACCACATGTAACACCCTGGTTCTCATAACCCGAGGATAGTTGCTCCTCATAGAGAACCCGATTATTACGTTATAAAATGGACTAACATACATCTAAATAGCGGTAATCTCATAATATGGAGTAAGGTAACATTGCAAAAACTAAGGATATCAAGAGTAACAAAAACGGAAGTTTAATACATTTAAGTGGGAGCAAAATGAAATCCAACAACAAGGAAATATTTTATTACAACTCAAATAAGACACAAAATTTAAAATACAAAGCAAGTAAATCCTAGAGCTCCAATGGCTCAACAACATTCCCATAGAACTCTCCTTTGCCAAACTCCACCTCAGCCGTCCCTGGAATCCCGTCATATAGGTCTTCACCTGTTATCAATCCTGCATCTATTTGCTGCAATCGCACTATTGGGTGAGTGAAAACTCAGTGGGAATTTCCCTCATAGATTCAGCCATAACACATCATTCCAAAATAGATTAACAATTCATATATAATTCACAGGGTAATACAAATACATATACAACATATTCAAATTATGAGGAGACTGATCATGAAATTATAAATGAATGTATGCGTGTATGAATGTATGCTCAAGTCACAGATCTGGGTATGCAATCCAGCTGTCAAAATAAAGGACCGCCCGTGGTAGGTAGACTACCTGGAAAAGGCTATGAAGGTGAGTGCGCCCAAGGACGACCTCTTGGAAAAATACTCGGGGTATGCCCGAGGAGGTATAAAATCCCGAAAATGCCTCATGTAAAATAAGAGCGCCCAAAGTGACTCAAATGCACAATTCTGGTCATTCAACTGATCTACAGTAAATTGAGCAGAACGTGACTTACATTAAGCACTCGGAAAAGCTCACATGTCATGCGTGAATGTTATGTACCATGACACATATATACATTACTTTGATAGAATAGGAATGACTTCCAGCTTTCAAATAGGTAATATCCAATTATACATTCCACATGAATTTTCATAATTTCTTTACATTCAAGGAGGGCTCGCCAAGTATCATGTACGTTTACAGGTGAGGTCACATCATTCGAATTTATCTAAGAGTCCTTCTAAGTCCCTTAAGGACTCTTCTCATAATCATTCTTCATACTACTCACAAGGTATAATGAGTAAGAGTTTGTGAAGCTCAAGTCAAGCACTTTAAAGTTATATTCATGATATAATGATAACAAGAAGAATTTCATCTCACGGCAACAGTAATAATAATGGAAGATGAAATCCCAATCATCCCTTTGTACACTATATGTAAACACCTTCACATTTGCCATATTTTAAGAATTATCCACATGATCGTGCCAACTAAATTAGAGATTTGAGAATATAGAAAGTCATGAAGGTAATATTTCACTACCAAATTCACAGATAATCTAGTGTAGAAGCTTTCTTTTCTTAATATGTCTAACAGAGTTATATTCATAGGCAAATAATTATAAATGTGACAGAGTTTTTAAGACAATATATCATGCACATAATTTTCAGAAAGCATGGCATTAAAACAATTAATCTAAGAAAGTCAAGATAACTAGGAATCAATGATTCTATACATTAGAGAGTTAATCCACATGGAAATTAGTGAACAGAAGAAGCTATGTGGGATGCTCCTCACCTTGAAGTGCGGTTTCTCTTCTTGCTAGACTAGGGACCACAAAGGAGTCCAAAGC
Source organism: Magnolia changhungtana (assembly GCA_030180095.1). NCBI lineage: Eukaryota > Viridiplantae > Streptophyta > Magnoliopsida > Magnoliales > Magnoliaceae > Magnolia > Magnolia changhungtana. The sequence continues at coordinate 320,629 of JASAUF010000224.1, read as the reverse complement.
ACTCAATCTACCCTCACTAGCTTGAATTGATTCCATTCGACATATTGAACCTAGATAAAGATGATTTCAGTTTTTTTTTTTTTTTTTTTTTTTTTTATCATAAGACTTAGAATAATAGAATAATAACTTGATTAAAATCTAAACAAAGACTCTAAAACTACCTTTCTTGAATGTGTCCTAAACTCGGCTCGAGTTCGAACCGAGTCAACTCAGCTTGACTCACTCCCTCTCCCTCTCTATCTCATTTCTTTTCTTCTTTCTCTTTCTTTTCCACTTTCCTTCCTTTCTTCTCCCTCTCTTTCTGAAGGTTTGTAAGGTCTGCCATCGGTCTAACTCGGACTGAGTTGAGGTAGTTAGACTCGGTGGTAGTCCAACCCGACTCAACTCGACACGGTGCGGTAACAGTTGCCGCACTAACCAGTCTTCTTCTCCCACTTCCCTTATTCTTTCTCTTACTGATTTCAGTTGTAGTGTCCAATCCCACACCTGAACTAAGGACCCAGCAAGGAACCCGTCCCAACTCTATCAGGACTCGACGAGTCGACTCGACGTTGAACCGAGCAACAGCCACCATCATCTCTTCTCCTCCTCCTTCTTCTTTCTTCTCTTCCTGCTCCTTCTCTCCTTCTCTTACTTCCCCTGGCCACCTTCCCAAAACCTGGAATGGGCCGAACTCGACCAACGGCTCTCATCAGCGAGTCAGCAGTCCATGACCCGGACTCAGTTTGCTAGGTTGACCCAACTCGGTGCAACAGCAGCAATCGCACCCCTTTCTTCTCTCCTCCTTCTTTCTTTCCCTCATTAGCTCTGATAGGAAGGCCGGAACGGTGTCGGACTCGATGCTCCTCGCCCTGTCTCCTAAAGACTCGAACAGAAGGACACAGCAGCAATGGCGCAGCTGGTGGGCGACTCGGCTCTCTCTCTCTTTCTCCCTCCTTCCTTTTCCTCTTTCTTTCTCTTCTTCCTGATCTCTGCTTCTCTTTGGAATCTCTTCTTTATTTTCTTTCTTCTATCTCTCTCTTTTCTCTCTCTGATGGAACACCCAAATGGGACGTTGTAGGCAGTTGCAACTCGAACTGAGTCGACCCAACTGACTGTGGTACCACAGCGGCGCCCAAAACTTCTCTCTCTATTTGAATCCGTTGCCCTAAAAGAAAAGAGGATTATTTATACTCTCCTAGACATCTAGAAGGATCGACAACTAATCACGCATTAGTTATAAGCTTCGTCCATTAATCACGATTAACAATGAGAGATCGCTGATGATGTCGCTAAGAACTGAGTGTTTGGCTAAGATCGGATGTCATGGAAGGATGTCTGAGACCATGAGCCACCAGATGGATGGCTTAGATCAAGGAATGGGGTCCATAATCAAATGATGCGTTTGATGGCCAAACGGTGAAGATGACTCCACCGAAAATGGCATTTTCTCAACCGACGGGTGATCTTATGATCAGATGCATTTGGAAGGTTCAGATAGGTCACAGAGACCTTGTGGGACCCACCATTTGGATGGACAACTACGAAAACTCAAAGAGTTGCTCGTTTATAGGTTGTGGCGGTTTTCTTGCTGAAAAGGGAGCCCTAAAGTGCGGAGATGGATGGATGGCTAGGATTGTTTTAGGACGCACGACCAGGATTTGGGTACAAGTTCTCGGGTTTGCCAGCTCATTGGCAGTGGGATGGGATTTCTATTTTTAGAAATCTCGTGCGCACAAGGCACTGCCTGTGGATGGAGGTGTTCACCGGTGCATCTGAAAATCGTGTGGAAATGCTTATAAACCTGGTAGGATTGGTCTGATGATCGTGATGGACGGTCTTGATCATTGATCTGATCTGAGATGGTGGGTCACATCGGACGCAAACGGAGGCCTTCCGTTTAAACTGTAACCAGCGGGAATGATGGAAGGAGAGAGAGAAAAATCTCTTTTGCTTGCTATAGACGGGTCAACACGGTCAAACTGTGTTTACAAATACAGTGAGTTGTGAGAGCATGCACACCTGTGCACACGCAACTGCGATGGGACCCACCCTGATGAATATGAATTAGATCCAATCCGTACATCACTCTCGTTAGGTCCTATTAAGGTATTGGATGAAGAGCGGGGTAATTCAGGTGGGTCATAATAGATAATTTCTTAACTCTAATTATAGATTTATGTTGGTCCTATGGTCGGATCATTCTGAAATTGATCATCAACGGTGATAAGAGTCCACGGGGTCATTTAACTAGAAATCAATGGATGGATTAAGGATTTTATGGCCAAATGCATATTTATAATATTTATTTTTCCTTTTTCAATCTTTTTGGTATCATTATTATTTTCATCTAAGCTGTCTATGTGAGTAGTATCCGTGTGAGCATTATTTATCCATTCTATCATCCTCCTGTCGCTTCGATCAGAATGATTATATTATTTTAATTTGTAAGTGGCCCACAATACATGAGTCTTAACGTGTGGTACTCGATTAATTTAAATTAATGGTTGAATTTGAATTTTGATATTTAATTATTGAAATTCCATGATAATATCTAATGAAGGTGAACCACATAAGTTATTTGTATTATCACACAACTTGTTAATCTGGTTTATAATAATAACTCCCAAGCACACAAAAATACGGGGTGTTACACCACACTTTGTATTTTGTGCCTTGAATCACCGATTCACAGCATGTTTCGGTGATTCACCATGTATCGCGGACACGCACTTGTATTTAATGCATCCTTTGAGTATGAAAAAATTAACCATAGAAAACTAAGCTCCTTTATGCAATGAATTAATGAAGATCAATTTTCAATGTCAACATTTAAGAAAAAAAAAAAAAATCAAGCTTAGAAAAGGAAGCCTCCTTCATGCAATGAATTAATGTGGACCAATTTTTAGTGTCACCCTTTGAAAAATGAAAAATCAAGCTTGGAGAACGAAGGTCCCTTCATGCAATGAATTACTAGAGATCAATTTTCAGTGCCACCATTTGAGGAAAAAAAAAACATGGAGAACCAAGCCACTTTTTTGCAATGAATTAATGAGGATCAATTTTCAATGTCAATTTTCGAGAAAGGAAAAAATTAAATTGGAGAATGAAGCCCCTTCATGCAATGAATTAACAGGGATAAATTTTCAATGTCACCCTTTGAGAAAGGAAAAAACAAGCATGAAGAACCAAAACCCTTCACGCAATGAGTTAATGGGGATTGATTTTTGGTGTTAACCTTTGAGAAAAAAAATAAAATCAAGCTTGAATAACCAAGCCCCCTTCATGCAGTTAATGGTTGATTTAATGCAGAGAGATTTCCAGTGTCTTCTTTCCTGCTTATATATATGCTTTGTGACCACAACCCTCCATAATCTCATTCTTTAAGATTTATAATCTTCTTGCAAAAAATACTCTCTTGTTATGGCTTCTGAAGTCGCTCGCCGTGCCATTGCTATCGTGACTTTTATCTTAAAGTTAGATTTGTTGTATTTAAGTTTTATAGGCAGGAGTGAAGAGACTGATACACATATCGAAGAACTTCATCCCTTTGAAAATTCAGACACTTCTATGCAGAAAGTGGCCACCATTTTACAAATGGTTCAAACCATTCTTCCATCATTCCGAGAGGCCCGACAATTTTACGTCCTGATGACATAATGACTTCATTCTCATCAAATTAAAGAGGAGTAGTTTAGATAAATGTGAGAAGACTTTCATGACGACTAAATCATCGTGGATGCCTTTCACACTGCTTACCATATTACCCAACAATATGCTCTAAAGCTCTTTATGCTCAAAGATAGATTGGAATGTCAAATCGGAAGAGAAGCTTGCCTTGAAAAGCTTAAAAATCGTCTTCTTAATGTTAGAATTTAGCTTCATACCCAACAAGGAGCACGGTTAAGAGTCAAATTAACGAAAGATGTCAAACATTTCTTAACCAGAGGACAAACCCTCCTTACCAGAATACTTGCCTGCTGTGAACATGAAGAGGTCCAATCAAGATGGTGCAGCTCAGGGGTGGATTAGGTGCAGCCAGCCTCACCCAAGATGGTACGCCCTTACCATGGGGCCCACCTTAATGTATTTATTGTATATTTATGCCGTCCATCCGTTTTATCAAATCATTTCAGACCAGGTGGACCATACCATAGGAAATGAAACAATGGTGATTGACTATTAATGGGCCACAAAAGTTTTGGATCAAGTTGATATATATATATATATATATATATATATATATATATATATATATATATATATTAGCATGGTCACCTATGCACCTACGCACATGCGCACCTTTGCACACGTGTCATGGGTGTCGAATCCGAACGGTCCATAAGATGCAGAATCCCATGAAACCTCACGATGTGAATTTTCACCCTGATCTAAGATTCTGGTGCGCCATAGCAAAGAGAAATTCAAATCAAGGGAAGAAACTGTTTGTATTTTTCATGGCCCACCAAAGTTTTGGTTCAAAGTAAAATTGGTACCAGGGGGTTTCATGAGGTTCTGCTTCATGTGGACCGTTCAGATTTTCGAGACTCATCAGATATGATGAGTTCTCAAAAAAGTTAGTTTGTAGTCTGTGCAAACTGGTTCGCAGGTGAGCGTTCCGCTATATATATATATATATATATATATATATATATATATATATATATATGGGAAAAGGTACTATGCGCTCGAGCGTAAAGCGGTCGTCCATGAGGTCGAGCTGGGGTGGGCCCCACCGGGATTCCTTTCGAAGATCCACACCGTCCACCAGATGCACCGCTCCAAGCACTCGAGGTTACGCAGATTCGTTCCGCGATTTCGCGCGGATTTCGTGTCGCAAGTTCTTTCGCAACTGGGATGCGAAATGAGTTTCATAAACTTTAAATAGGAGGTACTTAGGGCTTTCTAGGAATAACAAGAGGGTTTCCTAAAGCTTTACAAGGGATTTGCTAAAGGGTTTAGGGCTATCAAAGGTGAGAGAGAGAGGAAAAGAGAGAGATAGAGAGAGAGAGAGAGAGAGAGAGAGAGAGAGAGAGAGAGAGAGAGAGAGAGAGAGAGAAGAGCTTATAGAAGGAGATTATGCCGGTGGAGGTTATCTATTATGTAATCTATACTCAGTGCTTCTATGTCCTCGTAATCGTGAGATCTCTCTGTTTCTTTGTTTTTCTTATTGTTTATCCACTCCAACGTGAGTGAAGAAGGTTGTAACCTTCTACTTCATAGTGGATTGTTGATTTGGACGAGGTCCCGTGGTTTTTACTACTTCGAGGGTTTTGCACGTAAAAATCTCTTGTGTAATGTGGTTTATGCTTTGATTATTTTTCTTTGCATTATTATTCCATAATTCTGATTTGTTTCGGGAGGCTAGATCTTAAGGTTTTGTGCAAGGCCCCCAACAGACCCAATTTTGATAGCGAAAATCAATAATGGAGAATAGACTTTCACCTTCTTCGGTAGCCCTTAGTGATGCTCTATGCTAAACTTACGGCGAGGATTCCGGTGTGGTGAATGAAAGACGGTTAAACCTTAAGGTAAGGTCCACCAAGTAGATAACTTGCAACTGATTAAGTGCATATCGAATCCAACCTTTCAATTGAATTGACTCCAAAATGAGGGTCACCTAGTGTAAAATTCAGCCATATCTACTCATTAGGTGGACCACACCGTAGACATATTTCTATCCATTGATAAATATAAAAATACAAATGTGGACCACTTACAGAGTGGATATCTGATTTTTACAAAAGTTTATCCTTGTGATTGGGCTAACCTTCTGGATGGATTGCAGGGCTCAAAAATCAGTAGAATATGTGATTCAAGTGGGCCACACTAAGAAAACATTTGGGAGAAGAACACCCATACTTGATTTTTTGGTAGGGCCCACTGTGATGTTTATGTCAAATCCACTCTGATCATTAGATCTGTAATCCCTTGTAAGACTGCATGCCAAAAAATTAGGCTGATATGTAAATTTCAGGTGGGCCACACTAAGGAAATAGTTAAGAGAGATGTTAACCCTTCATTTTTATAGAGCTCACCTTGTTGATTTTATGAAATCTATTCACTTAATTTGATGATGGCATGAAATCCACTCAACCATTAGATGCCACACCCTAGGCTCAAAAATCATTCCCATCCTTGGTTCAGGTGGGCCACAGCAAGGAAAACAGTATGGTGGGTGAGTGTTGCTTATGTACACTATTTTCAATCGTGTATAATGGCTAGAACAGTCGAATCATTCACCTGTGACCTGTGACCTACCATTGATACATACCCGATCACCTAAATCTTTTACACGCATGGCATGACTTAATTGTATTAACTTTTTGATCTTATTAACTTTGTCAATCCAGAACAGACGATAAAAGGACCAAACCACAAACCACGTGTGGGGATTAGGTGCGACCTGGACTAACCCAAAACAGTGCAGCCCTTACGGTGGGGCCCACCTTGATGTATGTATTCTGTATCCACACTGTTCATCCGTTTTCCTATATCATTTTAGGGCATTATCCCAAATGAAGTAGATCCAATTACCAGGTGGACCATATCATAAAAAATAATGGTTATTGAATGCCCTGCTATTAAAAACTTCTTAGGGCACAACTTAATAATTCTGTAGTGTTTATTTTCCATCCAATCTATTGAAAAGGTCACATAAGCCTAGATGAAGGGACAAAACAAATATCATCTTGATCCAAAACTTTTTCAGCCCACTAATAGCCAATCACCACTTTTTCCTATGGCATGGTCCACCTGATAATTGGATCTGCTTCATTTTTGGTATAACTCTCTAAAATGACATGGAAAAATGGATTGACCGTGTGGATACATAATACATAATCAATGTGGGCACACGGTAACGGCCACACCGTCTTAGGTTAGTCCCGGGTCTCACCGAATCCGCTCCAACAAAACTGGAAATCGGATGCATACTGGGTTTAGCGTACTGAGTAATCTCTATTGGGCTCCCCTTGAACGTACGTAGTTTATCCATTCCGTCCATCCGTTTTTACAGATAATTTTAGATGACAATCCCAAAATCTAAGCATTTAAAAAGCTCAACTGGACCACACCGTAGGAAACAATGGGAATAATGATGTCCACCGTTGAAACCTTTCTAGGACATACAGTAATCTTTATTTATCATCCAACCGGTTCATAACATCACACAGACATGGATGAATGGAATAAACAAATACCATCTTAATCCAAAACTTCTGTAGACCCAAAAATATTTCAATGGCAGACATTCAATTCATACTGTTTCTTATGGTGTGGTCCACTTGAGCTTATAAGTGCTTAAAATTTTGCATAAACCCCTAAAATTATCTATTAAAATGATGGACGGAGTGGATAAAATGAATAAATCACGGTGGACCCCACAGAATTTACTCAGTACGCCATCCACATCCCCAGTGCTCAGCTAAACACTGATGGCATGTATTGCGTGCCCTTTTTTTTAAAAAAAAAAAATAAAAATTTGTTAGCTTGTTAGTACACCCCACTGTCAGTTGACAGTTCACTGTTAGCCACCCCCACGAGGGATCGATACCAAGACTTATGTATTGCGTGCCCTTGAGCCCTTAAATACCCCCACAACATGCACTTCTTGAACACACAAGCCTTCAAGGAAAAAAAAAATAAAATAAATACCCCGCCTAGGCTTGAAGCCTATCTATTGAAATGGCTCATCAAGGTTCGCCCTCTCTTTGTTTCCCTCTTCAAGCTACCAAAATTATGAAGTCCCAGGTTGCAAAGCAGGAAGTTGCTCGCCCAATGGCTGATTATCACCCATCAGTGTGGGGGGATCACTTCCTTAACTACTTTGTGGATGACAAGGTAAGAATGTTTCTGACACTTGGCCATGTGATTACAATCGAGAATGACATCCACGCCATTCATCAGGTGAGCCTATCAGAAATGCATTGTGGCCTTAAAATCCTGGCTGTGGATGCATATATCAGTCGTATAGACGTGTACAAGGAGAAGACAGAGTAAAAAATCAGCCTCATTTTTAGGTTGCACAGCACTACATGCGTGGGAACGCGTGGAGAGTATTAGGTTTAACGGCACGTGTTGCAGGGGAGCTGATTGCGTCCTGACGCAGCCTGGCAGAGCTCTGTGGCCCCACAGTAATGTATGGGTTTTATCCACGCCGTTCATACATTTTTTCAAATTATTTCAGGGGTTGAGCCCAAAAATGAGGTAGATATGAATCTTAAGTGGCCCATACTATAAGAAGAAGTGGTGATAATGACATCCACCTTCGAAGCCTTCCCAAGGGCCACCGTCATGTTTATTTCCCATCCAAGATGTTCATATGGTCATATAGATCTGGATGAAGGGGAAAAAAAAATATCAGTTTGATCCAAAACTTCTGCAACTCCCGAGAAGTTTTCAATAATGGGAGTTCAATTCTGACTGTGTGGTCCACTTGAGTATGGGATCTTCCCTATTTTTGGGTTTGTACCATACAATGATCTAGAAAAATGGATGGATGGAGTGGATAAAACTCATACATCACGATGGGCCCTGCAGAGCCTTGTCTGGACGGATTATGGTCCAGGTGCATGTGTAAATGCATGCACGTAGCACCATATGTCACCCGAAATTCCCAAAAAAGAAAGTGTACTAACATTTTTGATCAGTCTGTGGATGGAATGGATACAGAAGGTGGATGCATGGACCAAAAAGGTTGAAATTCTCAAGGAAGAAGTGAGAAGTATGCTGGTAAACGCTAAGGGTTCAGTGCAAGAAATGGATCTGATCGATGATATCCAACGGCTTGCAATTGCGTATCACTTTAAAAAGGAGATCGACGAGGCATTACACAGTATGTATGATGAATATACAAATGTTCATTATGATGATTTATATGAAGTTGCCCTACGATTCCGACTACTAAGGCAAGGCGGCTACAATGTGTCTTCTGGTACATGAATTTCCCTCCCACCTTCTCTCTCTTTCCTCTCTCTTCCCTCACTCCCTATGTGTGTAAGCTTATTTATGTAAGAAACAGCACATGATGTTTATGTTGTTGATGTTTCAAATCTTTTCAGCAATAGAGTTTGTAGATGCTATCGATAGACCATTCGATGTTATCAAGAGCTATTTGATACTGGCAACAGTTGCTTGATACCATCGAAAAAATTCAAAAATCTTACAATTTGTTACTAGACACTTTAAGTGTCTTGCTCGATCTCATTAGAAGGGGTTCGATGCCATGCTTCTGCGGTCCCCCAACAGTTCAGGACCATTCATCTTGTAGAAGATTATACCATAGATGGGATGCATAGGAAATGAAATATCCTTGAAACAAGGATATTTCATTTCCCATGCATCCCATCTTGGTATAATCTTTTACATCACGTGCATGTACTCATGCACAAACACCATTACAGACCATTTATAGATGATGTAATGAAAATTTGACTGGTGAAGCAGATGTTTTCAACAAGTGGATCATCCAAGGTATATTCTTTTTATTTTCTTTATTTTATTAAAAATCAATATTCTTATTGAGATCCTAGGGATTTTCTAGAATTCCAACACTATTAATAAAGTCTCGAAAATTTCAGATTTCTGGTGTAATTTTTCAAAATTACAGCATTAACTTGCACAATCCTCAAAATTCTAACATTATCGTGTAAAATTTCAAGGACCATCAGTTCGAATTCTGTAGTTATTTTTCTATTTAGATTTTACGAATATAAGATTTTTTGCACAATTTATGTACTGTTTTGTAACTTTCTAAAAATTAAAAAATTCAGATAGACTTTTTTAGATTTTTAGATTCAACTCCTCGCATTACACATTCATGCTCTTGATGAAGTCTTTTGATGATGGAAAAATGATTTGTGATACTTGAAAGTATCCAGGGAAAGGTGTAAAAATCTCACAAGTGTGTGATATTTTGGAGATGTTGATTTTTAGAAGAGAAATCATACACTATGCATATCATCATTGGAATACAAGAAAATAAGTAGGGCGAATAAGTCATTTGGGTTGAAAATCCTTAAAGCGTAAATACGTAGGGGCGATCAAGGCCCTTGGGTTGAAAGTCACAGAAGCCCAATTGGTACATCTTGAAACTTTTAATGCGGGACCGTGTGAGTATGATTGATTTGCAAAAGGCCACGGTTAAGCTAGGTAAGGTAGTACTCTAATTAAATGTATGAATGGGTCATCACTGCGGCAGGGTGGGTGAGCAATGTTAGGATTGTAAAAGTTTCTCACAGTCAAGTCAGGTAGGATTTTTAAGAGAGTGTTGGTCAACTGGTGTAAAATAGTCTTGGTGTTTAAAATATAAACTAAAGTAATTATTGTAGATACTTAATGTATTGGTATTGTATTCCTTACGCATACCACATGGATTTGCATTGGAAATTTTGTTTATAAAATCTTTGTATTCTAAATTTTGCGTAAGAAATTTTCAGTGCTCTGATAAATGTATTTTATTTAGATTAGATGTGTTGTTTTTTAAAAATTCATAACCAGGTGCTAGATTTCAGGGTGTAATACACTAGCTCCCACCAATACGATTCGTGAGGAGCACTCATTCATGGTGTTATATGAAGTCGAGTAGATGCTTCAGTGCACTTAGAGCTTGTTATAGTGCTCTTGCATGCATTGGGATAGTTAGATAGTCCAATACACCGATCCAGACTGTTCATTAGGTTCATTTATAGAACATTCACAGGCTACTATGAATAGATATACCCATTTGATAAATATGAGCCATTTGATCAATGGTCTTTAATATGGATGATTAGCATAATTTACACAATTGTTGTTCCAACCATCAGTTTGATCCATTTAGATGGGAGTGATGTAACAAAATTGAAACACTATATTGATATGTTTTTAGGGTAAGCTCACACGCGTGTGCAATAAAATGTGTGCACATGAAACACATGCACCAACATGACAAGTTAGTTCTAAGATCCAATCCATCCATCAGAACAACATCACTATATTGATATCCTAGGCCAGGAATCAGATTGATCCAATGGTGAGGTGGGCTGCAGTTTGCAAATCAAATGCAGGCCCTAAAAAGGGGTGCGATTTCTTGATCCCTAGCTGTGGGGACCACTATGATGTATGTGACTTACATCCACACCGTCCATCCATTTTTATAGATAAATTTAGATCATGATCCCAAAAATGAAGTAGATCCAAATCTTAGTGGACCACAATACAAGAGACAGTTCGTGATTGAATCCCGAGCATTAAAAACTTCACGGGGGCCACCGGAATGTTTATTTTCCATCCAACCTGTTGATAAGGTTACAAAGACATGGATGAAAAGACTGCACAAATATCAGCTTGATCCAAAACTCTTGTGGCCCACAAAGTTTTTAACGGTCAATTACCACTGTTTCCTGTACTATGTTCCACTTAAGACTTGGATATGCTTCATTTTTTGGATCGTGCCCTAAAATGAGTTTTCAAAATGTTTGGATGGCATTGATATAAGGCACATACATCAAATCAAGGTGGGTCCCATGGTAAGAGATCCACCCACCTCGGTGGATCCTCCGATCCATCGAAGCCATGCCCCTAAAATAGTGAAGTTTTCAAATCCCATGCACGATATTCATTTGCTAGCAATACATATTCGTTGACTTTGCCAATGATATTGGCATATTGCGTTGGATAGGAGGATCGTTCTTAGTAATGTGACAAAGGGGATTTAGAATCGACTGAGTCAAGCCAAATTGATGAGAGCAGAGGTTTAGGGAATATATTTCAACCCCTAGTTTAGCGTTCAGACATTTGGCGACAAGCGGATAATTGGAGAAGGAGAGATGGGCATTTTAGGGAGGGTTTAAAATGAAATCCATTTTGGGCAAGATGATGTAGAGCCCTTGTCATCGAAGACACACCGATTGGGTAGTGAGATTTTAATTGCTAAATCTTCGAGAGAAAATAATTGGAAATCTATTTGATCGTAGATGAAAATGTTGGGCGATATCGGAGACACAAGCCTCACAAAGGGTTGCTTTTTGGTGTCATAGCCGGTAGCTGTTGACATTGATTGCATGTGGTGCTGACCCTGATGGGATTTTTTGTCCCGTGCTCGACTGGTTGTGAGTCTCGCTCAACCGGTCGAGGGTTGGTGCACGACCAGTCGCGGAGTCGAGTCGTGGCACGACTCAAAGTCCAGCTACTGTGGACTATTTTTCTCCGGGGTGCTGGACCAGTCGAAGGAGGATCTCGACCGGTCGTGGACTCAGTACGACCAGTCGAGGTTATACAGATTCGTTCCGCGATTTTGCGCGGATTTCGTGTCGCAACTTATTTCGCAACTGGGATGCAGAAAGGAGTTTCCTAAAACTTTAAATAGGAGGTACCTAGGGCTTTCTAGGTATAACAAAAGGGTTTTCTAAAGCTTTAAAAGGGATTTGCTAAAGGGTTTAGGGCTATCAAAGGTGAAAGAGAGAAGAAACTTATAGAAGGGATATTATGCTCGTGGAGGTTATCTACTATGCAATCTATATCTCAGCGCTTCTATGTCCTCGTAATCGGTGAGATCTCTCCGTTTTCTTTGTTTCTCTTATTGTTTATCCACTCCTGCATGAGTGAAGAAGGTTGTAACGTTCTACTTCACAGTGGATTGTTGATTTGGACGAGGTCCCGTGGTTTTTACCTCTTTGAGGGTTTTTCACGTAAAAATCTCTTGTGTAATGTGGTTTATGCTTTGATTGTTTTTCTTTGCATTATTATTCCATAATTCTGGTTTGTTTTGGGAGGCTAGATCCTAAGGTTTTGTGCAAGGCCCCCAACAAAGTGGTATTAGAGCTAAGTTCATTGAACGGGTAGGATCGATTTTGAATTATGGAAGGTGGCTCATCAAGGATGATCAGCCTCAATGGTTCTAACTGGACCATATGGAAGGCTAAGATGGAGGACTTGCTTTATTATAGAGGACTTATATTCTCCAATTTAGGCATATCGAAGAAAATCCAAGGATATGTCCGATGATGATTGAAGAAGATGGACCTAAGGCGGTGGGGTTTATTAGACAATGTTTGGATGATTCCGTGTTCCACCATGTGTCTACGGAAACCTCAGCCGCTAGCCTATGGCTGAAATTAGAAGGGCTGTATGAGAGAAAGACAGCCGGTAATAAAATTTTTCTGATAAGGCGACCTGTGAATCTCGAGTTCAAGGATGGTGGTTCTGTGGCCGAGCACATGAATGAGGTCAGTAATATAGTGAACAACTCTCCTTTATGAAGATGGTCCTAGATGATGAATTGCAGGCTTTACTATTGCTTAGTTCATTGCCTAACAGTTGGGAGACATTGGTCGTGTCTCTAAGTAACTTTGCGCCAGACGAAAAGATATCCGTGGAACATGTAACCAGTTGTCTCTTCAATGAGGAGACAAGGAGGAAGTCTCAGGGGTCTACTCATCAAGAGACCCTTGTGACACAGGAACGGGGGAGAGGTAAGAACAGGAAGGGCGGGAAGGCCACAGATAAATCAAGAGACAAGTTGAGTAACAGAAATGATGTTGATTGCTAGAGCTGGGCATTTTATACCCGAACCGGTGGATCCGGCCCGATCAGACCCGATCCGACCCGATTCGAACAGAACCGATGGTCAGGATCGGTCAGGATCGGATAGCGGAATCCAGATCCGAATTACTTTCGGGTCGAATCCGGATAAGCCATATTCCGAACCGCCCCGATCCGAAACCCGATCCGATTGGATCCGATTCGGACCGACCAGATCCGAACCGTATATATATATATATATATACATATATATTCCTTTTACTTTTGCCGCCTGAGGATTTAGGTTCGACGCGAAAAAAATCCCGAAATCCCGCCCATTCCCGTCAACTCTATCTCTTTCTCTCTCTCTTTATATTTGTGATTCTATCTCTTTACCTCCGTTGAAGAAGAAGACGAGCTTGGATTCCTCTGCTAGGTATATATGGAAGAAAGAAAGAGGAAGGGGAAAGAGAGGAAGAAAGAAAGAGGAAGGGGAAAGAGAGTCGTAGCTCTCGATCCAAGAATGGTGTATGAGGTGGTTTTTGTGGGGTCTGATCACGAGGTATGTTTTATATCCAAACCGTCCATCCAATTGGCGAGCTCATTTTAACGCTTGAAACAAAAATTAAGACAGATCTAACCATCAACCAGACCACACGGCAAAAATTAGTGGGAGATTGAACGTCTACCATTGAAACCCTTTTTCGGGTCACCGAAGTTTTGATCAATATCAAATTTGTTTTTCCTCTTCATTCAGGGACATGTGACCTTACGAACAGATTGGATGTAAAATAAACGTTATGGTGGGCCGTACAAATTTTTTAACGGTGAAAATCATTATCCCAGCCACTATTTATGGTGTGGTCCCGATGATCGTTGGATATGATTTATTTTTTTGGATAATGCTCTAAAATGATCTTTAAAAATAGATGAACGGTGTAGATGTAATAAATACATCACTGTGGGCCATGTAACTTTGATCTCCTTTGAACCATTGTCACAACTCGAAACTCGAGGAACTGTCTTTGCACGACACGTGCTATAGCAACGGCTATATCTGGTATATTACTAAGCTCTAAGCTAGCTTGTGGTCAGTACCTTTATAATAAAAGGGTGGCGGATGGCGTGTTGAGTAACTCGAATCGTCGTAAACTCGTGGGGCCCACCGTCATTTATGCATTTTATCCACTCTGTCCATCCATTTTATTACTTAATTTTAAGTGGTTAGCCCAAAAACAAAGCATATTCAAATATCAAGTGGACCACACCAGTGGAAACAATGTGAATTTAACGTCTACCGTTGAGAAGTTCTTCATGGCCACAGAAGTTTTAGATCAAGCCGATGTTTTTTTTTTTTTTTGTTTTCACTTAATACATGTCTTTTTGATCTTACTAACAGGTTGGATGACAAATAAACATCACTGGACTCCTTGGAAAAGTTTCAACGGTGGAAATACATACTTCCATTGTTTCTTGTGGTATGGGTCATTTGAGCTTTGGATATGGTTCGATTTTGGGCTAAACCCCTGAAATAATCTGAAAAAATGGATGGACGGTGTGGATAAACCAAACGAATTCACAGTAGGACCAACAGAGTTTACTCAGTACGATAAGAGCGTACTGATGCAGTTCGATTTCTTTGTAAAGCTTCCTGGAGAAGCTACGTAGCGGGTGTGATGCTTCTTCAGCAAGCTATAGAGCTGTATATTTTTATCCGTGTGGGGGCCACCTTTAACTTTTTAGTTTATCCACACTGTTCATTAGTTTTTTCAGATCATTCTAACAATTAATACTAAATTTTAAGTATATTTAATAATTAAGTAGATCGCATCATTGAAAGAAACGACGGCGTCCATGCGTGAAATTGTACGTGAGTTTGATTCAGAAGAAATTGCAAGTGACCACGTTTCGCCTTGTCTGGACTCAAGAGCTAGCGTGTCGGTCCCCATTGGGGCCCACATGCTGAGTGATACGATGATCCGAACCGTCCATTTTCTGAAATCTGTTGTGTAAGTACCACATTAAAATTCTTATGCTGAAAGGATGAATTTGACAATCCTTATCTATAGATAAATTTAGAACAATGAAATTATGATTTTGAATGGCTATCCTTCCAATCTAAGAATCAAATGATAGGATCATCGTTTAAACGTGATTATCTGAGAATAGACTATTTATGGTAGTAAAGATAATATGAACGGTTTAAATCATCGTACTATCTCATCATGTGGGCCCCAGTAGCCGTGGACACACGTTAGATACATGCTACTAATATGATTTAATTGAGTCTTACCCAATCCGATCCGACTCGGTTTTACTGATCGAGTTGGACTCGGATTGATTCAGACCATTAGGAGTCCGGATCTGTTCGGATTAGATGACTCGAACTCGGCTCCGGATTCGATCAGGTTCGAGTAACGCCCTGTAAATCTCGAACAGGATTGGGTTGCACCGAATCCGATCTGACTCGGTCCGATGTCCAGCTCTATTGATTGCTGGAATTATGGCAAGAAGGGCCACTACAAGCATGAATGTCGTGGTAAGAAGAACGACAAGAAAGGAAAAGGGAAGGAAGATGAATCAGATTCCACTGCGGTCATTTCAGATGGCGATGTTGTAGTTATTCTCTTTGCAGATCATGATGTATGTCTCACGGCTATGAGTTAGGACACTGACTGGGTGATAGACTCGGGAGCTTATTTTCATGCGACTCCACGCAGAGACTTCTTCACAAGCTATAAGTCAGGTAACTATGAGACCGTGAAGATGGGAAATTCTGGCGTATCGAAAATTGTGGGAGTCGGTGATATTTGTGTGAAGACTGATGTGGGCTGCACATTGGTTCTCAAGGATGTGAGGTATATCTCAGACCTTCGCCTCAACGTGATGTCAACGAGAAGGTTGGATGATGATGACTATGAAAGTCGGTTTGTTCGTGGGCGATGGAAGCTCATCAAGGGTTCATTGATCGTGACTAGAGGAAAGAAGTGTTGCACCCTTTACAAGGCAAGTGTCAGTATGTGCAAGGGTGGTTGAATGCAGCGGAAGATTCAACTATTGACATGTGACACAGGCGTTTAGGCGACATGAGTGAAAAATGGCTTCAGCTACTAGCGAGGAAGCGACTCATTCCAGATGTGACACGTACATCTCTCAAAACCTGTCTTGATTGTTTATCAGGGAAACAACATAGAGTTTCATTTATTAAATCTGCTTCTCATGTTAATAAAGTGCATGCATTATATTTGGTTTATTTTGATGTTTGTGGTCCTATGAGGACAAAAACCTTGGGTGGGGCACTGTATTTTGTCACTTTTATAAATGATGCATTTAAGAGGGTTTGGGTTTATGCTTTAAAATCCAAGGACGAAGTCTTTGGTGTGTTTAAATTGTTTCATGCTATGGTCGAGAGAGAGACAGGTAGATCATTGAAGTGCATCCGCACTGACAATGGTGGTGAATACATTGACGACTTTCATGAGTACTGTAAGTCGCTGGGTATACGGCATGAACAGACAGTTCCCAAGACCCCCTAGCATAATGGTGCAGCTGAGCGAATGAATCGCACCATTGTTGAGAGAATCAGATGCATGTTATCCCATGCAAAGTTGCCCAAGATGTTCTGGGGAGAAGCAATGCACACAACGGTATATTTGATAAACAGGTCTCCATCAGCCCTGTTGAATGGAGAAGTGCCTGAGAAGGTGTGGACTGGACATGATCCATCGTACAGTCATCTCAGGGTGTTTGAATGCAGGGCATCCGTTCACGTATCAAAGGACGAGATGTCCAAACTCGATATGAAGATCGGGCAGTGTGTATTCTTAGGGTAAGGTGATGAAAAGTTCGGTTACAGATTGTGGGATCCGACCGAGAGGAAGCTCGTTAGGAGCAGAGATGTGGTTTTCTTTGAAAATCAGTGTATAGAAGACATTGGTAAGCCAGAGAAGAACCAGCCTAGTTCAGGTGAGCTACAGGACATGGATCCTATTATTCCTTCCGTGGTGCCTGATGATGGGAAGTACAACAAGGTGTATAAGACGAGGGAGTTCTTTCAGAAGATGGACCAGGGGAGCATCCCCCACTTGATCCACCTGTTGAGCCACAGGTGAGGAGGTCATCTAGGGACAAACAGCGATCCAAGAGGTACTCGCTACATGAGTACATTATGTTGACTGATGAGGGAGATGAAAGACCCATATCTTAAACCATACCATTCCATAGGCTTCCGCGGTCTTCCTGGTCGAATTTCGACAACCTTCGACCCTTAACCGGCGTTTGTGTGCGACCTTGATTCACACGCCGTCAACTCGAGTTGACTCAACCTAAGACTGGTACCTTAGCGACCACGCCGTCACCGCGGTTCCGATATCGCGACTGACGCGCCAAGACGATACCCGGGCTAGGAGATGTGGGCCCGCGTCCAGTTCGAGGATAAATGTCGCGCGTTGCAATTCCTAGAAAACATCACATTAATCCTATCAATCACATCAATCAAGTACCCATCACTCCCATCACTCACACCCATCCCCAAGTACAACCACCTTTCCCTTAAAGTCAACATTTTCTTACAACAAAGTACATGCTTACATCACTCACCATCACTTCTCTCCCATCACTCTCTCTCTCTCTCTCATTTCTCTCTTATTTTTTTTTTCTCAAGCAACTCCCATGGAGCAATCGTCCATGGCTTCTATGGAGAGTAAGTGTGGCCCACCTTCCTACCTCCCATCTCCACCTTTCAATGATCATTTCCACCGTTGAAATGCGTCCCTCGGACCTTTAGGATGCGTTGATGGAAGTGGAGGACCAAGAAGATCATAAGGTGGGTGATTTTATTCATTTGATTTATGATTTGAAGGCCCACACATAGTGGGATCCATCATGATGTATGCATTGTCTTGAGGGGTCCATAGTGGCGGGTCCCCTCCTCCATCCGTCTCTCTCTCTCCCTCTCTCTCTCTCTCTTTATGGTAATGATGAGGTGTGTGGCCCATGCACGTGGACCCACCTGATGGACGTGTGTATCCACACCGTCCATCCAACGAAGTGGATTCAAATTTCAGGTGGAAACCACCCTGACGTGAGTGCTTTACCTGCACCACCCATCTGACGAGCAGCATCTGGCTGCTGTGGTGCAGACGTCAGCAAGTTAGGTGGGTCCACCAGCATGATGTGCATGCTTCATCAGGACCGTCCATCGCATGGGACGTGGCCCCAAAATGAGGTATACATTGTATATCCTCCACCGTCCAAATGTTTGGGACGGTGGGGATCACCGTGATGTACGTTCCCCACGTGGGACGCACCCTAGTGGAGGTGCTGTATCTGCACCGTCCACACATGTGGATCCCACGCCAGCAACATGGTGGCGTTGACGTCACTAAGTTCTGTGGAAGCACCATGATGTTATGTGCTGCGTCCAGCACATTCACGTGGATCCACCCCACAAGTGTGGAGGTGGGGTCCACCCTAATTTATGTATTCCATATCCTAGCTGCTCGTCCGTTCTGTAGGGGCGGGCCCACATTAATGTATTTATCATACCCCACTGTCCGTTCATGTGCGTGGGCCCACCATGCTGGATGTGTTTTATCCAGGCCGCCCGTTTTGAAAGGGGACGTGGCCCCTCCTTGGTGACGTGCTGAGTACAGCACTTGGACATCCATGGTGGATGCCTTCCATCCAACCGTCCATTCATCTTACTAGGACGGGCAAGAGCTTTGAGTAGCCACCATGATTTACGTATTTGATCAGTCCGTCCATCCATTTTGTCGTGGCCCACCCCACACGTGTGGGACGGGACCCACCTTGATGGTGTGAACTATATCCCCACAGTCCATTTACCCAGGACGGAGGAACCCTCGGGATACATGTGTTTGATGCATGCCATCTGTACAGCGTCACGCTGGGAGTTTGCTTTTATATATATATATATATATATATATATAGAGAGAAGCGCTCACCTGCGAATCAGTTCGTACGTATTTACCTACGAACTTTTTTGAGAACCCATCATACGTTATGTTGATCCAAAATCTGAACCGTTCATGTAAAGCAGCACTTAGTGAAACCCCCTAAGACCAAGTTTTACTTTTATCTAAAACTTTTATCCATACCGTCCATAGCAAAGAGAAATTAAAATCAAGAAAAGAAGCTGTTTACATTTTTCACGGTCCACCAAAGTTTCGGATCAAAGTAAAAATTCATACTATGGGGGTTTCATGAGGTTCTGCTTCATGTGAACCGTTCAGATTTGCGAGATTCATCACGTATGATGGGTCATCAAAAAAGTTCGTACGTGCTACGTACGAACTGGTTCGCAGGTGAGCGTTTTCCTATATATATATATATATATATATATATATATATATATAGGGAAAAGGTACTATGCGCTTGAGCGTAAAGCGGTCGTCCATGAGGTCGAGCTGGGGTGGGCCCCACCGTGATTCCTTTCGAAGATCCACACCGTCCACCAGATGCACCGCTCCAAGTGGGACCCACACGGCTGGAAATCAACCGTACATGGAACTCAGGTGGGCCATACCTTCTGAAAACATAAGTATACATGTGAAAACATGTAAAATCACTTGGTGGGGTCCACCTGAGATGTGGATACCACCTGAAAAGTGGTTTAAAATTACATTCAAGTGGGACAGACATGATGGACGGTTTTGATCATGAAGAAACCTCTCAAAAGGCCCCCACAACTGGTTTTGAATGTTTCAATGGTGCACGGCCCCTCTCCACTTCTGTACGTGGTGTGGCCCACAAAAGTCACGGATTGAGGTGATTTTCACCGTGTGGGCCCGGCCCATGGATGGTGCATCTGATCGAGGGGTAGATGTTCGAACGACATCACGGTGGGGTCCACCCCACTCGACCTCATGAAGACGCTTTTACGCTCGAGCGCATAGTACCTTTTCCCATATATATATATATGGGAAAAGGTACTAATATATATATATATATATATATATATATATATATATATATATATATATATATATATATATATATATGGGAAAAGGTACTATGCGCTCGAGTGTAAAGCGGTCGTCCGTGAGGTCGAGCTGTGTGGGCCCCACCGTGATGCCGTTCGAAGATCCACACCGTCCACCAGATGTACGAGCCCAGGGTGGCCCCACATGGTCCAAAATTAGCCATCCACGTAACTCAGGTGGGCCATACCATCAGAAAACATAAGTATACACGCAAAAACATGTAAAATCACTGGGTGGGCCCCACCTGAGTTGTGGATGCCACCTGAAACTTAGTCTAAAATTACAGCCAAGTGGGACACACATGATGGACGGTGTTGATCATCAAAAAATGTTTCGAAAGGTCCCCACAAATGATTTTGAATGTTTCGATGGTGCACGGCCCCTCTCAACTTTTGTACATGGTGTGGCCCATAAAAGTCACGGATTGACTTGATTTTCAGCTGTGTGGGCCCCTTATGGAATGGTGCATCTGACTGAGGGGGTAGATTTTCGAACAGCATCATGGTGGGGCCCACACCAGCTCGACCGTACGGACGACCGCTTTATATATATATATATATATATATATATATATATATATATATATATAGGGAAAAGGTACTATGCACTCCAGCGTAAAGCGGTCGTCCGTGAGGTCGAGCTGTGTGGGCCCCACCATGATGCCTTTCGAAGATCCACACTGTCAACCAGATGCACGAGCCCAGGTTGAGCCCACACGGCCCAAAATCAGCCGTCCACGTAACTCAGGTGGGTCATACCATCAGAAAACATAAGTATACATGCAAAAATATGTAAAAGCACTTGGTGGGCCCCACTTGAGTTGTGGATACCAACTGAAACTTGGTCTAAAATTACATCCAAGTGGGACATACATGATGGACGGTGTTGATCATCAAAAAACATCTTGAAAGGTCCCTACAAATGGTTTTGAATGTTTCAATGGTGCACGGCCCCTCTCAACTTCTGTACGTGGTATGGCCCACAAAAGTCACGGCTTGACTTGATTTTCAGCCGTATGGGTCCCCTATGGAATGGTGCATTTGATTGAGGGGGTAGATTTTCTAACGGCATCACGGTGGGGCCCACATCTGCTAGACCGTACGGGCGACCGCTTTACGCTCGAGCGCATAGTACCTTTTCCCTATATATATATATATATATGGGAAAAGGTACTATGCGCTTGAGCGTATATAATAAACAATATAATATTATAGTATATTATGCTACATACGTGTATGTGGTGGCCCCATGTGGGACCCACCTATTGGACGGCTGCACACCAGCTACATGTATTGACGTTAGTTAGCTCTGTGGGCCCCACCGTGAGGAATGTGTTATATCCAGCCGTCCATCCAATTTTCCAAATTATCTTAAGACCTCGCCACCTTGATTGTATGTGATTTATCCAAATAGGTCCATCCGGAGGTGGACCGGTGGGCTGGCCCATCTCCTAAATGGCCCACGCCTCGGGTGGGACCCACTGTGATGTTGAATTGGGCCCGCACTGCCTTGGGGGCTGGTCCAAATACTAGGCAGGCCCATCGTCAATTGGGCTAGCAATTAGCAAATTGCTGTGTACACCATGATGTTAGTGGTTATCCACACCGGCCGTCTAACTGGTGCACCTTGATACATGTGTTTTAGCAACGTCATCCAGTCCGTTAGACTTGTGGCCCACGTGACATATTTGTGGCCCATCTATGAAGCCCATTAGTTCGGCCCATTGATGTAGCCCACTCGATGTGAATAAGACCCATGTGTAGGGCTCACCTATTGTGTATTTGAGGCCCATGGTTAAGGCCCAATGCGATGTATGTATGGCCTGTTATGTTGTCTATGAATCCCTTGTATGGGCCATTCCTTGAGGGCAATGTTGGTTAAATGTCCACATTGATGGGCAATGACGGTTGAAAGTCCTCATGTGACCTTCCCTTAGACTTTTGGTTAGGTCGATTCCGATTGACCGATTTGCTAATTCTGATTACCTTGACCGATTATCGATTTCGATTAACGTGACCGATTTATCGATTTCGACTATCGATCGGTGCGATTGCCGTGACCGATTTGCTGATTATGATTACCTTGACCGATTACCGATTTCGATTAACGTGACCGATTCACCGATTCTGACTATCGATCGATGCGATTGTCGTGACTGATTTGCTAATTCTGATTATCTTGACCGATTGCCGATTCTGATTGTCGTGACCGATTTTCTGATTCTGATTATCTTGACCGATTATCGATTTCGATTAACGTGATCGATTTACTGATTCTGACTATCGATCGGTGTGATTGCCGTGATCGATTTGCTAATTCTGATTATCTTGACCGGTTGCCAATTCCGATTGTTGTGACCGATTTCCTGATTTTGATTACCTTGACCGATTACCGATTTCGATTAACGTGACCGATTTGCCGATTCCGACTATCGATTGGTGCGATTGCCGTGACCGATTTGCTGATTTTGATTACCTTGACCAATTACCGATTTTGATTAATGTGACCGATTTGCCGATTTCGACTATCGATTGGTGCGATTTGTCATGACCGATTTGCTAATTTTGATTACCTTGACCGATTGCCGATTCCGATTGACGTGGCCGATTTGCCGATTCCGATTATCGATCAATTTCGAGTATCAAGGCCAATTCCGATGATTTTGATATGTCGAGGCTGATTGTATATGCCGATTCTGATTGTTGAGGTCGAGGCCGATTGTTGAGACCTATATGATGTATATGTGACCCGAAGTTGGGGCCCACTGTGATGTATTCGTGGCCTATGGGCAAGGCCCATTGTGATATGTATTAGGCCCATGATGCATGACCCATTTGATGTATTCGAGATCCATGTGTAGGGTCCACATGTCATGTATTTAAAGCCCATGAGCAAGGCTCACCCGTTGTATATATATGGCCCCTAAGTAAGGCCCATTGTGTTGTATATTAGGCCTTTGTGTGAGGTCGTAGGCCCATTATATGTTTAGCTTTCTGTGAGCCATTCCTTGAGGGCAATGTTGGTTAAATGTTCACATTGTCGAGGCTGATTGTTGATATCGATTATGAGTATGTGACTGCATAGCATCATGATACAAGCCCATACACATCATCTGCATGTTTGTTATGAGATGTGGTTGACCATTGCATATGTCATTAGGCAGATTGTTATGAGACTTGCTGATAGGCAGAGGTTATCTCACATGAGCGCACGGTATGCGCATGATTGATGCATGACTGGATTGTATGACTCATGCATCTTGCATTGTGTGCCCTAGCGACATCAGGGCTGTAGCCTCCACAGGCATATCATGGATGGCCAGACGGGACACCGAAAATCTGTTTTACATGGGGTGCCATAGATATCCTTGGGTGAAAGTCCCTAGACCCTCTTGGTTCCAGAGGTTGCTCCAACGTTTAGACTGAGTGGATGCATGAGCGCATGAGGGTCATATACCGTTAGGCGGCATCTCCCACTGTGTCGTGGTCGGTTGGAAGGGGGTACGGCCTTACCTGCCTGAGAGGAGGGGGCAATGCTAGGCTGAGTCTGACCAGCTCGAGGAATGGGTCCGCTATTGATGAGCCGGGCCCGATATTGGCAGGCGGATAGTGAGGTCTCTTCCACTCACCGTGTTGCGTACGATGGGGCGGCAATCTCGTTTGGAATGTAATAGACCCCGGTGATTTTTCATAGAGGAACCGTACTGATATGTGGACTTATTGAGTAGGAGTTGCATACTAATGCATTCATTTCATTCACTATCCACTCGGGCTGGTGGTGCGCAACTAATTATTGTATACCTTCGCATGGCCAGGATTTTGGTTGGGCGCGCGACTAACCTGAGACCAGGAGTTTACCACATTGAGTCTGACTATCCAAATTTAGGTATGGGACTGGTTTGGATAGAAGTCCCTTGTGATGGACCCCATAGCCTGTGATACTACGTACTATCATCCTGACTTCACTCCAGCTTGGTTATTTCATTCGCACCGCATATTACATTGCATCTGCAATATTTAGTATTTCGGGTTGCCATGTTTCTGCATTGATATGGCCGTTAGTACTCATACCTTGCATCGCATAGCCTTGGTACGGCTGATGATACTCATAGACTTATCAGTATATTTCCGCTTATTTCGATATTGTATGATTTATGACATTGTATCATCAGTATCTAATATTTGGCTCGCTTTGACTCCTCATTTGCTTAACTGATTTGCATTGTGTACCTTGAGGTTGTATGACTCATGGACTTGTCAGTACTTTTGCTTACTTTGATTACTCTGATATTGCTTACTCGACACTTACATTGTACACACACTTTCACCACCCACTAAGCTTTCTATAAGCTTATGCACGATAGATGCGTGCAGGTAGCGTTAGGTTGCAGCAACATTGAGCTTGAAGCATGCAGCGGACTTATGGGGCTTTGATTTTTGACATATGTATCTCCCTTTCAGCACTGTATTCAACTGTTTATATTAGTGGATATGTGATGATAATGTTTCCTTTATAATTTGGGTATACTTGTGGTTATGCTCATTACGAGTTAAATGTACATTGAAAAAAAAATCCTCATTGTGGGATCCCAGGATCGGAATCTGGCATATGGACGTTAGGAGCCGAGAATGGGGTACTACGAAAGCTGTCGACACCGGATCCGGTGATCGGGATTCTTGTGAATTCAATTTCCTGGTTTGGGGTGTGACAGGAGAGCCAAAAGATTATTCTGAGACACTAGCCGACGAGCATAAGGAGGAGTGGTTGAAAGGATTTGGTCAGAGGAAAGGCATAGACTTCGAGGAGAGATTCTCACCAGTGGTGAAGATGACATTCATACGGGTGTTGCTTGGGTTGGCAGCTAGCATGGATCTGGAGATAGAGTAGTTAGATGTTAAAACCGCCTTTCTCCATGGTGACCTGGAAGAAGAGATCTACATGCACCAACCAGAGGGGTTCGAAGTCAAGGGTAAAGAGCATATGGTGTGTAGGCTGAGGAAGAGCTTGTACAGGCTGAAACAAGCTCCACGGCAATGGTACAAGAAGTTCGACTCATTTATGTTGAAGCATGGATATGACAGAACGGAGTCGGACCACTGTGTGTTCACGCGCAAGTTCTCAGATGATGATTTCTTAGTTCTGCTGTTATACGTTGTTGACATGCTCATCATGGGAAAAGACATCTATAAGATCGACAGGCTAAAACAGGAGTTTGGCAAGTCCTTTGCGATGGGTCCGGCTAGACAGATCCTAGGAATGGAGATAACCCATGACAGAAGTAGCAGGAAGCTTTGGCTGTCACAAGAGCGATATATTGAGAAAGTTCTAGAGTGGTTCAATATGAATGCAGCGAAGCCGGTCAGTACTCCACTGAATGGTCACTTCAGATTGAGCGACAGACAATGTTCCAAGACGAAGGCAGAGGTGGAAGAGATGTAGAAGATACCCTATGCGTCAGCAGTAGGAAGTTTGATATATGCTATGGTGTGTACACGCCCAGACATAGCATATGCGGTTGGTGTTGTCAGCCGGTATCTTGCCAATCTTGGCAAAGAGCATTAAGCAACGGTGAAATGGATACTGCGGTATCTAAGAGGCTCATCCAGGTTGAGTCTATGCTATGGTGACGGTAAACCTGTCTTAGAGGGCTACACAGATGCAGATATGGGAGGCGAAATAGACTCCAGGAAGTCTACATTGGGGTTCATATTCACGTTTGCAGGGGAAGCAGTTTCTTGGCAGAGCATGCTACAGAAGGTCGTAGCATTGTCGACGACAGAGGCCGAGTATATTGTAGTCACAGAGGCATGTAAAGAGATGCTTTGGATGAAAAGGTTCCTACAGAAACTTATCCTGAAGCAGGAGGAGCACGTGGTCTATCGCAATGGTTAGAGTATTATACACTTGAGCAAGAATCCAAGTCAGTATTCTAAGTCGAAGCACATAAAGATTCGGTATCACTGGATCAGAGATACTTTGGAACAGAAGATGTTACAGCTTGAGAAGGTCCATACGAACGATAATGGGTTAGACCTGATGACTAAGGTTTTGCTCAAGGGCAAGTTTGAGGTTTGCAGAAACCAGACTGAGTTGAAGAAGGTGAATCCCCCCTGAGATGAAAAGGAGGAGATTTGATGGGATTTTTTGTCCCATGTTCGACTGGTCGTGAGCCTTGCTCGACCGGTCGAGGGCCGGTGCATGACTAGTCTCGGAGTCGAGTCGTGGCACGACTCAAAGTCCAGCGACTGTGGACTATTTTTCTCTAGGGTACTCGACCAGTCGAAGGAGGATCTCGACCGGTCGTGGGTGGTGCTCGACCGGTCGTGGACTCGGTACGACCAGTCGAGGTTACGTAGATTCATTCCGCGATTTTGCGAGGATTTCGTGTCGCAAGTCCTTTCGCAACTGGAATGCGAAAAGGAGTATCCTAAAACTTTAAATAGGAGGTACATAGGGCTTTCTAGGTATAACAAGACGGTTTCTTAAAGCTTTACAATGGATTTGCTAAAGGGTTTAGAGCTATCAAAGGTGAGAGAGAGAGGGGAAAAGAGAGAGAGGAAGCTTATAGAAGGGAGATTATGCTCGTGGAGGTTATCTACTATGCAGTCCATATCTCAGCGCTTCTATGTCCTCGTAATCGATGAGATCTCTCCGTTTTCTTTGTTTCTCTTATTGTTTATCCACTCCTGCGTGAGTGAAGAAGGTTGTAACGTTCTGTGGTTTTTACCTCTTTGAGGGTTTTCCACGTAAAAATCTCTTGTGTGGTGTGGTTTATGCTTTGATTGTTTTTCTTTGCATTATTATTCTATAATTCTGGTTTGTTTCGGGAGGCTAGATCCTAAGGTTTTGTGCAAGGCCCCCAACAAACCTAATTTTGATAGCGAAAATCAATAATGAAGAATAGACTTTCACCTTCTTCAGTAGCCCTTAGTGATGCTCTATGCTAAACTTACGTCGAGGATTCCGATGTGGTGAATGAAAGGGGGTTAAGCCTTAAGGTAAGGTCCACTAAGTAGATAACTTGCAACTGATTAAGTGCATATCGAATCCAACCTTTCAATTGAATTGACTCCAAAATGAGGGTCACCTAGTGTAAAATTCAGCCATATCTACTCATTAGGTGAACCACACTGTAGACATATTTCTATCCATTGATAAATATAAAAATACAAATGTGGCCCACTTAAAGAGTGGATATCTGATTTTTACAAAAGTTTATCCTTGTGATTGGGCTAACCTTCTGGATGGATTGCGGGGCTCAAAAATCAGTAGAATATGTGATTCAAGTGGGCCACACTAAGGAAACATTTGGGAGAAGAACACCCATAATTGATTTTTTGGTAAGGCCCACTGTGATGTTTATGTAAAATCCACTTTGATCATTAGATCTGTAATCCCTTGTCAGACTCCATGCCAAAAAATTAGGCTAATACGTAAATTTCAGGTGGGCCACACTAAGGAAATAGTTAGAAGAGATGTTAACCCTTCATTTTTATAGAGCTCACCTTGATGATTTTATGAAATCTATTCACTTTGATGATGGCATGAAATCCACTCAACCATTAGATGCCACACCCTAGGCTTAAAAATCATTCCCATCTTTGGTTCAGGTGGGCCACAGCAAGGAAAACAGTATGGTGGGTGAGTGTTGCTCATGTACACTATTTTCAATCGTGTATATGGCCAGAACAGTCGAATCATTCACCTGTGACCTACCATTGATACATACCCGATCCACCTAAATCTTTTACACGCGTAGCATGAGGTAATTGTATATACTTTTTGATCTTATTAGCTTTGTCCATCCAGAACAGAAAATAAAAGGACCAAACCACGTGAGGGGATTAGGTGAGACCTGGACTAACCCAAAACAGTGCGGCCCTTACGGTGGGGCCCACCTTGATGTATGTATTCTGTATCCACACTGTTCATCCGTTTTCCCATATCATTTTAGAGCATTATCTCTAATGAAGTTGATCCAATTATCAGGTGGACCATATTATAAAAAATAATGGTTATTGAATGCCCTGCCATTAAAAACTTCTTAGGGCACAACTTAATATTTCTGTAGTGTTTATTTTCCATCCAATCTGTTGAAAAGGTCACATAAGCCTAGATGAAGGGATAAAACAAATATCATCTTGATCCAAAACTTTTTCATCCCACTAATAGCCAATCACCGCTTTTTCCTATGGCATGGTCCACCTGATTATTGGATCTGTTTCATTTTTGGTATAACCCTCTAAAATGACATGGAAAAATGGATGGACCGTGTGGATACATAATACATAATCAATGTGGGCCCCACGGTAACGGCCACACCGTCCGCTCCAACAAAACTGGAAATCGGATGCATACTGAGTTTAGCGTACTGAGTAATCTCTATTGGGCTCCCCTTGAATGTACGTAGTTTATCCATTCCGTCCATCCGTTTTTACAGATAATTTTAGGCGACAATCCCAAAAACTAAGCATTTAAAAAGCTCACCGTAGGAAACAGTGGGAATAATGATGTCCACCGTTGAAACCTTTTTAGGACCCACAGTAATCTTTATTTATCATCCAACCTGTTTATAACATCACACAGACATGGATGAATGGAATAAACAAATATCATCTTAATCCAAAACTTCTGTAGACCCAAAAATATTTCAACGGCGGACATTCAATTCATATTGTTTCTTATGGTGTGGTCCACTTGAGCTTTATCAATGCTTAAAATTTTTCATAAACCCCTAAATTATCTATTAAAATGGATGGACGGAGTGGATAAAATTCATAAATCACGGTGGACCCCACAGAATTTACTCAGTACACCATCCACATTCCCAGTGCTCAGCTAAACACTGACGGCATGTATTGCGTGCCCTTGAGCCCTTAAATACCCCCACAACATGCACTTCTTGAACGAGAAAATGACCACTGTAGACAAAACCTTTTATCCAGCGGTTTTTATGGAGGAATACAAACTTAAGTTACCAACTTAGACTAACACTTGCGGACAGCGACTTTGAGGACGATACTACCCCTCCTTTTCACCGCCAAGACGAGCGCTCCTCCAATGGAGAGTTGTACGAACGGCTTAAAAGAGATCAAAGTTACATGGCCCAACAGCTATATATTTATTATATCCACAACGTTCGTCCATATTTCGAGATCATTGAGCATTATCCAAAAAAAACAATCATATCCAAAGATCAACTGGACCACACCACAAAGAGCAGCAGGGAAATTGATTTTCACCGTTAAAACTTTTGTAGGGCCCACTATAACATTTATTTCCCATCCAATCTATTTATAAGGTCACAAAGGCCTGGATGAAGAGGAAAAACAAATTTTATAATGATCCAAAACTTCTGTAACCCCTAAAAGGGTTTCAATGGTAAACGTTTAATTCCCCACTGCCTTTTACGGGGTGGTCCACTTGATAGTTAGATCTGTCTTTATTTTCGTCTCAAGCCTTAATATGAGCTCGCCAAATAGATGGACGGTTTGGATATAACACAGACCTCATGGTGAGGTCCACAGAAGCAATGAAAATTTCAAAAATAAATAAATAAATAAATAAAAACAGAATTCCGCCACAGCTCACTGTAGGATCTGGGGATGGATCCCGGAATCCGGGATTGAAACTGCTGATTGAAACAAAAGGCTATGGCTACGAATTATAACCGTAGCTATAGCCGTATCCTGTGTACTTTTCTTTTTCTTTTTTTCTTTTTTTATTTTTTAATTATTTTTTTTACATTTAGAATTTTATTCTACCTACATTTTTCTTTAACACATAATTATATAAATATGTATATATAAGCATATAAAAAAAAATTGGTGAACAAAGATAAAACCAATATTGTTTTATTTATCAAATCTGGTGAACAAAATGGGTTTTATCTTTCCTTTTACTTGTTCGTGAGTTTCATGTTTATTCTAGTAGCAATAGACTCAAACCCTTATGACATTGAATTGACCATTCACGCCGCCAAATTTACAACATGCAAAGTTCCCCTATCCGTGTTGATAAGGTTTTGCTAGGTAAGATCAAATCTTTAGTCCACCAGACCCCGTCCCTGAATGAGAAGTATAGATTAGCATGAACAGGAACTCCATTCCTGGCTCAAAGCTTTAGTTCAGATGCAAGACCATATATTTCCGCTTCTATATAATTTCAGTTGAAATTTAAGTTATTGGATGTGTTTTTTTAGATACCCATTACAAGAAATTCCAAAGGGTGTTTGGTTTAAGTGTGTTGTACCGGAGCTTCAAAAGCTCCAATGCTAAAAGTATCATTGTAGTTTTGTGCATGGAAACCTAAGAGATTCTGATGTTATGAAATTCATGGTATTATGTTTTATGAGGTTATTGAGAACAAAAGGGGAATGAATCCCCTTTCTTCTATGCTAGTTTGGTGATATGTTAACTGAAGCCATTTTTTTATCTTCTTCTTTGTCTCATTTATGCTCTAAAAGGTTCACATTCTTATCTATGGGGCATTTGATATTATAGTAGCTTGCATCTTAGGGTGGGTTTAAGTGCATTTCAAATATTCGAAAGTTCTGCATTATCCCCTTCTTCATTTCATTTGTGATGATGCAATGTCGAAAATATCATGAGATGTCATGGAAAAATAAAAATTTATAGAAATCCTCAGTTTTCTAGAAGTTTTTTTTGGGAAAATCTCTTCCTAGGGGTGTTTTAACAACACGAGTTGCTTGACAACAAAATACATTTTTGGTGGAGAAATCGTTATTTAAGAAAAACTTGTTTAAATTTCTTTTCTTTTTAAGTATTAGCATGAAGTTTAGTACAAATACATATGCATGTATGATTTCCATGCATTTGGAGGAGAAAATTGAGGAAATGGGGGAAATCATGCGTCCTTTAACATCTCGCAAAGTTCCACTTAAATATTCCATCATTTTCTGAATGTTTCACTTGGATACATTCTCGATATGTGTGGTATTATTGACGATATGAATACATGTTTCGGTATCCCAAGGGTGCGATACATATAACAATAATGATGCATAAAACACTGCAATGAAGGTGCCATTGAATCGATCAGTAAAATCTTTCCACCTACTTTAATCGCCTTAAGTTCTGCTTGATTAGAGTTGTTGTTGGCCATTGGCCTAAAGATTTGATCTTACCTCCAAGCCATTCTCCATCTATTAGAATTCCTCCGATCCTTGACTCCATTGGATTACCAAGTGAGTTGCATCAACATCAAGTCTTCAAAAGCCTGAAGGAGAGGGACTAATGCATCGGGATGCATGAGGTGTGATGAAAGTTATAAATAGTCCATTTCCATTCATGAAGAAGCTTGGGCATTGAATAGCTGTGGAAAACATCCGAAGTCTTTTCCCAAGAGGCTGGACGAGTCTTGATCTTGACGAGGAAAACTAGAAATTGAGTGAGGGAACCTAGAAATTGAGCGAGGCAACGTAGGAATTAAGCGAGGGAAGGTAGAAATTGAGAGAGGGAAGCTAGAAATTGAGCGAGGCAACGTAGGAATTCAGTGAGGTAACCTAGGAATTGACCGAGGGAAGTTAGAAATTCAGTGAGGGAAGCTAGAATTTGAGCAAGGGAACCTAGAAATTCAGCGAGGCAACCTAGGATTTGAGCGAGGGAAGCTACAAATTGTGTGAGGGAAGATAGAAATTCAGTGAGGCAATATATAAATTGAGCGAAGGAACCTAGGAATTAAGCGAGGCAACCTCGCAATTGAGTGAGGCAACGTAGAAATTCAGCAAGGCAACCTACAAATTGAGTGAGGGAAGCTAGAAATTGAGCGAGGGAAGCTAGAAATTCAGCGAGAGAACCTATGAATTGAGCGAGACAGCCTAGGAATTGAGCAAGGGAAGCTAGAAATTCAGTGAGGCGACCTAAAAATTCAGTGAGAAAACCTAGGAATTGAGCAAGGGAACCTAGGAGTTGAGTAAGGGAGACTAGGAGTTGAGCAAGGGAGGCTAGGAATTGACCTAAGCCTTATCCCAACTAATTGGGGTCGGCTAAATGAATCATTTTCCACTATTTTATTCTATCAAGATAGGTAATATATAATAATTATATGTGGGAGGTATAAACTGTATCATGAATTGTATGATAGGTTAAGCATTAAAGAGGGAGAGAAAGATGCATCAACGAAGTGGAAAAGTAGAGACAACCCACACTAGATGTATCAAGGGTAAGGATCAAAAGGTCTTGTTGAAAGTTGGTGAGATTAGGGTGAAATGGAGAGGCTAATTTTAAAGGCTGTTGAATGAAGGAGTACGCATGAAGACAAAATTAGAAGGGTCTTGAACCCTGGAGAGTCGGAATTGCATATATATTTATCTCCAAATTCAGGTAAAGGGAAGTAAAGATAAATTTAACGAGGATGCAAAAAAGGAAGGTTGTTGAGGATAGGCTATCATATATAGAAGGCAGAAGGTACCAAGAAAAATCAGATTAGTTTGGTTACTAAATCTTCTCGATAAAATTTTACAGATAAAGAAAATTCCAAATGAGTGGCAGAATAACATCATAAGACCTATTGACAAAGAAAAAGAGATGAACAAAGTTGCATGAAATACAAAGGGATTAAACTTATGTCACACACTCACAATATGAAGGTCCGAGAGAGGGTGGTGGAACGAGGATTGAGACAATAAAACAAGGATTTATAGGTTAAGGGGGAGGGAGTCATTTGGAGGAAGAGAAAGACGCTGGAGTTAAATTATCTTTGGAATATAAGAACCATTTGAAGGAAGAAGAGATTAAGTGGAGGTAGTGGTCTAGAGAGACTTGGCTAAAATAAGTTTTTTCTATGGCATTGCTAGCACATGGCCCACATCTTCATAAATCCTGATGTAATTATTGCGGTTGAAAGAAAAAGCTAGTCAATCTGAAGAATATAACCATTTACTTTTAGGCAAAGCATCTTCAGTGAATTTGACCGAGCAATTAATGAAATTGACCAAACGATTCATAAAATTTTCCGTTACATTACATGAATCCATGGAAGTTCCCCATCATATTTTTATGATATCTCCATCAAATTTATGAATTGTTCCGTTACAATTCCTACGTTGCCTCGCTCAATTCCTAGCTTCCCTCGTTTAATTTATACGTTGCCTCACTGAATTTCTAGCTTCCCTCGCTCAATTCATAGGTCTTCCCTCAATCTATTCCTAGGTTGCCTCGCTCAATTCATAGGTTGCCTCGCTGAATATATTTACGGTGCCTCACTCAATTGCTAGGTTCACTCACTCAATTTATATGTTTCCTTGCTCAATTTCTAGTTTCCCTCGCTCAATTCTTAGGTTGTCTCGCTCAATTCATAGGTGGTCTCGCTGAATTTTTGCGTTGCTTCGCTCGATTGCTAGGTTGTCTCGCTCGATTCCTAGGTTCCTTCGTTGAATTTCTAGCTTCCCTCGCTCAATTCCTAAGTTGCCTCACTCAATTTCTAGCTTCCCTTTCTCAATTCCTATGTTCCCTCGCTCAATTCCTAGGTTTTCTCGCTCAATTATTAGGTTGTCTCGCTGAATTTCTAGCTTCTCTCGCTCAATTTTTAGGTTGTCTGGCTCAATTCATAGGTTCCCTCGTTGAATTCTAACTTCCCTCGCTCAATTCGTAGGTTGCCTCGCTGAATTTCTACGTTGCCTCACTCAATTGCTAGGTTGCCTCGCTCAATTTCTAGGTTCCTTCGCTCAATTTATATATTGCCTCACTGAATTTTTAGGTTCCCTCGCACAATTTGTAGCTTCCCTCGCTCAAATCCTAGGTTGCCTTGCTGAATTTCTAGGTTCCCTCGCTCAAATTCTAGCTTTCCTCGCTCAATTTCTAACTTATCTCGCTCAATTCCTAGGTTGCCTCGCTCAAATCCTAGGTTTCCTCGTTGAATTTCTACCTTGCCTCACTCAATTTCTAGGTTCCCTCGCTCAATTTCTAGCTTCCCTCACTCAAATCTTAGGTTGCATCGCTGAATTTCTAGGTTCCCTCGCTTAATTTCTAGCTTCCCTCGCTCAATTCATAGGATTCCTTGCTGAATTTCTATGTTGCATCGCTCATTTCCTAGGTTCCCTCGCTCAATTCGTACGTTGCTTCGCTCAAATCGTACGTTACCTCGCTCAATTTCTAGGTTCCCTCACACAATTTGTAGCTTCCCTCACTCAAATCCTAGGTTGCCTCGCTGAATTTCTAGGTTGCCTCGCCCAAATCCTATGTTCCCTTGCTCAATTTCTAACTTCTCTCACTCAATTCCTAGGTTACCTCGTTCAATTCATAGGTTCCCTCACTCAAATTCTAGCTTCCCTCGCTCAATTCGTAGGTAGCCTCGCTCAATTCTTAGGTTCCCTCACTCAATTTTTAGCTTGCTTTGCTGAATTCTAGCTTCCCTTGCTCAATTTCTAGGTTGCCTCGCTCAATTACGAGGTTCCCTCGCTTAATTTTTAACTTCCATCGCTCAATTCCTAGGTTCCCTCGCTCAATTCCTAAGTTGTCTCACTCAATTGCGAGGTTCCCTCGCTCAATTTTTATCTTGCCTCGTTTAATTCTTAGGTTGCCTCACTTAATTCCTAGGAGTGTGTGGTCCTGATTTTGGATAAGATTTTAGATGCACCTTTGGCTGGGGTATGACCCTTATAAACTGTTCTAAGCTTTAAGATAATAGTCAATATGCCACATGGCTTAGTCCAATTCATAGCATGCTTGGAATACTGTTATTTCAGTAAATTTTTAAGGCTATTGCAAACTAATCGAATGGGTTAAGTTGTTGTGCGAATTTGAACCTAACCTTTTGTTGGAAGGCTGCTTCCACCGTCTTTGGTTCTGGTTGCCCGACTTTTAGCTAGTTATATTGGAATCTGAGTTATCTCACAAGTGGATGGTTGCTTATGCCCAACTATTGGCTATTCTAACTTTAGGTAGAGACATAACATAGTTTTTAACTACCACTAATTAAAAAGCATACTTTAACTAGTACTAAAATACATACTTTGCATGTTGTTGCTCGCATTATCAGTAAATCTTATGTTTCCTTATCTTTCATTTATACAATCTGTATCCATGATCAGCTGGGTTTTCTTATTTTATTTGTTTAATTAGTTGAATGAGTATGCCCGTCCTGCCATCAATTCATTTCTTCGGTGTCTCACATGGTTAGTTGGTTTTGATGAAGTGCCTAAAGGGTTGTTTGGATGTGTGGAACTCCCCACTTAAGTTCAATGGAATCTGATGAGGCCCACAGAGTACTAAACACCAGCCATTGGCTGGTGGCAGGAGGAGTAGCCAATCCGTTTCATGTAGTATATCCACACCGTCCATCCGTTTTTCTATCTAATTTAAGGGGTTGTGCCTCAAATTGAAGCATATCAAAATATCAAGTGGATCATATCACGGGAAACCGTGGGCATAGTTTCCAGTTTGGCCCACTCAATTTCTAGTTTGTCCCGCTAAATTTTCAGTTTGGCCCACTCAATTTCCAAATGTCCCACTCAATTTCCAGTTTGTCCCCCTCAATTTCCAGTTTGTCCCGCTAAATTTCCAGTTTGGCCCGCTCAATTTCCAAAGTTGGGTGGGTCACAGGTTGGTCGGGTTGAACCCGCCCAACTTTCAGCCCTAAAATCATATATGGTACGTCAAGTAACTAATTTTGGTTTAGAAGATATTTTTGTTATATGAATAAAGAAAGAAATGAAAAAAGGAGATTTTTTTTTTAATATGCTTATATATGCGTTAGAGAAAAATGTAGGTAGAATAAAATTCTAAATGTATTAAAAAAAAAAAAAAAAAAAAAAAAAAGAAGAAGAAGAAGAAGAAGAAGAAGAAAAGTACACAGGATTTGGCTATAGCTACGGTTATAATCCGTAGCCATAGCCTTTGAATTGTTTCCACGATCTATCACGAATTCCGGGATCCATCCCCAAATCATACAGCGAGTTGCGGTGGAATTGCAGAATCCGCGGTTCATCGCAGATCCTGTTTTTTTTTTTTTTTTTAAATTTCGTTGCTTTTATGAGCCCCACCATGAGGTCTATGTTATAACCAAAACGTCCATCTATTTGGCGAGCTCATATTAAGACTTGAGACGAAAAATAAGACAGATCTAACTATCAAGTGGACCACACTGTAAAAGGCAGTCGGAAATTGAACGTCTACCATTGAAACCCTTTTAGGGGTTACACAAGTTTTGGATCATTATGCAATTTGTTTTTCCTCTTCATCCAGGCCTTTGTGACCTTATGAATAGATTGGATGGAAAATAAATGTTGTGGTGGACCCTACAAAATTTTTAACGGTGGAAATCAATTTACCCGCTGCTCTTTGTGGTGTGGTCCAGTTGATCTTTGGATATGAATTTTTTTTTTTGGATAATGCTCCGAAATGATCTCGAAATATCGATGAACGTTGTGGATATAATAAATATATAGCTGTGGCGTGTGGGGCCACGTAACTTTGATCTCTTTTAAGCCGTTCGTACAACTCTCAGTTGGAGGCGCGTCATCGCTCGTCTTCGCAGCGAAAAGGAGGGGTAGTTTCGTCCTCAAAGTCGCTGTCCGCACGTGCTAGTCTAAGTTGGTAACTAAAGTTTGTATTCCTCCATAAAAACCGCTGGATAAAAGGTTTTGTCTACAGCGGTCATTTTCTCTAGGATTTAAGGTTAGGAGTACTTTGAAATGGCTACCGAAATGGCTCATCAAGGTGCACCCTCTCTTTGTTCCCCTCTTCAAGCTACCGAAATTAGAAAGTCCGAGGTTGCAAAGCCGGAAGTTGCTCGCCCAATGGCTGATTATCACCCATCAGTGTGGGGGGATCGCTTCCTTAACTACTCTGTGGATGACAAGGTAAGAATGTTTCTGACACATGGCCATGTGCTTACATTCGAGAATGACATCCACGCCATTCATCAGGTGAGCCTATCAGAAATGCATTGTGGCCTTAAAATCCTGGTTGTCGATGCATATATCAGTCGTATAGACGTGTACAAGGAGAAGGCAGAGTAAGAAATCAGCCTCATTTTTAGGTTGCACTACATTTTTTATTTATTTATTTATTTTTTTAGGTTGCACTACATCTACATGCGTAGGAACGCGTGGAGAGTATTAGGTTTAACGGCACGTGTTGCAGGGGAGCTGATTGCGTCCTGACGTGGCCTGGCAGGGCTCTGTGGAGCCTACAGTAATGTATGGGTTCTATCCACGCCGTCCATACATTTTTTCAGATCATTTTAGGGGTTGATCCCAAAAAAGAGGCAGATATGGAGCTCAAGTGGCCCACACTACAAGGAGTGGTGATAATGACACCCACCGTTGAAACCTTCCCAAGGGCCACCGTCATGTTTATTTTCCATCCAAGATGTTCATATGGTCATATAGATCTGGATGAAGGGGAAAAAAATATCAGTTTGATCCAAAACTTCTGCAACTCCCGAGAAGTTTTCAATGGTGGGAGTTCAATCCCGACTGTGTGGTCTACTTAAGTATTGGATCTTCCTTATTTTTGGGTTCATGCCATACAATGATCTGGCAAAATGGATAGATGGAGTGGATAAAACTCATACATCACGATGGCCCTGCGGAGCCCTGTCTGGACAGATTATGGTCCAGGTGCATGTCTAAATGAAGAGCGGAGGGGGATTTGGGAGAGGGATTTTGCGCGGATGCGTGCCGCCGGCGGGGATTTGGAGTGGAACGCGACCGGAGATTGCTGGAGAGCGGCCATTTTTTATTATTTTATTTTATTTCGGGAGGAGAAAGGGGGATTTTAGGGTACGGTTTTTGAAGAGAACGAAGAGGTTCTTCCGAAGGGAATCGACGGTGGTGATTACAGAGGTTGAATTAATGATCGGATGGTGGAGAGGAAGCAACCTATCTTTTCTGCTGTTTCTCTCTGCTTGACTTTGAAAGGCTAGGATTGATCTGAAATCAGATTGCTTATCCGCTAGTTGAAGAATAGACAGCTAGTTGAAGAATAGACAGCCTCATGTTTTGGAGCAATATGAATTTGACACGTGGGACGATAGCTCGTGAAGATGACTTATAGGATATTTTCCTGGCCGCCGTTGAATCTGACCACACGATCTGGAGATTTTAGGACACAGACCGTGTTGGGGATTTGTACCGCAGAATCACACAGATCTAGATCTAGATTTAGAATAGTAATTCAATCGTAACAAGCAATCATAGAAGAGCACAAAGTTTTAACATGGAAAAACCCTTGAGGGAAAAAACCATGGCACAAGGCGACAAAAATTCACTATGAAAAAAAATTACAAGAGAGAAGACTTACCCGATTCGAACAACCTTGAATCTCACCCTTGCAACACCCTTTGATAACCCTAGAACCCCTTTAGAAAGCTTTAGAATTATTTCTCATTCCCTAGAAAGGCCCTAGGAACACCTATTTATAGTTTAAGCAACTTCCCTTTCGAATCCTAGTTGCGAAAGGTCTCAGATTTCCGCAATCCGCAAAATCGTGAAACAAATCTGCGTAACCACGACTGGTCGAGCCGAGGCCACGACTGGTCGTGGGACCCCTATGACCAGTCAAGCAATCCCCACGACCGGTCGAGCATCCCGGACACCAAAAGGTGAGCTCGCTGGACTTTGAGTCGAGCGGGCCACGACCGGTCGAGCAGCTCCCTACCACCGGTCGAAGGCGGTAAAGACTTTTCTGACAACTATCTCCACCAAGTCTTCAACTTTCAACCGTGTAGCTCCTCGATCTCTTCTCTTATATCTTCATCGCATCATAGCTTCAATCAACACTTATCGTGCACACTCCGTCTTTCTATTAAACATCGCCAAGCCTAGAGAAGTTGCACAGAACTTGAACTTCTCTGTAGGAATGACCTTGGTGAGCATGTCTGCTGGATTCACGCTGGTATAAATCTTTTCCAGTGTGATGCCTCATTCCTCAAGCACCTATCGGATAAAGTGGTGACGAACATCAATGTGTTTAGTACATGAGTGATAAACAGAATTTTTAGCCAAATTGATAGCGCTCTCGCTATCACAGTTAATCGGCACGGCCTCCTGCTGAAGTTTCAACTGATTTATCATCCCCCTGAGCCAAATACCTTCTTTAAACGCTTCCGTCATTGCCATATATTCCGCTTCGGTCGTGGAAAGAGCCACCACTGACTGAAGCTTCAACATCCAACTAATTACTCTACCTGCTAGTTCAAACGAGTATCCTGAAGTAGACTTCCTGGAATCTATACTGTCTGCGTAGTCAGAATCCACATACCCTACCAACTTTGTCCATGTTTTCTCAAAAGTTAAGACATAGTCTTTCGTACCTTGAATGTATCGAAGTACCCATTTCACCGCTTCCCAATGTTACTTACCGGAGTTTGACATGTATCTGCTCACAACACCGACTGCCTATTAAATATCTGGTCTTGTACAGACCATGACATACATTAAACTACCAACCACATTTGAATAAGGCACATGAGACATAAACCTGCTTTTTCTCATTAGAATTAGGACATTGTTCTGAGGAAAGCTTGAAGTGAGCCACGTGGGGAACGCTCACCGGCTTTGCCTCCATCCCATACTTGATTAATACTTTTTCAAGGTATTCTTCCTATGATAACCAAAACCTGCTCATCTTCCTGTCTCTATGAATATCTATACCGAGAACCCTCTTTGCAGCCCCCAGATCTTTCATCTCGAATGTCCCTGATAATTGAGCCTTCAGTATGTTGATTCCAGACATATCATGATAGGCGATCAACATATCATCAACATATAGTGCTAGGATGATGAATTTTTCATCATTCAGTGTCTTGTAATAGACACAGTGATCGTATTTACTCCGAGTAAATTTTTGACTCACCATGAAATATCAAATTTTTTATACCATTGCCTAGGCGACTGTTTCAGGCCGTACAACGACCTCATTAACCTGCAAACATTTTTCTCTGCCCCTTTAACTTCGTAGCCCTCTGGTTGCTTCATGTAGATCTGCTCTTCTAATTCTCTGTGCAAGAATGCAGTCTTCACCTCCATCTGTTCCAGCTCGAGATCGTATTGGGCAACCAACGCCAACATGAATCTGACAGATACCTGCTTAACTACCAGCGCAAATATATATGTGAGGTCGATTCCTTCTCTCTGAGCATAACCCTTCGCTACCAACATTGCTTTGTATCTATCCTGTTTCCTTTTGAATAACCACTTGTATCCGATCGCTTTTCGGCCCACAGGAAGCTCCACCAGCTCCCATGTGTGATTTTTATGCAACGAGTCCATCTCATCGTCCATAGCCGCCTTCCACTTTTCTGTATCATGCTCATCAAGAGCCTCCTGAATAGTAGACGGGTCCCCCTCATCTGTAATGAGGGCATATGCAATATTAGAGTCATCCTTGTATCTCGCCGGTAACCTACGATCACGCTGTGGATTCCTTCTCACAGGTGGCTGCTCCACTTGATCATGTACCTGCTGTTTTTTAGCATCTGTCTCTGCCTGAGTATCATCTGTGTCACTCTGGCGCTCGATCACCCTTTCTGGTTCCTCTTACTCCGTTTGATCATTCTTGCGAAATAGGGGGCTTTCATCGAATCTAACGTCACGGCTAGTGATGACCTTGCGTGTGACCTTGTCGAATAACCTGTAACCTTTCACACCAATGCCATAGCCAACAAAGATATACTTTTTGGCCCTATGGTCTAGCTTATCTCTCTTAACTGACGGTACATGAGAGTAAGCCTCACAACCAAATATGCATAGATCTGAGTAGTCGATATACTTCCTCTGGAATTTTACATTCAATTGTCGTTGAAGGAGATCGGTTTACCAAATAATAAGTCGTGTTAACGGCCTCTGTCCATAGATCCTTGTCCAACGCAGCATTACTTAACATGCATCTGACCCTCTCCAGAAGAGTCTGATTCATTCGCTTAGCCACACCGTTTTGCTCTGGCGTGTGGCGCACTGTGTTGTGCCTGATGATCCCTTCATCCTTGCAATACTCATTAAACTCAGTGGAAGTAAATTCTCCACCATTGTCAGCCCTTAAAACCTTTATTTTCCGCCCTGACTGTTTTTCCACCATTGCCTTCCATTGCTTGAATATGGTAAAAACTTCGGATTTACGTTTCATGAAGTAAACCCAAACTTTCCTGGAGTAGTTGTCAATGAATGAAACAAACCATGACGACCCCCCAATGGAAACTTCTGGCGATGGCCCCCATACGTCAGAGTGCACATAATCAAGCACTCTCTTAATTACAAACATGTTTTCCAGATTTAAAAGATAGTCTAGATTGTTTACTATATATACAATGTTCGCATATATCTAAATCAGAACTTTTAAAAACTGAAATTAAACATCGATCAAAAAGTACCTTCATGCCTCACTCACTCATGTGGCCCAGACGAGCATGCCACATACGTAAAGACGTGGAGTCTGCAATAGCTACTGCCGCTCTACCTGCCAAAGTGCTCCCAATCAATCTGTAAAGGTTTCCGTGCCTCTGCGCCCTCATAACCACGAGTGCCCCTTTGGAAACTTTAAGGACACCATCAATACCAGTGAACTTACACCCTATAGTCTCGAGTGCATCGAGAGAAATCAGACTTTTCTTCATATCAGGAATGTGCCTGACGTCAGTGAAGGTACGCTCCATCCCATCAAACATCTTAATTCTAACCGTACCAATAGCCACAACATTACAGGCATTGTCATTGCTTATAAAACCTTGTCCACCATCGCATTCCTTGTAACTGGTAAACCAACTCCGATGAAGAGTCATGTGATTAGATGCTCCTGTGTCAAGTATCCATTCATCTTTATGATTGTCGTGCAAGTGACTAATCATGGAAACAGACAGAACATCACCACCACTTGATTCTTCATCAGATGTGACCACATTGGCCTCCTTGGAAGAAGCCGCTGAATTTTCTTTGTTCGTTTTAGGATTTCTACAATCCTTCTTCATGTATCTAGACAACCCACAATTCCAACACTTTAATTTTCCTTTGCCCTTGCCCTTTGATTTGGATCTAAGTCTTGAGGATCCTGTACCTCGCTCAAAATCTCTGCCCCTCGTAATCAGTGCATTGGAAGATGCCCCGATGTCGCCGTTTAACTTTCTCATAGCTTTCCCTTGAAGGACTGAGATAACGGTGTCAACACTTAGGGTTTTATTCGCTATGCACATCGTGTCCTTGAAAGACTCATATGATGCAGGAAGAGAATTCAACAATATATATGTCTGTTCCTCATCTTTAACCACTTCCTCCATATCCAGCAATTTGCACATCAATTTATTAAAGTTGCTGATATGGGCTTCTAAATCTCCACTCTCTGCCATCTTGAAGGTATAACATTGTAGCTTCAAGGGTAGGCAATTTTCAGAGGACTTCCTTGCATAGATGTTCTCTAACTTCGCCTACAAACTAGCCGTAGTTTTCTCCCTCAAAACATTATAGAGAACCTCATCCGTGAGAGATAAACGAATAGAGGCTAAAGCATTACTATCAAGGTTTTCTCATTCATCATCTTTCATGGTAGATTTCCACTCCTCAAGAACCTTAATCTCGCCTTGCTTGGTTAACAGACTAATCATCTTAATCTTCCATAACTCAAAATTATTTTTGCCTGAGTACTTCTCAATATCAAACTTGCTGTTTCCCATTATTACTAATCTTGCAGATTCAGATCTGTGCCCCAACGATTGATCTGATACCACTTGTTGGGGATTTGTGCTGCGAAATCACACAGATCTAGATCTAGGATAGTAATTCAATAGTAACAAGCAATCACAGAAGAGCACAAAGTTTTAACGTGGAAAAACTCTTGCGGGAAAAAACCACGGCACAAGGCGACAGAAATCCACTATGAAAAGAAATTACAAGAGAGAGGACTTACCCGATTCGAACAACCTCGAATCTCACCCTTGCTACACCCTTTGATAACCCTAGAACCCATTTAGAAAACTTTAGAATTATTTTTCATTCCCTAAAAAGGCCCTAGGAACACTTATTTATAGTTTAGACAACTTTCCTTTCGCATCCCAGTTGCAAAAGGTCTCAGATTTCCGCAATCTGTAAAATTGCGGAACAAATCTGCTTAACCATGACTAGTTGAGCCAAGGCCACGATTGGTCGTGGGACCCCTACGACCGGTCGAGCGTCCCAGACACCAAAGGTGAGCTCGCTGGACTTTGAGTCGAGCGGGCCACGACCGGTCAAGCAGCTCCCTACGACCGGTCGAGCAATACCTATGACCGGTCGAAGGCAGTGAAGACTTCTCTGACAACAGACTGATGATCCTTGTTGGCACTTTTGTTTTCTATAACTTGCGGTGTGGGGTTCTTACTGGAATTATATAGCTGCTTAAATCAAACGGATCAAATTAAATCAATGAACTTTTCCCCAAGTGATAAAATAGACAAAATAGACATATATATATATATATATATATATATATATATATATATATATATTATATGGGAAAAGGTACTATGCGCTCGAGCTCACGGTCCGTCCCATGAGGTCGAGCTGTGTGGGCCCCACCGTGATGCTTTTCAAACATCTACCTCATCAGTCAGATGCATCATTCCATCGTGGGCCTAGGTCCCAAAAATCAAGTCAATCCGTGACTTGTGTGGGCCACACCACATACAAAAGTGGAGAGGGGCCGTACACCATTAAAACATGCATAACCATTTTTGAGGCCCCACCGAGATGTGGTTTGCAAATCCAGCCCATCCATTATGTGTGTCCCACTTGAATGAGGGTTCAGACCAAGTTTCAGGCGCATTCAAAACTCAGGTGGGCCCCACCAAGTGCTTTTATATGTTTTAACGGTGTCTTCACATAATTTTAGATGGCATGGCCCACCTGAGTTC
Source organism: Magnolia changhungtana (assembly GCA_030180095.1). Taxonomy (NCBI): domain Eukaryota; kingdom Viridiplantae; phylum Streptophyta; class Magnoliopsida; order Magnoliales; family Magnoliaceae; genus Magnolia; species Magnolia changhungtana. Next base: position 276,302 of record JASAUF010000224.1, on the reverse strand, counting down.
CGTATACGGTTGATTTTTGGGATATCCCATAATTTAAAGGGTACCCATCAAATGCACGGTGTTGATGGTCGACACGCATCATGGTGGGGCCCACACAGCTCGACCTCACGATAAGCTTATCGTTAGCTCTAGCGCATTGTACCTTTTCCCTATATATATATATATATATATATATATATATATATATATGGTAAAAGGTACTATGCGCTCAAGCCTCACGAGTCCGTCCCATGAGTTTGAGCTGTGTGGGCCCCACCGTGATGCGTTTCGAACATCTACCCCATCAGTCAGATGCACCATTCCATCATGGGCCTAGGTCTCAAAAATCAAGTCAATCCGTGACTTGTGTGGGCCACACCACATACGTATGGAGAGGGGTCGTGCACCATTAAAACATTCATAACCATTTTTAAGGGCCCACCGAGATGTGGTTTGCAAATCCAGCCCATCCATTATGTGTGTCCCACTTGAATGAGGGTTCAGACCAAGTTTCAGGCGCATGCAAAACTCATGTGGGCCCCACCAAGTGCTTTTATATGTTTTAACGATGTCTTCACATAATTTTAGATGGTATGGCCCACCCGAGTTCCGTATACGGCTGATTTTTAGGATATCCCATAATTTAATGGGTACCCATCAAATGCACGGTGTTGATGGTCGACACGCATCACGGTGGGGTCCACACAGCTCGACCTCACGATAAGCTTATCGTGAGCTCGAGCGCATATATATATATATATATATATATATATATATATATATATATATATATATATATATATATATATATATATATATATATAGGGAAAAGGTACTATGCGCTCGAGCGTAAAGCGGTCGTCCATGAGGTCGAGTTGGGGTGGGCCCCACCGTGATTCCTTTCGAAGATCCACATCGTCCACCAGATGTACCGCTCCAAGTGGGACCCACACGCTGGAAATCGACCATCCAAGGAACTCAGGTGGGCCATACCTTCTGAAAACATAAGTATACACGTGAAAACATGTAAAATCACTTGGTGGGACCCACCTGAGATGTGGATACCACATGAAAATTGGTCTAAAATTAAATCCAAGTAGGATACACATGATGGACGGTGTTGATCATCAAAAAACGTCTCAACAGGGGGCCATAAGTGGTTTTGAATGTTTGAATGGTGCGTGGCCCCTCTCCACTTTTGGACGTGGTGTGGCCCACAAAAGTCTCTGATGGACGTGATTTTCAGCCGTGTGGGCCCGTCCAGGGATGGTGCATCTGACTGAGGGGATAGATGTTCGAACGGCATCACGGTGGGGCCCACCCCAGGTCGACCTCATGGAGACCGCTTTACGCTGGAGCGCATAGTACCTTTTCCCATATATATATATATATATATATATATATATATATATATATATATATATATATATATAAAAGAAATGCTTACACACAACTAGTTGTTGGACATTAACTAGTTGATTAATTCAAGGACCAATTAATGCTACTTAATACCTAGACAGAGAAAAGTTATTCTAAGAGGAAAAGTCGCCAGTGGTGGTGGTCCCACTATAGTGTTAACTAGTTGATTAATCCACCCCAACCTTCGGATGAGTCACCCCATATTAGAACCGTGGATTAAAAAATCAGCCTCATCTATGGTTCAAGTGGACCACATGATTGAAAACAATGTACAAAGAAAACTCACTCTCCAAACTATTTTCATTGGTTTGGCCCATCAGAATCACTTATGCCACTGATTTTTGTACATTAGGCATAGATTTTTAGTTTGTCATCTTAACGGTTGGAGTGGATTTCACATGCTTGTCATGGGTTTTATCCATGCCGTACATACATTTTTTCAGATCATTTTAGGTGTTGATCCCAAAAATGAGGCAGATATGGAGCTCAAGTGATACACACTACAAGAAGAAGTGGTGATAATGACACCCACCGTTGAAATCTTCCCAACGGCCACCGTCATGTTTATTTTCCATCCAAGATGTTCATATGGTCATATAGATCTAGATGAAGGGGACAAAAAATATCAGTTTGATCCAAAACTTCTGCAACTCCCGAGAAGTTATCAATGGTGGGAGTTCAATCCCGACTGTGTGGTCCACTTGAGTATGGGATCTTCCCTATTTTTTGGGTTCGTTCCATACAATGATCTGAAAAATTGGATGGATGGAGTGGATAAAACTCATACATCACGATGGCCCTGCAGAGCCCTGTCTGGACGGATCATGGTCCAGGTGCATGTGTAAATGCATGCACGTAGCCCCATATACTCACGCAAAATTCCAAAAAGAAAGTGTACTAACATTTTTGAGTCTATGGATGGAATGGATACAGAAGGTGGATGTATGGACTAAAAAGGTTGAAATTCTCAAGGAAGAAGTGAGAAGGATGCTGGTAAACGGTAAGGGGTTAGTGCAAGAAATGGATCTGATCAATGATATCCAACGGCTTGCAATTGCGTATCACTTTGAAAAGGAGATCGACGAGGCATTACACCGTATGTATACAAATGTTCATTGTGATGATTTATACGAAGTTGCCCTACGATTCCGACTACTAAGGCAAGGCGGCTACAATGTGTCTTCCGGTACATGAATTTCCCTCCCACCCTCTCTCTCTATCCTCTCTCTTTCCTCGCTCCCTGTGTAAGCTTATTTATGTAAGAAACAAAACATGATGTTTATGTTGTTGATGTCTCAAATCTTTTCAGCAACAGGTTTGTAGATGCTATCGACAGACCATTCGATACTATCGAGAGCTATTTGATACCATCGACAATTGCTCGATACCATCGAAAAAATTAAAAAATCTTACTATCTGTTGCTGAACACTTTAGGTATCTTGCGCGATCTCATTGGAAGGGGTTCGATGCCATGCTTCTGCAGTCCCCCAACAGTTCAGGACCATTCATCTTGTAGACGATTATACCATAGATGGGATGCATGGGAAATGAAATATCCTTGGATATTTCATTTCCCATGCATCCCATCTATGGTATAATCTTTCACTACATCACATGCATGCACTCATGCACAAACACCATCACAGACCATTTATAGATGATGTAATGAAAATTTGAACGGTGAAGCAGATGTTTTCAACAAGTTCAAAGGTGAGGATGGAAACTTCAAAGCAACCCTTAGCAGTGATGTGAAGGGTCTTTTAAGCTTATATGAAGCTGCATACTTAAGAATACAAGGAGAAGATATATTGGATGAGGCTATTGTTTTCACTAGTGGTCACCTTAAGAGCATCGTGGCCCACCATCATGATCATCCAAAGGTAAGGAGGGCCTTAGAGCTTCCCTTACACAAGCGCATTCCAAGGCTGGAGGCAAGGTACTATATCTCGCTCTATCAAGAAGACAAGTCTCACAATGACGTGTTGCTAGAGCTTGCAATTTTGGATTTTAATCTTCTACAGTCATTGCACCAAAGAGAGTTGAGGGATCTCTCAAGGTAAGTTTCATTATCTTTTTAGTTATGTGTTTGGATGGCTTAAGTGAACTAAGATCAAAATGGAGTAGGTATTATCTTATTTGGTAATGATGTTGAATCAAGAATTACAGTTTTTTATTTTTATTTATTTGACACCGTATAGCTGCCTATTTTTGAGCCAAACCAAAGCTTATAGATTTGAAAAGCTAGTCAAATAACTGCTTGCCTTATAAAATAGATAGGTATGATTATACTGTATTTCACACAAAGAAAAAAAAAAATACCACTAGGATAATCTAAGTAAAATGAGAGGGGGACTTGAGGCCTTTGGCCCTAAGATGTTTCAATGGTGGAGTTCAATTCCCACTGTTTCATGTCATTTGGCCCATCAGAGCTTTGGATCAGCCTCATTTTTTAGCATATGCCCTAAAATAGAATAAAAAAATAGATGGATGTGATGGATTTATTACTAACATCCTATAGCCCCACGAATGTTTGAAGGGTGGGTGTTTAATTCCCATTATTACCTGTTAGTTTAGCCCACATGAGCTTTGAATCGACCTCATTTTTGGGATCATGTCCTGACATGAAATGGCAAAATAGATAGAACCATGTGAATTTCTCACTAATATCACTATATAGCATGGGTGGCACTATGATTTTTCTATAAGCTGGAAGGGTAAAATCATCATATTATAGAAACATCAAGGGCAATATTGATTTTTTACAAGAAAACAGTCAATTCCATATTTTGAAAACTAAAGGCACTGAAACAAGAATAGCCCAAAAGCAAACACTTTTTTATCCCTGTAAGGAATGCATGTTTATTATTTCTTTATTCAATTTGATTATTGCAACTCAACTCAATTGAGCATCCAAACGCAGGATATATATATAACTAGTAATAAAAGAAGTATCTAATCTCAATAATATAATATATATTAATGTGTTGATGTCTGGTGTAGGTGGTGGAAAGATCTTGGACTTGCAACCAAATACTCTTTTGCAAGAGATAGATTGGTGGAGGCTTACTATTGGATTTTGGGAGCGTACTTTGAACCTCAATATAGCCGTGCTAGAGTCATACTAACAAAAATATTCAAAATTACATCGATAATCGATGACACCTACGATGCCTACGCTACATTGGATGAAGTTGAAGTATTCACTGATGCAATCTACAGGTTCGATAATGATTTTTTAAAAAGTTAGAAGAGTTCCTTGTTTGGATGTTTTCTAATTCAACACACCTATGCATGTGGCATATCTCTGCAACGAGACCATGTGTGTGAAGCTGGGATGAATGGAATACTAGCCAAGAATCAAGTGGGCCACAATGTACGGAACCAATGAACGGATGAGAAAGGAGAAGGCCAAAGAAACAAATTTCCCAATATCTTCCTTCATTTATTCAATCTGGCCCACCTGATGTCCGGACTGCATTTCTATGGAATTAGCAATTCTCCTTTGCTTATGTACTCCAAAGAAGTGATATAGTCCATTATTCAGTGTATAATCCGGAAGCCTTCTATTTGAAATTTCAATACACTATCTAATGCAGGAGCATTTTCACACTGGGCTGGAGTGGAATTGTCTGTGGGATGCACACTTAGTGCAGGTAGCTAGTGTGAGACAGGGCCATCATTGTAAAGCGAGTGGCTCGTGTGAAGTGGAATCCATGTGAAATGGGGATCACAGGGGGTTTGGCCGAGGTCCTAACTCATGAGAAGTGGCGCCTATACTATGAGATAAAAGGGATTGATTTGCCACGCTCTATCAATTCAAGTTTTTAGAGCAATTGGTTGATTGTCCTGCATCACTATAGACTATACACTGTGAAATAGTGTATGTTTGCATGCAATTGGTAACCGTGCAAACACCATCGACGTTAAATGACAGGGACTGTTGACTTTCAGGTGGGAAGTTGAGGCCGCAGAAGGGCTCCCAGAGTACATGAAGGCTTGCTATCTTGCGCTACTGAATACCGTCAATGAAATAGAGGGTCAGATGATGCTGGATGAAAAACATTACCGTACAAGCTGGATAAAAAGTGAAGTATGACATCCAACTCTAATTTATGAAATTTCTTACAGAGGAACACCATCCAGGCACAAGGTCAGGCCCAGATGAGTCCATGCCAGGCCTGAAACATAGGAATCATTATCCCCACTGTTTTTTATGGTGTGGTCCACTTGAACTTTGGATATGACTCATTTTTTTTTATCATGCCCTAAAATGATCTAGCCAAATGGATAGACGGTGTGGATATAATAAATAAATCATAGAGATCCCCACAGAACTTGATGACATCAATACACCACCAAATATCGGTCCACTTTTTGGTCATCCAATCCATCCAATGGTTCAAACTGTCCCATAAAACCATTATGCAAATCATATGTTTAAGATTTTCATATGGGTTGATGTTTCCTTCCTAATGTATCCCCTTTCTACCCGGGGCCCCCCTATGTGGATGATTGAGATTTCACCCACATGTACAACTGCATGTTCCTCATATATTCTCATCATTATTATTTTTTTTTTTGAATTTTCTCAATGAGTTTTTGGTTTGATATGGCATTTTCAGATGAAGGTGCTGGTCCAGGCCTACTTGGATGAAGCAAGATGGATGAACAGTAAATACATGCCTACATTAAAAGAGCATCTTGATGTCTCATTAGTTAGCGCCGGCTACATATTTGTCTTTGGCGTTGCTTGTGTTGGCATGGGAGAAGAGGCCACTAAAAAGGTTTTCGATTGGATGACTGCCCATCCGAAATTCGTTATGGATTTATCGGTTATAGCCCGAATCGGAAATGACATTGCAGGCCACGAGGTAATAATACATGAAAACTTGCTTTTCCCATTAACACATGTTAGAATTTTGAGTGAATCGGGTAGTACCCTGTTTCACATTTTTCCTAAACGGAAATACGCGCCGGGGACTCCCCGCCAATCAATGGATTAACAACTCATCTGAGTCGGCCGATGTGACTCAAAACTTAGTTCGCCAAATGATTTGGACTGAGAAACGTGAGTCTTCAATATTCCATGCCACAGTGGGTGATAATTGAAGATTTTAGGCAGCACCAACTTCATACATATGGGCTCGAGATCATATCTCAATGCCGAGCATAGCGTGTTTCAACATTGAGGTTTAGGGTTTCGTGCTAAACTTAGACAAGAAAACCATGGTGCATGTGTTTAGAAGTGGAATAGCGTGAGAATAGCATTGTTTGTAAACTATATATATGTGGAATTGCAGAGCTATGCATCGAGTATGGAGATTAAATAACTTGAATAAAAGGCATACCTGATTAAGAAGCTATAGACATATGAGATGGCTGGAATCTTCCTCACCTTACACTCTTAAAGAAGTACCATGATGAGACGAAAAGTTTCAATCGTATGTAGGCTTGGAGACCCAACCCTGTTTATATAGTTTACAAGGTTGAGGAGTTTGGAACCCATCGAAACTCCTCTCTCTAAGATTCCATGCAAATTTGGTAATCCTAGTCCAACTTGAACACTGTTTGTGTGACACAGATGTAGCCCACCCCTCCTTACACGATTTTAAATGAATCATAACTGAGTGGGGTTTACTAGCACTCCTGATCACACTATCCAACCCTTAAGGCAATCCAAACCGTTGATCAATAAAGCCCACCTTATAGAATTCTTACCTTGTTTTCCTTGGATCATGCATAAACTCATTACAAGTGCCACACATGTAAGTAAATCCTAACCCTTGATACCAAGCGTCACACTTGCATGTTGTATCTGGAACTGTACTTTTCTCTTGATACAAAGTAAATGATCTCACCGCTCGTTTTTGTTGGTGATACTTGAAGTTCGAGCAAGAAAGGGATCATGTTGCTTCAACCGTTGAGTGCTACATGAAGGAGCATGGCGTATCAAAGAAAGAAGCATGTATCAGTCTTCAAGAAATGATTACTAACGTGTGGAAGGACTTGAACGAGGCATTCCTTAGACCGACAGTTATCCCGCCGTCACTTCTTCTTCGAGGCCTCAACCTTGCACGTGTGACGGAAGACCTGTACGTACATGGAGATGGATATACTCATTCCAACAAAGAGACTAAAAAGAATGCCATGGCACTGCTTGTTCATCCCATCCCCACTCCAATGCGAAAATGGGAGTGTGCCACTGTCATTCATCTTGCTTATACAAGGCTCTACAATCACCTAAGGCCGCTGTACTCTCACCTGTACTATGGTGCTGTTTGGTTAATTAACTGAAAAATAAAGTCTGCAAAATAATTTAGGTGCTGAATTTAGTATTTATTGAAAAATCTATCTGTTTGATAATTTGTTGGAAAAAAGTACAAATATCTTATATTAAGCATATTAATACTTTTTTTTTTTTTTTTCATGAAAATCTGTTTGGCAAGCGCAAATAATATAATTGTCTGAAAATTGACAATTTATCACATTTGTCTCTATTGTCTTAATTTCTATCTTCCTTAAAAAATAAGACAAAACCTGTTATTATCATGCAACAATCTAGTGGAATGAATGGCCACACATATATAAATTTTTATCTGATAGGTAGAATGAGACAAAATTAATTATTGCCATGTCAATAAATGGGCCTCTCATATATAAATTTTTATCTGATTGGTGTGCCACGCTGCCAAAATTTTCTCATCCATTACTCAACAATTGCCAAGTTGGCCATCACAATCATCCAAGCAATTGCGCACAATCACCACTTTTCTTGTGTTGTGGTCCACCTGATATTTGGATAGGCTGATTTTTGAGTCTCAGGCCTTAAAATAAGCTGGCAAAATTTACGGACGGTGTGAATAAAACACATACATCGTGATGGGGCCCATAAAACACTATCACTTACAATCCATGAGCATAAAAATAGGATCGATCCAAATCTCAAGTGGACCACACCACAAAAAACTATGGTAATTGAACACCCACTGTAATTAAAAACATGCCGGGCTCACAAATTTTCTGGTAATGAAGCTGGTATTTGTGTTTTCCCTTTGTCCATGTCTGTTTGACCAAATCAATAGGTTGGATGGCAAATAAACAATACAGTGGCCCTATATATGAAGTTTTTAATGATAGGTATTCAATATCACAGCTGTTTTCCTATTGTGTGGTCCACCTGAGATACGAATTTGACTCATTTTTTTAGATCATAGCATAAAACAATTATGCAAAATGGATAGATGACATGGGTAAACACATACATCATGGTGGGGCCACAGCATCGTTGGCTACTGGCACATATGTGAGGGTAACACACGCATGGTTGTTACCCTTACCGTGAGGCCTGCCTTTATGATTTGTATATCCTTTTTCCCATTTTAGTACGTGGTCCTAAACATTAAGTAGATCAAATCTCAGGTGAACGATACCAATGGAAATGGTGATTGAATGCCCACCATTAAAAATTTCCTAAAGCCCACCATAAGCATATCCATAATGTTTATTTTCTATCCAACCTTTTGATAAGGTCAACCTGACATGAATGAAGATAAAATACAAAGATTAACTCAATCCAAAACTTTTGGGGCCTAAAAAACTTTTAAAGGTCATTCACCACTTTTTACAGTGGTGTGGTCTACAAGATATCTGGATCTACTTAAGTTTTGGGATAATGTCCTGAAATAAGCTAAAAAAACAGATGGCCGGCATGGATATACAATACATTCATTAAGGATTGCCTCACACGGTAAGGGCAACACTCACTAAGGTGTTTCCCAAGTAACAGCTGATCCACTCCCGCATCCACAATCCATATCATGTCATGCGGATTTCCTGCTACAGCATGTCGCGGGAAGTTTCAGCACTCGAAAGCTAGGTGGGTCCCACTGAAAAATTACCCCCATCCATCCACTTTTTCAGCTCATTTTAGAATAGAAGACGAAATTAGGGGATTTTAAACTAAAGTGAGCCACAAGAGGGGAAACAGTTGGGTTGAACGACCACTGTTGAGACATTTGTAGGGCCTCAGGAGTTTTATATGAAGCTAATATTTTTGTGTTTTCAGTTCATCCCGTTGGAAATGGCCTTACAAGTGGTTTGGATGGCATATAAACATCAAGGTGGACTCCAGGAAGATTTCAACAGTAAAAAAATTTCTTATATTTTTTCTTCTCATGGGCACGCTTGAGCTATAGATCCTCATCATTTTTTTGGGCTTCTATCCTAAAATGAGTTTTAAAAACAGATGAACTATGTAGATTTTTCACAAACATCAAGGTGAGCCCTACCTGGCTTTCAACCTCATAAACTTCTCGACACATGCTCTATCATGAAATCTGCATTCTAATCAAGAAATTAATTAAAATAGTCTCTAATCATAACATCATAAAGGCATTGACCTTATATTCTAAGTCATTATTGTTTTAACCCTGTAGGCACTTTTTATATTTTTGGATGATGAAAATGCCCATATACAAGTCATCCCTTTATATGACAGTAGCTTGTCACATGAGTGGAGAGGGACTTTTGAGAATGGGGTGTAGACCCCACTAAATCAATGATTGGGCCACTCCTCAGCCAACGTAATCTATTCACTTTAATCCAACAGTTGCGAACCCACAATAGTGTCATTTCAAAAAATAATAATTTTGAAGTTGTTCGTGGCTCACAACTGCATAAGTATTGTGCATTAATTCTAAATTGTTTCCACCGGTATTGTCCATCCGTGATGAGTTCTGCCCTTAAACTTTATCTGATGGCCTGAAATTAAAACCCCTTTCATGTGGAGGATATGCTACAAGACTATCCAGTGGGCCTCACGTACGGTCTCATATGGGATTCAATAGGTGGGTCCCTTGCGTAAGAAAGACAATTTGGTCTTTTCTCCTTTCTTCTTTCTTGATTTTTCTTCACAGGAAGGGGTAACAACAAGGATTCAAAGTTCTCGACAACAATCCAATAGGCCACAATGTGGGATTGGTTCAAAAGGTGTGCCTCTTACCGCACATGGCCACTTGGCCTTCTTAGGTTATATATATATATATATATATATATATATATATATATATATATATATATATATATATATATATATATATATACACACACATAAATACTTTCGGAGTTGACCACGCCAAAAGAGCCGAAGCTTCTTCGCCTACCAGTGGTAGTACGGATAGACAACACATTATCCTAGTGGTGTGGGATTTAATTCGTTCCCTTCAAAGTTATTTCTTTTTATTATTATTATTTTTTGTGTTGTACGAATGATTGGAGTTTCTAGAATGGAATTGGATTTGGTATTTGTATGAATGGTGGAGAGCATGATAATCCTATATGGAAAGTAGAGGTTTATTTTTATTTTTTTATTTTGTAAAAGGCTTAGCAGTAAGAAACATTGATACACAATAGGTCGTCGATAGACACCGATCCGCATTGGCTAACGGCGATCCATAGTGTATATCATCAATCTACATTAAATGCCCTGTTATTCACTTGCATTATATGATTTCTAACTATCAACCCATTTTAATCACATCCTTTCAGCTTATTAATCTTATAGAAAGTAATATATTTTATCATGGCTTTTGATGTTGCTCGTTGACATTATTTTCGTCTTTTATATTTTTCATTTAAATTTGTTGAATCTGAGTCTTATAGGAAGGGATGGAGAGATTGTTGCACATCTCCAAGAACTCCATCCTTTTGAGACTACAGACACATGCATGAGAATTAGTAGCCGTTTTAAAACCGGTTCGAGCCATTCTTCAAGAATTCTGAGAGGTCCGACAATTTTATATTATGATAACACAACGACTTCATTCTTATCAAGTTTTTCAAGAACAACTTAAACAATTGCGAGAAGACATTAACCTTATCTAAGCTATCGTAGATGCCCGCTGCATGGATTACCATAATGGCCGACACTCTATCAGACAACTCGTTATGCTCATATACAGATGGAGACGTCAATTTAGAAGAGATGGCCGCCTTATAGAACTGGAAGATCGTCTTCATAAAGTCAGATTTGTGCTCCAAGAAACCCGACGTGTAGTACTATTTTCGATCGAATTAGTGAAATGGTCGAAGATCTCTTAAACAGGGGACAAGAGTTCTTTGCAAGTTTACTTTCCTGCTATAAATAGGAAGAGCTCAAAATAGTTTCATGGAGGGAGCAATCATTGCGAACTATTGTAGACTTAGTTGATTGCACCTCTCGAAATGATGTCTTTTGTTTTATACTCTATTGACTATCCTTTTACATATGTAGTCACCACACTTTGTATTTTGTGCCTTGAATCGCCAATTCACGGCGTGTTTCGGTGATTCACCATGTATCGCAGACACGCACTTGTATTTAATGCATCCTCTGAGTACGAAAAAATTAACCATAGAAAACTAAGCTCCTTTATGCAATGAATTAATGAAGATCAATTTTCAATGTCAACATTTACGGAAAAAAAAAAAATCAAGCTTAGAAAAGGAAGCCTCCTTCATGCAATGAATTAATGTGGACCAATTTTTAGTGTCACCCTTTGAAAAATGAAAAATCAAGCTTGGAGAACGAAGGTCCCTTCATGCAATGAATTAATGGATATCAATTTTCAGTACCATCATTTGAGGAAAAAAAAAAAACATGGAGAACCAAGCCACTTTCTTGCAATGAATTAATGGGGATCAATTTTCAATGTCAATTTTCGAGAAAGGAAAAAATCAAGATTGGAGAATGAAGCCCCTTCATGCAATGAATTAACGAGGATAAATTTTCAGTGTCACCCTTTGAGAAAGGAAAAAACAAGCATGAAGAACCAAAACCCTTCACGCAATGAGTTAATGGGGATTGATTTTTGGTGTTAACCTTAGACAAAAAAAATAAAATCAAGCTTGAATAACCAAGCCCCCTTCATGCAGTTAATGGTTGATTTAATGCAGAGAGATTTCCAGTGTCTTCTTTCTTGCTTATATATATGCTTTGTGACTACAACCCTCCATAATCTCATTCTTTAAGATTTATAATCTTCTTGTAGAAAATACTCTCTTGTTATGGCTTCTGAAGTTGCTCGCCGTGCCATTGCTATCGTGACTTTTATCTTAAAGTTAGATTTGTTGTATTTAAGTTTTATAGGCAGGAGTGAAGAGACTGATACACATATCAAAGAACTTCATCCCTTTAAAAATTCAGACACTTCTATGCAGAAAGTGGCCACCATTTTACAAATGGTTCAAACCATTCTTCCATCATTCCGAGAGGCCCGACAGTTTTACGTCCTGATGACATAATGATGTCATTCTCATCAAATTAAAGAGGAGTAGTTTAGATAAATGTGAGAAGACTTTCATGACGACCAAATCACCATGGATGTCTTCCGCACTGCTTACCATATTACCCAACAATATGCTCTAAAGCTCTTTATGCTCAAAGACAGATTGGAATGTCAAATCGGAAGAGAAGCTTGCCTTGAAAAGCTGAAAAATCTAGAATTTAGCTTCATGCCAGACAAGGAGCGCGGTTAAGAGTCAAATTAATGAAAGATATCAAACATTTCTTAACTAGAGGACAAACCCTCCTTACCAGAATACTTGCCTGCTGTGAATATATACTTGCCTGCTGTGAACATGAAGAGGTCCAATCAAGATGGTGCAGCTCGGGGGTGGAATAGGTGCGGCCAGCCTCACCCAAGATGGTACATCCTTACCATGGGGCCCACCTTAATGTATTTATTGTATATTTATGCCGTCCATCTGTTTTATCAAATCATTTTAGACCAGGTGGACCATATCATAGGAAATGAAACAATGGTGATTGACTATTAATGGGCCACAAAAGTTTTGGATCAAGTTGATATATATATGTGTGTGTGTAGAGAGAGAGAGAGAGGCATGCTCACCTATGCACCTAGGCACATGCGCACCTTTGCACACGTGTCATGGGTGTCGAATCCGAACGGTCCATAAGATGCTCCCATTAAACCTTAGGGGTGAATTTTCACCTAAGATTCGCATAGAAAAGAGAAATTGCGCATTTTTCATGGCCCACACGTTTTGTTCAAAGTAAAAATTGGTACTAGAAGATTTCATGAGGTTCGCTTCATGTGGAGCGTTCAGATTTTTGAGACTCATCGATATGAAAAAAAGTCCCAACTGGTTCAAACGTGTACTATGTGCTCGAGCGTAAAGCGGTGAATTTTCACCGTGATGCCTTTCGAACATCATCTAAGATGCACCGTTCTATGGTGGACTTGGACCAAAATAAAGTCAATACGTGACTTCCACACCACATACAAGAAGAGGGGCCGTGCACCATTAAAACATTCATAACTATTTTTGAGGCCCATCGAGATGTGGTTTGCAAATTTCATTATGTGTGTCCCACTTGAATGAGGGTTGGTACCAAGTTTCAGATGCATCGAAAACTCGGTGGGTCCCACCGTGCTTTTATATGTTTTGGCGTGTATACTTATGGTTTTAGATGGTATGGCCCACCCGATCGATATGATTTTGAGTCCGTCAAAACGGTAGTCGTGGACGGTGTTGATGTTCGAAAGGCATCACGGTGGGGCCCACATAGCTCGACCTCACGGACGACCGCTTTACGCTCGAGCGCATAGTACCTTTTCCCACACACACACACACACACACACATATATATATATATATATATATATATATATATATATATATATATATACCTTTACGCTTGACCTCAGAGTACCTTTTTCCATATATATATATATATATATATATATATATATATATATATAGTCCCGGTCTCTTGCGCACGGTACCGCACCAGATATTTTATGCACCAACCAACACAAGTAAAAAGGATGGGTCAAGATTAGGCCCCACCATGATGTGTTCATGAAATCCACCCCAATCATTTGGTCTGTGATAGAAATTGTTTGGATAGTTGGCATCCCCTACACTATTTTTTATCATGTGGCCCACCAACATTATAAATGGCCGATCTTTTATCTCACACACCTTATGGATGGAGCGGATTCAAATAAACATCAAGGTAGGCCAACCCCTAGCCGACTCAGTAATGATTGGAATGCGTCGGAGACGTAGATTGCATACCGACCTCAGTAACTAACAACCTTGCTACTAGTTGGTGCTAGTGGGCCAAGCGATGATGTATATATTTAATCCAAGCTGTCCATCCATTTTTCTAGCTCAATTTATGTTATGATCCCAAAAATGCATAAGATCCAATTTTAAAGTAGACCACACCACATGAAAATAGTGGTGATTAAACGGATTAAACGTCCATCATTAAAAAAATTTAGGTACAGTTTATCTGCCATTCAACATCAGCCACATCTATAATTCTAGTGGACCACATGAGTAGAAACCGTGTAAGGAACGCCCACTATCAAAATCACTTCACTTGGTGTGATCGACATACATCAGGTATGGGTCTAATGTTTAGTTTCCATGAATTAACCTCTACGAGGCAATTAATGGATGGAATGGATTTCACATGAACATCACGGTAAGCCCTGTAAAAATTCAAAGGTAGGTCTTTTCTCTCTCACTGTTTTCTATTTTGTGGCCTGGTAAATCACAAATCAGCCATATTTTTTTGCACCCTACGGTTCAATTGATATCATTGACTGAATTGTCGGAATGGATCACAGGAAAACATTATAGTGAGGCTCACTTACCACACACTTGTTTAAGTTGGCATGACAGGTGGTAATTTGGTGCGCATAAGTTCTCCTGCATTACGGTGCTCAGGAGACCATTACCATATATATATATATATATATATATATATATATATATATATATATATATATATATATATATATATATATATATATAAGTCATCCAAGTTTATGTGACCTTATTAACCGGTTGGATGGAAATTAAACATTAGGGTGGGCCTTAGGAAGTTTTTAATGGTAATGCTTTCAATCACCACTGTTTCCTATAGTAAGGTCCACCTGAGATTTGGATCTTCTTCACTTTTGGGCTCATACCATAAGATGATCTGGCAAAACGGATGGACGGCATGGATATAGAATACACACATCAAGGTGGCCCCACGGTACGGGCCACACCTAATTCGCTCCCACAGGTCCAAGCCCTGGCCATAAGAGGATTGGTCCTGTTGATTGCCCCCAGAAACAGAATATTGTTGAACATCTCTCTACAGCACACACGACACAGCATCTAAACGTTTGGGACCGTCCATCCATGCTAATACAGTTACCCGTTTGTGGGTGGGAAATGGGAATAGATGGCCCAGAGTTCCCAACTGTTTTTTTCATCCTTCTGAGGCCATTAAATTTCCGGCCATTGACAGTGCAACCAGGATAAGCTGTTTGGTGCGATCATCTGCCACGGCCCATCCGCTCTAGACATTCACCATTCGCAAAACAGAGCC
Organism: Magnolia changhungtana; assembly: GCA_030180095.1. Classification (NCBI taxonomy): domain Eukaryota; kingdom Viridiplantae; phylum Streptophyta; class Magnoliopsida; order Magnoliales; family Magnoliaceae; genus Magnolia; species Magnolia changhungtana. The sequence goes on along the minus strand of JASAUF010000224.1, from coordinate 260,511 downwards.
ACGTGTACGGTGGTGTCATAACGATACACCAGCCATGATAATCTCAGCTAGCATTAACGGTTGAGATCCGAAATTCCTCTTTTTTCTTTTTTCTTATTGTTTTTTTTTCTTTTTCTTTTTTTCGGCAAATATGAAATCGCATTCGGATGCTAGATCGATTACTATCCATGACACTTCTCCAAATCCTTTTACTTGAGCTTCTAAGGAATTATAATCCTCATTCCACCCAAAATCCTAATAATTTGTTAATAGTTGGAATAAATTCATTCCATGCAATTCTCTTCTACTTGAGAAGTACACGAGCTGAGCTAGCTCTCAAAGCTCGAACCAGACCTCAACTTGACATGCTATATATACATATGTGTGTGTGCGATATGTGAAATTTTAAATTTTCACCCTCGCACGTCTTGCGTGTTATTTGCACTCGTTTGAATGAAGTTAATTATTCATATTCTATTATTATCAGTAGTGTTGAATGGATTACACTTTTAAATTAATGATTTAACATTTGTTATATTTTATTAAACGCATGTTTCTATAATATTAATGGTGTTGAATGAATTACACTTTTGAATTTACTGTTCTTTAAATTACATGTATTGTTCATATCTTGTTTTTAGACTTTTAGCTGTTATTAAAGATAGCTCGCCCAACTGATCAGCTAGCTTGTCTAGACTCAATCCAAACTCAGCTCGGATCAAATCAACGGGTCAAGGCGAGCTAGCGTGGTGAGCTCAAGCTGGGGGTGGGACCGAGCTGCTCGATGTACAGCTCTACTTCTACCTCTTTCTCCTGTTATTTTGTGGAAGAAAAGCAGAGAAACCATAGTTTAAGAACTAGTTGAATTGAGTCAGAAACTAGACTGAATTGACTCGGTTTGAGTTGACTCAATGATAAACTCATTTTCATCGTTTTTATTTTTTCTTTTCATTTTTAAATGTGAATTCCGTTAAAAAAAAAACTAACTGGCAGCGAGTCGAGCATCTCCGAGGGGAAAAGGATCATGTGCATGCAACGCACACCAAGAGTTGGGGAAGAAAGGAAGTTTGAAAATGCTTGTTAGACATTTATAAAGAAATGAAAATATCCAAACTAAAGTAAAACCAAAGGTCGAATTCCCTGTAACTTCCCTCTTGTGCAGCCAGTTTGTACATGTGGGCCCCACAGTTGGTATAGCCAAGCCATTGATCTGATGTCCCCTCGTCCTGGATGGATTATGCATAAATACATGGTTAAAAAATGCACCATCAAGCCACATTTCAATGGAGGAAAAACCAAAGATTCAACAACTACGTTCTGCCAATTTGGGAGATTGGAGGGCCATGGTCTATCCATGATGGGTGCTGTCATTTAAATGGCTTGGATAACCAACCAAGCTGCACACATTAATAACTATTTATTATAAATTAATGATTGATTAATTAAAAAAAATGTGGGAATAAAATCATTTATTTTAACTTTTAAATGAAAATTTTGCTAAAACCCCATTATTTAAAAATAAAATCATGGAAAAATAAAAACAGCCTAGATTTTCTAAATATCAGATATCATCACGGTAACATTGTTTGATCGAATTATTACAGTAATATTGTGAGATTTACAAACTGTTGTAATAAAATGGTGAAATGCTGCAGCATGCAGAATGAGAACATGGCAAAGACCCCTGTTACCTTATATGTGAATCCCTATTGCAGTTCTGGATCCTAATTAGGATGGCCCATGGATTAAAAAAATGACAGACCTGACTACTTGCTATCACTTTACATCTCCAGTCACTGTCGACAAGGACAATGGTATCGATTTGTGGGCCATCCATGATAGGATGAACTGGATGGATGATCCTGATCCACAAATACCACTGCCACATATACAGTGGATTGGGTCTCTCTACCATATTGAGGCTGTATTATTTCCCTTCATCCACTTCAATTTTGAGAAATTATCCATTCCTCTGCTGGGCAAGTGTATAAATTCCACCCCAGTAGGGCCCACTGTGCTCACCACAAAAATCCCAGATTGGAAGAGACTGGCCACCCAATCTTTGGCCTTTTCTTTAACTGATAACATACGTTGCTGCAACTCTTTTCCACTGTCTTCTCATTGGTCCATGATCAAATGGTCAGGATCTTTCAATCTGTGAGACTTTAAGAACCCCCATTGACAGCAGGGCCATCAGAACAACATTTTGGGTCCCTGAGCAGTGGACTCAGGAAACTCAAGACAATATAGGTCCTAAGCTGCAAGAATAGATAAATCCTCCACAATTTAATTCTTTTTATTGGAACTTCAGAACAAGGGTGTCTAAAAATAAATAAATAACCGCTGTGTAAGTTTAAGGTCATTTTCATCATTTTTTTCAAAAGAATGGGAACTTGGTTTTCAGTAGGTTGAAAAAAAAAAAAGGACCACATTGCTCAACACCATTTAAAATAGTGTGAATTGCTAGAGGAAGCTCTGTGGTCCAGGAACATGATCAACTTGAAATACGCAAGTGGAACTTCTTGCTTTATCATTGCATCATCCATGGATGCGTCTCAGAGATGAAACCATTTATAATAATTGTGTAAACGCCAACAAACAAAAGGAAGGATGATTCACATACTAATATCACTGGTGTGAAATTCAGGTCCTGTTTTTGTTTTTCTGTAATCTTTTAGATCCATCTGCTCGGGCCAGTAGCTTAGAAGGAGTCAACTTCCGATGTGAAGCATGCAAAATCATCACTGTTAAGGAGTAGGGACACAACATTAATGTGACTAACAAGACACGAACAGAAAAGAGATGACATGGAGGGAGGAATAGAAGAATAACCTCCATAACTGACTGCGATGGCGCAAAAGAGAGCTATCTGAACACTGCAACTGTAGAATACAACAGCAATTGCTGCTGGATGACAAGTTGGTAAAAAAAAAAAAACATATGTTACTACAGCATATCACTAGATATAACAGATGTTTAGAGATACTCCAAAAGTTTACATGTTAAGCAAAACACACATCTAATAGCAAGAAATTTGCTAGCCCAACATGCACCTTCACAACAGCACACACATGGCACATCTGAGTGTGCATAAGGTGTGGCCACTATGCATATGACCTGGTGTAAAAATCAGGCCTGCCTACTCATCAAGTGGGCCACAGATTTACATCAAATGTGGACAGTCAGCTTTTTTAAAAAAAATATATAAATTTGTTCCTCTAGAGGGGTAGCCATCTGATGAGTTGACCCTAAGGGCCTGTTTGATTTTCCAGTGCACTGGTAAATACCAGGTAAAAGAGTAATAATTATTTCCCTGTGTATTTACAAGGCACCTGATTTGACTACTTACTTTTTGACACAGAAATCGAAAACATTACAAAATATATATGGGTCCCACTGTGATGCGTTTCGCTTATCCACACCGTTCATCCATTATGCCTTTTGATTTTATAGTATGAGCAAAAAAATGAGGTATATCCAAAACTCAAGTGGACCACACCATACGAAAACAGGAATCGAATACTTACCGTTAAAAACTTTGTGAGGCCACTGTTTCTTTTGGTGTGGGCCACATGAGTGTTGGATCATCCTCATTTTTTGGCTCATGCCTCAAAATATTGTGGTAAAACATATGGACGGAATTGATATATCATATACATTACCTTGGGGTACAAAAATTTTAAATAGCTATTTGAACCGGTTCCCAATGCAGAAGTTTCCCTGGATTTTCAAACGGATGAAATGGTAATAATTACCCATTTCCTAGGTATTTACCCAAGCTCTTGGAAATCAAACACGCCCTAATGTTTTGTGCCTTGGGTCTTCCATGTGGTGTGGCCCACCTCCTGTCCTGCTCTGGTGTCCCATACAGGTGCCTCTAATGGCTATGTGCTAAAGTTTACAGTTTTTGTTGCCTCTGTTGAGAGGAAGTCAACATACCCATCCCAAGAACCATCCTATGCATAAATTTTCCTAATGGAAGTTATTTGAGATCAAAGTACTACCAGCAAAAATGTAATATTCTTAATTCTGCAATTAGTTTTGGAGGAATCACAATGCTCTGGCTGAATGTTTGTACATGCTCTTTGGGCTCTCAATACAAGTGAGGCACATGGCATAGAGATTCAAATCATTGATATGATGAGCCACAATATGAATGGCTTGTGCACAAAAAATCTGGGGAGAAGGAAAAATCCTTACGCTTCATTTGGTGGCCTAACAAATAGACAATTCATCATCATCATCATCATCAAAGCCTTATCCCAACTAATTGGGGCGCACTGATAGACAATTAAGAATATAGACAGCTGTAAATGGGACAGGCTGGCTCATTGGGCTTTTAAGCCAGGCTTGGGCTGGATATTAAGCCTAAGGGCCAGGCCCGGGCCTACAATTTAAGCCTGTTCATTAATCTGAGCAGGCTCAGGCTTTGTCCAAGAGCCCATTGGCCAGGTCCATTAAGGGTTTCGAGCAAGGTTTAAAGTACTGTCCCAAACTGGCATGTATAGCCTGATAGTACATGCTGGCATCGCCCATGAACAAGATGGGTGTGTTGGCTCCATTTCAGCCCAAAATAGCCCAATATGGGACAATGTAATGGTACTGGTGGTGAATGATATGTAATGTAACACATCCATTTAAACCTTGGTTTCAAGGGTCTTTTAGTAATATATCATGCATGATGGGGTACGCCTAATGAACAAACAGATTGTCCATGAAAGTGGGGGGCCGGGCTCAGGCTGGCTATAATCATCTCAGATCAAGTTCGGGACTGTTAGTTTTGTCCCATCATGGGCCTGGTGGGGCTTGGGCCTAGGCTTTACTTTGCAGGCTAGACCAAGACAACTAGGCACGGCCCATTGACAACCCTTTACATTCAACCAAAAAACGGAGCTATACATATATTTATTTATATATGTATTCAGGAAGGAAAAAATGGAATGATCTTCCATAGCTAGGATCTACTGATCTGGGGGATTTTCAGTTTGTGGGCCAGCCAAGGTGAGGTCTATCATAATGAAAGATATATTCTATACTTGAAGCATGGTGGGGCATTGTGCAGATGATGGGCATGGATTGGGTGATTACTGGGTCAACCGGGGAGCTCATTCAACATTGGAACAGTGGTGGTCAAGGCGTGAAACAGAAAGATTCTATAGAAGGTTTCTCTGCTAGCTGGTCCATGGATGTCAAAAGAATGGAATAACAGGATGTTAAACAATATATCAAATCTCACAGAAGAAGTGCTCTTCAAGGCTAAATGATGATCGTCTCATGCTCAAATCTCCTTTCTAGGTTTAATGAGGAGATTGGGAGTTTTTGGGCATGTCTTAACCCAATGGAGTGGATGGTCTCTCATCATCTTCTAGTTTTCGTAATTTTCATTTGCCTTTTGGCAGTTAATTATCATTACCCTGCCAAAAAAAAAGGGCAAGGTCCCTTATATCAACAGTTGATATCATTGTATGCACCACTAGTACAGACTGAAAACTTTAAAATACCATTCAAACTCTTTCCTTGAGTATTGTATAATAACTCTTTAGTTTTGAAACCTTGACATGATACATGTATTACTTTAATTGTCATGGCAAGCAGGCACGTGTTATTACGCCTCCCAGCACCTAGCCAAGAGTTGCTACTGTACCCACCAACAAATCGAAATGCACAACTACCAGCAACAAGAGAATGTGTACATCCAGGGTTTATACAAGCATAGTTGTAATGAATATTGTTGCAAGAAAGCACGGTGGTGGAAAACAATGCTGCCTCCAAGTCTGGGAGATATTTCCATTGAACTTATAGTGAGGAACCAAACATGCATGAACCTGCAAATGTATATGTTGACTTTCTGCTCAATGCTGCCTAGAGAAATTACTGTGAATTGATTCCTGAGAACACATTTGGGTCAAAACTGTCTTTTGATCTGGATGCCATAAAACATATGACGTGCAAATGTTTGCCTCTCCGTGAACATATGTTATCCAGGTGGAAAATGTCCGATCCAAAAGCTCAAATATAGACGAATGTGATTGTTCACAACAAAATAATATCATCAGCAGCCCACCCAGAAGAGAAGTCTCCATAGAAGATGGCGGTTGGCTTTCACCATTTGTGGCTAAAGTTGCTAGCAGGTCTATGGCAAGAATGATGTTCGAGCTCCTTTTAAATACATCATTGAGTGTAGGTCTCATCCTCTACAACTGTGTTTAAGAGAGATTGTGTCGTTTTGGCTTCCAAGGTTCAAGGCTAATGTCCACAAGCCATCGATTTTGATGAAGGGAGAATGCTTGATGCTCGGCATCTGATACTCCAATTCTTCAACTTCATCAAGGAGAGCTAGTTGTCCATACAAGTAGAGGATTCCTTATCCTGCACCTAGGCAAAAGATGCCCACTGACCCTTTGATTAGTTCATGTAAGTGGTGAACCTAGTAGAAAAAGGGTGTCAACCGCAGATGTAAGTGGATGTGTGGGTTTCACTCTCTTTTTTTTTTGAACCGTTGATGTGCGGGTTTCATCGTCACTATGAACATAGATATTACCCTACACTTGTGAACGGGGATTACAAGAACTTGGAAAGGAATACCCACATGTAGGCAAGAAGCTTCATTTTTAACTCTCAGGTGTGAGCACCTCCTAATGAGGATATTTGAGGAACATAGCTTGGTGCAAGTATACTTGTGGAAGACGATGGACAGCTAGAATCTGGGATGGAGTTCTTTCAGATTGTTTACTGGAAGGGAAAGTTAAAAGGTTGACTCTTGATGGTGTTCTGATACAATCTAGTAGTTGGATCAATGGGATCTTCATACCCGAATGCAAAAAAATGGATGAAGAGTACACCCCACGAGAATGTTGGAGAAAAGAGGGAGAATCAACTTTATTGAAATTAAACTTCTTCACTTACAAATACTAAAAAACTCACAGAACTCAGAAAATTGGAATAACTCTCCCTCCTAGAAGAACCCTTTTTATAGAACCTAAAAGACACCCTAACATCCCTATGAATCTTTAATTGAGATTTTCCAACTTTAGATTGATTATAATCTAATAGATACTAAAAAAAACAACAACACTTATCCACAGATATTTGACCATATTGTAATGGCCTAAAAAATAGAAAAACAAAGGGGGTGTTTGATTTCTTATTTACTCGTGTAAATAGAGGTAAATAAATGTAAATAAATCATCATTATTTACAGCATGAAATACAGCCTGCCGCCCTTGTCACATTCACACTTGATTGACTTGGCAGTAATACCGAGGTGGAATTTTTTTTAAAAAGATGGGCCCACCGTGATGTATATGTCTGATCCATGCTATCCATCCATTGTAACGGCTCATTTTAGTGCATGAGCCCAAAATTGAGGTACATCAAAAGCGCAAGTGAACCACATCACAAGAAACATGGGGAGTTAAACAGCTACCATTGAAAACTTCTTGCAGGCCATAGAAGTTTTGGATCAAGCTGATATTTGTGTTCTCCCTCCATCCATGTCTGTGTGACCATATTAACAGGTTGGATCACAGATACACATCACTGCTAAACCCATAGATGGTCTCCCTTTCAACGGTTGACGTCTTTAACCCCCCTTTCCTGTTGTGTGGTCCAATTGAACTTATAATCTACCTAAACTTTTTAGTTCATACCCTAAAAAAATGATATGATAAAATGGATGAACGGTGTGGATTAGACACATACATCACAATGGGACCCATGGATTTCATCCACGCATGCTTGTTATTTTTTAAAAAGGCGACCCGAAAATGGAGGTGCAATTGCGAGGAGGATTTACTCTTTTTCAAACAGGATGAAATGATGATTGTTACCTACACCCCCTAAGTTTAGCAAATAATCCCCAAAATCATCAAAGAATCAACAACCATATCAAATCAGCCCCATATCTTCCAGAAATTGTAAATGGTACTCCTTGACTTTTAGCCCCAAACAGCCCAAAATTCACCACATGGTGGGCCTTGGACCTGCATGATTCCCCCTGGGTTGAGTTAGATGCTTCATACAAATAGTAGGGGTTTGGATCCAATCTTTTCAATTTGTTGCTTGTGATCCTGAAATAGGGCTTGTTGTTGTTCCATTTCACCAAATACAACTTGTATTAGCCTCATCGAGTGTCAATGATCTTCAAGTGCAACACTTCTTCAACTTCTTCCTTCTTTTTCTTGAGAAACTGTTTGTTTATATCAGCAAAAACTTCACCATGCACATTAGGCACCTTGCCGTGGTGCTCGAAGAAACCTTCCATGTTGAAAATTGATGAGATATCTAACTCATATGGCAACATGATTTCAAAAGTGTTGTCAGCCAATTTCCTCTTAACGCCAAATCTTCTTAGACTTAAGCTTGTTATAAGTTCCCCTTAGAAACCTTCCTTCACAAAGATAAACCATAACCAGGTCAACTTCTTCATATATCTTTCTTTGGCGATGTTCACATGTAACTTCTTGGTACTTGTCATCGTTCTCTTCAATCTTCTTATTCATCTACGCTTGCAAGTCATGGATGTACCTGGGAATTTCTGTGGTACAATCTACTGAGTAATGGTACGTAAGCGCTTCTTGGGGTAGAGCCTAGTCCAAATAAGATATGTTGTTGCCTAAGGTACTCCTCAAGAGGTTACCAAGGCTCCTGTAGGCCCATCCATTTGAGGGTGAAATGCATTAGAAAACTGAAGCTTAGTCCTCAGACACTCCATATAGTGCACCAAAAGTGCCCATAAATTTCAAATCATAGCCCAAAGTTATTGCTTTCAGTACCTTGTGAAGTCCCAATGTTCAGTTCTTGTTTGTGACTCTGTGTTTGGGTGTGCCTTCACATAGGTAAAGTCCTTAAAACAGTGTAAAGCGTTTCATGGAAATTAGATGAGTTGTAAAGGCTTTACCTCTCAATGGCTGGGTTTTTTAAGAGTTAATTGGTACCTACCAACTTATTACTACTACCTAAACCCCCTCAACACTTAACATGTAAAGACTTTCCCAGTACCCAAATACCACAACCTGAAAGTGTAAAGTGTTTCATAGCAACTAGGTCAGTTGTAAAGTCTTTACCTCCCAACGGCTGGATTTTTGAAAAGTTTATCAGTTCTTACCAACTTATTGCTACTACCCAATGATGCATGACAATTGACCACTTGCTCTAAAAGCTCGAACTAATACAGAGTGGTGAATCAATCCCTTTATCTCATAGCCCAGGCCCCACATCACATGGGTTAGGACCTCGGCCGAACCCCCTTGTGGGCCCACTTTACATGGGTTCCGCTTCACATGAGCCACCCGCCTCACACGGGACACCCATCCTGAGTATGTCCCTGCATCCCACAGGCTACCCCATTCGAGCCCCAATGTGAAAATGCCCCTGCATCAATCACTACCAGTGAGGAGTCTCAAACACAAGCCCTCCCGCTCTGATACCACTTTGATGCAGGACAATTGACCACTTACTCTAAGGGCATGTTTGATTTCCAAGAGCTTGGGTAAATACCCAGGAAATGGGTAATTATTACCATTTCATCCGTTTGAAAATCCAGGGAAACTTCTGCATTGGGAACCGGTTCAAATAGCCATTTAAAATTTTTGAACCTCGAGGTAATGTATATGATATATCAATTCCGTCCATATGTTTTACCACAATATTTTGAGGCATGAGCCAAAAAATGAGGATGATCCAACACTCAGGTGGCCCACGCCAAAAGAAACAGTGGCCTCACAAAGTTTTTGACGGTAAGTATTCGATTCCTGTTTTCGTATGGTGTGGTCCACTTGAGTTTTGGATATATCTCATTTTTTTACTCATACAATAAATTCAAAAGGCATAATGGATGAACGGTGTGGATAAGCGAAATGCATCACAGTGTGACCCATATATATTTTGTAATGTTTTCGGTTTCTGTGTCAAAAAAGTAAGCAGACAAATCAGGTGCCTTATAAATACACAGGGAAACAATTATTACTCTTTTACCTGGTATTTACTAGTGCACTGGAAAATCAAACAGGCCCTAAAAGCTCAAACCGATAGAGAGTGGCAAATCAATCTCTTTATCTCATAGCATAGGCCCCACATTGCATGGGTTCGGACCTCGGCCAAACCCCATCATAGGCCCCACTTCACATGGGTTCCGCTTAACACAAGCCACCCGCCTCACACTGGCCACCCACCCCGAGTGTGTCCCTGCATCCCACAGGCTACGCCACTCGAGCCCACTGTGAACATGCCCCTGCATTACACAAACCCCCTCAACATTGTACATGTAAAGACTTTTCTAGTATCCAAATATGAGTGCGACAATATGAAACTCTGTACCATTGAAGTTTATGAGATTTTACTTACATCAAAACAGCCCTTAATAGTTGGGATGGGGGTCAATACTAGGTGGGACCACGTTGGGAGGTGAGTGACATCGATATAAGCCTCTCACATGTAATCTAGGATATTCTAGTTAGTTAATGAAGGAATATCATATCTGGTTTCATTTGTTTGAGTACATCTACGTTCCGGCAATTGCCAAAGGAAACTGTCTGATTCCTGCTGAGTAACTCGTGAAATCCAACGTGTTCACTGGAACATCGTTGGTCCGTTGCTTGAGGCTCTCGCAGGATCATAAATGTGCATTGTTTGTCACTGCCACTTCCATTAGCATTTCCACCTCTTTTCTGGCCATCCGTTACTGGCCATTTCGTGGACATCAATTGGACAATTGAAACGAAAGAAGTTTGTGACCAAGATTCAACAAAAGATGTCTACTATTCCTTAGTATGATTCAATCAGTTTGATTTTAGGTCTACACCCCAACTGCAGTGGGCCTCACTATTGGGACTGTTTGAATTTAGTTACGGCCTACATGTATGCTACTTGTAAGATGGTTGGGTGCCAACCTAATGTCACAACCCAAGTGCTTCCTCAAAGCATCGATCATGCAGCACCCATTCACAGTCCCATCATGAACGAGCAAGCTTATATCTCAAGTGCAAACACCAAGTGTTGGGCATCAATTCACTAAGATGCAAGAGAGACACGAGATGTATGGAATAATGATTTAGATATATCCCTTTGAATTCTTTTGAAGCAAAACCCAATCAACGAAGACATTTTAACTTTGTCTAACAGTTGCATGATGCTTGAGGACTTGTCTTAAAAAATACTTTGTTTCCTTTCATTCCATATTACCCACATGATGGCATGTAGAACCATCCTTCAAAGAATCTTGCCTCTCAAACCAAAAGACCCACTACCCCACGACTATTCATGAGGAATGGAATTGATCCTGGAGGCCAACATTCCAAATATGGAAAAGGAGGTCTTCAGATTCCACATCCTTTCTACACATGACAGTTGAAACACATGGCCAAAAGAGCACAATTCTTTTCTTTTTCAAGGTCATTTGTGGTTAGAATCCTGTTGCAACATTAAGTGTCTAGGCACCTGGACCCCACACTTTTGACTAAGCATGCTTTGGGGAAGCAACCAAGAATTTCCTTCAAGCATAACTACAACGAAGACAGGCAATTGGCAGTCACGGCCTAAATGCGTTCAACCGTGCATCTTTCTCATAAGGGCGAAATGCAACCTCCTTGAAAAGGTTGTGAACCTCACTTACACAACAATGCCTTGATTCAGTTGTTGCATGACCACAGTGATTGGCCCTCCAGAAATGACGATCGGTTTGCAAGTAGTGGAATTAGGAACCCTAGGGAGGATGTAAAGGGACTTGCTCAATACCTTTTATTTGCCATGTGTCATAAGTAGTCCTCATGGATGGAGGTGGGCACGAGACGACTCGATCCGGCTAACTCGACTTGTCCAACTTGTTCAAATCCGACTCAACCCGAACTGAATGGGTGAGTCAGTCCAAACCGAGTAGGCTTCGCCCAATCTGAACTCAAACCAAGTCGAGTTCGAGTTACCTAGTAACTCGACCCGAAACTCGATCTAGTTAAACCCGACTCGATCCGAAACCCGCCTCTCTAACCCTATCCGCCACACCCTACCCCGACCCGATCCCAAAATCTCTCTCCCTCCCTCATCCTCCTCATCTTCCAAGCCCGGCCTCTCTCTCTCCCTCCCTCATCCTCCTCATCTTCTAAGCCCAGCAACCACACCACCATCACCCTCCTCCTCCTCCTCTCTCTCCTCTTCACTCTCTCGGTCTCTCCCTCCCTCATCTCTCAATCCGACTTGGTGCCAACTCGACCCGACTCGGTACTTCTGACCAAATCGGACTTGGTCCGGATCAGTCCAGGCCAGACTGGACTCAGATCGAGTCAGGCATGCTGGACTCAGTATCGAGTCGGATCGAGTTCGAGTTAAGCCTATTTCAAAACTGTATCGAGTTAAGTCAACCCTAACTTTGTCCAACTCGACTCGATGCCTAGCTCTGCTCATGGATGCACATGCCAACGTGGAACCAACATAAGTGCAAGTTGAGGGCTATTTCTCGTTATGAATACTAGGAAACATCATCAAATTTTTCTTTATTTCAGATCAGCTAAACTACCTTGAATACAGAATGACTAGAAAAAAGAAGAAGAAGAAGAAGAAGAAGAAAAAAACTACCTTGAATTCAGAATGACTAGAACCAACATTGACTAATATGCAATTATTTGCAATCTTGTAACAATATGAAGGACGCAAATGATGAAACTCTACAAACAATATAACTTCTTACTCCAATCATTACAAGCCAATGCAATAACTTTAAGGATATATATATATTGCAAGATATAGATACCAAAACCTGGAAGGAACTCTAGAAAAGGAAAACAAAAGGATAACTCACCAAACTGCAACACATGAAGAATAGCCCGGCGAACAATCGGGTACCCTTCCAATCTCCATCTGTCACTACATAATCTGAACGCCTCCCATAGAGCCAGGCCAATTATCAACCCAAAAAAAGCAATAGGAATCTGGTATCTGTCACAAATCCAATTTATTTCAGAAAACTAAGGTTGCGTTTGGATGCACAAACAAATTGAATTCTGAATATTTAGTTTGATCAACAGAAAACTTTATAAAAAAAAAAAAAAAAAACGAGAGTAATTTCCTGCATTCGCAATGGGGAAGTAGCTATCAAAATCCAGTTATCTTTTTTTCAAGAAGAACATTATGTGATGCTCAGGCCGAATGACCAAACAACACCTTTTGGGTTTTCATTCCATATGATTGGAGCAAGCCCATGGTTCACAGATCCAAACCAGTGGTTCAATGGGCCTCCCGTGGATGGACCATCCACCGAAATCCCCCTATGTTCTTTAAATCCTATTGAGAGGTGGTAAAAAAGGATGTTATGGACTTCATCTCAGAAATCTATGAGCAACTATCTAATGAGCTCGACCCAACTTTCATTGCCCTCATTCCCAAGCTAGGAGCAGAGCTGATTAACTACTTTTAGCCTATAAGTCTAATTAGCAGCCCTTATAAAATCTTAACTGAAATATTAGCTCCTCGATTCAGTGGGCTCAATTATTTCTGAGAATCAAGGGGCTTTTGTGATGGGAAGACGGATTTTGGATAGTGCTTTAATAGCGCATGAATGTATTGACTCTGAAAATAGAGATAGGAGGGATGAAGTTGTTCGCAAGCTAGATATCGAAAAAGCCTACGATCATGTTGAATGGGACTTCCTCAAGTACATGCTTAGAATGATGGGATGTGGTCAGAAATGGAGTTGGATGTGGGCATGTGTGTAGTTGCCTTCTTTCTCTATCCTGATTAATGGGTCATCATATAGGTACTTCAAAGCTTTTAAGAGTATCTGCGAAGGTGATCCACTATGTCCATATCTGTTTGTTGTGGTTGGGGAGGCCTTGAGTAAGATGCTCCATAGAGGAGACAAAGTTTGTCTAATAAGAGGATTTGAAGTTGCAGTCGAGGGGATCCAGATAAGTCATCTTCAATATGTAGGCAACACCATTTTGTTCTGTGAAATGAATACAGAGTTAGTCGATAATCTTTGAAAAGATAGTGTGTTTTGAAGCGATGTCGGGGCTTAGCATTAACATCACTAAAAGTGAAATGCTTGGAATTTAGATAGGCGTGGAGGAGCTGTCCGGGTTGGTGGAGATCTTTGGTTGTAAAATTGGGTCGTTTCCTTTGTATTATATGGGTTTGCCTTTGTGCGTCAGGAAGCAGGCTACAAACCTTTGGAATAAGGCGATTGAAAGAATTGAAAGGAAGTTGTCTAGTTAGAAGAGGCCATATTTATCTTTAGGGGATAGAGTAACCCTTATCAAGGCTGCTTTTTCAAATTTGCCAATTATTTTATGTCCTTATTTAGATGCCTTAAGTCAATTCTACAGAGATTGGAAAAGTTAAGATGGGACTTTTTGTGGTAAGGCTCAGAAGACAAAATTTTCCATATTGTAGAGGTCTGCACGCCGATAGTGGAAGGTGGAGCCGGTATTTAGGATCTAGAGACTTCGAACTTAGCTCTTATCAAGAAATGGCTCTGGAGGCTTGGATCTAAGGAGAGAAGGTTATGGAGGAAAAATGTTGCGAGAAAATAAGGAATTTATATGGACAGTTGAAAGGTGAAACGTTCGTCCTTATGAGTTTCTGGTATTTGGAAGGCTATGGCTTCAGTAGATTACTGGTTCCGCGAAGGCATTTCCTTCTCCTTAGGTGACGGAAGTTGAATTTGTTTTCTGACTGATGTCGGGCTCTTATGCTATCATTCCTGGGCCTAGCTCACATTGCTTCAGATAGAGATATTATGGCGAAGGATTGCTATTCGATTTGCAGTGGTTCAGTGGTGTGGTCTTCCCCTTGTAGGAGGAATTTGTTAGATGAAGAGATTGTGGAGACGGCAGAGCTTTTTGGTCTTTTGAAGGACATTACTCCCACAACTTAGGATAAAGACTTGTTGATATTGTATGTCCATATCTCGAGCAGATTCTCAATTAGATCTTTTTACCACCTGATTTATGGTGCACCTCGCAATCATTTCTTCCTTTTCCATTGTTGGTTTTATGGTGCCCCTCCTCAGGTGGCTGCTTTCGGGTGGTTAGTGGGTAAGGAAAGGGTGATTACCATTGATACTTTGCAAAAGGCGGTCTCTTATTCTCCTCAGCATATGCCTCTTGTGTATGGAAGCAGCGAAGTTGGTGGATCATCTTTTCATCCACTGCTCTTTTGTTTGGAGGGATCATTTTCTGGAGCTCTTCCACACTACTTGGTTGATGCCAAGCTCAGTACTGGAGCTTCTTTGGGCTTTGGCACAAAGGGGGGTGGGAAAAGCTCGTAAAGCAATATGGAGACTGCTCATTTTGCAGCTTTTTGGATTATTTGGGGGAGTCGTTATAGGAGGTGCTTCCAAAATAGAAGCTCCTCAGTCCAAGAGGTTATTATGGAAATTAAGTGGAATCTAATGGGTTGGGCTCCTTATGTTAAAGAAGAAAAATCTGTAACTCTTTTATCTTTTTGATGTAGTGTAGTTGTATTCATCTGGCACACCTTTTTAATAAAATGTTGTTATCTCTCAAAAAGAAATAATAAAATCTTCATAACCAACAATTCATATAAGGGTGCATTTGGTTCGGCCAAATATCATGAATTTTTCATGATATTTTGCACAAAATTAATATGTAATATCATGATATTTGGTGCAACCAAATGCACCCAAACATAATTGCTATCAACTAAGATGAGATGAACTCATTTTAAGTGCCATCCAAAGAGGCCCTATGGATACGAATTACGATTTTTATTTTTAATTTTTTTGCAAATATCATGAAAATGATATTTCATGCAACAAACACACCCAGAATATTATCTCCAATCCATATTTACTATCAACTAACATGCATGAACAAATTCTTAAGTGCCGCCCAAACAGGCACTAAGGAAACAACTGACAATTTCATTTTATGCAAATATCATGATATGCGATGCAACAAACACACACGAAGAATACACTCTCTAATACATAATTACAAATTCACAATAAGCTAAGATGAGATGAGCTCATTTTTAAGTGCCACCCAAACAAGGCCTAAGGGTTTCATTTTATGCAAATATCATGATATTTAATGCAACAAACGCACACCCAGAATATAATCTCTAATACATAATTACAATGAATTAAGATGAGATGAGCCATTTTTTAAGTGCCACCCAAACAAGCCCTAAGGGTTTGTTTTATGCAAATATCATGATATTTAATGCAACAAGCGCACCCAGAATATAATCTCTAATACATTACTACAATCAACTATGAAGAGATGAGCTCATTTTTTAAGCGCCACCCAAGCAGGCGAAACAAATTGCAATTTGGTTTTACGCAATCCAATGTGATAATGCATCCAAACACACCCTAAAAGGGAAGAAGAAAAAAACAGAGAAAGAGAAAGGGGCTGACAGAGAGCAGACGAGGAAGATGAGGGAGAGGCAGGCGTAGTTGCGGGCGTAGCGCTTGACGTTCTCGTGGGCTCTCATCCTGGCCTGAGAGGGGCTGGTGGGCCACGAATAGGAGTCGGCCTCTCCGAAGAATCCAACGGTCCAGGACGGAGTGTCCCCGGCGAAATCATCGGCTGTGAGCTTCGCAAAAGGGTTGAGTGTGAGGAGGGAAGCGAGGGTGCTTAGAAAGGAGAAAACCGAGCTGCTGCTGGTAATGATGAGGCTAGCTGGGCCAGGGCCCAAGGTTGATGAGGATGAAGATGATGATGATGATGCTGACGAGGAAGAATGGACGGCTGTGGTTCTCTCGTCAAGGATTTCGAGGTAGCCCTTGTCTCGAAGCCATGATTCGAAGGCTGGGTCCGGGAGGCTGAGGGATAGCGGGTTTGTGGAGAATACCATTTGAGATGGTGGGTGAGGGCCATTTTCCTCTTCTATTCCATTTATTATTTTGCCAAAAAGAGAGAAGAAAAAAGAAAAAGAAAAAGAAAACCTGATACTCTGGTAGTGTGTGGTGGATGGTACGCAGGCCCTTGGAGATCACTTATACAGTGCATACGTATCATATGATTATCTAATTGGTGGACATGTTTTTGAACGGTTAGGGGTCGTTTGGATGCCTGTAAAGTCAAGTGATAAAGGGATTACAGGTACTTATACGTAATCTGGGGCTGTTTAGATGCAGATATTTGCCTATAAAAGGCTTCACAGGCTGTAAACAAATTACAGCTTTTATCTGTTATGAAACTAATGAAACCGGGTAAAAAGTCACGTTTCTGATTAGGTAAAGTCTCTACTGCTAAAAAAGTATACACTCATGATATGTGTAGCCCACTGCAATGTGTATGGTGCATTCAATTTCTCCATCTTAAACTTACCTTGGTGCTCTCACATGACTCTAAAAGAATGGCTCGTCCATTATCGAATAGACCAGTCGTGGGAAGAATGCGAATGTCCACTGTTAAAAACTTCTAGATTACATTTGGTGCCCACTGTGATGGGTGGAAGACGTCTAATTCATTTGGTGTGTGCATGTTTTAATGCTTTCTTAAAGCCTTAAGAAAAAATCAAGTTTGTTTTACGTGATTTGCATATTTTGAAAGGTTTACCGCCCAATCTCTATGGTATGAATACCAAGTTTATTCATGGTAAACTCTTTGAGGCTAGCCAAACACACAATTTATTTTCCTGTAAACAGATTACCACTTAAAAAGCAAACAGAATATCATGTAAGCTGATTATACCTTAAAGTATTTTTTAAGTATAATGTGTTTATAACTGTAAAAAAAAAATTACAGACATCTAAACGATCCTTGAGATAAACAAAAAAATCCAAAAGTTTTATTTCAACAAGCCTGTGTCATGAACGGAAGGTTTGAATTGCTCAACAATTCTTTTTTTTTTTTTAAGTGGGGGGTGGGGGGGGCGCACATCTACAATTTAGCCATTTTTATTTTTAGTTGATGTTGGCGCCTGCGCATCAAGAGTAATACACTTCTAAAGTATCAAATTATTCGCCTTTTATTATTATTTTGAAAATGGTACTCTCCCGGGTCTAATAATATTAAATGTGTGGAATCAATGGCTCTGGTCCCATTCCAAACGTCGAATCAAGAAAAGATTAAAAAAAAAAAAAAAACAAAAAACAAAAAACAAAAAACAAAAACAAAAAGAGGTCTTACAATAAACCCTTATCTGGCTGTTGCGGTTTTGGGGGAAAATGATCAATGTATTCAAATAAGCTCTTTTTGGGCAGATGCAGTTTTGAGTAACTAGACGACGGCAAGGGAAAGCAAACATCTGAAATAAGTGGATGATGAACTGACATTAATACTACCAAAGTAAATCCCTAACATGGTTTTTTTCCTATGTTTGTCATTCAAAACGTCACATCTAGAAGGTAAGGCTTTCTATTCATGTAAAAATGGACCACCCATTTCCTAACATCGATTGGCTAGGATCACTGCATCTTAGTGATTTCCAGTGGTGAAAAGGTGAGTCCCACATTCACTGTTGTCCATTTTTACAATCATTGATTGTTAAGGTTGTTGGATCAATATGAGTTTTAAGATGGATGGCAACTAAAGATAAGACCCATGATGGATGGTATAGATGAATGTTGCAGGAGCATTTTCACACCAAGCTTGAGTGGAGTAGTCCGTGGGATGCGGGGATATACTCGGGGTGGGTAACCTATGTGATTTGGGGCCCATGGCGGAGGTCTCATGTTCGAGACTCCTCACCGAGGGTGATTAATGCGTATTTTATACCGAGCTCAAGTGGGGTAGCCTGTGGGATGCGAGGACACACTCGGGGTGGGCGGCCCGCATGAGATGGGTGGCTCGTGTGAGGCGGTACCCATGTAATTTGGAGCCCACGAGGGGAGTTCAGCCAATGTCCGAACTCATGCGATGTAGGTCCTGGGCTATAAGATAAAGGCATTAATTTGTCATACTCTAACAGTTCGAGCTTTTAGAGCAAGTGATTAATTGTTCTGTATCAAATTGGACTCCCTCCTCGGCATTACCCGATACATATGGCTGTAGGTGATTGTGTATATCCGCAAGAAATAATCTCGCTTAAAAAGGAAAAGGAATAGGGACACCTGTGTCTAAAAAAGAAAAAAAAAAAAAAAAAAAAAAAAAAAAAACATTTACAATATGGCCTATTGAGATTGACCTTCTCATCATGATAGATGGTTGTAGAGCTCACATGACACAGGTCCGAATTAATTAGATGGCATTTTACAATATGCCCTATTGAGATTGACCTTTTTTCGCCATGACCGATGGTTCTGGCTGTATGATCAAAGTAATTATTGACATAATGTGCATATCATGATGATAAGGACCGTTTGGATTCAAGTAATATTTATGAGAAGAGCTGTTTGGATTCAATTATCTAAACCATTAGTCTAACATCTAAACCATTAGTCCAGTGAGTCCTATTGCGAATGGGAGATGCCCAAAAAATCTCTAAGAAACCAATATTAGGAGCTTTAGTTGAATGTGAACTGTTTTTTTATTATCTTTTCCTATCTATCAAAGATTAATATTGTTCCATCAAGGAATTTTGAGGTGGAAATACGAGTTTTTTTGGCACTTGTTCACGTTGCCAAAACTCAATTGGATACAGGTGCATTTGGTAGTAGCTTCTCTTTCAAAATAGAAGCCATTCTACACTTTAGAATAGCTTCTGATTGGTAAGAGACGCTGTCAGAAGTAGCTTCTAGTGGTGTTATCAAATGCACATTCAGTTGGTGAACTCACTTTCATTTGGAAAGCTGCTATTTCCCACTCATCCTCCAAACTTTCATTCGACGTCCAAACTACTCACGGAGACAATGCAGATGGCAAACCTCACCATCAAAGGCAAATTAGCTAACACTATTTTAGTGGACATCTTTACTGGTTTACAAAAGGCGGTGAAGAAGCAGATGGCAAACCTCACTGTCAAAGGCAAATTAGCTCACACCATCTCAGTTAACATTGGCGTAATGTCTAGCTGAACCTCTGACCTTTTCGTCCACTGGAGCGGTTTGTTCCTAAATAAAAGACCTTTGAGCAAGCATAGAAGATTTGCTAGATGTAGGTACATTGTTTTCTTTTCTTTGAGCCTTCGTAAGCATGCTTGAGCCTTGCTAAGCTCACACGCATGAGCAATATAGATGGCGTACACGCCACACATGCACACATGGCGACAATAGGTCAGAGATCAAATCCAACCATCAGAAGGCACTCTTGTATTGATGCCCTAGCCTAAGAATGAGATTGATCCACTGCTCAGGTGATCCACGGTTTACAAAAGAGATGTTTGGCCCTGAAAAACTTGGCTTAAGTTTTCCAACCCATCCACACGTTTCCACATGCTGATTGGACCAGGTTTTTATTTTTGGGAGTAGATGCACACGATTAGACCAACCTGATGTATGGATTAGATCTTGCATCTATGAGCCATGCTGGCACATGCATGGTGTGTACACGTGCTTTTTGCAAACCCAAGTGCACTTCGCAAAACTCCTACCAAAAAAAAAAAAAAATCCTTTCCTAGATTCAATTTACTAAAATCATTTTAGCTTGTAAATAAATGCAGAAGATTTTGGGCTTGTTTGGGTGACACCTAAAAATGAGTTCATCTCATTTTAGGGAACTGTAATTATGTATAAAAAGATCATGATTATTGTTGGTTATCAAGATTCTTTCTAATCCTTACCTGATAGAAATATGATCTCAAATATACAATGGTGATCAACTAAAATAAGACACTCATTTTTAAGTGGCACCCAAACAGACCCTTAGGAAGCCCCGAATAACACCGGAGAAAAACTTCGATACTCTCCAGAAGAGTGTGATGGATAGCATGCAGCTTAGAAATTGCATATGCAGTGCACAAGTAATTCAATCTTAACTTCCTATTTACATGTGTCCCTGTTTAGATGTAAAATGAACAAAAACTTTTCACTTATTTGATTTTCTGTCATCACATTGGCGGACATTCATTGGACAGTTAAAAATGAAATTAGCCAATGGTCACATTTCAACAAACAAGTGTCCGCAAATCAGAGGTTAGGATTTTCCAACCCATGTGATTTTAGGCTTACCAACTGTGGGCTTCACAATTTAGTTGGTTTAATTAATGAATGCTACATGTACATTTTCTGCCTGCATGCATATCAAACGTCACACTTCGCAGAGTATCAAATAATTCCCCTTCTATACCCATCTTTATTCATTTGGAACCCTTTGTTTCTACCTCCAGCAATGGTACAAATTTGTACTTTTTTATTACCAGAAGCAGAATTAAAAGGGTGATGCTATCAATCAGGACAGAAGACATCAATTCCCTAGGCGCATAGCAAATCCCCAGTTGGTAACTATATACATGCCTGCACATACATCAAACGGATCAGATGGGTTTTTGCTATCTGCATAGATAATGCTACAAGAATCGATGTTACTTGGAAGTTTCCTTTTGCATATTTCTCGGAATATCAGGATACATAAATGGCCTGAATTACTATAGACGCGCAAGATAGATAATAGATAAAAGAAAATTGAGAGAGAAAACCCCAATTAATGATACAGCAATGCTGCTGCTGCAATGAAAAGAACAAAGGAAGATTTTCCCTAATGATATGTACATTGTCAAAATAAATATGCACACAAAAACCACACAAGCACTCATTTGCAAACAAACCTAAACGGGGTTGAGATCTCGAGAAACTTGGCCCTGCCATCTGCACAAATCACAGCCACCAATGCAACCAATTTAGTTCTCAATTATGTATGACTATTCAACAGCCAATGAAAGATTAATCAAACATTCTCACCCAACCTTGTGATGAGGAACTTTGCCAGTGGGCTTAAATTCGGACTCTCAGATGTATCCGTACTTAGTTGCTTTTTCTTGTTTGCCACTTCCGAATTTGCATTTTCTGCATCTAAATGAGGAACAGCGCTCTTCGTAAAAATTCGTGCAGCCAGCTCCTGAAGCCCCTTTATGGAAGATTCCCTTGAGCTGCACAAGGATCCTATATGTTAAGGGCGTGTTTGGATACACTATCAAATTTAACTGCAGTATTACTCGAATAAAGTGGAAATAACTGAGGGCTGTCATGGGCTGGGCCTAGGCCTAGCAAACACCAAATTTTGATTAGGCCTGGCAAGAACAGTTCAAAATTAGGACCAAGACAAACCTAGGCCCAGCCCATTGACAACCCTAGAAATAACCAGATTGGGAGTTATATGATACTCTCCCAGAGTATGGCACTTGATACATGGGCACTCAAAAATTGTACACATGGCATACATTAACTCAAATTAGACCCAACAAATTGTGGAACCCACCATGGCTAACTCAGTCCCAAAATCAGGTTGGTTGAGCAATCCCAGCCACGGATGCGTGAACAATAGTTATTTAAAATAGGCCCACTGGATAATTTTTCATCTATAACCATCCTATAAATGTCCACCAATCTGATAGGCAGCAATCAAATATGCATAAATTTGGTTCACGATACATCGAAACTAGAACACATAGTTTGGACAGTTTAATTTGAATTACTTGCATGCCACGCACGCAATTTCTAAGTGCCTGCATATCATCCATCACACTGCCAGTATCAAAGTTTCTCTCCAATGAAATTGTAGTTTCCTTGGGGGTGCATTTGGGACAAGTTCCAGATTCCTTTGGGAACTTGTCTGGAGAACATATGGGACCCACATACAACAGCTCAGCTTCAAGTTGTCTAGAGTTCCCCCTCCCACTTCAGAACACGGTATTGACTGGCTGGAGTACCCCTCCCAGTTCCAGAACATGGTGTTCTCTTTCTAAAGAGATTCGCATTCAGGGTCTGCTGGAACCCACAATGTTCCCTGAAAGGAATAGTTCTGGAAAAAAGAAAAAAGAAATAAAAAACTTTCACAAAACAGGCCCTCACATTTCATTCTGAGGGTCTAGTCTCCAAATTGCAACAAGTTCTGCAATTTGTAGGCTACTTCCTCATTATGAATACTGGGAAACATCATTAATTTTTGTCATCCACTTGGTTAAATTGAAAGTTAGCAGAAAATTCACTAGTGAATCCAAACACAGCAGAAACTGACGCAATAATGCAAGGACAGAAATGAAAAGGTGGTTAGGTAGAACAAGCAGATGTGGACCTTCCCAATCGTTGAAGCATCCTGCTGACAAGGACTTCACAAGAGCCGGGTGTTAGGCGCTCGAGATCCATCAGTGAATCTGCCACGGCCTGTGCAATTGGTCCTTCCCATTCATCACCAGCAGCCTTACACAATACACGGCGAGAATCATTGATAAATATTAGTGCGCAGAAGCTTTATAGAATACTATGACAATCATTGGTAAATGTTTAGTGTATAGCCTCGAATAATACGTGATGACGGTCATGGGTAAATATTGCATGCAAAAACTCAGACATTTTGACTAAACACATTTAAGCAACTTGTACAGGTGGTTGTTACAGTTCTCAATAGTGACAATTGTTTATCTCAATACACCTTGCATTACATGCATCGTAAAGGGTGCATATCGGCATGCACAATCAACAACATAAATACTAATAACAACCTTGTTCTGATAATTTGAGGTCAGCTTCATGAATCCTATCCTCAGTAACTGAAGAAGCTTCATATCCCTTCACGCAACCTGAATCCAAGTAACGTTAAGGCATCCTCCTCAATGTTGTCAAAATCCTACGATTTATTATTTGAGTCAAATCTTAAGCAAAATGATTTGAATCCCTTTTTAGATTGAATCCTACGATTCTATGTTTTGAATCCCTAAAATTTACGATTCAAATCCTGATTTATGATTTACATTGTACTTGTTCTCTTTTATTCCAAGCCTTAGTTGGCTTTCATTTTATATTTTTAAATTGGTGGGGGCGTTAAGCATCGTTTAGAAGAGGTCAATTGTTTTATTTTGTTCTTTATAAGAGATTACATTATTGATATTCTCTTCAATGTTTTTTTTTTTTTTTTTTTTTGGCATCTTCTTATGTTTTCTGACTTCTTAATTGGTCGAAACACCAAATTGATGTCTGACTTATCTGGAATGTTTTTACAGATGGTTGTCATCATTTTGACCTATAGAGATTGTGGTAATGATGGCTAAAAATCAAAATGTCTTTTTTTTGTTGTCTATATAACCGAATGCTGCTTTTCCAATGTGATTCTACATTTAAGAAAGGTAAACAGAACATAAATTACAAAGGATTCTCATATGTTTTTTAAGGTAAATTTCTTGAATGAAAAAATAAAAGAAAGACACGAATCATCTAAGCCTATCATGATATGGAGGTATCATATGGATGGGAAAGGGATGATTGATGAGTTTTTTTTTTTCTGATTTATTTATATTTTGTAGATTTTCTTCAATTTTTTAAGAAAATTAAAAAAAATCTTACGATTTATGATTCGATGGGATTCAACCCTTGTTACGATTTGCAATACGATAACAATTTTGACAACATTGATCCTCTCATCCTCTTCTTAGGCCCTCCAACTCAAATCAATGTTCCCCTCCTTACTGGAGCCATCTCCAGTCTTTGTTGCACGTCTAAACCATTTCAATTTTTGCTCTACATCATTTTCTCTTATTGGGACTTCTCATAGGCTGCTTTGATGACCTTATTCACAATTCTATCCTTCCCAGTCTCCTCACACATCCATCTAAACATCCTCATTTTTGCATCACTCAAATCTCTGGTCAGCCTTCTAACCAACCTATTGTTACACCATATAGCATAGTCGAATAGCCATTTTGTAAAAATTTCCATTGTTTCATAGGTATAATGCAGAGATCATATAACACTCCAAAGGCACATCTTTACTTAATCCACAGATCTAATTGGAAACATCTTCATCAATCACCTAAACCTTTTGAACAATAGAGCCAAATAATGGGGGTAAAAAAAGTTTGGAAAATCTCTTGACCATCGATTCTTACAAGATGCTTCTACAATTCTTCAGACCAAAGTTGCATTCTAAATAGTGCATCTTGGTTCTGTTAATTTCAAGTTTCTTGACTCTGGAACCTTCCTCCAACACCTCCAATTTTGCATTTGCAAGCCCCCCATCCCAATTCTTGTTGACCAACACCACGTCATCTGCAAACAACATACACCAAGTGACCTCATCATGAGCGGTAGTGGTTAATTCATCAATAATAGGTACAAAACAGTAAGACCTTAATGTCGACCACAGAACACTAGCAGTTAACTCATCAAACCCCACTAACGCTAGTAGTGGGGCTTCATGAATCAATCTCAACCTAAGACCATCCTCACTCTTGTAATGTCACCCTCATACATGTATTCAATGATGTCAATATATCCTACTGGAAATTCTTTCCTCCTCACCACCCACCATGTCATCTCCCAGGGTACACTATCGCATGCTTTATCAAGATCTATAAACACCATGTATAGACTCTTCCTCTCCATAAAACCATCCACAGTGGGACCTACAATACTAATGATCGGGATCACTAAATGAGGGGCACTACTTATCCAAACCCAAAAGCAAAATATACTCTTTATATCTTCAGGTTGAGAATCCTATAGTTCTTCTTTGCTGAAAGTCCATATCATAACATGGTTGCACATCTGCTGTAATTTGTCCAATGCATCATGTTCCATATATCTCAAAAAGCAAATTACATCAAAATATACAAAATCAGTTCCTTTAGATTCAGTACCAGAGTGTTACATTAAAAGTCATCCAATATTTGATGCCCACTAAGGAAAGGACTTTTTTGCTACGCATTATTAGAATTTTATTGAAAAAGAAAAAGAAGAATTTAAGAGCCGATAAAAAAAGGGGAACCTCAACAAAACTAACAAAAACAAAGCCAAGAGGCACACTCGAAAGCCCAAAAGAGAACAACCAAACTAAGGCAAGCAAGATGTACTGCTAGACCTACATATAATATGAAACCAAACCAAAGAGATCAGCCCTGTGACAATTATGCTACCGTAAATGATAAAGCATCATGATACAGGAAAATATGGGGCATTGCCTGTTCTGTTTGTGAAAAAATATCGTAGAAACTTCTAATAGCTACCTACCAAATAGACAGGCCTGAAATACACCAACTCAAAGGTTGCCTCCTTTCAAATTTGTGTGATGGAAACAGATGATGCCCTTGTTTATCCAACCCGTATAAAGTTCCTCAAAAACAAGAACATTGTCGCTTTTCAGCACCTCTTACCATTCCTTATAAACCATGGTAATCCTATGGAGGATGGGGTTTATCACCTTCGATGGTGAAGACTGCTCCTGATTTCATCTTGGGGGAAACCCCTTTCCAGCCATTTCACCACTTCTGACAAGATGACACCAAAGGTCTCCAACTCGGCTCTTTCTTTTTTGTTGCGTTAAAAATTTAAAAAAAAAAATTAAAAAGGAGTTTGCATCTTAAACCTCTGAACCAATTCTTCATGTACATGTTTATGAAAAACTCCAGTACCCAAGAAACACGTGCAAGAAGAAGAGAGATAATTGTCCAAGAAAAGAAACGAGACACCCTTCATTCCACCATATTCCAATCACACATCCACAATACCTATATATAGGCTAAAACAAATAGAGAAGCCCTAATAAGCTAAACAGACAAAAGAAAACCAAATTAACCAAAAGTTAATTCAATTAGAACCCTAACACACACACGCACACCAAAAAAAAAAAAAAAAAAAAAAAAAAAAACAAGGGTATATTAGTCATTACATAGCATAAGCTAAGCAGACAAAAGAAAACCAAATTAACCAAAAGGTAATTCAATTAAAACCCTAAACGTAACAAGTGTGTGACACTGGAGTCCACACATCCCACATGGAGTCGGGGCTTTTCTGCATTAGCTCCCCCCATCTTCGAAAGAACTCAACCTCGACTTGCAGTATCAAAAAGGAACTTCCAATTCGTAGCTTCATCAGAGTGATTCTTCTTCATCATTGTCAGCCACTACAGGTGGGTCTTTTGTTGATAGGGTACTAAATTTGGGAAATGTCTTTGTTTCCACTGGCATTCCTAACATGATTTATCCCTTTGCCCAATGTCTTTGTTTCCACTGGCATTCCTGACATGATTTATCCCTTTGCCCAATGTCTTCTTTACGAATAGTGTTTAGCTGATTTCTTATTGTTTCTTGCACATTCTGCCAGCTGGTTCTGTGCCATCATGCCACTTCTATAAAGTCCTTGGTTGCAATGGTGATGATCCTCATCCTGTTTTCTTCTGCGGAGGATCATCCTTCGTTGGGTGGAGAGTGATGTCATTCCCATCATGCACAAGGTTATAGGTGTTTTGAACACACAATACATAACATGTCAATCATACATCCCAGGTCGGCCAAGTCAGAGGTGACAAGCTCTCATTGGGATGATGTCACAACATAATAGCTCAGTGTAAATTGTCCTAATGAATACATCACCAGTTATCAATGGGTTACTCGCATTATTTCGCCACTTGTCCCCACAAACTGATGAGGCTGTTGGTACTTTTGGACTTGCAGCAGCAGCTCATCAACAGCTTTCTGCAAATCAATGTCTAAGGGTTTTGCCGCTCAATGATGACTTCGATTGGCTTTCTTTCATGTTCCTGGGGTCTGGAAAACACTAGTGCACAACCATTCTGCAGCACTAGCTACCTTCTCCTTATTGTGGCAATATGCTTCATCATCAGCGAGAGATAAAACTCGTCTTCAACACCATCTTCTGCTCTGTATTCAGCTTACTTGATGACCTCATTTGTCGATATTCCATTTTCTGACCTGTATCCATTGAGAGATTCATCAGTACTTAGGGCGTGTTTGGATTACCAAATACCATGGTACGGCGTAGTAAAAAGGGTCATTATTACTTTTTAACCATGCTTGGATAGAATGCAAATCTCAATGAATTTCAGTCACCCATTTACAGCCTAGTCACATCAATGTAAATCAATAACTCTCATCCAAATCAAACGCAAATTACCACCATATCTCTCTGACGAGAGAATTGACAGTTGAATGGGTTTGGCGCATTCATGCACACTGAAATAGGGATGCTCCATCAAGCTCTTTCTATTAAATTGGTGATGCTTTCAATCTTAATCTCACAAACCATTTTCTACAGAGAAGGAGAGTTCCAATCAGGTTTAGCCCCTCCACCTCTTTGCCGGTGACCATACACTGGCAACTACCTTCCTCACACCTGCCTCCCTCTTCTTAATTACATTTCTACCCCTTCAGCCCATGGATGAAGAAGACGAAATGAGAGAGATCCCACCAAAACAGCAGTAGCCATAACGAGCTCTTCATCTACTTCACGTCCAAACCATATCCAAACATGGATATAAAGCCGTTTCGGTACACGGACATGCACCGGCAAAAAAATAAAAATAAAAAAGTAGAAATTAGCGTTCGACATCCAAACACAGTTATGATGTATACGGTCTACATCCAAACATACGCCAACAGCTGCCACTTGTATTCATAAGTTGGTTACGACGTATCCAAAACATTGTTAAAAGACAGCTCTGTCAGACCGTAATTAGTAGTTGTCAGATGTATACGGTATGATATGAGGACATACATTACTATATGACGGCATTTGGTAAACCAAACAGGCCCTTAGGTTTTTGGTAGGACACACTGCTGGAAGATTGCCATTTACCTCCACGTTTGTCACAAGAAAATTCCTATGATCTCTCTTTGAGGTCTCTCCTGTTTCATTTGTTATCTTAAGGCCAGTAATGTGTACATCCCCATGGCTGTCTCTGTTGGTGATTGTAGGGGATCAATGGTGAAGATGATAGCGATGTACGATGCATTCCCAAGGTCTTATTGCAAGTTAATAAAATGTGCAATGTTCGAGAATGGATCAAATACCACATCAATGGGGTCATAACCGCATTGTCTTCTGCAGTCCCAATGACAATGTCCATACTTTGCCCTTCCATGGAGAGTTGGGCATTGGCAACACTGTATAAAGTTCATTGTACTAGTTTCTTTGTCCAGCTGATAAGCTCTGCACTACTTGATAATGGTTCCAAGGTCTCATCCAAACTAAGCCAGTGAAAGCAAACTTCAACCAACATAATGCTTTATCTCTACTAAAATTGATGAAAGTGCAATGCAGAAATTGAACCAAATTAAGAGATTCTTGAATCTGAAAATTATGAACCTGATTTGTAGCTCAAAATATCTATTTCAAATATCACACAATAAATTTCCATAGCTCCAAAAAAATACCGAAGAAACCTTCCCAATAGCTTTCTAGTAGTATACTAGAAAGTAGAAGAATCACTCTTCTAGACACTAGTTTACAAAAGCCACAAAGAAAGCTTAGTTTGAGGAATAAAATCATTTTTCATTCCATTTGTATGGTCTAGCATATATACTGTTGGTCACATACTTCCCTCTCGTTAAAATAGAACTTCAATGATGGAGGAAATAAAATCACTGATCACCGATTGATCCATGATTCTTTCTGAATTTCATGGTTTATCTAGATCACGATATTACTGACCAAAGTATGTCACTCGATGACTTGATTGGATTGCATGCATTCATTTACGGGCTTGATTGCACTTTCTATACTTCAACTCTTTGTTTGACGCTGAGATAAGAGCTCCGTACTGAACTGATCGATGGATTGGCCCTTCCCCAAAGAGGAAAAGCCCCTTCGGGGGGTGGAAGCTGGCATCTATTAGATTCTTTGTTGACGGAAGGCGCTTACTAGAAGGGCGGGTGGTGGGAACGTCTTAACAGCGGAACGGTCCAAGACAAAGATTTTTTTTGTAATCGGAGAAGGGTAGTTATGGAGGAATATTGCAGCTTTAGGAGTTGGATCTTCGTCCTTTGAAAATTTTGTCTCTTTGTATCCTTTTTTATGTGATGTATTTTTCATTGTTTCTTGCGACGAGGGGGTCGCTCGAGGAGACCCATCTAGGTCAACAAGCCAATCAGACAGCCCCCTAGGTTGGTCATTGATAGGCCTTTATGACAGTTTCATTATTGGTCCTTGAACCTACTGTACATGTGGTTTATCGGTAGCCTGGATGCATCAACAACCAATACGGAGACCATGCTTAGGCAGAAACTCTGCTAGGTCGTGTAGAATTGGAAAAGGGTACAGAATAAATGATATGGAACTTGGTAGTCTACCTGAGTGTCTGCCAAACAAGATATGGAAAGGAACTCATGGGAAATCAGAGTTGGGACCAAACACGCTCAAATTCTTTTGCTTCAGGTCTTGTAGTGATTCCAGCAATGCCAACCAATCAAATAATGGTGCAAGATAAAATGACAAAAGAGAGGCTCGCGACCAAAGAACATTCACCATCACAGTTACAAATGTGAGAATACCTGACACAAGAAAACCAGTTTATGTATATATCTCTTGTAGTTCTAACGCAATCTCCAATATATTTGTTTTGATCTTTATGTTAGAGAATATTATGTCTAATTCATTTCAGGACAGAATATGACACTGGCATGTCCACAGCTAATTTCAAAGAACTACTCAATCTGAATGATAAGAAGAGCAAGATGAAAACCTAAAGAGACTTTAAAAAAACAACTAAATTAACTAATACTTCCACATGCATGGGTACAATGTTAACAGAGTATACCATATAGTTCCTGTGTTTCACTGTGTATAAATCAATGAATAATTGTTTATGTCAGTGGAACTATTAGACTAATGAACATACCACTGTGCATAACAGAAATAGTTATGTACCTACCAATTAACCATATATACTGTAATGATGGCTGCAAGTAACCTCCCATTTCAGCATTATCCATCTTATATTTACATCAGATACAATGAAGGAGAAAAAAATAAAAAAAATAAAAATAAACAAAAGTATCATTAATGCAACGCTGCCATAAAGATTAATATTTTCTATAAGAAAGTTAAATGCAACAGTCATGAAATAAATCGATGCAATATAAGAACATCAATCACTACAAACATTCTCTTGTTTCAGAATCATGACCCATTAAGATAGACTTTGGCCTCATGGGCTCATAAGGAAACAAGCTAAACACTCACAAACACAAGGCTACCTCAAACATTAAAAGAAAATCCAAAAACAGCATCGTACATGGTAATACATATGAATAATCACAGCTCTTTGCATTCACCTCTTTCAATGAAGGGATGAGCAACAATGATAATGGTGGAGATGATGTTGCTGCAGATGCTCGTCCAACACTTTCATCATCGCTTATTTGACGCATTTTGGGAATTACTCTCTGTGCATCATAGTATTCACGGGAATCTCTGAGATGGAATGGATCTCGTTGTGAGACGGGTGGCTCACGAAAAAGATATATAATATTTTGGTTTAATTAGCATATCATGGGGGATGAGAAATGAATGCAGTTATTACTATGTTCAACAAGTCTAAGATGTACCTGGAGGAATCAGAGGTATTTGTTCTGTCTGTTGCTCTAGCTTCCTGCCCATCTTTGTTAAGCTTGGCCAGTGAAAATCTTTCCCGAGCATTTCCTCTTCTCAACCCTGCCTGCAATGCAGCCTTTGCCTGAAAAAGAACAGAAAAGAGAATGCAAACCAACAGAAATCCGCTAGATACAATAAGTAAATGGTATCGTGAATACTGTGCATATGATGATATAATGAAAAGACAATAGCACCAACCTCAGCAAGGTTGGTAGCACTGTCCTCATTTGAAGCACTTGATGTTCGTTCCAGGATTCCTAATCTGGACTTTGGAGTTCGAGGGGTATCGGATTCACCATGTTGGCCACGGATAACAACAGTGCCACCAGCACTCCCTTCATCAAAAGTATATCTGCTGCTAGACTACAGAAAATTGAGATCTCACTGAGTGGATGTAGAGTAACATGCAAGATATGCATAAGAACCTTATTTAACCTAAAAGTTTCCTATCAGTTGGATGACCTTATTTAACCTAAAAGTTTCCTATCAGTTGGATGATAGTTGTACCGTGGAACTCTGGTCGTCAAACAAAGCAGATGACTGAACCTCTCTTGAAGATCGTAGAATGACGGTTCCTGAGTTGTTTACAGATAACTGCTCCTGAAATTGAGCATTTCAAGTAATTTTAGAGAAAACAAAAGGCACTGATACAGATAAAGCTTATCAGTGTGAAAAAGGGAAGAAAAGAATTACATCCTCTAGGGAATCCTCTTGTCTTTCTCCATCATGTTGATCTCTCACACCTTTCTGAGGGGAGATTTCAGTTGATGACTCATGAACAGCACCTCCTGTTGCAGAAGACCACTGGTTCCCTCTACTTGGAGGTTTTCTTGGAAGAAGATGACTATTTGGGACTTCAGATTTCCTATCTCCCGTGGCAACTTGAGGTGGTCTCACAGCACTGCGGACAGTCCCTGTACCCTGGGATCCACCTGTGCTGAAGTCCCAGCCAGAATTTCCCAGGACCTTTCCATGACTGGGGTAAAGCGAAATAAATCAGTGAAAAGTTTTTTTCTTTTTCTTTTTTTTAAGCAAAATAAGCCGTTGAAAAGTTTGAACCATGAAATAGATAAAGCTAAAAACTAGTCTATGTAAATGGCCCACCTGGCTCGAGTACTTTCATCATCTCTTGTGTCTTTAGTAGCCTTAACAGTGCCAGATGCATCATCAAAGGCTTGATGACCATTTCTCAGGGTTTCCATGCCTTCGCTTACAGGGAACTTCGGCCGCTCTCTATCAGGCAGATATATAATAAGAAATAGTCATGTAAAGTTTTAAGCAGAACTAAAGAGGAATTCAAAATGCATAAATCTTACTGCATCCCCAGTCTATCATTGAAAGGAAATTATGGATATTATGTAACTAAAGCTTGTACAACACACTGCACAAATTAAAACTGTCAGTTAACGATGCTATGCACCTTATCCTTTCCAAAAGCCTTGCACTCTTTCTTGCATTCCTGATAAAACGATGCTTTAGAAGTTCCTTGGCACTTGGCCTCTGAAATTAAGATCATTAAAGGAGAGTTCATCAGAAATGCTTCTTCCCATGATACTCAAGTACATCTGAATCTGTTTTTCATGTATGAATAAACATGCCTATTTGCATAGATTCTTTGTAGTATATAACTTCAACTGCCTCCTTGAGCACTAGCACAGACATGGAAGGTACCATACAGCATCAAGAAGCTTAAACAAATCCATGAACGGGAAATGCACCATCCATATCATTTTTATATTCAATAATGACAAATTTGCACGAGTATCATTTATCTCAGACACAGTTGATGCTCCTCTGAACTTGTGTGCAACATCACAGAATGTATGACAAGTTTGTGGCACAAGACAAGATAGAAAGTCGAATAACTGAATAACTAGCTTCACATGCTTGTTTAAATGATTAAAGGATAATGTCAATGTAATGAAAACCGTCATGCATCTTCTTTCTCCTATTGGTGGTGAATGATAAGATACTCAATACAACGATTTAAAACCTTGCTTCTGATACCACCGGAGCTTCCAATTTTCTCCTTTGATGGATGCATTTACAACAAATCTTTCTGGAGTTCACCGAGCTTCCATCTAAACTCCGGTTTTAAGTGATGGAGAAGTAAAGAGGATTGGGCATGTCCATAGAAGTGGAAAACTTTGATACTCTAGCAGAGTGTGATGGATGATATGGAGGGACTGAGAAACTATACATGTGCCATATGAGCAGTACAAATTGAACTGACCAAAATAAGACTCCAAGTTTAGATGTATCATAAACCACAAATCACAATTATTTGGTTATAGAATTATCAGATTGGCGGAACATTTTTTGGATGGTAGAAACAAAATATAAGCAACAGTCCTATTTCAGCAAACAAGTGCCCATGAATCAGAGGTTAGGATTGTTCAACCAATCTGATTTTGAAATTGTGCCTTACTAACAGTAGATTCACATTTTAGGCACACTTAAGTTGAATGAATGTAAACCCTAAGCCCTACTCAGAAGGAGGCACTGGTATCCAGGTTCTGACTGACGTTAACTCCACCTTCCTGGGTAAATGGGTTTGGCGCTTTGGCTCCTAGGCTGGTAAATGGCGGAGGAAGATCATTGCTGGCAAATATAGCACTGAAGTAGGAGGCTGGTTCTCTAAGCCCTCCCTCTACATAACCTTGGCGGTCAAGAAGGCCATAACTGCCCTCAAGCCTCTAATGCTGGAAGGCTTCTCTCCTTTTCCCTCGGAGACGAAAGGCGCATCCGGTTCTGGTTGGACTGGTGCATCTCCGATAGGCCTCTTCAATCTCTTTTCCCCAAATTAGCAAGGGTCGCCTCGAACCTGTCCTCAACAGTCACTAATTGTTTTTCTTATGAAGGTTCTGTGTTGTGGTGGCCACATTGCAGGAGATCTTTGTCCGAACTCGAGACGGGAGAATTTCTGGAACTTTTGAAGCTCCTTGAGGAGATTCGCCCTTCTCTGGGTGTGGAAGACTACAACTTGGTCGCTGTCTAGCTTGGGTTGCTTCTTCACAAAGTCTCTTTTCCTGTGAATCCTGCTTTCGCCTTTTGTCTGGTCGTATGGAGACCCGCTGAAAGTAGCTGCTTTTGTTTGGCTTCTTGCGAGGGGAAAAATCCTCAAGGTGGACAACTTGCAAAACCGTGGTATGGTGCTCCTCAACACCTGCCTTCTCTGCCTGGGCAAAATGCGGAATCTATCAATCACCTCTTCCTCCAATGCCCCTTCGCTTGGGGGGTGCGGTCCTCCATCTTGGTCGGATTTCACACTCCCTGGGTTATGCCTAGTGCAGTTGTTGGCTTGTTATTAGCCTAGCACGGTGGTGGCATCGGAAAAGATCTCAAGGCTCTCTAGCGTTTGGCCGCTTTGGCGACCCTTTGGGCTATGTGGAGAGAAAGGAAGAGTCGCTGCTTCTGGGATCTTCCTTCTACTTCTTCCAGGGTGGCGAATTTGATCCTTTGTGATGTAGCGAACTAGTTGCTCTGTCTCCAAATTTCTAATTGTTGTATTATTTCTTCCTTTATTGGTTTGTAATGGCTTGGCTCGTTAGAGTTGACATGAAGTGTATATTTTTACACGAGTTGTATAGTTGTTAGATCTAAAGTTTGTTTTGTTGTTTAGCTTACTAGATCCTTTGTTGTTTTGGTTTGTTTTGTCTTTTCCTTCTTTGTTTTCTTTTGTTCCATGGTTTCCTTTGGCTCCTTTTAATAAAGTTCGAACTTTAAAAAATAAAAAATAAATAAAAATGAACGAATGTATGCCATGTGTATGATTTTTGTGACTGCATATCGAGCAGTCCTACACAGCCTCACTCATTGAGTTAGAGGTTTCACTTTTAACCAATGTTTGAAATATCAGTATCGCGTTACGTACCACATTCTTGGGATATAAATACGTATCGATTATCGCATGAGATATATCGGTTGTATCGCATAATGTACCGATGTTATTGGAAACATTGGAAATTGGTCGAATTTTTCAATGAAACTTCAATGATTGGTAAAAAAAAGAAATCAATACACACTTATAAATCAAAATATTTAAGGCAATACATTAAAAAACGAAAGAAGAATCACTAGATTAGGTTACATACATGTTTGAATTTATGATTGGACACAGAATTATAACCGATTTGCGAGAAATTAAGAAATTTTGATTTTTTTTTTTTTTTTTCATTTTTCAGCAACTCGGCCCATCTTCTCTAAATCTCAAAATCGAAACTAAACATCTTTGATTTTTCATACAAAATATGAAAAAATCATGGATTTATAACAATTTAACATTGATTTATGGAAAAAAAAAAAAAAAGGATTGAAAATCGAAAATGCTCACTGGATCAAACATGTGGGATATATCGCATGTGCATTTCCTATCGCACAGGTGGGATACAAGATAAATCGTGGGATATATCAGCCGATATCGTCAATATTTAAAACACTGCTTTTAACTAAATTACTTAATTATTTTTGTAACAGCCATTTGTCCGTTTCTTCTCCAATATCCCTATGCTTCTTTAATCCCAAATTAATGCATAGCACTAAACTCCATCAGAAAAATCAATTGCGCACCTGATATTGACCTTACCTTGTTCAACAAAGTCTGATTCTTCCCAAAATTGCCTTGATGATCTTTGAGGAATATCAAAATTACAGAGTATTCTCCACATCCACACCAAGTCGATATTTAAAACATTGCTTTTAGTAAGGAAATATTTATTAGCAACTATCGCTTCTCTTTCTTTTGTTTTTTGTTTGGGGGGGGGGGGGGATAACAATAATTTTCAAAAAAAAAAAAGGACAAGAATCTCGTCGAGGGAGAGGGAATGAGTTCCCAAGTTTCAATACATAAAAGAAGGATGAAAGACAGGGCAAGGGTGTGGATTTCGTAAAAAAGAAAGGGAAAGAATTGTGGCTTGGAGTGACCTTTTAAGGATCCAACCTACAATGGAGGAATCACCTACCACAATGCCCGTACCAACATCCCTTCTCTAAGAGCGTGAGCAACGCAATAAAACCCATTGTAAGAATAGGTTTTTTAAACAATATCAGCTCTCTCATCTCTCATTTATGTTTGGAATAAAAATTTGGTTGTTGAAGACATTTTGTTGAATGTTTTCATGGCTTTGCTCTCCCCCTTCTGATTTGGATTCATGTGGCTTACAGTTTACATGTCCTAATAATTATTCCCTATTTGTTCGTGGTGGTGGCCAAAGCGCTTTGTAAGATTTTTTTTTTTTTTTTTTTTTTTGAGAAGTTGCGAAATATATTGAAAAAAGGGGAAGGAAATACAAAGCAAATAAGAATAGAGATCACCGAGAGAGCAACCTCAACTAGACTCCTAGAAAAAGAAAATCACAGTCCTTTAGACCCGCTACAAAGATGGCCCATTCAATCATTAGCTGCTTAGCCTTACTGGCTACTACCGCCTCCGAGTTTGAAATATCCCTGAAACATCTACCGATTCTCTCTTCCAAAACTGACCACCATATCGCAATGATGGCCATTCTCCATAGACGCATCTTATGCTTGCCCAATCTCACCCCATGTCAAGCTTGAAGGAGATGACTCACCGAGCCAGGAAAGCACCAATTTAACTTGGAAGCAGGAGAGAAAATCTGACCAAATCCGGGCGATAAAAGGGCAGAAAATGAGCAGATGATCGATTGATTCTTCATTCTTCATACAATAGAGATAGACGTTGACAATGGGCATCCCCCTTTTTCGCAAATTGTCCACCGTGAGGATCCTCTTGATCCCCACCAACCACCCAAAGGCGGCAGGCATGTTTGGGGGGACCAAATATTTCCAAAGATGGTAGATGTTATCGAGAGAGGCCTGCTCATTTTCCAGCAAGGCATAGAAAGATTTAACTGAACATCTGCTGGTTTTGTCCGCCTTCCAGAAAAATTTGTCTACGGAATCGAAATATGAAATGTCCCTATATATATGCTCAAGCAAGCCCGCATACTCTTCAACCTCCCAATCATGAAGATTCCTCCTACAGTTCATGATCCACTCTATTTTCTTAGCTGACGTGGAGAAGCAGCTTGCAACTGGGATGGTGGGGTTTAAGGCAAGGCGGAAAATATTCGGAAAGTCGTCTTTTAAAGGCGAACCTCCCACCCAAATGTCTTCCCAAAACCGAATGTTTTCTCCTTTACGTAGAATGAAACCTACACCTTTTAGGACCTCCTTTTTCAGAGGAGATCCCTTTCCAAAGGGCCGAAGCCCTGTAGCGAGAAGAGTCCTTGGTCCACTCCCCCTCGGCACCAAGTCTCCAGATCCATTTCCCTAGGAGAGCCCTATTCATCCTCTTGAGATCTTTGATCCCCGCTCCACCTTGATTGAAATGCTTGCATACCTGATGTCATTGAACAAGGTGGAACTTCTTTTTCTCTTCCTTGCCGTGCCAAAGAAAATCCCACCTTAATCTTTCAAGGATAACCAAAACTGAGGCTGGACATCTGAAAAGGGACATGAAGTATAACGGGAGGTTTGAAAGAGCTGCCTTGATAAGAGTTAAGCGGCCACCCAAGGAAAGATATCTACATTTCCATTTTGCCAAGTCGGTTTCGATTTTCGAACCTAGTAAGATGATGGATAAAGGGCAAGCGTTGGGCCTTACAAGGGGATTTAGGATGGATAAGTCATAATTTCAAGTCTCACATCTTCAGTATGCAGATGACGCTATCCTTTTTTGTGAAGCGGATGAGGTTAAAGTGGAATATTTAAGAAAGGATCATTTCTTGCTTTGAAGTCATCTCAAGGCTAAAGGTGAATATTTTCAAAAGTGAATTGTTAGGTGTTTGGATTGCAGGGATTTTGCGTTACCGTGTGGGATCTTCCCATCGACTTATCTTGGCCTTTCGCTTTTCATTGGAAAGAGGAGAAGTTTCCAAGGATTTTTTGTTATCGTGTGGGGTCTTCCCATCAATTTATCTCGGCCTTTCACTTTTCATTGGAAAGACAGCTCTGCATATATAGGATAAGATTGTAGAAAGATTTGGAAGGAAGCTCTCGAGTTGGAAAAGAAGGCATCTCTCTCTGTGGGTGGTCATTTGACATTGATCAAGGTGACAATGTCCAATTAGCAGATATATTTCATGTCCATCATCAAATGTCCAAAGGCTAGATTGGAGAGGCTAAGGCAGGATTTTTGGTGGAAAGGAGCCAAAGAAAACAAAAATTCCATTTGATGAAGTGGGAAGAGGTGTGTTCTCCTTTTTGAGGATGGAATCTAGAAGCCATGAATTCCACATTGCCTGGAAAGTGGTTGTTGAGATTCAAGACAGAAGAAAGTAATTTGTGGAGGGATGTCATAGCCAGGAAGTATGGCATTCAGGAAGGAGTGTTGTGGACCAGGGATTCATCCATATATAGAGCCTTTCCAATATAGAAGGTTGTAGTCAAATTGAGAGATAAGTTTGAAGAATGGTTGGCTTTTCAGTGGGCAACGGTGAAAAAATTCAATTTTGGGTGGACATTTGGCTAAGTGAGACAACGCTTCAAGTTAACTTCCCTAGACTAGCAAGACTCTTTAGAAGCAAATATTTCGATAGCTTGTTGCTTCTCTTTACTAGGAGATGAGGTGATTTGGACTTCCCCTGTCAAAGGAATATGTCAGACTTAGAAGTGGATGATTTTATTAGATTGATAGGGCAGTTGCGAAGTGCCCACCCATTAAAGGGGAAATTAGTTCAATGGTGAGAATCAAAGACAACTCAACCCATTTTTCAATGAAATCCTTATATAGGAATCTGAATGGTTCTTCATCTAGAGCCTAGTTGTGTCATAATGCTTCCGTATGGCATTATGGAGCTCCCCCTAAAGTTGCAGCCACAGCTTGGTTAGTAGGGAGGAACAAGCTCTTGACAATAGATAATCCAAGGAGAAGGATGATGGTGCTCCCAAACATTTGCATGATATGTCAGCAGGTATTTGGGCAATTTGAGGAAAATGGAAGAATCGTTGTTTTAGTAATTGTAATAAGTCAGCTTTGGAGGTCTTCTATAAGGCAAAAGCGAAGTCATGGACTAGGCTATAGCTTTAAAGGTTTTTAGTGAGAGCTTCTTTTTCCCCCTTTGTGGTCTGAATTGTAAATAACTTTGGGCTTCAGCCTATTTTTAATAAAATCACTACCG
Organism: Magnolia changhungtana; assembly: GCA_030180095.1. Classification (NCBI taxonomy): domain Eukaryota; kingdom Viridiplantae; phylum Streptophyta; class Magnoliopsida; order Magnoliales; family Magnoliaceae; genus Magnolia; species Magnolia changhungtana. The sequence continues at coordinate 221,016 of JASAUF010000224.1, read as the reverse complement.
CTTAAGAGAATATATATATATATATATATATATATATATATATATATATATATATATTCCCAGGTCTTATGGCAATTAAGGCCCTAGCAATTGAGTTGGTTCTACAAATCAGTAGCTACCAAAAAGTCTTGAACCCAAGCTTCAGAGCAGAAGCCAATGAGTGGACAATCAATCATGAAAGCCAAAATTTCAATGAACTTGGATAATAACAATACCAAGGAGGTAGACCCCTAAAGACGTTTTTTACGAGATAAGTGGTAGTAATAACAGCCATCAAATTTCTTTCACCAACCCAGGAGGACAAGGATGCCAACCCACAATCCTTTTCGGAAGTTTCTACTTGCAGAAGAGAGAAGTTTCCCAATTGGAGGAAATCAGAGAAGGCAAGAAACCACGGAATTTGAGCCTTGTCCATGGTTGACTGCACCAAGAAGCTCTTCCCATTGAAGATTTTCTTTCCTAGCAAACCATATGGACCACAGAGCAGATCGCGCACACATACCCCACAAAAGATGCCCAATTGAGCCCCAGGCAACAAGCAGTTATAGAATCTTGGAACACTCGCTGTAAACCAAATTTAGACGGCACTTCACACCAAACACTCCTAGCATTAGGTGGTTCATTCTATTCACTGGCAAAACACAGTGAGCACCTATTCAGCTCGCCATTCCACATCCCTTTTGATCAAACATGAGGATCTTCCCTAAACATGCAGTCCAAACCCTCTGAAATGCCGAAGTTTCGCCATCCAGGCCACATGATAACGAAGAGGACATGGATTTAACCTATAGTTGCATGAAGTGCAAAGCGGAGCGGCATAGATTCGGGTGTGAGAGCAGGGAAGTGTCTATTTCATTTCGAAATGTTAGCAAGTATAAATGACTAGGAAGTGAGAGGTGAAGCGGTTCCAAAGTGCAATTCGAAGCAGAAGCAACACCTTATTATAAGGATTGTGCAATTAAGATTTAACCATGAACAATCTCATCCATATCAGCAGCCCAAAACTGTTATCTTCCGCATCAAAAGGAACGTAAGCATTTTTTTGTATGGTAAGGATTGGGTAGAGGGGATTAAGGGAGGCAGCTCATCACTTCACAAACAACAAAACATGCATTATCCATTTTAAATGTCTCCAATTAATGTCACCTCCATCAATATACTTTCGTTACTTAGTTCTTCTACTGCTTGATCAAGGAAGCACAGCAGTTCTTTCTGAATTTCAAGAGCCTTCTAGGGATGAAGGTCACAATAGTTCAAGAAGACTGAAAAGAATGCAATAAACACAAAAAAGGGATCAAGATGCTCTGAAAAAAGGACGAGATAAAGAAGGATCCAGGTAATAGTGAGAGTAGGGACTGAAGGATGATGACCACTATGCAAAAGCAATAAGGTGAAGAGATACATACTTCTGCCAGCACTTGACTGTGGATCAGATCGCATGTGCATATGCAATCTGGCAAGTATGCCATGGCATACTTTAATATGTGACCAATATGCAATCGCATACTACATGCAATTTCATACTTCACAACACTCAATTTATTTTTTATTTTTTTTCAATTTAGTGAACTTTTGTCTATATTTAGGCACTCATATCCCCACCATTTTCACTATTCTTTACTCCAAAGCTCTAAATCTCTCACTCTCTCTCTTACTCTAATCTCTTTGCAACTATTTCGAGTATGTTTATCTTTTATATTTTGTAAGCTGTGCCTGTTTTTTGTAAATTAAGTTGTAAGTTGTAACTTGTGCATAGTTTCAAGTTATCCATTTATCAATAAAATTTCTATGTTCAAAGTTTTTAATAATTAATTCTCTCTTAATGTAGCTTGTTGATTGTTTTGTTACAATTTATGTAAATATAATATAAGTAATTAAATATATAACTTAAGGAAACACTCAAACTACAATGAAATAAGTAAAATAACCCAATCCAATCATGTGTACTAATTAGGTAAGTTTTTCATTTTTTTAAGAATTTCTTTCGATTTTATCCTTTTTTTTCAAAAAAATTATTTTTCAATATATATATATATATATATATATATATATGCGATGGCATATGCGGTTACGCGATCACATATGCAATTTGACAACATTGCTCAGAATGATACAATGAGCTACTCCAATGTATGAGTTCAAGAGCTCAACAATGTGGGACTGAAACTAACCTATCCAAACAATGTTTATATAAATGTGTGGTTTAGCAAAGCCCTTCTTCTTATTCCTTGAAAGAAACAAAGTTAATGATGATGAGTCATGCACAGAACTCCCAGCACTGTCATGCTGATACATTTCTATACAAAGTTAATGATGATAAGTCATGCACAGAACTCCCGGCACTGGTTCATACTGATACATTTCACCTTTTCTTTAGACCTTCAATCTGCTACACATTCTATCTGAACTTAATATGCCTTTGAGAAATAATTCACAAGTCACGCTTCAAGGGAGACGGCCAATCCCCTCATCTCTAAGCACCCAACCCACCTCCCATTTAGTATGTTCATTGAGATGACCAATAACACCTCCACATGAGCCGGCCATGCACCATATTGCCCTTATAATCCTGTCCCCACTTACAGGAACTCAACAAATCTAGTAGTTTTTCTGAACTAGCTTCAGTCCAAAAAAATCTTGAACCCAAGGTCAAGGGTACATTCACACAACACTCTAGAGAACCCAACTGTACCGTCACGCACATGTATGACCAACAGTACCAGGCACCCTGTGCAATCGAGGAAACCCGGCAACACTAAGTGAATTTTGATACATAAAAAGGTTAAAATTCACATGCACAGAAGATGCCCCATGCCATAAGCCAAGGGTCACTAATAATTTGATATACTCTGTGATGTAAGAAACAGCCATGCAGCCTGCTTAAGTTTCATGGCTGGCTCAAGGAAGAGCCTTGGTCCAACGACCTCTCATTAACGAGGCATAAGGTTGAGTAAATGACAATAGGCACCAAGTAGTAGCTACTCACTTCATAATGATGCATTATCATAAACCCATACAAAAATAGAAGTAAATATGCAAAATACGCAACTGATAAGCATAGTCACTATAGGATGAATACAAGGTCCATAATCAGGTGGTCTTTTTCATTTTGCATGGCACAAACTATAAACTAAAAATGCTTATATTTTCCATACTCCCATCCCTATTATTTACCTAAGAATTTTCAAAAACAAACCTAAAAGGGAAGGAAAGAACGGACTTAAAAGTTAAAACTGATTGATACCTCAGCTGGGACTTTTTTTAAACACAAGGAAACAAATTCTTTCATAGGGCGGGAAAAATGCTCGTCCAGCTGCACAACAGAAACGGAATGTTTTAAGATTTGGTAAATGTTATAGTGCTTGAAAACAGGATTAAGTATTGTTTGGAGCACCATCAAAGACAAACTAAACCTGTGGTGGATTTTCTCGAGGAATGATGAAAAGAACCCTCAGTGGGTGGAGATCTGCCAAAGGGGGCTCTCCTTTTGCCATCTCAATTGCAGTGATCCCTAAGGACCAAATATCTGCCTGCATCAAGCAAAAGTTCTGAATGTTAACAAACTAGCTCAAAGTTCAAGAAAGCATGAATTTTCCAAGAAACTAATCTAATAGCTACCTTCTCATTGTATCCATCTGAATTCTGAATTACCTCTGGTGCCATCCAAAATGGGGTTCCTACAAATGTCTGAAATAGTGTGCACTAGTAAATAAATAGTGCATTGAGAAGAACATAAAATTACGTTGTTTTAGCCCCTTCACATAAGAAAGTTTATCACTAAATTTAAAATAATAAGAATGCTATTCACTCCACAAACCTTGGAGGTAACGATGACAACCTTCTTAAGATCACTAATACTTGAGCGTAGCCCCGGAAGTGTTAAATAGAAGTAATAGCAGCATGACTTCACCATCACCATCTTAACATGTTATTCCTTATTGACAAATATGTTTTACAATCTTTTTACAAACGTAACATCACCATACCTTACTTTTCACAAGAAGGAAAACTACTCCCAGAGGTTCTGGCTTGTAACTAAATGTTTTGTTATTTTGCTCTTTCCAATCTCCCACAAATCGAAAGCAAGGACCACCTCCACAGCCTCTATCTATGATATATATAGTGCGAATAATGTTTGGCCAATTTTACCTCTGCAATTAGTTTGCCTATGGCAGAAAACTTTGACTGTTTAAAGGGCATGGAAAGACATTTTAAATGAAGTAGGGGTGTTTTGGAAATTGGAAAATGTGGCTTCTGTCCCATGTACGGTTCAGATTTCCCCACAAAAAGCCTGCAAATGGCTTAGATTTTAGCTACAAAAAGCGAGTAGTTAAGGGAACTTGGACAGTTTTTCCCTCGCAATTAGTTTTATTAGTAGTTAAAACTATGAAGGGCATGGGAAGGGTTTACCAAAAGAAAGGGCATTTTTGTTCTTTCAGTTTCTTCATGCAAGTAGGTCACACCCACCTCTCCTCTTTGCTTGTAACCAGCATGAAATTGTGTTAGTAAGCCCATGCGACAAAGGCTGTGGAGCCCACCGTGACGACTGTGTGGTAGAGCTGTACATGAACTGAGTTAGCTCGGTTAGCTCGCTCGACTCGACTCAAAAAGCTCAATTCGACTCGGTTCGAAACTGAGTTCGAGCTGATTTTTTTAGCTCGAAAAAATTTCGAGCCGAGTTCAAGCTTACCCGAGCTCGACTCGACTCGGATCGAACCTCAACTCGAATCAACTCGGTGACTTGGTTATTTTGACATTGATGTTGCTCGCCAAGTGTTTGATGAAATGACTCAATGAAGTGTTGTTTTGTGTGCATACATTCTCCATGGGATCAGCTAGTGGCAAGGAAAGAATGAATATGAAACAAATCTTTACAAAAAAAACAATTTCCCATTATAAAATTGCCCTTAAATCATGATTTTGATGTTGCCCGCCCAGCGTTTGATGAAATACTTGTATGTTGCTGTTACTGTTTTGCATTCTATGAAAAATTGACGATGCGTTGTATGTGTTTGAGAAAATGGCGCATAGGCTCGAACTAGCAGCAGCTGCTGACCAAGCCGAGCCGAGTTTGAGCTGGGGTTAGCTACTGGTCGAGCCGAGCCGAGCTGTGCCAGGCTCGACTCGATTCGACTCGTGTACAGCTCTCTATCGTGTGGCATCCACTCCGCACATTTTTTCATGTTAGGACGTCAGCCCAAAATAGAAGAAGATCTAAAACCTCTCTCTCTCTCTCTCTCTCTCTCTCTCTCTCTCTCTCTCTCACTCTCTCTCACACACACACACACACACACACACAGAGGCAACGCACGCCTTCGAGCAAGCAAACCATAAAATAGAGTATTTTCACTAGGAAGAGAAAGACGAACTTTTTATTCCACTAGAGTTACACATCCAATAATAAATATTTAGTGTAGAGAAAACAAATTTGTCCATAATTGTCCTGCAAATCCCTCCCTCTCGCCAACCAACAAAAGAAATTACTCTCAAAGGACCCAATAACTCCATATTTTGTTGCTACACTATATTGTCTCCTTCTGTCCCAAAATGAGGTATAGGATGACTTTACTGAAAAATGGCCCATCTCATTAAGACTCCAACTCTATCTTTCCTTTCCACAAGGGTAGGGTCTCATTCTCTAGCTCTGTTAATGGACTAATTAACTTAAATGGCTTCTCAACTATCTAGTCCCTTCCAAAAACTAGGCACCAAATCGCTTGGCTTTCACAAGGCTATGTTTGTATACCATGGATTGCATGTTGACAGTGTAAAAGAAGACGGGTTTTCCTTTGATTTGACAAATTTTTGTTGTTTGGATAGCAAAAAAGGGATGGATTGTCGATAGGAAAATGATGGACTCAATGTGAAGAATAAAAAATAAGGATCGGCTGGTTTTAGATGCAGTAAGCAGCATCATTGTGGCCTGGAGTAGTGGTATTTGGTCTCGAGAGGACTGGTGGTGCGGTTCTTTCCCTGTCTATGTGGTCATGTAGGATGCAATTTCAAGTTTTAGATGGTCGTTTACTGCTATGTATGGTATATGTCAGCCAGAGAGGTCTATCTTATGGGAGGAATTGAATTCTAGTAGGGCTAGGTGACTGTATTTGTGGTGCGTAGGAGGCAATTTCAACGCGATTAGACTTCTCGTATGAGAAGTCTAACAGTGGTTGGGTTACCAAAAGTAGACCTGGACACAAACTGAACTAGCTTGGCTACTTGCTCAACTCGACTCAGAAAAGCGGAACTCGACTCGACTCGAAACTAGGTTCAAGCTGAGCCGAGCTGTTTTATTGAGCTCAAAAAAAATTCGAGTCAAATCCAAGCTGGCCCGAGCTCGGCTCGGCCCAAATCAACTTGGTTCAGTTTGGAACCACCCAAATCACCACCAAGCCCATCACCATTGCCTCTCCTCTATTGTTTTCGAGATGCAATAAAAGAAAAGGGAAATGGTGAATCCTAATCATAATGTGATTTCATTCTGTTTTTTGACATGGATGATTCAATGCTCTTTTGCTATTTGATTACTTGTGAGTTTGGCGTGCTCTAGTTTCTTTTTTGAGTTATTATGCTTTTGTGTTGCGTTCAAACTCTAGCTGCACAAGGACGATTCCTTGTTTGGTATAATGTGAAAGTTTTAAGCATTTTATTGCAGAAAGTTATTGCGTCCAAGATTCAAAGACCGCCGAAATTTGCTTTGGATGAGGAATAGAGCGAGGTTGACCCCACGATGTAGCCACTTTCATCTGCGACATGGGTCTCTTGCAACCGTAGGATTCGATTCCTAGGACCTTGCTCATTGAAGCAACATTGGTGGCGCAATCTATATATTTTATAAGAGTCATCTGACTGCGAATTGCAAGATTGGAAAAGAAACCGTTGGATTGCCTTGATGAAGTTAAAAGATTGAATGGAAGGAGCACCAAAAAGGCCAAAAAAAAAAAAAAAAAAAAAAAACCCAAACTCTGGTGTCATCGTTTACTACATCACACCCGCCAACATCACGCAACAACCCCATCTCCGCCCATCTTCCATTCATTATGGCGGCCCAAGTAGTTGCAACCTCATCTTCTCCAACATCTTCACCAAATCCGTCACCTGCAACCTCCGAATCACCAAACCCCAATTGTATTTTACCCACGATCTGGCCCCAAGCCCATGTCATCTTCATCATCCCGCACCAAACCCACAATCCCTACGTCGTTGTTGTCCTCAACCCTAAATTCATTCACATCTCAAATCATCTTCAAGTTGTGGGGCCCACCTTGTTTCACCTCCCCTCTATTTGTTTTCGAACTCGACTCGAGCTGCTAACCGAACCGAGCCGAGATGGCCATTACGGCTCGAGGATCGATCCAGGCCGAACTCAAGCTGAGATGGCCATTACGGCTCGAGGATCGAGCCAAGCCGAACTCAATCTGAGGTAGGCTACTAGCCAAACCGAACTGAGATGTGCCAAGCTCGACTCGGTTCGGCTCGGTGTACAGCTCTAACCAAAAGTATGTAGGAATTCTCTATGTGAATTTCTTCAAATAATTTGGTTGATCTTCCGTTGCGTGGTGGCAAATTTACATGGTTCGTTAATGAAAACATTCGAGCACTATCCAGAGTATGTTAGGGGAGGAGGAGAGCTTTGGCCCCAATTTCAACATCACTATGGTTGGATGAATATTATATGGAGCCCGAATCAAGTACGTAACCGTGTTGGAAGACCCCACAGGGAAAATGCATGTGAGCTGCATATAGGAGCTTATCGAACACATCTAGACCGTTGGATTCATTGGATACACTTATCAGATTGTTAGAACTGGCACGTGGACAGTGGATCATCTTGATCATTGGATCATCTTGATCATGGGCTATTGGACACGATGGAGACATTGGGATGGTTTAGTTTAGTTATTTTTTTATTTATTTTAGGTATTTTAGTTTATTTTATAATTTAGTTGAAATAAGGTGTTTTAGACCATTTTTTATGCAATAAGGGTATTTTTGTAAAAACACCGCAATTAGTCTATTAAAAAATGGGCGTGTGAAGCCCTTGGGATTATTATACATTGAAATAAAACTTCTCTTTTTACTTTGAGCAAAAAAAATCTCCCGTGATTGGAGTTGGTGTGAAGCCATGTAGTGATTCCAATTCATCACTTATGTTATTCTTTCAAGGTATTTGCTTCACTTTTTTCTTCTTCTATCTCTCTCTCTACTTCTCTATTTCTCCCTATTTCTTTCTTCTTGTTTTCCCCAAAACCCATCCCCATCATCTCTAAAACCACCTAAACCCAATCCCTAGCCCCAAAATTTAACCCTAAACTACCAAAACCCTAACTAGGATAAATGATTCCCTTTGAATCAAGATTAATCCCTATTCTAGATGGAAGTTCTATCTTCGATATGTCCTAATTGATTAATGTCTTACAATATCTCATTGCGGGATTATTATTTGGTTCAAACTTGAGCATATTCAATACTTGGATTCTTCAAATTTGTGATAGATTGGCTTTATTTCGTGCTTTGATTTCTCTAATTAATCCGTTATTTGATTTTATTGCTTCATCTTAAGTTACCATCAGTCCCGCATCATCCAATGGGCTAGAGAATGTTATCAAGTCGAGCCTTAACATATTTTTGCTATCTCCCGAGCGGATGGATAAGTTTCCTTTGGTGCATCAATCTTGTCTCTCTAGGCCAACTTCATATCAAAATCCTGTTCTCCTAGATGTGGAGGAGGATAACTAGGCCCGAAAGGCCGAAACCTTTTACATTTGAGATTATGTGGTTGGAATAGAAGGATACAAGGAGGTGATTAAGAAATGGTGGAAGTCTTGTCAGGTTCAGGGGTTTGTTGGATTTATCCTAAGCCAAAAGCTGAAATTTTTGAAAAGCATGATGACCTATTGGAAGCAGGAGCTGCTTCATGATCAAGAAGCTAAGACTTTTTTCTTTCTTTCATTTTTTTCTTTTGGAAATGCATCGAAGCTAAGACTAACATAGTCTAAATAATATTCAAGCCTTGGAAGTCAACAAAGAGGATGGTTCACTATCGAAGGAGGAGAAATTCTCCAGGGTTAACTGGTTGGTAAAGTATTATAATCACCTCAATGGAGAAGAAATTAAATGGAGGCAGTGATCGAGGGCAATATGACACACTTGGTTCTTCCATAACATCGCAAGTGCAAGGGCTAGAAACAATAGGATTGCAAACTTAATAGTAGACAACCGAAGGGTGTAGGAGAATGATCAAGAGTGTAATTCTACTACTCAGTTCTACAACAACTTGCTCTCTGCTGAAGGATGGAAGCGCCCTAGATTGGACAACTAAAAACGTCCCCCTGTATCTCCTATCCGGATGCATCAGGTCTTGAATCTCTGGTGTTGGTGGAAGAAATTAAGCATGCAGTCAATTCCTTGGGAAGAGGTAAGGCCCCGGGCCTTGATAACTTTCCAATTGCTTTATTTTCAAGAGTTTTGTGAAGTAGTCAAAAGAGACTTGGTGAACTTCATTTTGGAATTCTTTCAAAGGGGTTGTTTGTCTGTCAAACTTCGAGCTACTTTTTTCTTTTTTTTCTTTTCTTTAAAAGATAACGATAATTTATTTGGAGGCTCCAAAAACACAAAGGGAACTATAAGAAAGGCGTTAAAAGCATCAAAAGCGCACAGCCTAGTTTACAAGCAAAGCCCCAATGACTATTTAAAATATTTTTAAAAAAATAAATAATAAATAAAAAACCCTCTCTACAAAGATATTAGAATTATCAGCCCGATCTTTGACATTTGCCTTAGCTTACCCAATAATCTTCACAAATGTCCCACTCTTATCCATGAAACAACGATTATTTCGCTCTCCCCCATATGGACCAAATGTCGGTGAATAAGGAAAGCCTCCAAAACTTCTTCCAATCTTTACCTCTCCCAATATCACCGCCATGCCAAGCTAGCAACAAGTCTTGAAGGCATTACCCACGACACCTTGAAAACCACCAAGAAGTACATCCAAATGGATCTTGCAAGCAGGCAATGAATAAACAAGTAGTTTACCGACTCCACATCGCTAAGGCTCATGGAGCACATATTGGTAATGTACATTGCCCTCTTTTGGAGATTGTCAAGAGTGCATGGACGATTCCTATCTAATAACCAAGTGAATGTCACAACCTTTGGGGGCACTTCGTAACTCCAAAGCAACAGTAGCCATAACGAGCTCTTCATCTACTTCACATCCGGACCATATCGAAACACGGATATAAAGTCGTTTCTGTAAACGAACATGCACCAGGAAAAAAAAAAGAGTAAAAAATAGCGTTCAACATCCAAACACAATTATGACGTATACAGTCTACATCCAAACATACGTCTACAACCGCCACTCGTATTCATAGGTCAGTTACAACCAGTGTTTGCGTTGTCGACGAAATGTCGATATTATCACCGATAATATCGGTGTCACTAGTCTAACGATACCGAAACCCCATTGTTTCGTTTCTCTTCGGATTATCGGCGAAATATCGCAGATATCAGTGAAAATCTTGGATTATCGCCGACAATATCGAGATTCCGCACTACAGCTACCAACCACGATCCCTATCACGGGAAAACTGTAACCAACAACCCATAAATCCAATAAATAGGTACGAAAACCCCTTTTTCAAAAAATCGAAAAAAAATATCGGAACTATGAAAACCCTCTTTCAAAAAATCGAAAAAAATATCGGAACCGAGAAGATCTCCTACTTGTTGATCGGAACTCGGAGCTCAGAAGAACGCCTCAATCAACAGCACCGGTTGCAGACATTTCGTTCAGATTTGCAAGTAAGAAAATCCCCCTTTCTTCGGCATCAATCCTCTTTCAAAAACCCTCTTTTCTTCGGCAGAAATCTCTCTTCTGCGAAATTTTAGGTTTTTTTTTTGTTTTTTTTTTTTTAAAGAAAACCAGCCCAGAAGACTTATATGCGTTCAAGTGTGATGCAGTTTGGCTAGTGACGCTGCCAGGTGGCTAGTCGCAACTCGCAAGTGCTATGTGGGCCCCACCATGATTTATTTATTTTATCCACTTCGTCCATACATTTTAACGGATAATTGCAGGCCTTGAGAAAAAAAAATGAGGCATATCCAATGTTCAAAAGGACCACACCACAAGAAACAATTGAATTGAATGTCTACCGTTGAAAAATACTTGGCCACGAAAGTTTTGGATCAAGCTTATATTTGTGTTTTCCCTTCATCCATGTCTGTACGATCTTATGAATAGGTTGGATGAAAAATAAACATCACTGTGGGGCCTAGAAAGGTTTCTACGGTGGAAATCATTATCCCCACTGTTTACAGTGGTATGATCTACTTAATCTTTGGATATGAATCAATTTTGGGCTCAACCCCTTAAATTAGACGGAAAAACGGATGGACGGCGTGGATAGACCACATACATTCAAGGTGGGCCCAAATGAGTGGTCAATTACGTTTAAACGATGGTCACTGAATCTCCACTATTTCCTCTCGTGCGGCCACCCTGAGTTTTGGATCCACATGATTTTTTGTCTGATGTCCTAAAATGATCTAAAAAAACGGATGGACGAGGTAGATTTTTTAAAAACATTATGGTGGGCCCCACGTAGCATCCCAGTGCAAGAGAGAAATCCCCGTCCAGACGTGGATTAGCTACTGACAGTTTTAGTAGGGAGACTCACTACCGAGGTGACGTCACCAAGTTCTGTAGGCCCCATCATGATGTATGTGTTGTATCCTCACCGTCTATCTATTTTTCTAGACCATTTTAGGGTATGAGACCAAAAATGAGGTATATCCCAATCTCAAGTGGACCACATTACAGGAAACTGTGTTGAATGAACGTAGACCATTAAAAACTTTTTGGGGCCCATAAAAGTATTGGATCAAGCTAATATTTGATTTTTCCCCTCATCTAGGTCTGTATGACCTAATCATACAGATTGGATGTCAAATAAACAATACAATGGGCCTTAGGAGGATTTTAACAATGGATATCCAATCATTATTGTTTTCATGTGGTCTGGTTCATTAGAGATTTGGATCTGACTCATTCTTTATCTCGTACACTAAAATGATATCTTCAAATGGTTGGACGATGTGGATAAGAAACATAAACCATGGTGGGCCAGATAACTGCTCAACCCGTCATAGCTAATCCGCGTCCTTATGGACTCGGGTACGTATGTGTGGTGTGAGGACGCTAATTGCGTACCGAGTAAATTATGTGGGGTCCACCGTGATTTACATATTTTATCCACTCCGTCCATCCATTTTAACAGATAATTTGAGGGCTTTAGCCCAAAAACTAAGTATATCCAAATCTCAAGTGGACCTCACGACGGGAAACAGTGTGAATTGAAATTATACCTTCTAAAATTCCATGAGGCCACAGAAGTTCTGGATCAATCTGTTATTTGTGTTTTTCCTTCATCCATGTCTTTGTTATCTTATGAACGGGTTGGATACTGTAGGCCCTACTAAGGTTTCAACTGTAGAAATCATTATTACCACTGTTTCATGTGGTGTAGTCCACTTGAGCTTTGGACATGCTTCAAATTTCGAAACAACCATTAAAATGAGCTGAAAAAACAGATGGACGGCGTGGATAACCTACGCACATTCATGGCGGGCCCAACATGTTGGGCAACAATACTACTCTCAATTGCCACGGGATCCGGACAATGATTACGAGCCACCTCGTCATTCTGTGGGGATGAAATATGGCCAGAAATGTGTATTTTTTTTTAATTCATTTACTTTTGCATGTCTTAATTATTATAAGCTTGCATTTGTATTATATAAACTCATTTTGGTTACTATTTGAGTGATTTCTTACGTCAACGCATGCCTTTTGGCCCCCATTAAACGAAAACTTATTATTAAATGCATTCTTTTTGCCAATTTTTCATTCCTGAATATGTAAATATGTGTATTTAGGCATGTCCTGAAGTTTCACTAAAAAATTCCACCATTTTCTCCATGTTTCCCCCTTTTTCCCTGCATTTCCGGTTATCGGCGATATTATCGGCGATAACGATATTATATCTTTATCTCCGGCCAGCAAAACTTATAGCGATACCGACAACTCAAACATTGGTTACGACGTATCCAAACATTGTTAAAAGACAGCTCTGTTAGACCGTAATTAGTAGTTATCAGATGTATACGGTACGGTATAAGCAGTGTTCGAGTTGTCGGTATCGCTATAAGTTTCGCTGGCCGAAGATAAAGATATAATATCGTTATCGCCGATAATATCGCCGATAACCGGAAATGCAGGGAAAAAGGGGGAAACATGGAGAAAATGGTGGAATTTTTCAGTGAAACTTCAGGACATGCCTAAATACACATATTTACATATTCAGAAATGAAAAAATTACAAAAAAAAAAAAAGCATTAAATAATAAGTTTCCATTTAATGCGGGCCAAAAGGCATGTGTTGTCGTAAGAAATCACTCAAATAGTAATCAAAATAAGTTTATATAATACAAATGTAAGCTTACAAGAAAAAAGAGATAAATCTAAAGTTCAGGTGGACCCACCACAGAAAACCGTGGGATCAATCACACCCATCATTGAAACATTTATAGGGCCCACCATGATGTATTTTTTAGATCCAGCCTATTCACAAGTTAACATAGAGATAGATGAAGTGAAAACAAAAATATAAGCTTGATCTCTGTGGCCCCTAAGAAGTTTTGAACGGTGGATGTCATTGTCTCCACTATTTTCTATGGTGGGGTCCACTTAAGCTTTATATCTATCTCATTATTTTTCTCATGCCATAAAACGATCTTTCCAAATGGATGCATGGTATGGATACAACACATGCATCATGGTGGGGAGTGTCTTTGGTGGGTCCCATAGGAATCTTCCAATCAATCTAGTTTTAGGACATGATCTAACTCGTGGGTCCCACAGTTTCAGCAGTTCAGTAAAAGTTGTGTATGGAGGTGCACAAAGCGGAAGCAGATTGGCTGGTGTACCACACACCAGCTATATAGCTGTTGTAGGTACGTGTCGTGCGAAGACGAGCACCGACGCTCCTCTTGTACGGACGGTTCAAAGTAGATCAAAGTTACATGGGCCTACAATGATGTATATTGTTCATCTATTTTTATAGATGATTTTATATCATTATTCAAAAAATGAATCATATCCAAAGATCATGTGCACCACACCACAAATAGCAGTAGAGATAATGATTTTCACTGTTAAACAATTCGTAGGGCCTGCCATAACGTTTATTTTCCATCCAATCTGTCCATAAGGTCACAAAGGCCAAAATGAAGAGGAAAAACAAATTTCATATTGATCGAAATCTTCCGTGACCCCAAAAAGGATTTCAATGGTAGACATGTAATCTCCCATTGCTTCTTTTTTTTTTTCCAATGTAGTCTACTTGATAGTTAGATCTATCTTATTTTTCGTCTCAAGCCTTAAGACGAGCACACCAAATGAATGGACAGTTTGGATATAACACATACCTCGTGATCAGACCCACAAAACTTGCTGACGTCAATACACCAGATATATAGTTGGTGTGAGGTGCACCAGCCAATCCGGTTCCGGTAGGAAGCGGATTGCGTACTGAGTTATTCAGTACCCTTAGTGTACTGAGTAAACACTGTGGGGTCCACCGTTATTTATTTATTTCATCCACTCTGTTTGCCCATTTTAACACATAATTTTATGGCCTTACCACAAAACTGAAGAATATAAAAAGCTCGAGTGGATCACACCATAGGAAACAATGTGATTGAACCTCTACCATTGAAAAATTCGTGGAGGCCACAGAAGCTTTTCCTCAAACTGATATTCGTTTTTTCGCTTCATCAAGATCCGTTCAACCTTATGAACAGGTTGGATGACAAATAAACATAATTGTGGGCCCTAACAAGGTTTCAACGGTGGAAATCATTATTCCACACTGTTTCCCATGGTATGGTCCATTTGAGCTTTGGATTTACTTAAATTTTGGGATCAACCACTAAAATTAGCAGAAAAAATCGATAGAAGGTGTGGATAAATCACATACATTAACAGTGGGCCCAAATGAGTTGACTCACTACCATAAAAGCGTATTGAGTTACCATAAAAGCGTACCGAGTAGCCCAGTACGCAATCCGATTTAAAGCCTCGCCACTGATCCATGCTCTGTGGTCCCACCATGATGCATATGTTTAATCCATTCCGTCAGTCCATTTTTCTAGATCATTTTATGATAAAAGTCCAAAAATGAGATGGATCAAAATCTCAAGTGAACCACACAATATTGATTGAACGTATATGGTCTACCATTAAAAACTTCTTGCGGGCTACGAAAGTTTTGGATCAAGCTAATATTTCTTTTTTCCCTTCACCCAGGTATTTAAGACCTAATCTACAGCTTGGATATCAAATAAACATTACAGTGGGCCCCAGGAGGTTTTAAATGGTGGACATTTAATGACTACTGTTTTCCCGTGGTGTGGTCCACCTGAGTTTTAGATCTACCTATTTTTTTGGATCAAGCTCTAAAATGATATTTAAAAATTAATTGACAGCATGGATACAACAAATGCATCATGGTGGGGCCCATGGAGCACCGACCTGCACCGTCAAAAGCCAAACCCTCGTTTAAAATGAAATCCCATCCCCAATTTCCGTAAAAACACCGAAAATCCTCTCCTTCCCACCAAAATCTCCAGATTTTCAACCTGAAAATCCCTCTCCCTCGTCCCAAAAAATTTTTAAAAAAAACCCTCTATTTTCCAACAAAATCTCGAGATTTTCATAGCCCGCAAGCCGATTTTTTCTTGAGAAGCTGCCAGAGGATTTTTCGACGGAAAAATCGATTTTTTTGGGGTTGAATCTTACCGAAAAGTTGCCGATTTACACTCAACAACCGTGAAGCTCTTGAAATTCATGTCTTCAACCAGATCTGGGTGAAAAACAGGTATTTTCTTGCGTTTTTTGTTTTCGATTTCAACAATTTTATCGCCAAAAACATCTCTTGTTGGCTACAGTTCTCACCCTTCGAAAATATCGGCAATATTTCGAAAATATCGACGATATCTGGCAGCGATTCAAATAAATGGGTTTTCGGTATCGCTCAATATCGATATTATCGGCGACAATTCGATATTGTCGCCGATAATTTAAACACTGGGTATAAGGATATACATTACTATACGATGGTATTTGGTAAACCAAACAGGCCCTTA
The DNA here is from genome assembly GCA_030180095.1 of Magnolia changhungtana. NCBI lineage: Eukaryota > Viridiplantae > Streptophyta > Magnoliopsida > Magnoliales > Magnoliaceae > Magnolia > Magnolia changhungtana. The sequence continues at coordinate 204,808 of JASAUF010000224.1, read as the reverse complement.
GCTAAAAGTTTTGTTGCCATTCCAGGAGGGGAAAAAAGGTGTCCATGGTGTCTCAAGTGTGGAGGTTCATTCATGACAGTTATTTCTCACTTGTACATATAAGAGGCTTGTACATAGTTTAAGAACATAGGGAAATCTAGAGTCTTGTAGCCTTGTTTATAGAATTCTAGAGATGGCTAGAACATGGTAGAGCGTGTAAAGATAAATGAAGATTCCAGAGTTCTCTAGTGAGTTTTGTAGCAAGGAGAAGTGTAAAAGAGCCTAAAATGTTTCTAAATTGTTTCTTGGTTGTTGGATGAATCGCACATGACACCATCCTAGCCAATGATGTATAGAGTCTAGACTGAGTTCCTCGTCGCTATATAGGAGAGTAGCCCTCATTTGATAATTGGTACTCACCTCCTCAGAGTTGTGATCTTCTCTTGTAGTACAATATGCTTACCATTTACTCTCTTGTGTTCTCTTGCATTCTTACTAAGTCGTTAGGTCTTCGTTGTTACGGACCAAGTGGGAACTAGGCTGACTTGAGTAGCTTTGGGGCGTTGCGCAAGTGCCACACAAACAAGAGAGTTAAGAAGTTAGCAAGTCCAAGGCAATGGGCATCAAACCTATGGGGCATCAAACAAATTTCAGAAGATAGCATTAATCCAGCTCTCTCTCTCTCTCCCTGTTTTTTTTTTTTCTGGGGCAATGAGGTTTACGGAAGCATGCACAAGATCAGTGTTGATTAGAAAAGCTAGTGCCACAGAAAACAAGGAATGAATTGCACATATCAAAGCAGCAGAATGACTAAAGGAATTGCCATCAGCTGAAGGCATTCAAACTGAATGGTCATTTGATATATAAATAAATAATTAATTAAAATATTAACCCTTCTATAAATACATTGATCAAGAAATGACCTTTCTTCTAGAAATTGTCCGTGTCAATTGACCAGCAACGCCAAAATCTGCAACCTATTAAACAATTGGGAAAAAACCAAGAGTATGCCTGAAATGAGTGATTTCATGCACTTAATGATCACCACTATCATAGACCAGTTATATTACGAGCCCACTAGGCAAAATATTAGCATACCTTGACATCTCCCATCTCTGTCAGCAAGATGTTTGCCGCTGCCAAAAATGTTATAAGAGAACTAGTCATTTCATGAAATAATTTGGATGCAGGAAAGGCAAAGTTCACCCAAAAAGGTCAGTAGAGATTGTGTAGTATACTACAGCATTGCCTTTTTATCATGCAAAGACATGAATAAAAGAAATGCAAAGCGGAAATTCAAATGATATAGAGTCAGACCTTTGATATCTCTATGAATCTTTCTTTCGTTGTGGAGGTATTCAATCGCATGTAGCAAGTCACGTAAAATGCATGCTATAGACATTTCATCTAGTGGAGGACCTGTTTGTAACTACAAGGGAGTAATTTAAGTTAGCAGTCAAGAATTGTATACTAAAATTAATTAAATTCATTTTTCTATGGTTGACGAGTTTCCAGGAGGATGCATCCAAGTGCAGGAATTATTTATGCATGCAGAAAAACTTAAGAATTTCCCACATGTGGTTCATCCCACTTCTGCTCTCTGAAAATCATAGTCAATCAGTTTTCAATGGGGCCATAGGGGCAGAATGTGAAAGGAAATTCCCGCATGAGATCAATTCTTCGAATATTAGAGGTTCCGACAATCCTGCATGAGATAGTCTCTCATGAAGAAAATTTTGTGGAACATTAGATTTCTCGGCAATAATGAATGCAGAAGAGCTGTCAAAGACTTGCTTAGAAGAACAAGGGTCACATGTGATGCTGCAGGAATCAAATTTGAAGTCAGTTGCCGATAGAAATGTAGAGGATTTGTGGGACATAGCCAGCAAGTGCTTCTCCTTTATTTCAGCTTGAGGAAATCGAAGGGGATAACTGCCATTGGAAACGCTGAAAAAATTGTTGCGGATGACATAGGGGAGTTCTCCATTTCTTTCAGGTGCTGCAGTGAGGAAGATTGTTTCTACTGGACATTGTCTGCTCTTTACAGCCCGATAGGAACGTCAAAGGTAAGAGCTATTGGCAATGTTTGGAAGGTGGAATCTCCATTGGTGCATAGGTCCCAATTTCTCTGGATTGGTTAGCTCAGTTCATTTTATGTGGGTTATTGAGTCAATCCTTCCTGGGCTCGCGTTTGATAATGCACAGATTTGTTTGGAATCGTTAGGCATCTCGGCAGGTCCTTCCCCTTCTCATTTTCAAAAGCAGTGGTTGGAGCAGGAAGGATTCTCAGAGTTGATGGATGGGTGGTGGTAGCGGAATGAGTGTCCAGTGGAAGGTTGGGCTAGTCTCAAGTTGATGAAGAAGCTTCAATATGTTAAAGCTAAGCTAAAAGCCTGGAATAAAGGAATGTTTCGGCAAAATCATTTAAAGATGATTGGGGATGGGAAGGAGGAGAAGTACACCTTGGATGAGACAGAAACTGAGTAAAGAGACGGCCTGAAATTTGAATACCTTCCAATCCTCAAGAGAGAGGTGGCGTGGAAACAAAATTCAAGAGTGGTCTGGTCAAAGGAAGGGATTTCCAATATCAGTTTCATAAAATTGTAATTGTAGATACCGACAGAATTATATCCATAAGATTAACACAAATGGAATTTCTAAAGATGATCAGTCTCTAATTAAAGAGATGATTGTCAATTTCTTCCCTTGCTTGTATCCTAAGAAACAGGTTCTCTGACTGAAGATTGATGGGCTTTCTTTCAAGCAAGTTTCTGCAGATAACTCAGACTCAGAATGGTTGGAGCAAGAATTTGAGGAAGACATCAACTTGGTTCTGAAAGGTGTGGCTAGAGACAAGGCACTGTGGCTGGACCGTTTCTCCATGGCTCTGTACGATATTGTTGAGAAATCATAGAGAAGACCTTATACGCGCTATCAAGGAGTTCCAAGACATGGCTATTATGAATGATGTGTGGATTGTTGATCCTTCCCTTGCGACTCTTCCCAGTTCCCCTCCAAGTATAATTTGCAAGTGTGCAAACGGTCCAAGGTTGTGGATTGTTACGAAGTTATCAGAGTAACAAAATTATAATTCAGCGGGATCTCAGGGAACAGGAAATGGAATATTTTAGTAGGCTTATGGGAATGCTTTAAACTTCCAAGATCAACCTGTCCGAGGAAGACAAGAGGGTGTGAAAGAGCAGCAAATTCTGTTTGAAATATTTCTCCAGTTCTATGACAGAGAGAGGTGTGCATCCTTCTCGGTCGGCTAAGGTGATTAACTCATCAATCCCTCGGAGAGTGCAAGCATTTGTGGATTGCTATGGCTAAAAATGCTCACATAAGACAACCTAAAGAAGAGAAACATCTCAATCCGAACATGTACATCATGTGTAGGAAAGTAGAGGAGTCTCTTAATCATCTCTCCTTGCATTGAGACATCGCGTGGAATGTGTGGCATCATTACCTAATTGCCATTGCACGGGTTCTCAATAAGTCCTTTCCGGCGTTGTTTGTGGGGTGGGACAAAGGTGCTTGCACACCTAAGGCTGTGTTTGGAAACCATGGATTCCATGCCAAACAATAGAAAAGAAAAATGTTTCTTCTTTGATGTGACAATGTGTTGTTTGGATGACAAAGGAAAAGGTAGATTGCACAAAGTAATAATTATACTTTTCCAAAATTTGAATTCTTGGCACAAGAACCTTGGTGACCTTTGTGAGAGGACTGAGATTTCTAGTTCCCAACTCTAAAATGGAATCCATGTTTTGATAGTGCCCATGGAAATCATCGATTTTTTATTTTATTTTTTTTTGTTTCCTTTCTTTTCCCTTGGATTCCACATATCCCCACATGCCATAGGGGGAAAATGTTGAGGGAATTGCTCCCCTATTCAATATTGTGGGGAATTTGCAAAGAGAAATATGAGAATATTCAAAAGGGAGATCAGTTCCTTGGTGTCCCACTTAAAAGAAAGATTCAGTCCATGGTGTTAGAGTGGTCTTCACTTACTCCTAACTGTATAGGAATGAATAGTCATGGGGATTGCTCTTCTTGGGATCATATCGGTAATGGAGAAAATTCAGGTCTTTAGGCATGAGTTCTTTCGTTGTTTTGAATTTTTTATTTATTTTTTTTAAGATGACATGAGCATGCAGAGAGCCATCAAGGCAATGGATATGAATCACCAATACAAAGAAACAATCTAGAAAACCCTTCCTTAGTCATCTTCCAAGACACGACCAAATGCACCCACGCTTTCATGAAGTTTCATGAAATCGCATGTTTTACCAGTAAGACGTAAGATCTTCTAAACTTAAAAGTATCGCACCTCAAGGAAATGCCTAGAACAGCAAGCAAAGCTTAACAAAGGTGCTCCAGAGTGGCAGTGTGAATAATCAAAATGCGGACTTTTCACGAATTTTGTGGGTCAGCCAGTTAATTTTCTAGTATTTTAGCCTTGCAAAACTCAATGCATGCATGAAAAAAGTTTTGCTAATTCACTCACGCATCATTTACAACTTTATTTACAACAGTGGATGAAAGATTTGCTAAACAGAGATTCAAAAGGATCAGCAGTAAAAACCATTTACAACTTCGACCATATGCATAAATCACTAGTGGAGTTAGAAGCAAACCAAATGACATGGTAACCTACTAGGTCAGCGACAGAGCCACCAGCCATGTATTCCATTACTATCCATAGTTTCGTTTCGTGAAGATAGGAGCCATAGTAATCTGTAATATATGGAGATCGGCATTGGGACAGTACCGAGATTTCCTGTCAAAAAAAAAAAGTCCAAATGAAACAACCATATAATCATTGTTGCCATGAGCAGGTTATGCATCTGATACCTTTTGAATATCTTCAATTTCATCCTCTCTGAAAAAAGAAAACCAAAGCATGTATTAGAAGTGGCCCAGAAAATTAGACTAAACAAAAAGAGATACAAGAGTAATACTCGAGATAAGTTTACCATATGTAAAGAACTAGCAAAACCAAGATTCTGAAAAAACTATTCCAAACACATATCTCACAGCAAAATTCATGAATTTCAGGTGCAAGCTCGAAAAATACATTTGTCTAGTAATCTAGTTTAGGAAGAGAAACTAAACCTTCTGACTTCCATTTCAAGATTAAATAGTAATCATATTGAGCACTGAACAGGAGGCAACCTATGATATACCCATATGCAGATCGCGACACAGACTATAGTTGCACTGAATCATGAAGTGGTAGTGAATTCAGGTGAGTGGGGAGGCACCAGTTTTCAGAATGTTAGGAAGTACAAACAGCCAGGAAGCAGGAGCAGCACTTGGATAGAAGGTTCCTGCACCTTAATATCCAGACATGGATATGGGGAGGCAGATATGACTCACCACTTCTAAAATCCAGGATACGAGTAGGCATCAGATTCATAAAATGCTGCCCATGTTTAGAAATATTGGGAGGGAGATACAACTCCCCATTTCTAAAGTCCAGAACATGAAAGTGGGTGTCTGATTCATAAAAAGCTAGTCAAATTCAGTTATATGGGGAGTACAACTCTCCATTTATAAAATCCAGGACATGGAAGTGGATGTCCAATTCATAAAATGCTACTCTCCCTTCCTCCATGTCTGATTCATAAATCTGAACATGACAAAAAGATTCATTCAAAGAAGAATACTCCAGATCTCCTTGATAATGAAAGAGAAACTCCAGAGTTTTGAAACTGCCTATGGTTTCCCCATAAAACAACCATCTAAGTTGAGCTTCACATAGCTGTGAGGAGGCACCCAAGATGGCTTAGGTTTATTCTTCTATTTCCAACAATGGCCTTCTAATCCTTCAAGCGGTAGATTGCGAACAAGCAATGAAACCCTTCACAAACGCCCAATGAGAAATAAACTTAGAATTGAAGGCCTCCTTGACTCTATAGTTCCTCCCCTTCCAAATGGCCCATATAAATGCAAAATGCATCATCTTCAATATGTTGCCCCTCTTTCAGAATGAGCCTACCTCCCACCTAGTATTTCCATTTAGCACCCATTAAATTCCAAAAAGTCAAAACTAGTGATTTGACATTCCAAGAATTTACAAAGAATTGTTTCATAAAAGCTTAAGTAAATGGGCATTTCCACTGTGAAAGCATCATCACTATATAGTATATACTTGGTATACACATGAGCATCTTCTATTCTTAACAAAGCTACATAACCAATGGCAATAAGTGCAAATCAATTAAGGAATACCTATTAACAGATATAATAGAACCAAGCAGTTTGACATGGTAAGCATATTCTAAGAGACTGAAAAAGGAGATTGAACAAGCTATACTCACGCTTCTTCTAAATCAATAACTTTTATAGCAACATCTTTGTTCAGCTCCTTGTCGAACCTGCAATACAGGATGCCATGAAAAAACTAATGACTAATGAGTGTCTTGAGGTATTGACTACATTTTCTTTGTGAATGACAAGCTTTATTAAATAAGAAAGACGGAAAAAAAAAAAAAAAAAAAAAAACAATCAACAAGGCAAAATCTAAGATTTATATATATATATATATATATATATATATATATATATATATATATATATATATATATAATCTTCTAATATATGAGGTAGTCAATCTTAATTATTCAAATAAGAAAAGGGGCAGAAGACTACGATTTTGTGGGGTGTTATGATGTGGAATGTGATGCGTAGACGAAACCTTCATGAGGGAGAATCTGAGTCCTATTCTGCACTACTTTCTCCCCTGCACAAGGTCCAGTTCTATCCTTCGTCTGAACAGAAAAAGTTGTAATGATCGGCAAAGGGCTAATTTTCCACCAAATCCTTTTTTCACACAACTTCTGATGGTAGCATGAGGGATCTCTTTAGCTAGGGCATGGAAGGTTCAGGTCCTCCTAGAGTTCAGGCTTTTGTTTGGAGAGCCGTGAACAACAAGATTTAACAGTCGATAATCTTCAGAAGAGGGGCCTTGCTATTGCCAACAGTTGCATCATGTGCAAGGACAGTTAAGAAGGGGGCGATCATCTCTTCATTGTGCAATGGCAAGGACTGTTTAGAAATATTGCTACTATCTTTTTGGGGTTCAAGGTTGTCTCAATGGAGTCATTCTGGATATTTTCACAGGTAGGTATGATGGGACTTTCGCCGAACAACATAATTCTACTTTGAAGCTCATGTCAGCCATGTGTGAAGATTGGAGAAAGGAGGAGAGAACGAAGAATTTTTTTAGGTAAAAAGGCACCTGCTGAAAAATTATGCTTCATAATCCTGTGCATGGAGAACTATTGGGCTTTGCCAGTTCCAGAGTTTGGAGGGTTATCCTTCTCCTCTGTTATGAGATATTGGAACTCTTTAATTCATGCTGCCAGCTAGCCATTTCTTCTTGCCTTAGAGAGGATTGTCCTCGTTTGTTCGTTTTTTCTTTTGTTTTCTAGGAGTGAGGAGGATCTCTCACCATTCTTTGCTCAAACCCTTTTTTCTTTCTGGGTCTTAACAAAATTGAAGTTTCCGTTCAAAAAATGTTTAAAGAAAGGGATGAAAAAGGAATATTTTTTTTGTGGATGAGAAGATACCCGTCCTTGCAATGCACCTTGTAATGACTAGAGGGGTCTTCATCCTAAGAGACAAGAGGATCAGGAGCTCATAGGCCTTGGTAGCAGACAGCGAGTTCACAGTTAAGCTGCTGTGCATTACTAATGGGAAGAGGAAACAGGGAAGCCACAATGGCTTGGCTTTGGTTAAATCCTTACCCTCTTAGGCTTTCTATTGGGTAGCAGGTTTGGATATAGTTCTAACAGCTAATCAACTTCGCCGCAGGAAGAAGAAAATTACTAATTCTTGCATTATGTGTTTGTCGGATGACCAATCATCGTCAGCATCATCTAAGCCTTATCCCAACTAATAGTGGGGTGACCATTCAAAAAGAAAATGCATGTGGAATGCAGAAATGGTGGATCACTTTTTGTCCACTACTAATTTGCCCATGCCATGTCGATGAAATTTTGCAAGGTATTTTGTGTGTGAGGATTATGACGAAGTACATAGCTACTTTGATGGAGGTGTGAAGGGAGTGTGAATAACATCTAAAAGTCATATTATGCAAGATCTTAGAATCCGAGTGATATTATTATCAATCTAGATAGAGTGCATAATAAGAGTGCTCTAGAATAAGGAGAATGACATTGAAATAAGACACCAAGGAGAGTCATTATTTGGGCCATTATTGCATCAATAAATCTAGTTGATTTGGTCATGTGGTTGTTGAGTCAAAGTGGGTAGGCCCAAATACCAATAGAGAGTGCCAGAAAAAGGAATGATGGAACTAATTCTGGTAGCTGTTTGCATAAGACCTGGGTGTAGGCCATGTGGCAGAATCAGCGGCATCATTAATGATTGGCCTGGAATTTTATTATTTTTAACAACTTTATCACTCCCAGCTGATCCCAAACCTTTTCAGCCCCAGCCCCAGTAGAAATTTTTCGTTTAACCATTTCAAACTGATCTGAATGATGCCACCAATCCCATCAGGCCCATGGAAACTAAGTTGCACTGTTCTTTTCAGGGCAGAATCCTTGCCATGTGGTCAATCTAGAAAGAACAAAATAATGCAGTTTTTAGGAAGATATTAACACTCCCTGTTGGAGAGTCATTGCTTCAGCCATCATCCAAAATTCAAAAGGAGTTTACATCAATTGGCAGAGTTAATTTGGTCAGGGAAAGGTAAGCAAATGTTAGGGGGAGATCAATAAGGAAGTCCACTGAGACAGACTGCCACAAAATGTAATGAGCCCACCAAAAAAAAAAAAAAAAAAAAAAAAAAAAACAGAGGGAGAGCTGAACTGCTGAGATAGCCACTTAGCTACTCCCCTAAAAAGAGAAGATTACAACCCTTTAGCTTATCGAGAGGAAAGGCCCACTCAACTATAAGGTGAATAACCCTATTGATAGTAGCCTCTAACGACTTCGAAATGTCATTAAAACACCTCCCATTTCTTTCTTCCCACACAGCCCACCAGACGGCCAAAAGAGACATTCTCTAAAGCTTTGTCCTTTGCTTTCCACACCTTATACCATGCCAGGCCTGCAGTAAACCGCAAACAAAAATTGGAAAGGTCCAGTGAATCTGAAAGTCGGACAGAATTTCAGTCTAGATCCGATATGTGAACGCACAGTGAAGAAAGAGATGGTCCACCGTTTCTTCATTTACCATGCAACATAAGCAAATATTTGTAAATTGTAATGCACATGCGTCTTTTTCTCAGATTGTCAACTGTCAGAACCTTTTTCTTACCAACCAACCAACCAACCAAAAGTTGTTATCTTTGGGGGAACTTGATATTTCCAAACATAATACGACGAATCCTCTTCGACATATGGAGGATTCTTTGTAATATAACTGTATAGAGACTTTACAGAGAAAATTCCTGATTTGTCCAGACGCCAAACTAATCTATCTTCAGAGATCTGGTCTGGTTTGCTGCTATGAATACGATTAAGAAGCGATACATATTCGTCGATCTCTCAGTCACAAAGGTGTCTTTTACACACCGGATTCCACACCACTACTTGCCCAAGAAACGCATAGCAGGCATCCACTGTGATGGACTGATTATGTGCCAGACGAAAGATACGCGGGAAAGCAACACAAAAAGCTTCCTCACCCACCCAAATGTCTTCCCGAACACGAGTGTGTTTGCCATTTCCAATTGTGATTCCCGCACCTTTAAGAACCTCCGCCTTGATGGACAAGATATTTGGAGGAATTCTTTGTCCACCAGCCCCCCTCTGAACACCTGTACTTGCTTTTGACAAGCTTGTTCCATAGAGTTTCATTTTTGGTTCCTAACCTCCAGGTCCATTTGCCTAATAGGGCCCGATTAATGCTTTTAAGATCTTTTACGCCTGCCCCTCCTTAGATATGCTTACAGACTTCCTTCCAATTGACCAGGTGGAATTTTTTCTCGTCTTCTTTTCCACGCCATAGAAAATCTCATCTAATTCTTTCTAAAGTGGCCAAAGTTAGCGCTAGACATTTGAAGAGAGACATAAAATAGAGAGGAAGATTAAACACCGCCGCCTTGATGAGAGTGAGCCAACCACCCAAAGATAGATATCTACATTTCCATCTAGCAAGAAAGGAATCAAATCTATTGATGACCTTGTCCCATAAAGCTATCGGGGGCTTTCCGATACACAGCGGTAAGCCCACAAAAGTGTTTGGAAAACTGCCCGTCGAACATTGGAAAAAATTGACATAATTCTTAATCTTGTCTTCCTCCGTATTCACCCCGAACATTTTAGTCTTAGCCATGTTAACTTTCAAACCCGAGACTGCGGCAAAGCACCTGATGATAGTCTGCAAATTGCTCACTTTATCCTGATCTACTTCGGTAAACAAAAGTGTGTCGTCCACAAACTGAATATGAGATATCGAAGTATCCATCCCTTCCACTCTGAACCCACTGATGATACCTTCTGTCTGGCCCTAACTCAACATTCTAGAGAAAGCTCTCCTACTATTAGGAAAAGGAAAGGGGACAGCAGGTCTCCTTGGCATAGACCCCTAGAACTACGGAAGAAACCTCTTGTGGGTCTCCTTCCGTGTTATGGTCGACAGAAACTCTTGTAACGCCATCATGTGGGCTTCGTTCAGCATTACATGGTCGTGGAGACATGCTTTCTGCTTATCCGAAATCAGAACTACATTGGCCAAGAGGAGGGTTGTTTTCTCTAAGGGACTGCTTGGATACATGGAAAGGAAAGGAAATATTGTTTCCCATGAAACTCACTTTCCACTGTTTGTCAAGCCTTTCTTTGTGAGAATTTGTAGGAAATATCATTTTTCACTTTCTATCTTTGCTAGAAAGATTCCATAACACCTCGCTTCCCCCGAATATTGCTACATTATGATATCATAGCATTTCCAATCCATAGATACCATAAAGCATCAAATTTTGTATGGAAGAGGCTAGGCACCAAACCAACATCCTCCCAAAATCTAATGAAAGAGCCATTGTCAGCCACATAAGAAATGCCCTTCCTCATTCCAAATTTCCATAACCATTTTCCCAACAAAGCATTGTTCAAAACGTCAAAAAATTTAATATTTTCTCCCCCTTCGAGGTGGTATAAGAGCTAAAGGTTAATATTGCCAAAAGTGAGACGTTACGGGTTCATATATCTAAAGAAGAGGTGAATCGCATGGAAATGGTGTTTGGATGTAAGACAGGATCTTTTTCATCCACTTACCTTGGCCTTCCTCTTTATATAAGGAAACCAGCAAAGCACTTACAGGATAAAGTAGTTGAAAAAATTGACTGCAAGTTGGCAAGATGAAAGCGTCAGCATCTGTCTTTGGGAGGACGAATAACTCTCATAAAAGAAGTATTGTCAAACACGCCTTTATATTTCATGTCTCTTTTGGTGCCCAACGTCCGTCTTTTGCATATTGGAGTGGCTGAGACGAGATTTCTTATGGGAGGGCTCAAATGGAAAGAAGTTTCATTTGTCAATATGGGAAGAGGTGCATAGGCCCTATGGGGAGGGAGGAGTTGGTATAAGGGATATAGAGATGCGAAGCTCGCATTAACAGGGAAGTGGTTATGGGGGTTTGGGTCAGAACGAGGAGCTTTAAGGAGGGAAGTTATAGCGAGCAAATATGGGTGCCGGGCCAGCGATTGGTGGGTTAGAGAATACTCTCATTACAAAACTTTAGGAATCTGGAAGACGGTCTCCAACTTAAAAGGAAAGTTTAGCAAAGGAATATGCTTTGATGTAGGCAATAAGGAAAGGACTCGATTTTGGGCGGATATATGGATAGGGGAAACTCCTCTAAAAGTTGAATTCCATCGATTGGCGAATCTAACCACCGATCAAGATGTTAAGATTGCTAAATGCTACTCTCGGTGTGGTGGAGCAGTGGTGTGGTCTCTTCCATGCTATAGGAACATGCTCGATGAGGAAGTTGAAGAGTTCATGAAGTTACAGGGTTATCTTCTAAGTTGCTCACCAATGAAGGAGGCTTGCAACAGAATGATGAGGAAAAAGGAAAAGTTTGGTCGGTCGATTCTCAATCCAATCCTTCTATAAAATGCTTCTATCTTCATCAACAGGTGAGAGAATTGTTTAGACGACTAAGCTTTGGTCCCATGGGCTCTGCCAAAAATCGGTCTTCGGGAGGCTAGTGGGAAGAAGGAAAGGCCTTACAATAGACAATCTACAAAAAGGTCAATGGCCATTCCCAACATATGTATCATGTGTGTGAGTAACGTGGAGACAGTTGACCATCTCTTTGTGCTTTGCATGTTCGCCCAGAAAACTTGGGAAAGCTTTTTTGTACCGTCCAAGGTCTCATGGGTGTTGCCGGTTTCAATAGGTAACCTGCTAATGGCATGGCACAGGTGGAGAAGACGAAGATATCTTGGAGACTGGCTTTGTTGACTAGTCTATGGGCAATTTAGGGGGAAAGAAACAACAAGTGCTTTCAGAATATATGTCATTCAAAAGGGTTGTGGCCAACAAAGCAAAGCTTTTTTGTAGTTGAATGGGTCTCCTCTTTGTGCTAGGATTGTAATTTTATTGCCTTTCCATAAAATAAGAGGTTTGTGATTCCTCCCATTGAAGCAAGTGGAATTTGTTCTCATTTAGTTGCCATAGGGAGTTTCTCTCTGACTTTTCTAACCTTTGTAATACACTCATTGGACACTAGAACATTGGTATAAAGTATGTTGGCATGTCAGCCAGTGACGCCCAAGTGAGCCCCCAGCAATAAGCATTTGCTTTTCCAAGTTGGTAATTTCCTTTGCAAAATTGAACCCCATAAATGTTTTGCCGGCTTTCATGTGCACATGGAAAGCTGAGATAAGTAGCCAGCTATGACACAAGATAAGACCATCAACAAGTCCTACCATGAAGATCCATTTCAAACACAATTTCGAAGCCTACAAACTCGTTGGATCCATTTCAGACGGTTTCAAACAATCATGTTGCAATAAATGCACCAGAAGTAGAGTGTTCCACATGAATGATAATTGCTTCAAATGCCAGACTTCCTATTTTCTTTTTGAAGCATTTTTAGTTTCTACATACTCGATGTGCCAAACTTTTCAGGAAAAATGGGGGATTGCCATTCTCAAGAAGCATGTATGTTTCGAAAATCAACATAGATCTGGGAAATGGTATATTCTCTTGCATAAAGCATCAAATGGATCTTTAACCTCTGGTTGGTTATTGAACGTGTTTACAACAAAAGCGCAAATACAGCAATGACAAAAAAGGAAGGAGAGAACGCAATTGAGTACTTACCCTTTAAAGACCTCACCGAAGGACCCTCTTCCAATCAGCTCAAGAGAGTTAAACCGAGATTTGATGGCATCCGAAAAAGCCACCGCGTCTGACATGTTGCCGTTCCGCAATCAAGATCCAAAGCACGCTAGAAAGGCAAACAATCGTGTCAAATCTTCTCGGAACCGTCAGCAATCTGTGCAGTCATTATCCTCGCCATCATCACAACCGGACATCATCAACATCGTCGCCAGATATCAGAAGACAGAGAATCTCATCCGTTCAAGAGATCCAGCGGCCGGAGCAGCATTTTCAGAAACCAGATAAATCCATCTTCTATTATATGTAGAATACAGGTATTACTTGGACTGAAAGGGAAGAAAGTGATTTGGGCGATGGAGTGCAAGCTGTGATGTAGACCCACTCTGTCAGGTACAACCAAACAACAATAGCAACAACGACATGTTTGATGAAATGTCTCAGAGAAGATGAAATGAGAGAGAGTAGAGAGAGAGAGAGGAAGTTACGATGGGGAAAGGAGGGTTTGGAATTTGGAGAAGAGGGATGGAATGTGTCTTTTTTATCTGAGATTTGGAAGAATCTGAAAGGGGAAGCGGGGCCCACCTGATGGGAGCTAAGAGAGCCGATCCAGCGGCTGTCAAGCGGCGATGGAAGCAACAGCAACAGCAGCAGCAGCAGCCATGGATCCCTCTCCCTTCCTTTTTGTAGTCATGAAATGGGCTTTTTGTTTCCAGAGGGGGTTGAATGAGTGGAGGAATTATATTGTCCTTGGCCCATGTACAGTTGGCGAATTTCTCCTGGAATTCGGTGCGCTTTCGGGGCGCATGGTTTGATGATCTGGGCCGTTGATCTGATAGTCATGCTACGGATGGAGAGTGGATCAAAAATCTACCACATTGGAAGATGTCAGCCCTTTGATTTGTGACATGTGAATAGACGGTTGACAATAACACTTTCGAGGCCAGGGATCTAAGGGTTGGCGGGGGCAATATTTCCTACGGATACAGTAACAAACCACCGAAAAAGGCGCGTGACATCCAGTCCGTCCATCATTTGGCAAGTTAATGCGAGCCACGAATAAGACGGTCCAAAACTCAAGTGGGCCCAACAAGGGCAAAAGAAGAGATTGGGACGCTAACAATGGGACCTTCGTGGGGCCCACCAAAGTTTTAGATCAGACGACTATGTTTTTCGGTCGATCTTAGTGAGGCGGGCTTTACCAGTTGGGTTAGATGGTTGAAAGGTTTCAATGGTGGCATTCCATCCCCATTGTTTTCTGTGGTGGGGCCCATTTGAGTTTTGGAAGGCTTAGATCCTCCTCGGGTCCTAATATGAGCTGGAATAAATGATGGACGGACTGGATGTCACAACGTAACGAAGGGCCCACAGAGCTTTTTGCTGCACGGGCTCTGCCTCTGTACAAACAGCTGCAGTTGGAAATTCGCGTCGTCAAAACGCGCATTTTTTCTGCCGGGAACTTACAGCCAGAAAATAAAAAAATTCAGCCGTGAACGACCCGGTGAAAATGGTAACTGCAATTTCTTTTACTAGCCTCTCGAGCGTGCGAACATGGTACGCCTGAGCAAGATCCAGACCGTTCATCAATCGTATCTCCCTGGGCATAGTTACTGACCCAGAAGAGACTCGTCTGCTCGATGCAGATTGGGTGGGGCTGACCTCCGTGTGCGCAGATATATGTGTGGCCTACCTTGATGTGTGCATTTTATCCACGCTGTCCATCTATTTTGGGAAGCCGATTGGCTGGTGTACCAGACACCAGCTATATAGCTGGTGTGGGTACGTATCGTGCGAAGACGAGCTCTGACGCTCCTCGACCTCCGAGTTGTACGAACGGTTCAAAGGTAATCAAAGTTGCATGAACCCCACATCACTGTATTTATTATATCTACACCGTTCATCCATTTTTCAAGATCATCTTAGAGAATTATCAAAAAATGAATCATATCCAAAGATAAACTGGACCACACCACAAATATGAACAGGGATAATGATTTTCACTGTTAAAAAATTTGTAGGACCGGCCATATGTTTATTTTCCATCTAATCTGTTTATAAGATCACAAAGACCGCAAAGAAAAGGAAAAATAAAAATAAAAAATAAAATCATATTGATCCAATACTTCTATAACCCCGAAAGGTATCAATGGTAGGCGTTTAATCCCCATTGTTTTTTTCTGTGCGGTCTACTTAGATAGTTATATTTGTCTTAATTTTTAGTCTTAAGCCTTATGAAGAGCTCGCCAAATGGATGGACAGTTTGTATATAACACATACCTCGTAATGGTATCAACTTGCTAATGTCAATGCACAGGCTATATAGCTGGTGTATGGTACACCCGCCGATCAGCGCCTTCTATTTTGCCAGCTAATTATACACCATGAGCTTGTGATTCGAGCGTATCCAAAACTCAAGTGGACCACATCACAGGAACAGTGGGATAATAATGTCCACTACCGTTGAAACATTCCTAAGGTCCACGGTTATGTCTCTTCTTTCAACTTATAAGGTCATAAGGTCATATAAATTCTAAGTGAAGGGAAAACATATATTCGAGCATGATTTAAAAATTACGCAGCCACCAAAAAGTCTTGAGTGGTAGGCATTCAATCCCCATTGATTCGTACGGTGTGATTGGCTTGATCTTGAATATGTTTGAATTTCAGACCTATAGTTTAAAATAAGTTGATAAATGGATGTACATCACGCATACTTCACGGTAGGTCCCATATCGACCTCCCACTAAGAAAGCCGGTAGTGTCAGGGTCACCACCGGAAGCAGATTGCATGGTGTGCCACACCGCCACTTCTTAGGTGTGCTGACATCATTAAATTAGGTTGGCCACATCATTATAAACCCATAATACACTAGTTGTATCCAAACTAACCATCCATCTGAGTAGAGCATTCTAATTTCTAGGGCATGATTCTTAGGGGTCGTTTGGCACCGTGGATTGGAGAGGATTGGAGGGGATTAGAGAGGGTTTTAAATTCCCTTTGTTGTTTGGCAGCAAAAAGTAATGGGGGATTGCCAATCAAGGGATTTTTGGTCCCCTCTTTGAAGGAGTTTGTAATCCACGGTGAAAGCTTGGATTGCACTTAAAATCATTTCAATAGTTGCAAATGTAAATGTATATCACTGTACACTATCATTTTATTAGACAAATGGCCCACTAACAATGATGAGCACCATCTAAACATTGTCCAGCACCATCCAAACATTGTTCATATTAATCAATGATTAAAATTTGTTAGTTAGTCACTCAAACATAATTTTGTGCTTGCGGTCCATCCGAGACTTGAAATTTCATCATTTTCAAGTAAAGCATATATTTAAGCAGGCTTATCACAACCATAATGTCAAAAATTATATATCTCACTGATTGAAGATATTAAAGTTGATATAGTAATTAAATTCAAACCCTTGTAAATATACTATATACGGGTATTTTTTAATTAAAGTTGATTCATATTCCAGGGTACCAAACACACTAGTAGGATTTCCAATTGAGGGGCTTTTCAATCCTAGGGGTTGCAAATCTAAGGGTTCCAAATCAAGCCCTTAAAATGATGCAGATCCAAAGCCCAAATAGGCCACACCACAAAATTCAGTAGGGACAATGATGCCCATCCATGAAACTTTGTTAGGGCCCGCCACCATAGTTATTAACCATCAAACCTGTTCATAAGGGCAGGCATACGCTGACGAAGAAAATACACAAATATTAGTAGCTCCCTCACCAAACGAATGTACTATCTAGATATAACTACTACATTATAGTGGGCTCCACAATAATGTATTTATTATATCCATTTCGTTCATCAATTTTTTGATATCATTTTAGAGCATTAGACAAAAAACAAATTATATTCAAAGCTCAAGTAGACCACACAAAAAATAGCAATGAGGATAATGATTTTCACCGTTAAAAAAATTGTATGGCCCACCATAACATTTATTTTTCATCCAATCAGTTAATAAGGTCAAAAATACATGTATGAAGAGGAAATTTTTTTTCATATTGATCTGAAACTTCTATGACACCTAAGAGGGTTTCAATGGTAGACGTTCAATCCCTTACTGTTTTTTGCAGTGTGGTCCACTTAATCTTTACGTCTGTCTTATTTTTCATCTCAAGACTTAAGATGATCTCGAAAAATAGATGGACGATTTGGATATAACACATACCTCATAATGGGACTCACAGAACTTGCTGACGTCAATACACCAGCTGTATAGCTGGTGTGTACACCAGCCAATGCGCTTCCCATCAACGGACAGTGGAAGTCGGTGGTGCGCGGCACATCACGCAATCCGCTTCCGTCACCACGCAATCTGTGTCCGGTGTGGATGTTAGTGGGCCACATACATAAGAAAGACTACGGAATTAAAGTGACTCACGTTTTATGTACATGTGGCCTACCACGAATGGAGATTATCTGTTTCATTATCCACATATTCTGTATAAAATGGGTCCCACCTGATGAACGGTTTGGAGATGATCAGCGACATTGACGATCACATGTATAAAAAGGTAATTATTCACCGTTAAGGCGACCGTTGATTATATGCAGCATGTTTCATCACAACCTGTGACTGTGGAGACTCGTACGCTCCATCGTACACAAGGCACGTACGAGATTTAAGCAAGCAAAAAAGGAACACTGTTCATCCAATCATATCCATCTGATTTAACCATCGATTTGGTAGTGGTCCCCACGGTACCGAGGTCCATTCTGGAAAAGCTCTGTGAGCCCACCACGATGCCATTTTGCCAGCTCATTTTATGCGCGTGAGCGCAAATATGAGGGGGAGGATTGTATGTGCTTGGGTACAGAGATATACCTGCGCCTGGGGCTGTGGGGCGACAGAGATGTACTTGGCAAATCCACTCTCTGCCCATCTGTTTTGAAAGACGGTAGGATAGAAATTTAAGAAACAGGCAAATCCAAAACTCATGCAGGCCATACACATAACAGCAGGTATTTTTTATTATTATTATTTTTTTGTTAGCTTGTTAGTACAACCACTGTCAGTTCACACTTCAGTGTTAGCCACCTCCGTTGTGGGAATCAATACCAAGATCTCAGCATTTAAGCGAGGTATCTTTCACTTAGTCTGCCACCTGAGCTATGAATGTGCAGGGATTGAGCACTTGGGATGGACGGGAAGATGGATAGGATCAAGTATATGGACACATGAGATCTGTCCTCCAATGTCAAGCAGATCTGTCTCGAATAGACCACACTACAGTAAATAGTAGTGATTAAATGCCTAATATTAAAAACTCGGGGACAAACGCTTGGATTAACATGATATTTGTGTCTTCCCTTAATACAAGTCTAGGATGCAAATACTTAAGTGGCAGGATACCTTGTTTCAACACTTGAGGTCTTGGAATCGATCCTAGTAGGGTTGGCTAACAGTGAGGTGTCAACTGGCAATGGGATGTACTAACAAGCTAACAACAAAAAGTATTGTGCACCAATAAAAATTAGAGTGGGTCCTATGAAGTTGTTAATGGTGGATGTTCAATCACCACTGTTTTCTATGGTGTGGTCCACCTGAAATTTGGATCTACCTCGTTTTTCTACTCATGCTTTGGAATGAGATGGAAAATAGATGAAATGTGGATAAAACACATACATCATGATATGGCTCACATATCTTTTCCACCACCCACATATACATAGGAGGGGTCACTAATTATTTGAACGGTTCTGAATTAATGTGTACGTGTCTTGTGTACCATGGATACAATGTGGCCGTTTTGTGAACAGAAGTGGTGAAGCTAATCGCACAAGGAGTACGGAGTCGGGGTGGCGATGGTTCCAACGGCCCAGCCCGGCTAGGTTGACCCAGCGGTAAAGGGCCAGAGCTTGGGCACCCCAACTTAGACCAGGTCCTGAACCCAGGCCGGATGCTCAGGATGGGTGGGCCCAGGCTAGTGGTGAATGGTCCAGTTCAATCATTAAGTGGGACCCGTTTCAGTAGAAGCGGATTGGCTGGTGTACCACACACGTGTGTGTAAGCAGCGTGCGAATAGCAGCCCGGGTCCTCGACTCCTGAAATGCACCAACGGTTGAAAGGAAATTAATTTTACATGGGGCCCACAATGAAGTATTTATTATATCCACACCGTCCATCTATTTTACAATATCATTTTAGAGCATAATCACAAAAATAAGTCATATCCAAATATCAAGCGGATCGCACCACAAATAGCAGTGGTGACAATGATTCCCACTGTTAAAACATTTGTAGGGCCCACCATAATGTTTATTTTCCATCCAATCTATTCATAAGGTAACAAAAACCCAAATGAAGAGAAAAAAACGGATATCAGATTGATCCAAAACTTCTGTGACCACTAAGAATATTTCAATGGTAGACGTTCAATCTCCCACTGCTTTCTGCAGTGTGGTCCACTTAATATTCGAATCTGTCTTACTTTCGGGCTCAAGCCTTACAACTATCTCACAAAATGGACTGACGGTTTGGATGTAACATATACCTCGTGGTGGGGTTCTCTTAACGACAACACACCACCGAGTAGGAGGTGTGTGGTACACCAGCTGATCGCTTCCTGTTTCAATGGCCTGGTTTATCTGACTTGATTGGTGAGTACGGGAATCTTCATATTCATCCAATCGGTCCAATTCCGTAACACGTGCCATCTTGTCATACATACTCTCACTCCTCACTAGAAACACTGGCATTATTTCATTTGCCCGCTTTAATTGGGGCCATGCCCATCAACGAACAGCATGCACCCAAATGGCACATGTGAACAAGATCCGAGCATCCCATCAGGTGGGCCACCATATTTAGATATTCTGGCTCAAAAATATTTTCCCTGATAGGCAATAACAACAACCATCTTTATTTATTCCTCTTCTAGAGGGTCATAATTAGCAAAATGGCATACAATGACGAGAACTGTTTGCATTTAATTCTGTGAAAAAACAGTGAAAAAATCAATTAAAAGAGACACAAATGCCAAAAATTCAAGAATGATATGTTTGGGTGGAATATGGTTTGGACTTCAAAACAGACTATAAAAATGGCTATATATGGATATACATGTTTCTATACATTACAAGAAAATAAAGTTAAATAGCTAAACAGAAGCTTTAAATAAAAGATAAGGTCTCAAGTCCAACCAATACTGTCCATATGGCTTCTAACCTTTGATGTGTGTGCAACACAGAACCCATCCAATAGATAGTCCCATCATGAGGATCACCTTCTGCAAAGTAGATAATTTATAATTTAATCGACCACCTTTGTATTTTTATATCAATCAATTGTTAGGCATTGTTTTCTATGGTATGGTCCACTAGAAGAGTAGATGGGTCTATGTGGCAAGCAATCCTCATGGTCGGGCCAACCTATTGGACCCATGACTTGATCGGTTGGAAGTGATTGGTTAGGTAGACTATGACATGTGTGGTTCGATGGGTTTGAGTAGATATGTACTCCAATTAAAATTATCCAAAATTCTACGTGTATTAGAAATAACGTGAGATGGTGTTCTTTGCCCTTTTAAGTCTTTCTTTTTCAAGTAATCCTCATATAAAGTTAATTCTTTTTTCTTTTTTCTTTCTTTCACTCTACGCTCAATTACTTAAATTTGGGTCATTAGAAAAATGTGTTTTTCTATCTACCTTCCAAATTATAAGGAATTCTTAACATTTTATTAATCATATGTGTTCTTTTTTTAGTACTAAGTTGACAAGGAGCTTTGCCCATGGATGGGTTAAGCAAGAAACCCTAAATAATTTGGATTTTTTTTTTTTTTACATGAATGAGCTTGTGTAAAATCTGGTTGGTTATTAGTTATCACCAACTTGGTGATTTTAATGTGTTTTAACTGATGGTGCCTTTAGATCTTCATTGCTTTGGGAGCAGGTTGTGCTTGATCTGATCATGCTCGGGCATGTCTAATCACAAGATGTCCTTATTGTGGTTGATGTCGATGCACTCAACGTTGCCAAATCTATAGTTAATCAATTGATCATGTATCACCAAACAAGGATTTGGGTCAAGCAACCGAAATAACAATTTGGTTCACTAGTTTATATTAAAAGAGTTCATTGATTAGGAAAAAAGATTGGACAACCAACAAGGATGAATACACTTAAAGAAGCCCAACCAGGAATTAAATTCTAATATCAAAGCACCCGACAGAAAAATGGTACATGTGGCAGCACAAGCATTTAAAAATTGCATACAAAGGGCCCTTTTGGATACCACCAAATTACTTTTTCTACTTACAACAATAGATAAGTGACTTATTTCAGATAAGTTTGGTTTATGATTAGTTATAAGTAACTTTTTTACTTAAAAGTACATAATCACTTCTTTTTTAGCTTTTCTACTTTTCATAAGTTGTTGAAAAGAGGCATCAGAAAAGATGAAAAAGAGGAAAAGTACTCATCTTCTTAATAAATATAAATTAAGATAAACCGCATGTGGAACAAGTAGTTTATCTTAAGCAACTTAAAATCCAAACACCCCCTAAGTGTGATGGAGAAGAGTGCATAACTTGTCTCCTACAACTATGTTCTAAGTCTAGCATTAAATAGCAAGCCCACCATCAAGATTGGCTGGTGTGAAGGTGTAACGCCCTGAAAATCGGGAGCCGAGTAATTACTCAACACCCGAGTTCCCGGTGTCACATATCACACATTTTATGGTTTATGATTAATCAAATTAAAAATTTGCGCAAGTTGGAACAACCTGGAACATGAAGCACAACCACACATCCACTGAATGGAAAGAAACAACATAAATAGCTATATACATGTCCAAAAGAATGAAGGGGCGCCCATGGCACCACACAACTAAAATCACAAAAATATAACAAGTCCAAAAGAATAGGGCTGAGCTCCCAGCCCAGCGACCCCTCGACTCATCTACGGGTCCGATGCAGCTCCGCCCATCAACTGAAAGTAGGAGTACTCATCCTCCTCCTCCAGACTCACGCTGCCAGGCTCCTCCTGATCATCGCCACCTGCATCTATGGAAGCGTCTGGTTGGTGTTTTAAAACACCGTCCCAGAGTGGGAGTGAGTGATCAACTTAGTGTGAACTATTAATCTTAAGTTATAACAAGCATCAATTATAACATGAATTTAATGAAAAACAGTCAATCAGCAACACCTACAACTCTTATTAAATGCGTATGCAATGCAATGATATGATGCATGTCCTCGCCGCAACGCTCCCTCGAGCGACTCCATCTAACGATCTCATATGGCAACACTCCCTCAGAGCGACCTCGACTGCCGAGTCGCCACCCTAACCAATGCGATGCAATGCGATCGTGTTAGCCAAGTTTTTAGTTAAGTCCATTCATCTAGCAGGTTGGAGATTCTGATTCACCCTACATGTCACTGCCCTAATCTGGTTGCGAGGCCAAGGCCCCATCAATGCGTGAAGCCGAGTCCCCGCGGTCCGTGATCCCGTCGGGTCCTCATTCCCGACTCCAAGCACATGAGGAGTGCCGATAAGGAAGGGATCGCTCGCAGTCACTACGGGGAGGCGCGGTACCCGGCGTAGGCCGACAGCTCGGACACGGTGTCCCATTCCACCATGCCGGCTCACGAGACTGTGGACCAGTTATAGTCTAGTCATCAATGGGCCACAAAGGTTGTAGGGTGCATCAGGTTCCATACATATATGTGCGAACATGGTTAACAAAATAGGGATGATCAGGTAGTAGGCTAGTCCGCACAAATCAGGCGAGCATGAGACGAATGGCCTCGGGCACAAGAGTCCCATGTAGTCGAACTACAGCCACCCGAACACTCCCGCCCAATCCGCCAGACTAGCCTTAGCGTAGTCCTACCAATGGGGCTACCCTCTCTCGTCAGGTTCCTGACCATCCCGAGAGAGTAAAAAAGGAGAACTACCGCATGCCACGCCTCATGTTATCATTCATCACATCCATACCACATTCTCATGCATTCCAATCCTACCAATCAAATACCTTTAACAAGCTAGCAAGTATCATCGTAAAATTAAAGTGCATGTGAGTGTGTGAGTTGGGTGAGGAAGTTTTCACTTTCTCTATCTTGAAAATCATGAGCATCCCAGCAAATAATCACACATACAATGAAGCACCACACATGAGGAAAATGAATCACAACCACAAGCATGTTATCATCCAACATCATATTATGAGAAGGCACAATGTATATCACATTTGAAAATTTAGCATGCATATTCTAACAAATCCAACCAATCATGAAAATCCCTAGGGTTCTTTCTAGAATTCCAAACATGACATCCAAGCACTCAAAATCATTACATCCATGCTAAAATTGGTGCTAGGCCACCTAAGAGCAATAGTCCGCACCTCAAATTTGATGGAAGCTCGGAAACGACCTAGAGGTGAGGGTTTTGGAGGTTGGCCGGCCGGAATCCCTAAAACAATCCAAGCATGAGAGAAATCCATACCATTCCTTCTTCAATACAAGGATTTTAAGGGAAAAAAGAGTGAGGGATCTTACCAAGAGGGCCCACGGACGAATTTTGGGGTTTGTGGCGGAGAGTTTCTCCTTGGAGGAGGGATGGGGTGTTGAAGGGTCGATTCTCTAGGGCCCCACCAACTCGATTTTGGGTCTACCACACTTCCTTACCTTCACTTCCCTCCTTCTTCACTTTCCTTGGTCGTTGGAGAAGGGTGGAAGCTACAAGGGAGGGCCTTGTTGTCGTAAGGTGGTGAGGATGTTGAGGGAGAGATTGATTGTTGGAGATTGGGAGAGATTAAGAAGGACAAGGGATGGGTTGTTGAGAGTTGAAGGGAGAGTTAGGAGGGAGAGAGGGTTGTTGTTGAGAGAGTGAAGGAGTTTATGAGAAAAGGGTTAGGGCTTATTTCCCTAGAGTTAGGTCTTTTGGCCCCATGTCCCCAAGTCTTCCCAAAATAGACTTATAGGACACCTATTGGTGTTGAGGTGGCCCTTACACCCTTCAGGCCACCAAATTTGGCGTGGAGGTGTCTTATGACGCGACTAGGGTCCATGCAAAAATTGAGGGCGAACGGATGAACGGATATATGATCTGAGCAGGCACTTTCGTCCCAAAAATGGCCCTGTGGGGGCCGATCTGGTGATTGGGATAATTCTGGTGGCCCTCTGGCTATGAAACTTGTAGGGTAAGTGATCCATGGCCCGATGAAGGGCCCTGCAAAATTTGGAAACAAACGGATGCGCGGTTTGGTCGTAAGGGTCCGATTTGCGATCAACGGTCACCGTTCAACGATCAGGTCCCAGATTTGGTGGACGGGCGTAGAAAAATATATTAAACCACCACCACAAATTTGGAGGAAATTCGACGTGGACCCCCAGGATACTGTGCTGGTTGGACGGGACGTTACAATCTACCCCCCTTATAAATAAATTTAACGAAATTTGTACTGTTCGTATTCTTTGAAGCGAGGCTCGGGTAATGCTTGCGGACTTCTGCTTCTGTCTCCCAAGTAGCCTCTTCTTCATCGTGATGGGTCCATAGGACTTTGACCAATAGGATGACTTTGTTGCGTAAGACCTGTTCCTTCCTATCCAATATTCTAGTGGGCCGAAGAATGTATGTGGCATTATCCTTGAGTTCCACATGTTCCCACCCGATGATATGCGAAGGATCGGGGATGTACTTCTTCAACATGGATACATGGAAGACGTTATGCACTCCAGCAAGTGGCGTAGGTAAGGCTAGGTGATAGGCAACTGTACCTACCCGGTCCAAAATCTGGAAAGGCCCGATGAATCGGGGCGTGAGCTTCCCTTTCTTGCCGAAGTGCAGGACACCCTTTATTGGGGAGATTTTGAGGAATACATGGTCCCCAGCTTCAAATTCCAAGTCTCTTCGCCTTGTGTCGGCATAGCTTTTCTGCCTGCTTTGAGCCGTTAAGAGGCGACGCCGGATAATTTCAATCTTCTCAGTCGTGACCCGCACCAAATCCGGTCCTAGCAAGCTCTTCTCGCCAATTTCTTCCCAACAATGTGGGGCTCGGCATGGATGCCCATACAAAGCCTCATAAGGCGCCATGCCGATGCTAGCCTGGAAGCTATTGTTGTAGGCGAACTCGGCATATGGGAGATAATCGTCCCAGCTCTCCTGAAAGTCTAGAACACAAGCCCGTAACATGTCTTCCAAAATCTGGTTCACCCGTTCGGTCTGCCCATCTGTCTGCGGGTGGAAAGCGGTGCTAAACTTCAGTTTTACTCCCATAGCTTCTTGAACGCGAGTCCAGAAAATCAACGTGAAGCGAGTATCCCGGTCCGACACAATCTCCAATGGGACGCCATGGAGCCGCACTATTTCCTTGATATACAACTTAGCCAAATCATCGGCGGAGCTTGAAGTCTTGATTGGCAGAAAATGGGCTGATTTGGTTAGCCTGTCCACAATCACCCATATCGAGTCATGCCCCTTCCTAGTCTTGGGCAAACCGGAAATAAAATCCATTGATATGAAGTCCCATTTCCATTTCGCTATGGGCATGGGTTGCAAAAGGCCCGGTGGTCGGCGGTGTTCAGCCTTGACTTATTGACATGTGAGGCATCGGGACACATACTCCGCTATTTCTTTCTTCATGTTGTCCCACCAATAGTTCCGCTTCAAATCCGGTAGTCATCTTCGTACTACCAGGGTGCATCGCCAACTTAGAGTTGTGAGCAGCATTTAGGACTTCTTCTCGCAGTCCCAGAAGGTTAGGAACACAAAGGCGGCCTCGGTAGCGCAATCCCCTATCCTTTCCAACTCTCCATTCGGACTTCATATCATTCCTCGCTCTTTCCCTCATCTTCTGCAATAGCTCATCGCCCTCTTGGGCTTCAATGATTTTTCTATCAATCATTGGCTGAGCACTGAAGGTGAGCTACTACCGCATACGGCTCCTCCACGGTTAGCTTCATGTCGAAGTCCCGTATGAATTCTACCATGTCCCACTCTCTCACCATCAGCGGGGCCGCAAATTCAATTGTTTTCTTGCGACTCAATGCGTCCGCCACCAGATTGGCCTTACCAGGGTGGTACGAGACCTCGAACTTAAAATCCTTCAACGTCTCCATCCAGCGACGTTGCCTCATGTTCAGGTCCTTCTGGGTGAAGATATATTTGAGGCTCTTATGATTAGAAAAGAGCTCAAACTCTTCGCCATAAAGATAATGTCGCCATATCTTCAATGCGAAAACTACCGCCGCAAGCTCGAGGTCATGAGTAGGATAATTTTCCTCATGTTTCCTTAATTGCCGAGACGCATAAGCAATTGCCCTGTCTCTTTGCATGAGCACACAACCCAAGCCCACATGGGAAGCATCTGTGTAGACAGTGTACTTGATCCCTTGCTCAGGGAGCACAAGCACAGGTGCCGAAGTCAGTTTATCTTTCAGCTCTAGGAAGGCCGCCTCCGCCTTCTCATTCCAGGCAAACTTGAGGTCCTTCCGCGTCAGCTGGGATAGTGGCCGAGCTATCTTTGAAAAGTCCTTAATGAACCTTCGATAATAACCGGCGAGACCGAGAAAACTCCTCACTTTCGTGACCGACTTCGGTTACTTCCAATCTTGCACAGCCGCAACCTTGGCGAGATCTACCGATATGCCCTCCTTGGACACTACATGACCCAGAAATTTGACCTCCTCCTTCCAGAAGTTGCACTTCCTAAACTGCGCAAATAATCGATTTTTCTCAAGAGTTCCAAGGACCGCCCTGAGATACTCTTCATGCTCCTCGCGGCTCTTTGAGTAAATCAATATGTCATCTATGAATACCACAACGAATCTGTATATGAACGGCTGAAGATCCTGTTCATGAGATCCATGAATACTGGGCATTGGGCATTGGTGAGCCCGAATGACATAACTAGGAACTCATAATGGCCAAAGCGGTTCGAAGGCCGTTTTACAGTATATCCTCGTCACGACTAAATGGATGGTACCACGATTGTAGATCGATCTTAGAAAGTATTTGGCACCCTCACCGGTCAAACAAGTCGTCAGTGCGGGCAATGGGTACTTGTTCCGAACCGTCACTTGGTTCAATCTCCTGTAATCCACACACAACCGCAATGAGCCGTCCTTCTTCTTCACAAATAGGACTGGGGCTCCCCACGGCGAGACACTGGGCCGGATGAAGCCTTTTTCTAGCAAGCTGTCAATTTGAGACCGCAGCTCTTCCATCTCACATGGGGGCATGCGGTAAGTAGGCAAGGAGATGGGCTTAGCACCCGGAGTCAAATCGATAGTGAAGTCTATTTCTCGTCGAGGAGGAAGTCCAGGTATGACTTTGAATACATCATCGAAGTCTCGGACTATGGGAGTGCATGAGTGTGAGGTCCCATCATACCCGTCTTCCAAAGAAGCATAACATAAAATCCTGCGATCGTGGCTAACCTGGACTGGAAACGTGAGAGAAGTGTCGTCGTCTTTGAATATTTTCACTGTCAGGGTCTCACAGTCAATCTCGGCCTTCATCGCAGTCAACCAATCCATGCCCAGGATAACATCATAGTGGAAGATCTTAGTCACTATCAAGTCTACAAATGCCACCTTGCACCCTAAATCGATGGGGCAATCATGGTATATTTTTGTCGCTTCTGAGACAGTACCGGCGGCGGCAATGATCCTCACCCCAGTAAAGGGGGTAGCGCGCAATCCTAGACGCTTGACAGTAGCATGTGTTATGAGAGAAGTAGTGGATCCCGTGTCCACCAATAAAAAGATGGGGGTACCTTCAATGTGTGCCGTCACCTCGAAGGCCGTGGGAGTGGGGATGACAGCATCTTGGCCTTCTGCCGCCAGTGCATGGACTCGCGCCTGCTGCGGAAAGTTCGGTCGTTGCATAGGCCGTTGTGGCGGCCTAACTTGAGGTGCAGGGGGGAAACGAAACTGTGGGGTAGGCCCCATTGTCCGCAGGGGCGGAATCTGTAATGCCTGTTGTGGAGGCCTGTTGTTGCGCTGGGGTGGCGTGAAGCCGAGGTCCCTCATCCGAGTAAAGCAGTATGGCTCGGAATGGCCCGGCCTCCGACAATAGCTGCACGTCTGAGTAGGTCGCGTAGGAGGCGCCGGTGCAGCGGCTAATCGTGGCGGAGAATTTGGGCGCGGCCTCTTTCCCGTGAATGAAGAGGACGGTCCTTCAGTCCGGTTTCGTGGCCCCAGCTGTGTACGGGCCCGTGAGACACGCTCCTCATCCTGTTCAGCCCGAGTAGACATCTCAACGAGCTCCGCATATGTCCCGATGTTCATGCAACACAGTTTGGAGCGAATGCCACTCCTCAGCCCTGCCGTATATCGCCTCATTTTGATCGCCTCGTTGGCGATCATTTCAGAAGCGTAGCGAGACAGTTCGGTGAACCGGTTCTCATACTGTGCCACGCTCATTCCCCCCTGTTGGAGGCGGAGGAATTCATTCTCCCACTCATACTGGTAGGATTGAGGAATATATTTCCCGTTGAAACGGGTTTCAAATGCTTCCCACGTCCATACATGGCCCTCAGGAAGAGACCTGAGGAACTCTCCCACCATAAATCCGCCTCTTTCTCAAAGAAGTAAGAGACGAGCTCCACATTTTCCACTTCAGAACAGTGGAGAGGCCGTAGCAGCTTGGTGACTCGATTGAGCCAATACTCCGCTTCCTCTGGGCGGTGGGTGCCGGCAAACGTAGGTGGCCTATGCCGTTGGAATTGCTGAAATAGATTGCTCGTGTTGGTCGCGGGAGCAGCCATGGCGGGTGGCTCTGGTTGCGGCGTACCCAAATTATGGGCCAAGGCCCCCATCACAGTGGCCAACATGTGTTGTTGTTGTTGCATATTTGTGGCCATCATCTGCTGTTGCTGTTGCATACTCGCGGCCATCATTTGTTGTTGTTGCTGCATGAGAAGCAGCATTTGGCCCATCTGGTCCATGGACGGTGGCGGAGGGGGTACAGGTGCCGCGACTTGTGGCGGCGGAGCATTTGGGGCCGCCTCCTGTGTGGTACTACCCGTATTTTGGGAACCATTCGCACCTTGTGAGCCTTGTTGCTCAACAGGGACCTGGTCCCGATCGACCAAGCCACCGTGGGGGAGGCGGACAAATCGACCCTCTTGTCGTGGAGGCATTTCCTGGAAGAATGTCCCAAAATAGGTTAGAACATTTCCCATGCCCATGTTATGCGTACATATGCGAGATTTTATACAATTCATTCGTGAACACAGGCAATGCACATACAAACACATTAAGATGACAAAAGATCTGCCGAGGCAATCCACACATTCACATTGATTTCAAAATGCCATTGACATGGCCAGTTACATGTTACAACGTGGCTTACAAACACTAATAAACATACTAAACAGAAAGAAAATACAAGTTACTGAAGCAAGGTCCTAATCATCCACCCATACATGGAGTTAGATTTAAACAACTTAAAGCAAATTACTAATTATCAGTCAGGTGGTATTGTTACTCGTCTGAGTCAGGCGAAAGGGGAGGCGCCTCTTCCCCCTTGCTGTAGCAGATCAGGGCCTTTATGGCCCGATATATCTTCTTGTTCCACTTCTCTTGCTTGGCTTGGTTCGCCTCAATCCTTGCTTGGCTCTCCTTGATCCCA
Organism: Magnolia changhungtana; assembly: GCA_030180095.1. NCBI lineage: Eukaryota > Viridiplantae > Streptophyta > Magnoliopsida > Magnoliales > Magnoliaceae > Magnolia > Magnolia changhungtana. The sequence goes on along the minus strand of JASAUF010000224.1, from coordinate 174,909 downwards.
GCTACCTCTGCCTGGAGCGCATCCAAGCGCTCGTGTATACCTAGAACGGTAAGAGGCTCCTGACTAACAACCCTGATCTCCTCAGCCTCAGTTGCCTCTTCGGCTTCATTCTCATCATCATGCTCGCTCTCGCCACCTTCCTCATCTTCCTCTTCCTCTTCATCCTCATCCCCATACTGATCAATGTGGGCCTGCCTTTGCCTGGGTCCCACACCCATAGAGTTTAGCACTTTGTTCCCCAGGATTTCAACCGGTATGTGATTCCTGTCTGATCCACCAATCCCATACTGGTCGGCTATATAGCAGGCTAGGCGGCCAAATGGGAGAGTTATGTCCTTCTGAGTCGATCTCGCGGCCTTCACGATCTGATAGAGTACTGTGCTAGGGGCGCACACATTTGCTCCCTGGCCCACCTGATACAAGAACTCCACCATGTAGCGAGAGCATTCAGTACGGTTCTTCAACCTCGAGTATACATTGTGGGTGGCAATGCGGTGAAGCACCCGATACTTGGGGATCATGTGGGTTGCGTACGGGCCGACATCCGGATCCAAGGGACAACTTGGCCACAAAGGAAACGGGAACGTTCATCGCGAGCCGCTCCCGATTCGAGATTCGCTTCATCAATCTGCACCTCCCCTAGCGGCACTCCCAACAACTCGGCGAACTCTTCGACTCTCAAGTGGATTTCCTCCCCACGCATGATAAGATCAAAACCAAGGGGTTCGAATATAGGATTTCTAATCCGAGTGTAGAACATCCTAGCCTGCCCCACATCGGCCTGCGTGTTTACATAAAATATGGGACCCCATTCATTCTTAATCAGTCGGTTGAGTAGGGAGTTGTTACCTAGGAGGGGTTCCTCCAAGAAGGCCTCGAAGGTGACTTGGCACACTCGAAAATTTCCCAAATCATTGGCGAGCGCTTCATCTCTTCGGGAATCACTCCGCCTCTTCGATCGAACCTCAGTACTCGCCTTTCCAGTCGGATCGGCCTTTTTCTTACCGCGTCGCTCTTGGGTCGGTCCCGCTTCATCGGAAGCCGGTCTTTTCTTCCCCATAAGAGAAATGATCACCGGAATAGTGAAAAAAGACACAACGGTGGCAAGGAAGGCCATCTCCCTTGGCTAGGAGAAATGTGGGTTTTTGGAAATGGAAGAAAGGATGGGATGGGGAAATGTGGAAGACGGGAGGTGGTGTTGGGGAATGGGAGTGAGGGGATGAGGATTGGTGTTGGGTTTGAGGAAGACAAGGAAGGTGGAGGTTTTGTTGGGGTGAGGAGGAAAAATGGGTAGGGTGGAGGAATGAGGAAGATGAGAAAGAGAGAGATGGAGAGAAATGAGGGAATGAGAGAGAGTGTGTTGAGGGAAAATGGGAGAGAGAGGAAGATGGAGAGAAATGAGGGAAATGGGAAAGAGAGATGGAGAGGAATGGGTGTTGAAAGAAATGAGAGAGTGGGAGGTGGAGAGAAATGAGGGAAATGAGAAAGAGAGATGGAGAGGAATGGGTGTTGAGAGAAATGAGAGAGAGGGAGGTGGAGAGAAATGAGGGAAATGGGAAAGAGAGATGGAGAGGAATGAGTGAAATGGGAGAGGGAGAGGGTTGTTTAAAGGGGACAAAGCAGTGGGGCCCACCCAAAATTCAGATTTTTGGGTGTGGGGTAATGAGGGTGGTCCGGCAGGGCGAGCACGCCGCTCGGTGGGGCCGAAACGCGGGTCGACGGGGTGAAAACGCCGCTCGGCGAGGCCGATGCGGATCGCTGGACGCTCGGCGAGGCGACAACGCCGGTTCGGCGGGGCGAGCCCGCGGCTCGGCGGGGCGGAAACGCGGACTCGGCGGGGGCCACGCCGCCTGCTGGACGTCCGGCAGGGCGACAACGCCGACCGGCGGGGCGGGCACGCCGGTCTCCTGGTCCCGGTTTGGATCGGGTATTCCCGGGCGTCGGGAACGCACCACGGGAATTGCCATATATGAATTTGGAGTAGGAGAAGCCGATCTACGCAATAGGCCTATTCGTTTCGGGAGATTTTTCCTTCTTAGGGGTAAAAAGTCTAATTTTCTATGTTTCCCCTAATTCCGATGAAAATTCGTTCACCGCCAGTACTCTATCCCTGATTGGGCCGTAACAGTCGAGATTTGTCCGAAACCAGCTCATCCACACTTGGCGTTGGCTCCATCCTTCAATTCTCTTGATCCTCGGCGCGATCCTAGACCGATACACTCTAATTCTAGGATAATTCCTTGTGTCCTAAGTCCCAATTACGGCTCCTAATGTGCACCTACGCGCGCCAGCGGACGCGGAGTGGGTTCATGACCCATGGCCCAAGAAATTCTAAATTATGCTTTGATACCAACTTGTAACGCCCTGAAAATCGGGAGCCGAGTAATTACTCAACACCCGAGTTCCCGGTGTCACATATCACACATTTTATGGTTTATGATTAATCAAATTAAAAATTTGCGCAAGTTGGAACAACCTGGAACATGAATCACAACCACACATCCACTGAATGGAAGGAAACAACATAAATCACTATATACATGTCCAAAAGAATGAAGGGGCGCCCATGGCGCCACACAACTAAAATCACAAAAATATAACAAGTCCAAAAGAATAGGGCTGAGCTCCCGGCCAACGACCCTCGACTCATCTACGGTCCGATGCGACTCAGCCCATCAACCGAAAGTAGGAGTACTCCTCCTCCTCCTCCCACTCACGCCCCAGGCTCCTCCCGATCATCGCCACCGCATCTATGGAAGCGTCCGGTTGGTGTTTTAAAACACCGTCCCAGAGTGGGAGTGAGTGATCAACTCAGTGTGAACTATTAATCTTAAGTTATAACAGGCATCAATTATAACATGAATTTAATGAAAAACAGTCAATCAGCAACACCTACAACTCTTATTAAATGCGTATGCAATACAATGATATGATGCATGCCCTCGCCGCAACGCTCCCTCGAGCGACTCCATCTAACGATCGCATATGGCAACACTCCCTCAGAGCGACCTCGACTGCCGAGTCGCCACCCTAACTAATGCGATGCAATGCGATCGTGTTAGCCAAGTTTTAGTTAAGTCCATTCATCCAAAGAAATTGGGGATTCGATTCACCCTACATGTCACTGCCCTAATCTGGTTGCGAGGCCAAGGCCCCATCAATGCGTGAGGCCGAGTCCCTGCGGTCCGTGATCCCGTCGGGTCCTCATTCCGACTCCATGCACATGAGGAGTGCCGATAAGGAAGGGATCGCTCGCAGTCACTACGGGGAGGCGCGGTACCCCAGTGTAGGCCGACAGCTCGGACACAGTGTCCCATTCCACCATGCCCGGCTCACGAGACTATGGACCAGTTATAGTCTAGTCATCAATGGGCCACAAAGGTTGTAGGGTGCATCAGGTTCCATACATATATGTGCGAACATGGTTAACAAAACAGGGATGATCAGGTAGTAGGCTAGTCCGCACAAATCAGGCGAGCATGAGACGAATGGCCTCGGGCACAAGAGTCCCATGTAGTCGAACTACAGCCACCCGAACACTCCCGTCCAATCCGCCAGACTAGCCTTAGCGTAGTCCTACCAATGGGGCTACCCTCTCTCGTCAGGTTCCTGACCATCCCAAGAGAGTAAAAAAGGAGAACTACCGCATGTCACGCCTCATGTTATCATTCATCACATCCATACCACATTCTCATGCATTCCAATCCTACCAATCAAATACCTTTAACAAGCTAGCAAGTATCATCGTAAAATTAAAGTGCATGTGAGTGTGTGAGTTGGGTGAGGAAGTTTTCACTTTCTCCATCTTGAAAATCATGAGCATCCCAGCAAATAATCACACATACAATGAAGCACCACACATGAGGGAAATGAATCACAACCACAAGCATGTTATCATCCAACATCATATTATGAGAAGGCACAATGTATATCACATTTGAAAATTTATCATGCATATTCTAACAAATCCAACCAATCATGAAAATCCCTAGGGTTCTTTCTAGAATTCCAAACATGACATCCAAGCACTCAAAATCATTACATCCATGCTAAAATTGGTGCTAGGCCACCTAAGAGCAATAGTCCGCACCTCGAATTTGATGGAAGCTCGGAAACGACCTAGAGGTGAGGGTTTTGGAGGTTGGCCGGCCGGAATCCCTAAAACAATCCAAGCATGAGAGAAATCCATACCATTCCTTCTTCAATACAAGGATTTCAAGGGAAAAAAGAGTGAGGGATCTTACCAAGAGGGACCACGGACGAATTTTGGGGTTTGTGGCGGAGAGTTTCTCCTTGGAGGAGGGATGGGGTGTTGAAGGGTCGATTCTCTAGGGCTCCACCAACTCGATTTTGGGTCCACCACACTTCCTTGCCTTCACTTCCCTCCTTCTTCACTTTCCTTGGTCGTTGGAGAAGGGTGGAAGCTACAAGGGAGGGCCTTGTTGTCGTAAGGTGGTGAGGATGTTGAGGGAGAGATTGATTGTTGGAGATTGGGAGAGATTAAGAAGGACAATGGATGGGTTGTTGAGAGTTGAAGGGAGAGTTAGGAGGGAGAGAGGGTTGTAGTTGAGAGAGTGGAGTTTATGAGAAAAGGGTTAGGGCTTATTTCCCTAGAGTTGGGTCTTTTGGCCCCATGTCCCCAAGTCTTCCCAAAATAGACTTATAGGACACCTATTGGTGTTGAGGTGGCCCTGACACCCTTCAGGCCACCAAATTCGGCGTGGAGGTGTCTTATGATGCGACTAGGGTCCATGCAAAAATTGAGGGCGAACGGATGAACGGATATATGATCTGAGCAGGCACTTTCGTCCCAAAAATGGCCCTGTGGGGGCCGATCTGGTGATTGGGGCAATTCTGGTGGCCCTCTGGCTATGAAACTTGTAGGGTAGGTGATCCATGGCCCGATGAAGGGCCCTGCAAAATTTGGGAACAAACGGATGCGCGGTTTGGTCGTAAGGGTCTGATTTGCGATCAACGGTCACCCTTCAACGATCAGGTCCCAGATTTGGTGGACGGGCGTAGAAAAGTATATTAAACCACCACCACAAATTTGGAGGAAATCTGACGGCTGGAACGCCCGAAAATTTCGATTTCATTTGTAGGTGCCAGATTCCAATTTTTGGCGTTGGTGAGATGCATTCGGCTATGCCAGATCCCAGTTCTGGGTGTCCACTGGGTCCGCTGTCCGCGATGGTCCACAAGCCCAGTGAGATATATGATTTCCGAACATTTTAGATTTTTCTGACCACCCTCGGTCACTGGGTGGCCCACATGGGCTGTTGACAAAGTGAAAACGGCTATCAGGCTTGGCGGGCCACGTCAGGTCCCATCATGGCCAGCCTAGTCCGTTCTAATAGCCTGATCCTAGGTTAATTTTGTTGGTGGTACCACACTCTGAGCAGTTTAAACTGATGGTCCTGCGGCAAACCCGACGTGGACGCCCGATATCTTGTCTTGGTTGGACGGGACGTTACAGAAGGTTGGGTGGATCGACTCATCGGGCAAGCTAGCTAGATTGTGGAAATCAAAGTATCGTCAATTGTCTGGCTTATTATTTGGGCGTGTCCATCTAATGAGTTAACCTAATTTTTTAGATAGGTTGTCTTGATGGTGGCCCACCATTCACATAGACCAGATGTCCCATGAAAGTGACACTTAAGCAGGAGGGGTTGCATGCCATGTTGCAAGCTAGAGATGACAAGTTCTCGAAGACCTAATGCATACTTCGGCCAATCATGATGGAAATTGTGCACATGACTTACATTTATTCAAGTTAGACCATTCAAATTACGGGACCACTAATCATTGTCTAAAAGCCATATTAAGTGAAGGTCTTAGCCACTGTTTAACAGCCATTCATTTGTTGAAATCAAGCCCAAATATAACCCATCAAATTAGAGCGTCATACTGGTAGGCGAAATTGGGATTATAAAAATCACATAAATTGAGTTGGTTGGATGCCTACAAAAATCTTAAATACGAATATGTTTACAGGTAATCCGATTATAAGGGGTGTTTAGTTGATTATATATGCCTGTAATCAAATTATAGGCTGTAATCCAATTATAAATTTAGTTGTAATATAAAACATGAGAAAAAGTCATGCTTCATATTATAGGTAAAGTGATTTCAGACAACGGTTATAATTTTTGAAAGAATTCAAAGCATGAAGAGTTGTGGATCATCTTATAATGATTACAAAGACCCAAAACGAAAGTAGAAGAAGAAGAAAAAGTAAAAAGAAAACAAACATTCTTTTCTCTCTCTCTTTGTTACCGTTGTTAGCGTTGAAACTTCTCATATGTTGGGATGTTGTCAAGCCTTAGAGTTGTGTTTAAATTACCGGAACTCTTTACGTGGCCTACCAAATGATCTATTTATCATAAAAATTAGTGTCGTGCTTTTATTGCATAATGTCCTGGATTTTCATTGTTTTGGATTTTTAAAAAAACCTTTGAAAATTTTTAATATAATTAACTTACATTGTCACTTATTGACCCTTGATACTCAAGGTGAGCCTACATGCGGGTGGTACCGATAAAGAAACGCACAAATTCGAATAATCAACCGTAGGAAGCCAATAAATTCGCCAAATCACTTAAACTTCGAGTTTAGCCTTATAATTTGTTTATCTAAGGCTCAAATATAGCTGAACTACCATTGACCAATCAAGACAGTCGCAATTAAATAAAGACCTACCAAAAGCCAAGACAATTAGAGTTCATATTTTAAATAACAAATTAAATTAATTCAGTTATTCCTTTAGCCTAAGAACCAATGGTTTAGGGTGATTATGTTCGAATCATTATTTTTACTAGTTGCGAATAAGTCACACTATGAACTTAGCTAATCCAAGCCCTAATCATTACGTACATGAAATCTTGATACATAATTTATTCCAGAAATGCCTTAATTATCCAAATAAGTTTTAAACCGCTCGTTAGTGAGCCATTAAATCTGAGATTATAGAAAGACATTTGTCTTAGTGGGCTTGACGTCCATCGCAAGACATTGAGCCGAGATCGCATCTTGAATTACTCAACTTGGACCCACAAGCTAAGTGCATGAGATCTGTAAATGCCTTAAATGAAATATAAAACTTAAGTGAAACTAGTCATTTTGTTCTTTCACGAAGTTGTGACTTTTGGACCATCAATTCATGGCCAAAGTTGGAGTACCGACTAACGATATTTCCCTACACATATCTGTATAATCGTGGCCCCGATCGACCATTGGTGACCGTCGAACAGACTTCTGATCATACCCCTCGATCGACGCGTCCAAATGGTAGGACGATTATGTCTGTGCATAGATCCTCACTAGGGTTGACCATCCAACGATGGGTGTCGACTCCTATGCCCCATAGTGGCCCCCAAATGGTAAAAAACATTCCCCTAGGGCTAGTATAGTAAAAACTCAGCCCTTAAGGCCATTTATACCAAATCTGGCACTATATAAAGCCTTCATTTGGGCACCTCCTCCTCCCATACGAATTTCATGGCTTAAAGTAAGAGAAAAATGGAGAAAGGGAGAAGAGAGAGAAAGAAGAGAAAGAAGAAGAGAGCTTGTGGTGTGAGTATTGGTGCACATCCACTCTCTCATCCTCTCTCTAGTCACCTCGCCGTAACCGGAGCTGTCGTCGGAGCTTTCTCGACAATGATTGGGGGTAAGTGTTGAATCTCACTTATAATTTAAGGTTCAATAGTTGTTTATCCCTAATCTCACAAGCTTGTATGCTTGTTTAGGCCTTTCGACGATCTTTCCCTAACACCCTAACCCTACAAGCACCATGAGTCGGGTGAATTGTCACAAGGTACGAATTATTATTTTCAGGTTATCATTTATTGACCCTCGAGGGTCTCAATTAATGATTTTGTTGCTTATAAATAGGTTGGTATATGTTAATACATTCACATTTCAATTCGATTGCAACATGTGTAATTATTTGTTTATAGATGCTCACGCGTTTGATAAAATGCTTAAGTGATTAAATGTGTTGTTCTATTGATGCTCACATGTTTGATGGAATGCCTAAATGAATCTGTGATTTTATTAATACTCACATGGTCGATGAAATGCCTAAGTGATGGCGATATGTTATTGATGCCCATATGTTCGATGAAATATTATTATGATTGCTTGATGAATTGTTAGTCCTTAGCGATGTTTAAAATTGCTTAGGATATTGGGTTAGTCGGTAAATCACCAAAACCAATTGGCGACTCGAGTTAGGTCGGCCACCGTAAGCTTATTTGATTGACCTGGGTTGAACACGGACGAGCGACAGTAGCTGGATTACAGGGGATGCTTACACCCAATGCCGGTTGCCCCAGGGTTCTCCCAAGTCAATCAAATTAATCCACTAGCCGACTGATCATGTATATTCACAATGTATGACACGACCAAATATAATATATGATACTCCGTTCTCAATGAATGTGTTCATTCATAACCGTTAATGCGATACAATCCCATTAAAACTCATGAGTCAGACATGGTGGTATGTGACACCGTGTCCGAGCTGTCGGCTTACGCTAGGATGACGAGCCTCCCCATAGTGACCAGTGAGCAACTAAGACTCATGGACTGGGCATGATGGTATGAGATACGGTGTTCGAGTTGTCGGCCTATACTGAGGTAACAAGTCTCCCCATAATGACCACTGAGTACTGATGGAGGTGATAGACCATTATTTGAATGGCCCCCGTCAAATTACCCGGCCGATGGTTACGTGTCAGAGTACCGTTCAATGACTCGGGCGTGAATGGAATTACTTGTGTTGATTGAGTTGATAATATGTTTAACTTATAATTAATGGAACCATTGAGTTAGCTACTCACTCCCACCTGGGACGGTGTTTTAAAACACCAATCAGGCATATCATTGATGCAGGTACTAGTGTGTAACGTCTTGTATTTTTGATACGGAGTGTAATTCATTGATGGGGCCCACCTAAGCATTAGATTTACCCCATTTCTGAATTCATGAGAGTATTTAGAACAAGATAGACGTAGTGGATCTCTTCAAACATCCCAGTGGACCCCACATGGTTCTAGTGTACATCAGTGGTGTGCTCCCGATGTACATTGAAATTGGGCTTGAGTCAAACCAGGTTTGATGGACAAAATCCGAAGAGGAAGTATCCTCTCATTCTTTTCCTCCCGAACCCGTTTAGAATGGGGGGCTTTTGTGGTTTGATCAGGGGGTCACCATGAGCACCCCTTTCAATCATCTGAGTCATCCATCACGTTCATATCATAGCTCTAACAAAAACCATATCAGTCCTGTACACTGGCCTACATGCACATGCACACGATTTTCAGCCCAAACCAAACTCGCGTGCGGCTGTTTTCCAAAAGTGAAATATGTCGTTTTGTTGCCATGCTGGCAATCCATGTGGGGGTTATCCATGCTATCCCAGCCCTTCATACGAAAAATCTTAGCTTCTCATCCTCTGTTTATAGGGATTGTTGAGTTGTACATAACAAACATAGTTATAGGAGCTTTTTCTGTTAAGGCTATTAGAGGAGCGGGATTGAATGCCAATCTAGATCGTTTACCTCCCATCCGACGGTTTAGGAGAGCTAGGGTTTTTTATAAGAGAGAAAGGGTTAAAAAATGATGGAGTTTCTTCTGTTTCTTACAGCTAGAGCTGGGCATCGGTCCTAATCGGATCGGATTAGGTATAATCCGGTCAGATCCGAATTTTCAATGGTTAGACCCGTACCCGATCCGATCCAAGATCAGATTCAGGTCACCTAATTCGGACAGACCCGATACCTGATTGACCTTACCCGAACAGAGTCCGCCTCGGTCAGGAAAACCGAGCCGAATCGGATTAAGTACGATTCGAACAGTATAAATTAAATTAAATTGTTTCGTATGGTGTGGTCTAAGTTAACATTTAATATATCTCTTTTTTGTGTTCGATGACTAAAATAATATTTTAAAATGGATAAACGGCTTAGATGAAATATATATGTTGAGAGTCAAATATTGCATATCAGACTCCAGTTATTGCCCGGATTTATGAAAATGTTACTGTTAACGACCTGATTTAATCGTGTTTATAATGTAGGATGTATTTACGAACTTGGATTAAATAGGGTGTTAAAAGCAGGGAATTAACACTCAAAGGTCACAAAGGCAAGGGACGGACCCCAAGAGACCAAGATCAACGCCAGAGATCCAAGAAAATGAGGAATTGAAGATCAAGTGGCCTGAAAGGACGTCCAGAATGCAAGATCACAGGGTTCCCACCATCCGATTGACACGAGACTTCATACGTGGCCTGAACGCCCTATATTAACTGTACATGTTAAATTTCAGCCATCGGATCCCCCTGGAAGTGGCCTAACGGACAGATCAGCCCAGCATCGTGATTCTAGGCCCACCTAATCTCCGAATATGCTTCAATTTTGATCTCAACTGTTTAACTGAGGTGAGAAAGAAGATGGATGGATTGGATCTTGCAAATACATCAAAATGGGACCCACCTTGCATGTGCGTGTGTACAGCCCACGGAGGCGCCGCCCACCGAACCAACCAAGTCGGGTCAGCAGGCGCTGACCCGACGTTCGTCTTTTAAACGGAAATAGCGTCTTCCCTGTTCGTAACAGAGCATTGAGAGCAACCCCTAGTGGGCCACCATCATCACGTGTTTTGAAGATTCACACCGTTCATCAAGATCAATAGGTCAAACCGACCGTACTATGGCCTGGTTGCTGATTTTCTGGGATGCTACATGTATATGAAGGCTTCGACGGAGGCTAGATGGCGCCAAGCAAACGACCGTGAAACACCATAGTTTGAATCCAAAACCGAGCAGGTCTGAACAGTTTTTCATGGGAAAACGAATGGACGGTCTGGATTTCTCAAAGGATAATGGAAGTGGGTCCTACAGAGAGTCCAGCGTCGATCCGTCGGTGGGCCCTGTTTACGCACGACCGGAAAGTCCGGTGATCGGACAGTTGATCTGAACCGTCCATCGTGTTCTTCATCCAAAAACGCACCAAGGGACATTGATTTTTTGGAAAGAAGCAAGGGGAAGTGGGCTGTGTTCGGCGCATCTTCTTGGCTGCGTAAGGAGAGATGCGTAGAAGACTCCGCTGCGGACAATACTTGCTGCGTATCTTGCACACGCATTCTCCAGCCACCACCTCCTTAGCATGTTATAAAGGAGAGAGAGGGAGAGAGAGAGGGGGCATTTAGAGGCTAGACGTGGAGCAGATATCTGGGCTTGGACGTGGACGTGAAGAGGCAGCCAGCTGGGAGTGGTTTTTTTTCTTTGTCTCTCTTTTGTTTATTTTGAAGAGACTAGCCTAATTATGTCTTTCTTAGGCTAAACCTCTTAGCTAGGGCTAAGAGGTGAAGATTGTAACATGATGGGTGAATTTGTGCTTACGCCTTTTGTTTAGACTGACTTGATCTTGATTTAGTTTTATCAGGAGAATGTTCTTAGTTTTTAATGGTCTGTTGTGACTGAAATTACAATGGGTTTGCGATAGCTTAGAGCATGTTCTTTTTTTTCTTTCATGTTTATAACGTCAGGAAGCCCTGTTGTTCATCATCGTCTCCTGGGCATGGTTGGATGTCGGTACCATTCCTAACCTTCATACATTGTTGATTGGTTGGTAATTAGTTTAATTTTGTTGTTTACTTTGTCTCCTGGGCATGGTTTGGTGATGGAATCCATTCTAATTCATATACCTTTCATCTCTTTGAAAACTATATCAAGTAAGTTCAGTTTGATTTCCATGATTACATTATTCAACTGGATGAAGATGAGACTCTAAGTCCAGTTGATTTCATGAAGCAAGCATAAGATCTCCCTGATCTCTACAAGTGGATCCTCTGAATCCCTAGTGTCTTTCCTCTGAATTTCTCCTAAGTTTTAGATAATAATTTCACAATCATTCATCGAATTACAAATCAATTTAGATTTCATCTCATTCTAGTTCTACATCTAGTTAGTTTTCAGATTACGTACAAGTTCAGTCTCTTGGGATTCGACCTCGGTCTTACCGAGTTTATTACTACATCACAACCCTGTACTTGGAGAGTGAACAAGTTTTTGGCGCCGTTGCCGGGGACTGACGGCTACGATTTTCTAAAATTAATTGGATTTAGAGTTAGTTTAAGATTAGGATTTTACTAATTTTAATTTTTGATTTTGTTTTCTATTTGATTCATAGAACTAACCTATTTCCTATTCTGTAGGTTGTTAAGATAGAACTTCTAATTTGGTAAACTCTTTCTGATTTTCTAGATTTTTTAACTCTTTAGATTTGGTTTGCTTTAGAAACTTCTTCTATTTAAAAGCTAACTTATTTTGTTTTGTTTTGCAGGTCTTTAGCTTAGGGACTCCAATTTGGTAATCTCTTTCCAACTCTCTCTTTCTTTCTAGATTTTCATTTTCTTTCTTAGGATTAGGTTTAGAATTTGATTGAGGGCTGCGAGTGTTTCATGCCCAAGCGGGCTCGTGACAACACTCGACGTCTCTTGACTAAAGGAAGATTAGTTGAGGGGTTGACTGTCCATCGCAGGATTAGACACCGCTCGAATTTTCTTGAGTTAATTGAGGTTATGGCTGCAAATCAACCTCAAGCACTACATCAACATATGGATGGGGAAGTACATGATGAGAATGAGGTGCATCAAGCACCCCCGCCTCGTACTTTACGAGATTATTTACAACCGGCGGGGGTGAGTACGCCCTCATGCATGATTTTTCCTGAAAACACAGGACAAATGGACATCAAGCCAGGGGTTATCCAATTCCTTCCTAAATTCCATGGGCTTGAATCAGAAAGTCCATACTTACATTTAAAAGAGTTCGATGAGATTATAGCCACCTTACACTTTCCCAATGTATCCGAGGATACAATCAGGCTGAAACTCTTTCCTTTTTCCTTGAAAGAGAAGGCTAAGACGTGGTTACATTCACTGCGTCCTAGATCCATTGGCACATGGAATGATATGCAGAGGGAATTCATAAAGAAAATTTTTCCACACCATAAAACGATTACCCTCAGAAAAGCAATCATGAACTTCGCCCAAAAGGAAGATGAAACATTCTACCAATGTTGGGAAAGGTTCAAGGATCTTATCAGTTCATGCCCACAACACGGTTTTGAAATGTAACACATTACAAATTTTTTCTATGATGGACTGACATCTTCTATGCGCCAACTGGTCGAGACAATGTGTAATGGAGAATTCATGAATAAAGAGGTCGATGAGGTATGGGATTACCTCGATAGACTTGCCGAACATGCACAATCATGGGACCATTACCCAAAATCAAACACCACGTCTAGGCCAACTCAATATAAGGAGAAAGGTGGAGTATATCTCCTGAAAGAAGAGGATGATGTAAATTTTAAAGTGACTAATCTCATGCGAAGAGTCGAGGCCATGGAAGGAAAGAAGGATAAGGTTAATGAAATTGTTTGCGGCATCTGTGATTGTAACATTCACACAACTAACAATTGTCCTACCATATCTGCTTTTCGAGGAGTGTTGAATGAGCAAGCTAATGCCGTAAATAACTATCAAAGACCTTTCAATGGATCTACCTCTAATACATACAATCCTGGTTGAAGAAATCATCCAAATTTTAGTTGGAGGAATGGACAAACTGCTACTCCTCAAAGTTTCTTCAATCAAAATCCAAATCAGGGGAAACCTCAAGAAGAACCGGTTCAAAATTTCATACACGAGCTGGCTCAGGCAATGCGTGGACTTACAGACTTTATGCAAAAAATAGATTCACGTATGACGGTTATAGAAAAGGGGATGCTTCCCGTACAACCTCTCCCCAACCCTAAACCGCAGTACGAGATAAATGATCGCAGCTCTTCAAATCAAATGGGGCACGCTAAATCTATCACCACTCTTAGGAGTGGGAAGATCATTGATAAAACCCTTTCGGTTAGGCCTGAAAAGCCTTAAGAACCAGAAGAGGATAACAATGATGGATCTGGTGATGCCCCACAAAAATTAGAACCGGAACTTTTAGAGAAGCCAGTTGCTCCGTTCCCCCAACGGTTGGTTGCACCAAAACGTCTTTCTAACTCTCGGATATTCGAGGTGTTGAAACAAGTGAAAGTCAACATTCCTCTACTTGATGTCGTAAAAACAGGTTCCTTCATATGCAAAATTTCTAAAGACCTATGCATGACCAAAAGACTACAGAGTATTCAAAAGAAGATTTTCTTAATCGAGAAAGTGAGTGCCATCCCGAAGCAAGACATGCGCAAATTTAAGGATCCCAGGTAGCCCAACCATATCATGTGTAATCGGGAACCATCGAATTGATCACGCACTTCTTGACTTTGGAGCGAACGTCAATCTGATTCCCTACTCAGATATCTGCAACATTAGGGTTGGGTGAGTTAAAACCCACCCTAACCACACTACAACTTGCCGATCGAACTGTTCGTGTACCAAGAGGGATTATTGAGGATGTGTTAGTCCAAGTCGATAGATTTTACTACCCTGTAGATTTTATCATCCTGGACACCGAACCCATCAATAACATGAGCACTCAGATTCCCGTCATTCTTGGTCGCCCATTCCTTGCCACATCAAATGCAATCATCAATTGCAGGAATGGTGTCATGACTAAGTCTTTTAAAAATTTGACATTGGAGTCAAACATCTTTTTCAATAACGGTAGCAACTCAGAGGATGATGACGATGTCCATGACATTAACATGATCGATACTTTCGTGGAAGATAGGACACCCCTTACCTTATCCTCTGATCCTCTAGAGACGTGCTTGGCCCACTCCCATGAGTTTAATGATGATATGATTAGGGAGACGTGTGCCTTGCTTGATACTGCACCGGTACTTGAAGTTAACCGGTGGAGGCTACAATTTGAAGAATTGCTACAAACTAATGTAGTGCCTCTTCCGTCTAACCTCAAGGCACCGAAGCTTGACCTAAAACCTTTGCCCCCTGATTTGAAATATGTCTATTTAGGTCAAGATGAGACATACCCGGTGGTGATATCTGCCCACTTGGAGAAAGAACAGGAGAGTATGCTCATATCTACTCTCATTGAGCACAAAGGAGCCCTAGGATGGACGATCGCGGACCTCAAGGGAATCGACCCCTCAATTTGTACTCACCACATATATCTTGAGGATAATGCGAAGACCGTTCGGCAACCACAACGTAGATTAAATCCAAACATGAAGGAAGTGGTTAAGGCCGAGGTTCTTAAACTATTGGATGTGGGTATCATATACCCTATATCTGATAGTCAATGGGTGAGTCCAACTCAGGTGGTTCCTAAGAAGTCCGGAATCACCATCGTAGCCAATGCTAATAATGAACTCGTGCCAACTAGAGTCACTACTGGTTAGAGAATATGCATGGACTACAGAAAGTTGAATATCGTCACAAGGAAGGATCACTTTCTTTTGCCCTTCATTGATCAAATCTTAGAAAGGCTAGCTGGTCATTCATATTACTGTTTCCTTGACGGGTATTCGGGCTACAATCAGATTGAAATTGTCCCTGAGGACCAGGAAAAGACCACATTTACATGTCCCTACGACACCTTTGCGTACCGAAGGATGCCATTTGGACTATGTAATGCCCCTGCCACCTTTCAGCGATGTATGCTGAGTATCTTTTCTGATATAGTAGGGTAATATCTAGAAGTCTTCATGGACGATTTCTCTGTCTATGGTTCATCTTTCAGCAAGTGCTTGGAAAGTCTTAAATGTGTGCTGAAAAGATGTGAAGAAAAGAACTTGGTACTTAATTGGGAGAAGTGTCATTTCATGGTTCATAAGGGGATTGTCCTTGGACATATCATCTCGTCCAAGGGAATTGAGGTAGATAAGGCAAAAATCGATCTTATCTCTAACCTACCTCCACCCAAGAACATCAGGGACGTGCGATCCTTTTTAGGACACGCAGGATTTTACAGGCGATTCATAAAGGACTTTAGTCTCCTCTCTCGTCCTTTATGTAATCTTCTTCAAAAGGATGCTCCATACGAGTGGACTGAGCAATGCCAGGAAGCTTTCACCAAGCTTAAAGGTACGTTGACAACTGCACCCATCATGCAGCCACCCGATTGGAGCCTTCCTTTTGAGCTTATGTGCAACGCTTCTAATTATGCTCTTGGAGCGATTCTAGGCCAGAGAAAAGATAAGAGGCCCTACGTCATCCATTACGCGAGTAGGACTTTAAAGCCTGCCCAAGTGAACTACTCGACTACGGAAAAGGAACTCTTAGCCATAGTGTTCGCCTTGGATAAATTTAGGTCCTACTTGATCGGATCTAAGATCATTATCTATACAGATCATGTGACACTGAAGTATCTTCTTTCTAAGAATGATTCTAAGCCCCGCCTGATACGATGGATCCTTCTACTCTAAGAATTTGATTTGGAAATTAAAGATAAAAAGAGAGTAGAGAATGTAGTGGCCGATCACCTGTCTCGCCTTAATACCTCTGATTCTCTTGAGGTGACCCATATCAATGACATGTTCCCTGATGAACAACTGTTCAAAGTCTCCCATTCACCTTGGTTCGCTGATATTGCTAATTATCTTGCTACAGGTTCCATACCGACACATTGGACTGCGCAAGATAAGAAGAAATTTTTCACCAAGGTGCGCAAATTCTTCTGGGATGATCCATACTTGTTTAAATATTGCCCAGACCAAATCTTGAGGAGATGTGTCCCAGACGATGAGCATCAGAGTGTCATCTCCTTCTATCACTCACAGGCCCGCGGTGGTCACTTTTCTGCAAAAAAGACCACGGCCAAGATTCTGCAGTGTGGCTTCTATTGGCCCACTATGTTCAGGGACACTCATAAGTTTTGCAAAGCTTGTGAGCGTTGTCAGAAATTGGGAGCATTGTTCCGTCGAAATATGATGCCCTTCAATCTCATTCTTATCATAGAGGCATTTGATTGCTGGGGCATTGATTTTATGGGGCCATTCCCCCAATCTTTTGGGAATTTATATATTTTGCTTGCCGTAGACTATGTCACTAAATGGGTCGAAGCGATTCCGTGCCGTAACAATGACCATCGCACGGTCATTAAATTTTTAAAAGAAAACATCCTTTCCCGATTCGGAACGCCTCGAGCCATCATTAGTGATGGGGGCTCACACTTTTGTAATAGGCCATTTGAGAGTTTAATGAAGAAATACGGAATCTCTCATAAGGTGAGCACCCCATACCACCCACAGACAAGTGGGCAAGCTGAGATTTCTAATAGGGAGATCAAACACATTTTGGAGAAAACGGTTAACCCTTACCGTAAGGATTGGTCAATCCGATTGACCGATGCCTTATGGGCTTATCGTACTGTTTTTAAAACCCCTATTGGAATGTCTCCCTTTAGACTCGTCTATGGGAAGGCTTGTCACTTGCCTGTGGAGTTGGAACATAGATCCTATTGGGCGATCAAAAATCTGAATTTCAATCTGAACAACGCTGGCTCGCTATGCAAACTTCAATTAAATGAACTTGAAGAAATCCGGAACGACGCATACGAGAACTCGAGAATTTACAAAGACAGGATGAAGGCGTTTCATGACCAACATATTCTGTGAAAATTATTCATGCCAGGTCAGAAAGTCCTTTTGTATAATTCTCGATTACATCTCTTTCCGGGTAAGCTTCGATCTCGTTGGACCGGCCCTTACATTGTTGTTACTGCTTATCCTCATGGGGCCGTTGAGATAAGAGATCCCGACAATGGTAAGGAATTTAAAGTAAATGGACATCGATTAAAACCATTTGTCAAGAAATTTGATTCAGAGGACATGTCCACGCCTCTGAATGATCCTGTTTATCAGGACTGATCTCCTAGTCTGATGGAGGTATAGGTAGGTTTATCGCTTTCTTAGGACTAGGGTAGTTGCTTTATTTGTCTGGCTGAAGACGATAAACTTAGCGCTCCTGGGAGGTAACCCAGCTTTTTAATTCATTTCATTTTCCTATTTAGTTAGTTCAATGTTTGTGGGTAACATTACTACAAACCCTCACGAGACTACAACTCGTCCACTAGGGGCAACCTAGGGGTTTAAAGGCTTGTTGCATGCGCTAAATGTAATCTAGAGCATCTGCGAAAGTGGTATAGGTAGGATTTTATTTTATTTTTTTGTTAGTTTTGTATTGCTTTCTCTCTCGTGCTGATTGGATTCCATGCTGTGATCTCTTGGAAAGTTTCTCACGATTCATCATCCAGGTACTATCTTCCCATCACTTCACAATTACTTTTGTTGTCCCATATGCATTCCATGCTCATATCTTTTACATTGAGGACAATGTAAATTTTTGGTTGGGGGTGGGGATTAGGCAACCTAATCAGTATTTTCTTGGTCTTGAGCAAAAATTGTGAAAATTTTTAAATTTTTTCTGGACTTTCTTGTACATTCGAAGTGATCTTGACGGTCATATAGAGCACTAGAATTTCAAGATACGTGATGTTGGTAATTTATGACTCTTGGATTCAGTGTCTGTTAAATTTCACAGTTAAGTTTGAATTGTTAATCTATTTTTAGAAGTTTTAAACATTGATTGAGTCATGATTTCACATGTCACATCTCGCTTACACATTGAGGTTTCAGCTCGATCTTGAAAGATTAACTTGGTAATCACTAAGCATGAAAGGAAGCAGCCTGAAAAATTTTAGCATCGTTATAAAGAAGAACTGAAAGGGTTTGACGAATAATTTTCACCATAGGTTTGCTCCCTATTTGTGTAGATTTAATTCTCCTTGGATGATATGTCAAAAGGTTTAGGTGTACGGTCTTCACCATAGGTTTGCTCCCTATAGGTGAGGATTGTATTCCTTTCTTGGCATTATTAAAAATATATATATAAATAAAAAATAATATCAAAGGCTGAAAGAAAGAAAAAGAATGATCTATGAGGGACGCTTTGGTTTAGGTTTTGGGTGTCCTGAATGCTCGTGTGGTTACCAACGTTATCTTGAAAAGATGAATTGAATCTTAATGTTATAAGACGTGACTACACTATACACCCATGGAACTCAATGTTTAGGATTGTTCTAATTGACAGACTAATACTTTAAACTTAATTATGAAGTTTACCGTGTGCTTAAGTACAAGAGAAAGTAATGCCCAACATTCATGAATCTTAAAATTTCGACTCTAGTATCTGGTTTGTTTTTCACTCAAGTACATATAAATTATCTTGTAGTTCTCAACTTATTTTTCGCATATTTTGCTCGAGACTAGCAAGATGCTGGTTGGGGGTTGTGTTGAGAGTCAAATATTGCATATCAGACTCCAGTTATTGCCCGGATTTATGAAAATGTTACTGTTAACGACCTGATTTAATCGCGTTTGTAATGTAGGATGTATTTACGAACTTGGATTAAATAGGGTGTTAAAAGCAGGGAATTAACGCTCAAAGGTCACAAAGGCAAGGGACGGACCCCAAGAGACCAAGATCAACGCCAGAGATCCAAGAAAATGAGGAACTGAAGATCAAGTGGCCTGAAAGGACGTCCAAAATGCAAGATCACAGGGTTCCCACCATCTGATTGACACGAGACTTCATACGTGGCCTGAACGCCCTATATTAACCGTACATGTTAAATTTCAGTCGTCGGATCCCCCTGGAAGTGGCCTAACGGACAGATCAGCCTAGCATCGTGATTCTAGGCCCACCTAATCTCCGGATATGCTTTAATTTTGATCTCAAATGTTTAACTGAGGTGAGAAAGAAGACGGATGGATTGGATCTTGCAAATACATCAAAATGGGACCCACCTTGCATGTGCGTGTGTACAGCCCACGGAGGCGCCGCCCACCGAACTAACCAAGTCGGGTCATGCTGACCCGACGTCCATCTTTTAAACGGAAACAACGTCTTCGCTGTTCGCAACAGAGCATTGAGATCGACCCCTGGTGGGCCACCATCATCACGTGTTTTGAAGATCCACACCGTTCATCAAGTTCAATAGGTCAAACCGACCGTACTATGGCCTGGTTGCTGATTTTCTGGGATGCTACATGTATATGAAGGCTTCGACGGAGGCTGGATGGCGCCAAGCAAACGACCGTGAAACACCATAGTTTGAATCCAAAACCGAGTAGGTCTGAACGGTTTTTCATGGGAAAACGAATGGACGGTCTGGATTTCTCAAAGGATAATGGAAGTGGGTCCCACAGAGAGTCCAGCGTCGATCCGTCGGTGGGCCCTGTTTACGCATGACCGAAAAGTCTAGATTTTTCGGGTGGTTGTGATGCATCACCGATGATCGGACGGTTGATCTGAACCGTCCATCGTGTACTTCATCCAAAAACGCACCAAGGGACATTGATTTTTTGGAAAGAAGCAAGGGGAAGTGGGCTGTGTTCGGCGCATCTTCTTGGCTGCGTAAGGAGAGATGCGTAGAAGACTCCGCTGTGGACGATACTTGCTGCGTATCGCTTTCTCTAGCCACCACCTCCTTAGCATGTTATAAAGGAGAGAGATGGAGAGAGAGAGGGGGGCATTCAGAGGCTAGACGTGGAGCAGATATCTGGGCTTGGACGTGGACGTGAAGAGGCAGCCAGCTGGGAGTGGTCTTTTTTCTTTGTCTCTCTTTTGTTTATTTTGAAGAAACTAGCCTAATTATGTCTTTCTTAGGCTAAACCTCTTAGCTAGGGCTAAGAGGTGAAGCTTATAGCATGATGGGAGAATTTGTGCTTACGCCTTTTGTTTAGACTGACTTGATCTTGATTTAGTTTTATCAGGGGAATGTTCTTAGTTTTTAATGGTCTGTTGTGACTGAAATTACAATGGGTTTGCGATAGCTTAGAGCATGTTCTTTTTTTTCTTTCATATTTATGACGTCAAGAAGCCCTGTTGTTCACCATCGTCTCCTGGGCATGGTTGGATGTCGGTACCATTCCTAACCTTCATACATTGTTGATTGGTTGGTAATTGGTTTAATTCTGTTGTTTACTTTGTCTCCTGGGCATGGTTTGGTGATGGAATCCATTCTAATTCATGTACCTTTCATCTCTTTGAAAACTATATCAAGTAAGTTCAGTTTGATTTCCATGATTACATTCTTCAACTGGATGAAGATGAGACTCTAAGTCCAGTTGATTTCATGAAGCAGGCATAAGATCTCCTTGATCTCTAGAAGTGGATCCTCTGAATCCCTAGTGTCTTTCCTCTGAATTTCTCCTAATTTTTAGATAATAATTTCACAATCATTCATCGAATTATAAATCAATTTAGATTTCATCTCATTCTAGTTCTACATCTAATTAGTTTTCAGATTATGTACAAGTTCAGTCTCTTGGGATTCGACCGCGGTCTTACCGAGTTTATTACTACATCACAACCCTGCACTTGGGGAGTGAACAATATACATCAAGGTGGGCCCCACATGGCTATGAAAGAACTTTCAATCTCCGTGTGTAGGTTTTTATTTAACTTATAAAATTACTTGCTCATCACGTTACTTGCTTTTCACGCAACCACGGCCGGGTGAATTCAAATGGTGTATCTACATTAACGTGGTCTATAGATCTGACAATGGGGTAGGTGCTATATCTAAACCGTTCATCCATTTGGCAAGCTCGTCTTAAGGCTTGAGACGAAAAGTAAGACAGATCTAACTATCAAGTGGACCACACGAATGGTTTAACAATTAAAATAATTCTTTGCTGCTATTTGTGGTGTGGTCCAGCTGATATTTAGATATTATTCATTTTTTGAATAATGCCCTATAATGATTTATAAAAAAATATGAACGGTGTAGATATAATAAATACATCACTGTGGGCCCATATAACTTTGATCTTCTTTGAACCGTTCGTACAACTCGGAGCTCGAGGATGCTGGGCGTCATGCGCCAGTATAGATGTAGCGCTGTACTGGAAACGGACGGGCTACTCCCTTGCCACTAGTCATCAGTGCTATGTGGACCCACCATAATGTATGTGTTTCATCCATGCCCTCCATCTATTTTTATAGATCATTTCATGTTATTAGAAAAAAAAAAAAAGGATGTATATCGAAATCTCAAGTGGACCACATTATAGGAAACAATGTTGAATGAACGTTGACCATTAAAAACGTTTTGGAGGTTACAAAAGTTTTCGATGAAGTTGATTTTATTGTTTCCCTTCATCTGGGTCCTTATGACCTAATCAACAGATTAAATGTCAAATAAACAGTACAGTGGGCCTTAGGAGGATTATAATGGTGGATATCCAATCATTATTGTTTTCCTATGGTGTGGTCCACCTGAGATTTATATCCTTATCATTTTTTTATATAGAGCCGTAAAATGATCTATAAAATGGATGAACGGAATGGTGAAACACATACATCATGGTGGGGTCCACACCATGATGTATACGAGTGCTCTATAAAATGGATGAACGGAACAGAATGGATGCAATCTTACTTCTTAGCCTAGGTAGCTTCTTGGAGAAGCTTTGAAATTTCAATGTACCCGTAGCTAGCACCAACTATATATAGCTGTTGTAGGCACGTGTCCGGCGAAGACAGCACTAACGCTCCTGCGAAAGCCTTCTGCACAAAGTTATTGCGCTGGGATTATAGACGGGGCCCACAGTGATGCTTTTGAGAAATCCACACTGTCCATACGTTTTTAGAGCTCATTTTAGAACGGGCGAACAAAAATGAGATTGATCCAGATCTCAAGTGGGTCACACTATAAGAAATAGTGGATATTTAGTGACTATCGTTCGAAACATTTGTATGGCCACAAAGTTTCATCTCAGGATAATTTTTTGGTGTTTTCACTTCATACCATTGATAATGACATTATAAACGGCTTGGATGGCATATAAACATCAAGGTGGAGCTCAAGAAGGTTTTAACGGTAGTAAACCCTTTATCCAGATTTCCCTCCCGTATGACCTCTTTGAGTTTTATATCCACATGATTTTTATTCTATCATCCTAAATTGATATGGAACAATGGATGGACATAGTGGATTTCTCAAAAACATCACAGTGGGCCCCACCTAGCATCCCAGCGTACGAACTTCCCGCGAAAGGCATTCGCAGGAAATCCGCATCCAGTTCAAAGGAGATCAAAGCTACTGGGCCTACACTGATGTATTTATTATATCTACACCGTTAATCTGATTTTAGAGATAATTTTATAGCATTATTCAAAAAAATGATTGGAATTTCATGGAAGACATGGGATTGGGAAGGAGTACCCGTCTTCTTAGGAAACCGAATCTACACCGTCATCATGGCCCTGAGGAATGGATGAGGACAACACCTACTTTCCACCGTTTCCTCCTCACTTCCCATCTCTCTCTCTCTCTCTCTCTCTCTCTCTCTCTCTCTCTCGGGCGAGAGAATTTTGTGGAAAAAATCTCTCTATCTCTCGGGCGGGAGTGTTTTGAGAAAAAATCTCTCTCTGTCTCTCTCTCTCTCTATATATATATATGTGTGTGTGTGTGTGTGTATATATATATATATATATATATATATATATCGGGCGGGAGAGTTTTGGGGAGAAAACGTGTAGGATAAAAAAGGTTTTACGTTTTGGGTGAATAAAATGGTATTTATAGGTATACCCCTCCGGGTCGGGTCTGTTCGGACCCATTCGGTCTGGGTATTCAAACCGGATCTGTTCGGGTACAGTGATATCCAAACCTGACTCGAAATTAAATCGGATCTGGCCGATCAGACCCGATCAGACCGTCGGTTCTGTTTGGAACGGTACCGAGTCGGGTCGGGTCGGATCCACCGGATCGGGCCCAAGTTGCCCACCTCTACTTACAACAGTTCGAGAAAATCAGCCGGAATGAAGAAGCTTTGAACCCACCAGAAAAATGACATTAGAGTTTCGATTTCCTCGGTCCATAAGCTCCGTGAAGCTCCTCCTAACCGTCTAAAAGCAGCATTTCAAATAAACAAAGCTTCTTTTGCGATCTGCCATTAGAGTCGAGCTTCTTCTTCCCATCCAAGCTGCACCGAGTTGCCTCGATTCAAGGCGAGATTTGGTCGAGTTGGAGCTACTCTTGGTGGCCATAGTTGAAAGAAAGGAAGAGAGAGAGAGAGTGAGAGAGAGAGAGAGAGAAAAGGGAGAAGAAGAAAGAAAAATCAGGAAGAGTATAAGTGAGAGCTTGGTCGACTCGTTGTAACATTGCCGAGTCGAATGGGGTTGACTCGGTTGGGGTTGAGTTGAGCAAGTTTCGGGACCTGGTTGAGTTCAAATATGTGGCTGGGTGTGTCTGCAAAGAAGGAGAATAAGGAGAAATAGAAGGTTGAAGCAAGGAAGATGAGAGAAACCGAGTTTGTGACTCGCTAGAGAATTGGGCTCGACTCAGGGCTGAGTTAGGGTCTGATTTGAGTATAGACATTGCTAGTTGAGCTGAGAGAGAAGAAAGAAAGAAATGAAAAGGAGAGAAGAAGAGAAGAGAAGAGAAGAAAGATAGAAGGTTAAGATGTGTTGACTCAGCTGAGTTGACTCGCTGAATGAGTGAGTTGGGGCCGAGTTTAAGATTGGGGATGTCAGGCTTGGGTTAGAAAACCCTTGGCGTGGATCGATCGTGCAATAAGAGTTGTTGGAGCGTCTAAAGTTCAACTGAGTCGGGTTCAAGCACCATCGGGTCAATTGTGTTGATTCCATTCAAACTTAGGTTCGATATTGATATGTGAAATGCGATTTCTCTATAGAGCTAAATTCTAATTAGGATTTATTTCTCTTTATTAAAATTTTTTAACTTAGGAATTAAAAATCCCCTAAAACATAACCCTAGATTTCGTTGGGAAAGCCAATGCACTTTAGTTTCATGATCAAATCATTACGTTGATCTTAATCATGCAATTTTTGATAAATTAGTTTAAGACTCTATCCTAAGGTGCTTGCATTTGTCCTATCGACATTATAACACGATCCAAATCAAGAGGTGAGGATTCACCCTTTAAGCTTACTTTCATTATAATCGATAATTTAGTCATCTTTTAAATTAATTGCTCAATAATGTTTATGACTAGTTTACATGTATGATCGAGTTATGAATTGTTGACCGTTATTTTAAGATGACTCACTCTTATATGTGCTCATTCATTGGTTTGTTTTGCACGTGCATGTAAGTACATTTCTTGATTTATAAAGATTAATGATCTAAATCCTATAGAGTTATGATTTATTTGAATTATTTTCTCTAGTTTAATTTTGATGAGTACTTACATGTGTATTTGTCTAATAATGCATATTAAATTAATTGTGATTTAGTTTGACATTTTGTTTGGTATTAATAGACTGTATTGAAAATCTAATATTATATATTGATGGATATTACATTAGGAATTCTTCTAACTAGTGGCCGATTGTGAATAAAATAAATGTTATGTGGTCGTAGACTTATAATCTCGTGGTTTATTTGTGCCAATGTGGTTTGTGGATTGTATTATTTCGTTGTATCCTTGAAGGATTTGATGCCAATGTGGCCTATTGGAAGGACTCTTGTTGTTGAAAGTATATCTGAACTTGTAATGGTAATGTTTACGTGTCGAATCATGAGTGGCCACTAGTTATAGAGATTCTTGTAAATGGAATGTCTTGGATTCTTTATTTTATAAATATAATTTATAATCATCTGAGTGTGTTAGAATCTTATTTGTTTAAGTCTCATGAGCTAGGGATGGTGGAATGAGACATTATGCCCGAGCTGTCAGCCTATGTTGGGTTGCGCGCACCCCCCCATAACGACCTTTGAGCTTCTCTAATATTCTGTTTGTAAATTGGACTAATAACGGTTGAGTTAATCATGCATACAATGCACGTGGGCGTTATCGGGTGTCTGTTTGACTGTTTAAAAGACCAATGTACTGTTCAAACAACCCTTTTTGCATTTTGAATGGGTCGATTGTTTGAAAGACTCGATATTTTGTATGAATGGGCTAATTGTTTGAAAGGTTTATTCATTTGTTTAACTGGATGTGCATCCGCAGGCTGATTGCATTCATGCATTCATTCATTAATCAAGATTAAGTTGGTGTTTGAATATTGTGTGTGAAGTGGGATTGTATCTTTTTATTTTATATATTAAATTGTAGTTTGGATGTTATAACCATATGTGTTATATTTGTGAGGAATGGATTGTATCTCTACATGTTATACTTTGAATTCTAGGTGGATACGTAGTTGGTGTTGTACTTGTGAATTGTAAAATATAACTTAGATTCTATAATTCCTTATATTGTACTTATAGATTGTGTTTTCTTCTTATGTACAGGTGGTATCATCCTATATGTCACTTAAGAAACATAAATTGTATATTTTTGTATTTTACTTATAAAGTTTACGTTGGATGTCGTATTCTCCTGAGTTATTTGAATTCCATTATTGACTATTGTGATTCTTGGTAATCTTGGAGGGTATACCTCATTGGGATAGTCATTAATGCTATCAAACCGTATTCAGTTGTTGCCGGTTATGTAGATGACGTGTATGTTAACATTAACATAGAGCATGAAGAGTTGGATGATCTTACGATTCTTTATTCTATATTTATTACTTTTGTCAAGATATTTCATTTTTATATTTGAGTCATTTGTTTGTATAAGCCCTATGGGCAACCATTTGTATAAGTTGAGATATACTTGTATACTTCCTTTATGTGTGGTTTGTTTGCTTCCGTTGCGATCCCTCACTTATACTTATAAAGGAAAAAGAAATATTACTGTGAAATGTGGGCTATTCTTGTTGGGGGCCTTGCACAAAACCTTAGGATCTAGCCCTCCAAAACAAACCAAAATTATGGATAAAGCAATGAAATAAATCAAAGCATCAATTACACACCACACAAGAGATTTTTACGTGGAAAACCCTCAAAGAGGTAAAAACCACGGGACCTCGTCCAGATCAACAATCCACTATGAAGTAGAACGTTACAATCTTCTTCACTCACGCAGGAGTGGATAAACAATAAGAGAAATAGAGAAAACGGAGAGATCTAACCGATTACGAGGACATAGAAGCGCTGAGATGTAGATTGCAAAGTAGAGAACCTCTACGAGCAGAACCTCCCTTCTATAAGCTTCCTCTCTCTCTTTCTCCCTCTCTCTCACCTTTGATAGCCCTAAACCCTTTAGCAAATCCTCTGCAAAGCTTTAGGAAACCCTCTTGCTATTTTGTGATCCCTAGAAAAACCTAGGCAACCCCTTTATAGTTTTGGGAAACTCCTTTCCGCATCCCGATTGCAAAAGGACTCAATCCGCTAGCTTTCGCAAAATCGCGAACAATCTGCGTAACTACGACTAGTCTCGGCTCTCCTACGACGGTCGTGACCACCTACGACTAGTCGTAGCTCTCCTACGACCGGTCCCTAGCTACGAGTAAAAAAAGACGAACTCGCTGGACTTCGAGTCGTGCCGTGGCTCGAACCTACGACCGGCCGAGCACCTCCCACGACCGGCCGAAGACGGGAAAAAACCCCATCAAATCTCCCCTTTTTGACCCGGAGGGATCCACCTTCTTCAAGCCGACGGTTTCTACAAACCTCAAACTTGCCCCTATGAGCAAAGCCTTGGTCATCATGTCTGACCCATTATCGTCCGTGTGGACCTTCTCAAGCTGTAACACTTTTTGTTCCAAAGTATCCCTGATCCAGTGATACCGAATCTCTATGTGCTTCGACTTGGAATGCTGACTTGAATTCTTGCTCAAGTGTATAGCACTCGACTATCGCAATAGACCACGTGCTCCTCCCCTTCGTGCTAAGTTCCCGTAGGAACCTCTTCATCCAAAGCATCTCTTTACATGCTTCGTGACCGCAATGTATTCGGCCTCTGTCGTCGACAATGCTACGACCTTCAGCTTTCCGCCAAGAAACCGCTCCCCACTGCAAACGTGAACATGAACCCCGATGTAGACTTCCCGAGTCTATGTCACCGCCATATCTGCATCCGTGTAGCCCTCTAACACAGGTTTACCATCACCATAGCATAGGCTCAACTGGATGAGCCTCTTAGATACCGTAGTATCCATTTCACCGTTGCCCAATGTTCTTTGCCGGTGGCAAGGTACCTACGGCCGACAACACCAACCGCATATGCTATGTCCGGGCGTGTACACACCATAGCATACATCAAACTTCCTACGGCTGACGCGTAGGGTATCTTCTGCATCTCTTCCACCTCTGCCTTCGTCTTGGGACACTGCCTGTCGCTCAATCTGAAGTGACCTTCTAGTGGAGTAATCTTGGCTTCACAGCATTCATATTGAACCGCTCTAGGACTTTCTCAATATACCGCTCTTGTGACAGCCAAAGCTTCCTGCTGCTTCTGTCACAGGTTATCTCCATTCCTAGGATCTGTCTAGCCGGACCCAAGTCTTTCATCGCAAAGACTTGCCCAACTCCCCGTTTCACCAAATCTTCTTGATGTCTTTTCCCATGATGAGCATGTCATCAACATATAACAAACAGAACTAAGAAATCACCATCCGAGAACTTACGCGTGAACACACAGTTGGTCCGACTCGTTTCTGTCATACCCATGTCTTGTAACATGAACGAATCGAACTTCTTGTACCATTGCTTAGTGGAGCTTGTTTCTCACCCATACAAGCTCTTTCTCACCTACACACCATATGCTCCTTTCCCTTGACTTCGAACCCTCTGTTGGTGCATGTAGATCTCTTCTTCCAGTCACCATGGAGAAAGGCGGTTTAACATCTAACCGCTTCTATCTCCAGATCCATGCTAGCCGCCAACCCAAGCAACACCCGTATGGATGTCATCTTCACCACTGGTGAGAATATCTCCTCGAAGTCTATACCTTTCCTCTGACCAAACCCTTTCACCACAAGTCTGGCCTTAAACCTCGTCTGTGAATTCTTCTGCTCAATCTTCTTTCTGAACACCCACTTGTTGCTCAGAGCTTTCTTGCCCTTAGCAGTTTCACCATATCATAGGTGTGGTTCTTATGCAAGGATTCCATCTCCTCTTGCATAGCTTTCAACCACTCCTCCTTATGCTCGTCGGCTAGGGCCTCAGAATAATCTTCTGGCTCTCCCCCATCGGTTAGCATAATGTACTCGTGCGGTGAGTACCTCTTGGACTAGCCGTATGTCCCTAGATGACCTCCTCACCCGTGGCTCAACAGTGGATCAAGTGGGGCCGCTCCCCCGGTCCATCTTCCGAAGGAACTCCCTCGTCCTCGCACCTTCTTTGTACTCCCCGTCATCGGGCACCACGGGAGGAGTAATCGGATCCATGTCCTCTAGCTCACCCGAACTAGGTCTGGTTCTTCTCTCGCTTACCAATGTCTTCGATACACCGATCTTCAAAGAAAACCACATCTCTCGCTCCCGACGAGCTTCTTCTCGGTCGGATCCCATAACCCAGAACCGAATTTTTCATCACCGTACCCTAAGAACACACACCGCCCGATCTTCATATCGAGCTTGGACCTCTCGTCCTTTGAGTACGTGAACGGATGTCCCGCATCCAAACACCCCCGAGATGACCGTACGATGGATCCCGTCCCATCCACACCTTCTAGGTACTTCTCCATTCAACTTGATGGAGACACGTTTATCAAATACACCGCCATGCGCATTGCTTCTCCCCGAACGTCTTGGGCAACTTCGCATGGGATAACATGCATCCGATTCTCTCAACAATGGTGCGATTCATTCGCTCGCCTACACCATTATCTTTGGGGGTCTTGGGAACAAATTGCTTCATGCCGTATACCCTGGGACTTGCAAGACTCGTGAAAGTCGCCAATGTATTCACCACCATTGTCGGTGCGGATGCACTTCAATGATCTACCCGTCTCTCTCTCGACCATAGCATGAAACAATTTAAACACACCAAAGACCTCGTCCTTGATTTCAAAGCATAAACCCAAACCCTCCTAGATGCATCATCTATAAAAGTGACAAAATACAATGCCCCACCCAAGGTTTTTGTCCTCATAGGACCACAAACATCGAATAAACCAAATCTAATGCATGCACTTTATTAACATGAGAAGCGCTTTAATAAATGAAACTCTATCTTGTTTCCATATAAACAATCAAGACAGTTTTGAGAGGCATACCTCATCACGTCTCGCAAAGAGCGCTTCGTTCTAGTAGCTGAAGCCCTTTTTCACTCATGTGGCCTGAGACGCAGTGCCACATGTCAATAGCCGAATCTTCCGCCAAGGCTTCAACCCACCCTTGCACATACCGACACTTGCCTTGTACAGGTGCAACACTTCTTTCCTCTAGCCACGATCAACGAACCCTTGATGAGCTTCCATCGCCCACCAAAGAAACCGGCTTTCATAGCCATCATCATCCAGCCCTTCCCGTCGACATCAAGTTGAGGCGAAGGTCTGGGATATGCCTCACATTCCTGAGAACCAATGTGCAGCCCACATCGGTCTTCACACAAATATTACCGACTCCCACGATCTTTGATACGCCAATTTTCCATCTTCACAGTCCCATAGTCACCGACTTGTGAATTGTGAAGGAGTCCCTGTGTGAGTCGCATGAAAAGAAGCTCCCGAGTCTATCACCCGGTCGGTGCCCCGACTGTAGCCGTGAGACATACGACGTGATCCGTAGAAAGAATAACTACCATGTCGCCATCCGAAGCGACCGCAGCGGTGGAATCGATTCTTCTTCCTTCTCTTTTCCTTTCTTGTCGTTTTTCTTACCACGACATTCATGCTCAGTAGTGGCCCTTCTTGCCACAATTCCAAAGATTCAACCTCTTTCTCGTTACTCGACTTGCCTCTTGATTTATCTCGGGCCTTCCCGCCCTTCCCCGTTCTTTCCTCTCCCCGTTCTGCGTCACAAGGGCCTCTTCTTTGAGTAGACCCCCTGAGACTTCCTCCTTGTCTCCTCATTGAAGAGACAACTGGTTACCCGTTCCATGGATATCTTTCCGTCCGGGCGCGGAGTTACTTAGAGACACCACCAATGTCTCCCAACCGTCGTGCAATGAACTAAGCAATAGTAAAAGCCTCGCAATTCATCATCCAGGACCATCTTCATAGAGGTGAGTTGGTTCACTATATTGTCGACCTCATTCATGTGCTCGGCCACGCAACCACCATCCTTGAACTTGAGATTTACAAGTCGCCTTATCGAAATATCTTATTACCCGTCTTCCTCTCATACGACCCTTGTAATTTTAGCCATAGCTTCATAACGAGGTTTCGTAGACACATGGTGAAACACGGAATCATCCAACCATTGTCTAATAAACCCCATCGTCTTTCGGTCCATCTTCTTCCAATCATCATCAGTCATATCCTTGGATTTTGCTGATATGCCTGAGATTGGAGAATATAGGTCCTTGCAATAAAGCAAGTCCTCCATCTTAGCCTTCCATATGGTCCAAGAACCATTGAGGCTGATCATCCTTGAGCCACCTTCCATAATTCAAAACCGATCCTACCCGCTTCAATGAACTTAGCTCGATACCACTTTGTTGGGGCCTTGCACAAAACCTTAGGATCTAGCCCTCCAAAACAAACCGTAATTATGGATAAAGCAATGAAATAAATCAAAGCATCAATCACACACCACACAAGAGATTTTTACGTGGAAAACCCTCAAAGAGGTAAAACCACGGACCTCGTCCAGATCAACAATCCACTATGAAGTAGAACATTACAATCTTCTTCACTCACGCAGGAGTGGATAAATAATAAGAGAAATAGAGAAAACAGAGAGATCTAACCGATTACGAGGACATAGAAGCGCTGAGATGTAAATTGCAAAGTAGAGAACCTCTACGAGCAGAACCTCCCTTCTATAAGCTTCCTCTCTCTTTCTCCCTCTCTCTCACCTTTGATAGCCCTAAACCCTTTAGCAAATCCCTTGCAAAGCTTTAGGAAACCCTCTTGCTATTTTGTGATCCCTAGAAAAACCCCTAGGCAACCCCCTTTATAGTTTTGAAACTCCTTTCCGCATCCCGGGCCATGCGAAAGGACTCAAATCCGCGCTTTCGCGCAAAATCGCGGAACAATCACGTAACCTACGACTAGTCCCGCTCTCCTACGACCGGGTCGTAGACCACCTACGGCGACCGGTCGTAGCTCTCCTACGACCCCGCCCTAGCTACAAGAAAAAAACAAAGACGAACTCGCTGGACTTCGAGTCGTGCCAGGGCTCGAACCTACGACCGGTCGAGCACCTCCCACGACCGGTCGAGCACCTCCCACGACCGGTCGAAGACGGGGAAAAAACCCCATCAATTCTTGTAGGTTAACTCTCGAGATTTCGGAAAACGAGTACAAAACTCGGGCTATGAAATCTGAGGCGTTACATAGTGAGACCTCAGACAGGTAGGCTTATATCGGGTTTTGCCAACGCCATTACATTTTGGAGAATTAGGTGTAAACTAAAAACTTCATACTTTAACTGTCTTGGGTATGTATATTGTGGACTGTGGTTTGTATAATCCCCATTTTGGACGATCACCACTATTGAAATTGTATTTTTTTACTGTTAGCCATAAAATTCTGAATCTTTTAGTATATCTACCTCGCTTTGGATCCGTTAAGAGAATTGTGTTACTATGATTATCTATGTGCATAATGAATTTAAATCTGAATGAGGTCACATGTGTATTCTCATTGGGTTAACGCTCGAGAACTCGAGTTCGAGGTCTTTGTACTCGAGTGCCGATTTTTGGAGCGTTACATATTGACCTGGGCTTATCAAATGATCCATATCACATAAAAACATTATATGTAATTTGATTATTTCTAAAAGATTTACCACTATAAGCTTTGTTGCGAGTTAATACCTAAATATATGTTGTAAATAAATTTTAAGTTATCCATGCACAAACAATTATTTCCCTCTAATCATATTATAACTTAAAGCCAAACATGACCACATAGAAACACTTTGCACTTGTAATTGAATTACAACTTAATGACTTACCCATCTCCTATAGTATGAATATGACCTTTTCTCATGTTTTAAGTTTAGATTACAACCTACAATTTGATTACAGGCAGATACACCTATCCAAATGGGCCCCACAAGTTGATTACATATAAACATATTCATACTTAAGGACTTTACAGGCATCCAAATGACCCCCAAGTGATATGTATTTAAACTTTTGGACTATAGTTGATGATAGTATCCCTCCCAACATTTTGAAAAGACAACACTACCATCTAAAGGCTTTCAAAATCGATTAGGGAAAGTTCTATTAATCCCACAGTCATGTATGTGTTATATTCGCACCATCCATCCATTTTGGCAAGTCCTTCGAGAGCATGAGACAACAAATGAGTTAGATACAGAGTTTAGGTGGCCTGCACCAAAAAGTAATAAGGGCAGTGACCATCAAAACCTTTATAAGGCCACTGCGATGTTTATTTGTCATCAAACCTGTTTATAAGGTCACATAGACCTGAACAACCAGAAAACATAAATATTAGCCTGATCTAAAATTTATGTGGCCTCCCGGAAGTTTTCAACAACAGGTGTTTCATTCACATTGTTTTCTGTGTTGCGGTGCACTTGAGCTTCAGTCGTACCTCAATTTTTGGGTCCATGGCTAAAATAATATGGAAAAAATGAATGAATGGCATGGATATGATACATACATTGTGGTGGGGTGA
This sequence comes from Magnolia changhungtana, assembly GCA_030180095.1. NCBI lineage: Eukaryota > Viridiplantae > Streptophyta > Magnoliopsida > Magnoliales > Magnoliaceae > Magnolia > Magnolia changhungtana. Next base: position 141,310 of record JASAUF010000224.1, on the reverse strand, counting down.
CAAAACTTTCACACATCCATACATTACCTAGTGCCGTACGCTGGCCAAATATAGAATTAGCTTTGGGAGGAAGTTCTTGCTTTGGAAAGCTATGCCTGGCCACGTCGATGTTTGTAAGAAATTCACCCCATTCATCTATTCTGACAGCTCATTCCAGAACATGAGACAAAAAATGAAGAGGATCCAAAACTCACTTGAGCCATATGAGAGGTAAAAGTGAGAAAGAAATGCCTACCAGCGAAGCCTTCCTAGGTTTACCTTATTGTTTATATGCTAACCAGACTGTTTATAAGGTCATTTTGGATGAACTGAAAACACAAAAAACATAGCCTGATATAAAACTTCCATGGCCACACCTGATATATGCTAACCAGACTATTTATAAGGTCATTTTGTGCTTACGCCTTTTGTTTAGAGTGACTTCACCTTGATGTTTATATGAGATTCAAACTGTTTACAAGACGAAGTGAATCAAAAACTTAGCCTCATAGAAAGTTTTTGTGGCCGCATGAATGTTTCAATGGTAGTCACTGAATCTCCATAGTTTCCTTTCACGTGGAACACTCAAAGTTTTGGATCCACCTCATTTTTTATTGCAAGTCCTAAAATAATCTTGAAAAACGGATGGACAGGGTGGATTCCGGGGTGGCCCCACATAGCCATGCCAGCCCAAGAACTTCCTAGGAAAGGCTGCCTTTCGCAGGAAACCCGCGCCCACCTGTACACTACGCTGCAACTGCAAACCTTTCAACAAAAGCGGTTAACCAAACACTGAAGACTTTTTAAAAAATGATTTTCAAAATTCACGTAACGAAACGCAAGGATCCGACAAGTGAATTATCGGGTCCGCCACTCCATCGACCCGATCACTTCGGACACCTTACTCTGCAACGACCACCTACCTCATACCCTTTCCCCGCGCGCGGGTTGAGAGAGAGAGAGAGAGAGAGAGAGAGAGAGAGAGTCCAAACTCCAAGACCATGTATATACCCCGCCTATTATCCCTTGCTGGATCCTTCAAATCTTCCAATCCCTCTTACAAAACCCTAATTTCTCTCCCCAAAGCCCTCTCATCCGCTTCCTCTTACCAGACCCTAACCCCCCAACCCCATCCTCCTCCTCCCACTCAAACCCTAGCAGATCTCCGGTCCCGTCTCGCCGCGGAGTCTCCATCCCTCACCGATTTCATCCGCCTCCGTGAGAATGACGAGTACTCGGTCGAGGTCGGATCGAAGAAGAAGCCCCTCCCGAAGCCGAAATGGATGAAGGAATCGATCCCCGGTGGTTCCAAGTACACGAAGATCAAGCAGAAGCTCAGGGAATTGAATCTCCACACTGTCTGCGAGGAGGCGAAATGCCCTAATCTGGGGGAGTGCTGGTCTGGCGGTGAGACAGGGACGGCCACCGCCACTATCATGATACTCGGCGACACCTGTACTCGTGGATGCAGGCAAGTGCGTTTTTATTTTTAATTTAATTTAATTTATTATTTATTATTTTATTATTATTCTTATTATTTTTGTGTGTGTGGAATTTTTTGGCAGAAGCCTTGTTTATGTGATGGATTTTGAATGGAATTGGCAAATTAGGTATCTTTATGCATTTCATTTTTAGTTATCTTCTGTAGGGTATGCTTGGATGTGTTACCAAATTGAATTGCAGCCATTAGTCTATTGATGTGGAAATAAGCAAATTGTCGTCTCCTTCCCGTTGCATCCAGGCCACCTCCCCATTAGATGGGATCCAAGATGGGCCCCACTAGCTGGCCGGTTGAAGATTGTGATGAAGTGAAATAAATCATCTGATTGCACCATGGTCCTGCAAATCCAATTAGATGGTCAAAAAGTGTAATGGACAGTCGAGCTCACCAGTCCAATAGGATGGCATATCTCTCTCTCTCTCTCTCTCTCTCTCTCTATCTCCATCTCCCTCCCTCCCTCCCTCCCTCTTTGAGAGGGACTGATGGAGATTTCCGCATTATCAGTACATGGAAAAATCATTAATTTTTGTCACTTTCTTCTTGATGAATCGATTATTCGCAATTCATTTTACTCGTGCATCCAAACCCAAGAACCAGTTCCAATATGAAATCAGGGGTTTTCATGAATATATTGCTTGAAATTGGTCGTTATGATTGCAGCTAATTTGTTTATCTTTTTTAATTTTTGTTTCTTGTTTCTTGTCTTCTCATTTAAGCCTAGGAAAGTTTGAAATTTTGGATGTGACTGACCACTGTTTCTTGTGGTGTAGTCCACCTGAGATCTGACTATGCTTCATTTTTCAGCATATGTCCTAAAATGACATGCAAAAACGGATGAATGGCGTAGATATACAATTCATACATTGAGGTGGGCCCTGTAGAGTCGTCGCGCGCGTGCTTATTAAAAAAGGGAACTCGATTCTTTTAAACCTCTAAAAATCCTCCGTAAACAAAGAGAAGCAGAAACCCTAAAATCCTCCATAAGAAAAGGAAACCGAAACCCTTTTCCTTTTTTCACGCTAAAATCCAGTTTGAAACATCTATAACGTTGATTCTCACCGGGAAAATGGAGATTTTTTTTTTTTACGGAAAACTCACAGAAAATTTTAAAACTCATTACCCTAACAGAAAACTTGTGGGTTTATTTCGTACTTTTGAAGACCGAAGTTGTTGAACCACAATCCAACCACCGAAGATCTTCCAAAACTCCTCAAAAGGTATTTTCTATTTTGTTTTATTTTATTTTATTTTTAAAAATTTTCTAGTATTTACACTTGACATATGCTCTATTTTATCGCAGACAATCACTGACAATGTCGAAATTTCGCCATTTTATTGGAAAATCGAAAAAATCGGCTAAATCTCGCCGATATCTAGTAGAGATTCGAAATTTGGGGCTTTCGTTATCGACGAGCCACCGATACCGAAAATATCAGCGATAATTCGACATTATCGCTGATAATTTAAACACTGGATACAACCAATATATCCCATGCAATAACCGATACATATCTGTATCCTAAGGGTGCGATATGTAGTGCAATACCGATATTTCAAACATTGGTTGGAACTACTTGAAGTGACTTTCCAATGCACTCAACAATCATGAAAGGTATTAGGCTCCAAATTATCCTTGATATCTTCAATCTCTAACTTCATATGCTTGGTTGGGTTTTCTATGTGATGGGGTTGAATTGCCTTTAGAATTTTCTGGAAAGTCATGATGAGGGGCTGCTGGTGCTCATGGTCCTTGCCTATGGTATCGGGGCTGTTGATACGTTGGGCAGGTCTTGTGCTCATATCCTTGATTCGCATCCTCTCTGCCCAGTGTCTAAAACCCAGGTTGTATAGGAGGATGACTCCCTTACCCCATATACTGTCCAAGGTTGATACATGGCTCAATAGAGTTTTTCCTACCATCCTCTTCTCAGGCTGTCATCTGGCTATTTGTCTTGCCTATTTTATTCTCAAATAGAATCTCCATCTACCCAATTCTTGCCAAGACATCTTCCACATCATTTTGATTGTCACTTGCTATCTCAAGGCAATAAGAAGTCACCACTTCTTGTGTGCGTTGATTATTTAGAACACTTGGGATGGGTTTAGGCTGGTTGGTTGCTGATTAGACTTTTAAGTGGGGGACAAGTTTGGGGAAGGTTTGCAGGTAATTTAAGGCTGAGGCTAAATTTGAGAACTAGACAGTTTTTGGGAAACATTTGGAGCAGGTTTTGGGGGGCTGATTGCAAGACTGCAGATTGGTTCTTTGTGGGATTAAATTTTCTGGTCAGATTTTGGGACTAAGAAATAGGATTGTTGTGAAGGCTGGTTTCGGGTTGATTGTGGACAGGCTTGGGCACTGTTTGGAGACAGATTAAGGGCGAAATTCGGAACTGGGTGCTGAACAGATTTTGGGATTACATCTGTTACAAGTTTTGGTCAGAATTAGGGGCTGATTAGTGGGCTGGCGTTGGATTGTGAGTAGAGGGTGATGGAAATAGAAAAGGAAAAAAGAAACGAAGAATCTCTCAGGAGTAGGAAGAAGAAGAAGCCCAGATCAACAACTTGTATTTAGAATAAAATCTAGAAAAGAGACTGCCCCACCATGTGGCACAATCAATAACTTGTATTTAGAATATTCATAAAGAGAGCTCATTGTACAGTAAGGATTACAAAGGTTTCCTTGATCTAATCTCCATTCTCCTAGTTGAAACTCTTAATTGGACACTTACTGAAAAGGTAACAACATAAGGGAAAAATCGAAAACAAACAGGAAATTAATTAGGACCAAATAGGGAAGAAGTCACGTTTCTTAAGTGGGACCCCATGACCATCTTTTTGTGCACACGCGTGGGGCATGCACGTTGTGGATGGTGTTCAATTGCATTAATATATTTGTAGTCAACGAATCAACGGGTTAGGAGCCTCCTATTTGGGAGATCATTACCGCATTGTGCATCAACTACAGGTTCCATCAGTCCTACTTGTACGAACTGAAAGCCTGTTGACAGTGTACATATATCCTGGTATCAGGGATCATATAATTCCTCACTGTTGTTTGATAATCTCTCTGTGTGTGCGTGCGTGCAAAGTATATCTTTAAACAGACCTAAAAGTGCTGGTTTCTAGAACAAAGACATGTCATAGTCCATGAGACCATGTCATTATACTGAACATTATGAAGATATGAATGAATTTTTGCTTACAACTTGTATTTATTTGATTTTGTGATGTTTGATGTTTTGCACATGCTATTTTTCAGATTTTGTAATGTGAAGACGTCGCGCACTCCTCCTCCACCGGATCCAAATGAACCCTCTAACGTGGCTGAGGCAATTGCGTCATGGGGTCTGGATTACATCGTCATTACCAGCGTTGATCGCGATGATTTGTCTGATCAAGGAAGTGGTCATTTTGCAGAGACAGTGCAGAGATTGAAAACCCTAAAGCCAAAGATGCTGATAGAAGCACTTGGTATGAATTAATCTCATCCTCAATCTCCATCACATATGCATTTTAATTGGTACAAATGAAAGTCCAGAGAGTTGCGATAAGAACTTTTCAAACTGTTCCTGCATATGATAACCATGTCATTCACCTGTTATTATATTGAACTTTGTCTTCATCATGGATGGCATCAACTATTTAGTATCTGGTAGTTCTACTTTGTAGATCACTACATTGTTGCGAAAAATGCTTTATTATGGAGTCTGAAATGGAAAAAGACAATTAAGTACGAGCGTAATTGTGCAGTTTTTCAATGGTTTGTATTGTCTGATATCTTACTTCCATAATGCTGGTGGTAACTGAGATTCAATTTGCATGTGTCTGAGTTGAATGATAATTTTTTTTTTTTCTGGGTATTTAGGATATTTAAAACATCATTCGGATTGTTTATTTTTCTTCTTCTTTTTACATCTATAATTGTGCAGTTCCTGATTTTCGAGGAGACCCTGGTTGCGTAGAGAAAGTCGCAAAATCTGGATTAGATGTTTTTGCTCACAATATTGAGACAGTTGAAGAGCTTCAGAGTGCAGTACGCGATCACCGAGCTAATTTCAAGCAATCTATTGATGTTCTAAAAATGGCAAAAGACTATGCTCCAGCTGGCACTTTGACAAAGACTTCAATAATGTTGGGATGTGGGGAAACACCTGATCAAGTGGTGGGAACAATGGAGAAGGTGAGGGCTGCAGGAGTTGATGTCATGACATTTGGTCAGTATATGAGACCATCAAAGCGGCATATGCCGGTCTCTGAATACATAACTCCAGAAGCTTTTGAAAAGTATCAGACTCTCGGCATGGAAATGGTATGATCTGATTACTTGGTGCTGTCTCTCACATTCAATATTTGAAACTCGATCGAATACTCTATAACTTGCTGTTGACTTGTTCAGAACTTGGGTGAGTTAAAGAGGGTAACTTAATTTTTATACAACTCAAGAAATTCGACCAAATACTCGATAAGTTGCTGAATTGACTTGATTGAAACTGTAACTTATTTTTATACATCTTGAATAAACTACATTTGACTACTCAAAGGACCCAATGGAGTAGTAAAAGAACTCGATCAAGTAGTCCAAAATATCAAATTCTACAGCCATGGTTACAATCATCATATTCTATATAAACTTGTTGAACTACGTAACTCAGACATTGACAATGTGTATCATGTTTGACTTGGTAATCCTAGAAAATGCGACATGCTGACATATTTGAGCTGTTACATGATGATACAGGAAGACATTATTGATTGATATTGGTTCACAAATGCTTAAAATATCGAAAATACAGCCGTGTGGTGACCACAGAGCGAACTGTCTTTTACTAAAGATAACTACAGATAAAGAAATATGTAAAAGTTGTTTTATTCTTCATAATATCTCTTTCTAAATTTCCAGAACAACATTAACCCCAATTCTCTCCCTCTCTCTCATCACTTGTATTTTATCTACAACAGCAATGTGGGAGTTGCAGACTTGCAGATTCAACTGATTCTCTTGTTCCAAACCACTCCTTGCTATAAACGCATCAATGTCCTCTCTTATTTATTTATTTATTTATTTGCCAGTTTTGACTATTAAGTTAGATACCAGCAGTTTTCATCCAGCTGGTTGCATCTTGTTGCTAGGATTGACTACTTACGTCAATTCAAAATTTCAAACCTGGTCCCTTTTTATCCTGACCACCTTTTTTTTTTTTGAGAATTAACTGTGAATTTCATTAAGGAAAGAAGGAAACAAGAAAGGGGAGAACCCGTTGAGATAGGAGGCTACACACCCTTCAAAAAAGAGAAAAATTACAAGAAGACAAATTAACGACATTCGAGGCCCATTCGAAAATAAATTGGTGCACCCTTTTAACTATGAGCTCCACCGAATTTGAGACATCTCTAAAACATCTGCTGTTTCTTTCTTCCCAAACTACCCACCAAACGGCTAAAAGAGACATTCTCCAAACCACATAAATATCTTTACCCAGGGACACACCATACCAGGCTGCGAGAAGACGATCCGTGGAATGCAGGAAAGACCATGAGACTGCGAACGAAGACAACAGGACTGACCAAACCTGTTGGAAAAAAGGGCAGTGAATGAATAGGTGGTCTGTTGTTTCTTCATTTGCCATGCAACAAAGACAAATGTTTGATATTATCATTCCCCTTTTCCTTAGATTATCAACTGTAAGGATTTTCCTTCTCCCCACTAACCAACCAAAAACTGTAATCTTAGGAGGCACTTTGTATTTCCACACTTTAGCTGTCATTACCTCATCAGGTAAAATTGATTTTCTGCCAATGCAAAGATATAGGGATTTCACTGAAAAATGAAAATAGACCCTTTTTATCAGGGCTCAAACAAGTCTATCATTTTGAAAAATATTTGGATGACAATTACCAATGCGGTCGAGAAGAGCCGCAAATTCTTCAATTTCCCAGTCATGGAAATTCCTTCTGCATGGGGGATGCCAGACCACTTCATTGCCATGAAAGGAGTAGCAATCAGCGACCGCGATGGAGCAGTTGGGAGCCAGACGATATATAGAGGGAAAGTCCTCCTTCATGGCCGAGGAACCTACCCAAATATCTTCCTAAAATCGGGTCTTGTCTCCTTTGCCTATAGAGTGTCCGATCCTATTGCGAACTTCCTTATTGGAGCTTAGCACCCCCCTCCATAGAGAAGAACTCTATAGGAGGAGTCGTCCTTGGACCACCAGCCATCAAACGTACGCCCATATTTGCATTTTATTAGATTGTTCCAAAGCGCCCCTTCTTCAGTCCCAAGTCTCCACCACCACTTGCCTAGTAAGGCCCGATTCATAGCTTTAAGATTTCTAACACCAGCCCCACCTTCCTAATATTGCTGACACACCTCATTCCAATCGAGTAAATGAACTTTCTTCTTATCCTCCATCCCGTGCCAAAGAAAGTCCCGTCTTAATCTTTTCAAAATCGCAAGAATCTTAGCCGGACACTTGAAGAGAGACATGAAATATAGGGGAAGGTTAGAAAGAGCCGCTTTAATCAAAGTAAGATGCCCGCCTAAAGATAAAAATCTGCATTTTCACCTGGCTAAGTAAGATTCAAACCTATCGATAACTTTATCCCATAAAGCCTACAGAGGTTTACCTACGCATAACGGGAGACCAACAAAGGTTGTCGGAAGCGATCTCGTAGCACAACCAAAAAAATCTACAAACACTTTAGATTCAGCAGCATCCAAGTTGACATCAATCATCCTTGACTTTGTTAGATTCACTTTAAGGTCTGAAACCGCTTCGAAACAACCGGTAGAGGTGCGGAGATTACTGACTTTATTGAGATATGCCTCACAAAATAGAAGGGCGTCGTCTGCAAATTGGATATGAGAAATGGGGGAGTCCATGCCTTTCACCTTGAAACCACCAATAATACGTTCTACCTGACCTTTGCTTAACATACTTGAGAGAGCCTCACCCACGATAAGGAATAAGAAGGGGGAGAGAGGGTCTCCTTGCCGCAAGCCCCTTGAACTCTGAAAAAAACCTTTAGGGGACCCATTTAAAATTATCGAGAAAAAAGCTTACCCAATGCATTCCTTCATCCAAGATATCCACTTGGTCCCGAAACCCATCCTATGGAGCATATACAGGAGGAACTGCCAATCGACGTGATCATAGCCTTCTCTAAATCAAGATTGCATAAAAGGCCCTTGAGTCTAGACATTCGGCAGCAATGAGGGCGCTGTCAATGATTTGTCTTCCAGGAATAAACGCACTTTGATTATGAGAAATAATCTTGCCTAATACCCCCTTCAATCGAGAAGCCAAGACTTTGGCTAGAGTTTTATACGGCCCACCGAGGAGACTGATCGGCCTATAGTCCTGCAAGGATTCCGCTCCACGAATCTTAGGAATAAGCACGATAAAAGATGCCCTCATTGATCTGGACAGCCTACCGTTGATGAAGAACTCCTTGAAGAAAGCCATAAGATCGTCCTTTAAAACATCCCAGAAATGCTGATAAAATAAAATCAGGAAACCATCAGGACCGGGAGCCTTATCACCTCCCAGCGCCTGGACTGCCACCTTAACTTGACCACCTTTTTCTCTGGCAAAATTTGAATCGGTTAGACCTGTGCCCAACGCTTAGGAAACTTCTCCTGGATGCACTTGAACCATGGTATGAAACAATGGTTATAGCCATATTGGCTGTTATGTAAAGGAAATGTTCACCCTGTATCCCTGTACATGATACAGGGGTGAATCTGTTTGTTATTATGGGCTGATAAGACCATAAAGCGTCCATTATGGAAGTTCTTATTTTCAAATTTCTCTTGTCTTTCCACTTATTTATCCATTTCAACTATGAAGGAAGCTTAGAAACTAATTTTAAATTACATCTACGCCTATAGTGATGATCAAAACACAAATTTTGAGTAGGATTTGATGAACCGAAGCAAAGTGGACCATTTTGGGAAATATCAGAATAAGGGGGAACCATCACATTTTTCTTCCCTTCATTTTTTCATTAAAAAAAATAAAATAAAATAAAATGTAATGGTTCCAGATCCACCAAATCATGCTTGATTAGGGCCCACTTAGTTGACTTTCAGCAGGTCAAGTTGACACTACCTGATAGACTGACACCTCAACATTCTTACCAAAGGCCATTACACCATCAAATGCATGTCCAAAACCAAAAAAGGAATGCATAGTTGGGGTTCTCAAATTTTTTTTAGAAATTTAGCAATAATTTTTGAGATTTTTTCCTCATAAAAATTTTTAGTCATTACAAAGGCTGTGTATCAGCCAGCAAGCTGGACAATACGCCAGCTGATATCAGTACATAATACCTTGCTTGGAGCTTCATTTTGCAATATACTTGAAGTTCTTGCAATATGCATCCGAAGCATCAACCAACTTTCCATGCTGATGTCTCCTACAGTGGTAAATTTATCTGTCTGTTGTTCATAATTGAGTGTTGCCATGAACGCACGGTCCCACTTCAACAGTATCTCCAATGCCTGTCTCAGGTACCCATTTTGCATACTAATAATTTTTTAGATTTTTTCCTCATAAAAAATTTCAGTCATTACAAGGCTGTATCAGCCAGCAAGCTGGATGATACGCCAGCTGATATCGGTACATAATACCTTGCTTGGAGCTTCATTTTGCAATATACTTGAAGTTCTTGCAATATGCATCCGAAGCATCAACCAACTTACCGTCCTGATGTCTACTACAGTGGTAAATTTATCTGTCTGTTGTTCATAATTGAGTGTTGCCATGAACACACGGTCCCACTTCAACAGTATCTCCAATGCCTGTCTCAGGAACCCATTTTGCATACTATTTTAGCCTCTCTGTGTTGGATGTTAGTTGTGTTCTGTTCCCTCGGCAGATTTTCTTCCAGGTACTTTTGTTTTTGCTGGTTCCATCTCTTATCCTTTCAACTCATTACTGGGGTCATTGTCTGTTTACCTATCAAATTGAATAGCTTCCCAAAAATGGGGCTGGATGCCCAAGTTGTATCTCGTAGCTCCATTCTCGCTCCATTCTCGCATTAATGACATGGGTCTGCAGTGTTGTGCCTTTTGTACAAATCCCTCTCCTTTTTCCTCCCTCGTTCTTTTTCATATCATCATCATCTAAGCCTTATCCCAACTAATTGGGGTCAGCTACACGAGTCCTGTTCCCGGCTCTTTTCATATCAATCATAGATACGTTTTTAATTTCATCAATATGGAGTTTCCTTCACATTCACACCTGTGGCCAAACAGGGGATTTGTGCATTAACCCAATACAAATTTCTATGGTTTACATTTACATGAATGGAAGGGCCTAACTGGTCGGTACACCAAATGTCAAGCGTACTCCCATCTTTCAGTGCCTGTGGATGGTGGGGGGAATTCCCGGCCACGGTCATTGGATGGGTTGCAAAGGCTGAGCAAAATCAAAATGTGGAGGAGGTGCAGCTCAACAGGCCCACCTGTTAACAATCCGATCCATGGATCATGCGAGATATGGTCAAACCGACTCCAGGGGTACTATGGGTGCACAAATTCAGGATGTTGTGTTTATTGAGATAATGTGTACTCTTTTAAGTTTTATCAGCTTGCAATTTTATGATTATGATCACTGGAAGTTCTTTAGCTTCGTGTCTTGTATTTCTGTGCCTTTTTGTCTTTTATCAATAAATATCTATCCTTCAAGAAAGAAAGATAACAAAAAACTGCTGGAGGCGGCATTCCAACAGCCAGTCATCTACAGCTAGCTGTGCGCTAATTTAGCATTCAATCTAATATTTTCCTCTAATGTGTCACCCGTGTGTAGGAGATCATATCTGTGTTAAAAAGGTGGGACCCACCATGAAGACCGCCTTATGCAAAAATCTGGCTGATCCATTCATCGGGCAAGCCAGACTGTTGAAGTTAAAAAAGGATGGCTGATAGTCTGATTCAGTGAACAGGTGTGGCCCACGTAATGTGATTTTACAAAAATTTGAGACAGGTGATCTTGATGGTGGGGCCCAACTGTTTACATGGATATTTGTTCTGCACAATTGACATATCAACGGAGAGATGGGACTGAATGCTAAGTTAACATGTATCAGGCTGTAGGTGATCAGTTCTTTTCCAATAGAATCATGGGTTTTCTTCCTTTTTATATAGCTCACTTAAATTTTATTTTTTTTGAATGTGGTGACATTTAATTTGTTTTGACTCGTTGCAGGGATTTAGATATGTTGCATCAGGTCCCATGGTCAGGTCCTCATACAAGGCAGGGGAATTCTATATCAAATCTATGATCGAATCTGATAGGGCCACGCCTTCTCAGATATCCGTCTCCTGAGGTGAAAAGGCTGAAAGATCTTTTAATCCTCTAAATAAAATCATTGTTTATTGAGCAAAAAAGGAAGAAGAAGAAAAAAAAAAAGGCTCTCTAATTCCCATTCATCATCTATTTCTTCTCTCTCTCAATTTTATGTCTAAATGTATTTTCATCATTGAAATGCAAATGGTTCTTGTGTTGGGAATTAGATTTGTAATTTGATATTTGATGAAAGTGTATTCTCTCCTTTCGAACATAACACGGCCGAATAGAATGCTGTGATGCAGCTCTTGTAGAAGCTGTATTCAAGTCCCTCACGGTGCATGTGGTGATGGTGGATGGGCTTTTGGCCAAAAAAAACCTGCAGCGATTGCATTACTCTGACCAACCAATTGTGAGTTTTGTAGGTTGAATGCAGACACAGGCCATTGATCGCCTCTATTAGTCAAACCCCCCTGCTTTTCGTTCATGGGCTATCAACATGGCAGTCAACCTGATCGACATTCCTGATCACGATACATGTTTGCTACATACACTGTTGGTAGGGACCACAGCTTCTGGACACCAGATGAACGATTGCATTCCTTATCTATAGAAGTGTTTGGTGTTGGCTTGTCTGAACCTTGGAAAATATTGAGATCTGATGGATTGGCGGCTGGACTTTAAATGGTTTTCTTTCTATCAAAATAGTGCATAATACAGTGGATTTTAGCCCCTTTTACCGTTAGGGCCTGTTCGGATTATATTACCACAGAGTTAATACTGCTAAATAAGTAATTATTATTTACTTATGTAATTCATGCCAAACGCCTTTGACAACTACACCATTTGGAAGGTTCTGATGCTAAAATGGGGAAGGAAAATACCATGCCTGTAAAATCCATAAATCATGAGCCTGATCCATGCCATCCATCCGTTTTACCTGTTTATTTTAGGGCACGAGAAAAAATGAGGCAGATCCAAAACACAAGTGGTCCACACTACAGGAAACAGGGGGAATTACATGCCCACCGTTGAAAGCTTCTTGGTGGGCCACATAAGTTTTGGTTGAAGCTGGTATTGGTGTTTTCTCTTCATCCATGCATGTGACCTCATGAAGAGGTTAGGATGACATACATCCTTGTTTGTCGTGAGCCATATTTCAACTTTCAATGGTGGGCGTCATTCTCTCTCTATTTCTTATGGTGTGGTCCACTTGAGCTTACAATTTGCTCCATTATTAAACTCATGCACTTAAATGAGCTGGGAAAATGGGAAAACCGCATGGGCAAAATGTATACATCATGATGGGACCCAAGTTTTAATCGGACGCAATCTTGTCCTATTTCCATGCATGCAATCATGTTTTTCCGAGGCGCAATTAGCACGCAATTTTCATCTCTTCGAAACGCCTGTGTTCACTTGGTAATCTATTCCAAGCAGGCCCTAAATGTTGTTAGGATTGATAGCCAAAGATTTTTTAAAAGCTTGAATCTAGGTACTTGTAGGCATAGCTGCTGGTTGGAAAAATCCAGTCCATTGCACTTGTCCTAATATGGATCGTTGATGCAAAAAGCCCATCCTTAGCGAGCAATCTTTAGTCATCTTATGCAGACTAATGTGCGTGGAACATCCAATAAAACAGTGGTCACTACTGTAATCCGTCAACTTCTAAAGTGAATTCCTAGTCCTCTAATTGTGCCATTTCCACCGATGATCCTAACCGTTAAATAGTTCGGTCCCACCATGAATACGCTACAGACAAAAGTATGAGCCTCCATGATCGATTCCCGCTGTTTGAACTAATAAACTAGTCAACGGTTTGCTTTCAAGTTCATTTTTAAATGGTTAGGATCATCTTTACTGAAAAGAGGACTACTACCTGTGGTCTATCCATGGTTGGTATTGCACTGATCCACATGGCCCAGCTGGCAGAATTCTGCCTTTTGCCCATTTCTAAAACAATCAATTCTCGCCTTGTTATGATGCTCTCTGAGCCTATAAAAGGAGGTTAGCGCGGGGAAGTAACTCTGCCCATCACACGAAGTCACACGTGTTTAATGATTCCTACATTAAGGGGTGGTACCCAAGGTGCATGCGGGAAACCCAAAAACAGCAATCCATGCTCGTTGATTTATTTTTTTTTCAAAAGGGTATCCATGCTCGTTGATTTATTTTTTTTTCGAAAGGGTATCCATGCCCGTTGATAGTCCGTTGGCTTTCATTTTCAAACCTTCCATTCCTCATGTCTGTGGCCCACCTGATGAAGGGACCTGCCACATTTGGTTAAGAAACATTCATGACAGGGAAAACCCATCATTCGCATATGCACGTATGTTGCGTTTGTCTCGTGCGCTTGAACATGTGGCGGGTAGAAATGAGCATTCCTCTGTAGGGCCCACCGTGATGCATCTCTTATCCACACCGTCCATCTGTTTTACAAGCTCATTTTAGGGCATGAGCCCAAAATTTAAGAATAACCAAAGTGTGAACTAAATGCATACCATTGAAAGTAGCATATTGTCGATTTTAGTTATGATCTCGATAATAACAATAAAAAGCTACGATAAGTCCACATGTGGGTGCTAGCAAGGCAGACAGGTGAAATATCTGAGCCGTCCACAAGAAGGGTGCCACTATGTAGATTACTTATCCTAAGAACCAGGTCAACCTACTAGTCAGGTGGGCCACAGTTAACTGAAGAAATGTTTGTGAAAAATCTGCCCAAGTTCTCTAACCTGTCCACTAATTTCTACTATCACGACAGATCCACGGAGTGGACCGACTTTTATCTTCGGGCAGTGGCATCTGCACAGTGAGATCTGTCCGATGGATGGCTTGGATATTTCACCTATCTGCCATGCCGCACACGGTGGGGCGTGCATGAGTTGACTTGTACAAGGGCATGCACTCAGCCAAGCTCAACAATAATAATTGCAGTAGTAATGAGTATAATATAGCTGATCCACAGAAAGATGTGAACAAGAACAATCAGTAAGGAATTCCTGTAAGCCTTTTAAATGGAAAACCATCCCCAATATTTAAATTCTATCAGGAACGGGGAACAAGCTCCAGTGTACAACAGAAAACAAGGTGCCAGAGAACTTGGCCTACCAAGGAAAAAAGAATCATTCTGTCCAGATACCTCTAGAAGGAACTGAGAAGCAACCTAGATGCAATCCTATATGAAAGTATTTACATGATGCTCCATTTCAACTTTCAACTCACAATACAACAGAGACTGACCTGAGATTCTGGCACAGAGCTCTTATGTCTTTTCAAGTGGCAGGATCTTCAAGCATGGCGGTGGATAAATCATTGATGTGTGGATAAATCGCTTTCTCATCAAGCTGGTTCTGAGCCCAAATCAGCATCTTTAACAAGCTGGGAAGCTTTGGGTCTGCAGTGAAAAAATGGGAATTGGTGATGCTATCTATATCGATGGTCTTAGTGGGTGTAAAGTCTAATAGTACAAGCCTAAAACAGACAAAAAGGACAGCTGGCAGATATCCAGAACAATTAGAATTGATAAAATACTTAAGAAAGACAAAAACAGGATTGAATTAGCAAGAGGAGAAAAAGAATCGGTTAATAGGTGTAGAGAGGCCAATTTCGATTGGAAAGAAATTATTATTAATAGATAAATCAGATGCAAGAGATATAACAATTGGTATATATGCTCCCAAGCACAACGGATATGCCACTGAAAAGTTAGGTGCTCTATGGGGCTGTTAATAGGCTGCACGACAGGTATGAACCATTTTGGAAAACATTAGAAGAGAAAAGTATCACTTTTTTTTCCCCATCTTACTTGTGTTGTATTTCAATTAAATCATGCTTGATTTGTGTTCAATTAGGGCCTTGGTCACTTTTAGCAGATCGTGCCCACAAGCAACATTCTTATCAAAGAATGATGTTTTAAATATCGACAATATTGGCCGATATATCCCACGATATATCTTATATCCCACCTGCGTAATACGAAACGTAGAGGTACTATCGATATATCCCACATGTTCGATCCGATGAGCATTTTCAATTTCTGATCCATTTTTTTATTGAAATTATGTTAAATCAGTGTAGTGGTTACAAATACATTAGTCCTTCGTGTTTTGCATGAAAAATATGGAGTTGAAGCTTTGATTTCGATATCCATTGGTTCTTCATGTTCTCCATTTTTATTTTTATTTTCCTTCAACCAACTGTCAATTGAGACTAATTTTGAAGTATTTAGGAGTATTTGATGAAATGATCATCACATACACTCTAATTTCAAAATTTGAGAGTAGGTGGTCTGATTTGGGGAAAATTTAAAATTTCCCGAATTTCTCCCAAATTGCTTGAGATGTTGCACTCCAAACATGAAATCAAGCATGTATGAGTGTTGATCTACTGATTTGTTAAGTCCTTGTCAATTTTCAAAAAATAAAAATCATTTTTAATTAAAAATTGTTGAAATATTATTTTTTTTCAAAATTTCCCTTCAACCAGTTGTCGATTGAGACTAGTTTCAAAGTATTTAGGAGTGTTTGATGAAATGATCATCACATACACTCTAAATGTTATGCATTCAATCTGAATATAATTACATTAGTTCAGTAAAACAATGCATAGCTTAGGACCCTATACAAAGGCCATTCTATGCACTTCTTTTTTGAGACGTCATGATGTAAAAGTGTGTATTAAGGTTTTTTTAACAATCCCTGAAGTTTCATTAAAAAATTCAACCATTTTATGAAGGTTTCCCCATGTTTTCCAAAAAGTGCAATAAATTATCCAATACAAATGATATTATCCCGTGCAATAACCGATACATATCCATATCCCAAGGATGTGATACGTAACGCAATACCGATATTTCGAACACTGACCTACACACATCTTACTCATGAAGCCATATATTTTGTGTGTTTAGTATGCAGAAAAGTAACTACAGAAATCAATATTCTAATCACTTAAATCCCACTAATAGTTCTTCCAGTTCAATCCATTGGGGCATTAGAAGCTAGAGTTATGAAATGGCAATTTAAAATTCCATATGACGATCAATGTAGCAACCAGCATCTTCTCTTTGTATATATCGACCATGGGGTTAGAAGCAGAAAATTGAAATTAAATGGTCTCCATTTTGTGAAATAGTGCAAAATGCAGCAAAAATCTCCTAACCTTTCTCATGACTCTGGCTCGTGAGAATGGCCGCATTCACTTCACTCGCAGTTTTTAGGCGCTGTGATATGCCCAAAAGCTCCCCCACAGGACAATTTTTCACATCTTCAAATGCAAGCAGTGCAATTGTCCTTTCCAACTCCTCTAAAAAGTTTGGCTGTAGAAGCTCGAATTTGTTAAGATCTTGGTAAAAAATTAAGTAAGAAACTTTATAATTTAATTTAAGTGGAAATCTAGTTGGCAGTGTCTTCCATCCTTGCATGAAACGTACCAACTAATAATTCTGGTGTTGTATGAATCAAAGAAAAAGAAAATCTTTTGTTCAAACAATCAAATAGAGAAATATATGATCATGAGAAAAAGCCTCCTTAATTTAGAGCAAAAGAAGAGAACTCGGTGAGGCTGACAGGTTTCTGCCATGATTAAAAATGTTAATTAATAAAACTAACCAGGAATACTGAACTAGGTAAAAGAGCATTACATTTTCTTCACCCCTTGGTGCAAGCTCCTCCTGGGCAAACTCCAAAGCTTCTTCTACTTTTCCATTCCGAATCAGTTCTATCAACCTCTGCTGCTGAAGATGGAAAAATAGTTGGGGATTTGTGTCCAGTATCTGCACAGAAAACCATCATGTCCAGCGAATATAACATTCTAAGCACATGAACTTCTATTCCATTACCATTTGATGGCCAAGTGGTAAAAAAATGCAAGCAACTAAAATTTTAATAACAGACCAGTATTACAATATTCCCATGACATGTGACTGCTAGAAAGTCTTTACTTGCCTAATTCAGATGCCTTCTTCATTGCAAGTTGAGGTAGTTTACGAAATGATATATCTAAGCAAGAGCATAGCCCACAGACCTTAAGATTAAAAGGAGACTTTCAGGCTTTTATCTCTACATCACACCAGTCAGGCTCCAGGGTTCTCTCTACATCACACTAATCGGGCATTAGGCCCAGGCTTCTTTTGCTTTACTCCCAACCACACACCCCCCCCCCCAAAAAAAAAAAAAAATGCAAATGCAGGCCCAAAAAACTGCACACTCCAAGCCTCAAGGCAAATGCTACAAAGCCATATGTTTGGTTCCCTCCCTACTCTTCATGGCACTACCACTCATCTCCTTCCACATATGCATAGTACCTCAATGCAAATGCAAGTGCAGACCACCCCCCCCCCCCCTTCAGGCCTCAATTCAAATGCTACAAAGCCATAATTTGGTTCGTCATGGAAGATTACAATGGTTGCTTGATTGAGAATACTTCCGAGATTTCACAGCATGAGTTTCTGTAGCATGTGTTGCTAACTCTAGTTCTCTTTAGCATGTGTTTCTCTAGTCCATTATTTTGGGCTTAATTATCAAGTTAGTGGCATGGCATATCTTTGAGGTTTGATGCCTAAGAGGTACATTGCAAATCCAATTCCAATTTTCCTTCAATTTTGCTGCATCAGACATGTTCAAGTAGCTGGCTGCAAAGAATAGCAGAGAGCCCACTGGTAAATGTTTGCTGAAACACTGCTCGCACTCCAACACAATCTGGCCCAATACTGCACTATAGCCTGATAATTGCATTTTACCCCAAAAGCAGAATTTGCAAAAAGTTAAGATCCAGAGCATTCAATGTGAAACAATCTCACTGACCAGTGCTTGCTATCTAAAAAAACTCTAAACAAATAAAAATATGTAAAATATAGATCTTTTTTGAAAGGTAAGGTAACATATAGATCACTGGAGATTATTATATCTGGAGACATAATTAGCAACCATCTGCAAGTTTCTCATGTAAGGATGCAGCAGGAACAGACTCAAAATTCCATGCCTTCTAACAGTAGCATTTCCCAAGGTTCATCCTTCAAAAAAGAAAAAGAAAAAAGCATTTCCTAAGGTTCAATTGCAGCAATTCTAAGCATTCACTGAGTATAATCTGCAAATCAATCTTTTCAGGTCAAGCTTAAATGCACAGGATGCAGTAGATTAATGCCAATGTTCTTTGGTTGGCATGCAACATACAAATCAATCCCAGTTGCACTTGCTTAACAACATGGACAGTCTAATCAATCAATCTGGACTGTCCATTGTGTATGGCCCACACATCCATGTTGCATTACTACCACTGAATATGTATCACGTCATGTACCATTGGCAGTACAGCAATTCTGTTTTTACATCTTCCCACTTTTGCATATTTGCATGGGTGGGCTTTGTATATCCACCTACTTTTTTGTCAAGGAACTGCTGGTTTTTAGAGTTTAATTGGTCAGCAATATGCATGCATTACTTCTGGTCAAATGGAAGAAGAGAAACCGATATTTAGGTAGAGAAATCATCCAGTGCTTCTAGTTGCATAGGGATACATGGACAGTCCAATCAATCGAACTGGACTGTCCATTTAGCTGATCAGATGATAATAGACATAAAAGTTGGCTAGTTATTTTATAGCCATCCATTTTCATGGCTGCGAAGCTTAAATCTTCTGATCAAAGCAATTCCTTAGAACCGTGCTATTTAAAAACAGTTACAGCTGTTATGTAACAGAACATTGGTGCCTGTTACACGATGTGGGGCTGTTATGCATGATTCAACCAAAGAAAAAAGCCCGTAATGGCTGTTATGGATTGCCATTATGAGCCGATAAGAGACCACATTTTATCCTTAAAAAAATAGTTTGACTGTTAAAGGGCCGTAATGACTGTTACGGCCCAGCCAGAGTTACTGTTATTGAATACCTTACTTAGAAGCACAAACAATTCATTATGGGCCCCACCTAATGGATGGTTCAGCTTATTGATTGAACATATTTTCCATAAACAATCCTGACCATCCATATTTTAGGCCATTGATTGGATTGTTAGAGCAGTCCAATTGCAGTGATGTTTTCTCGGAGGCCAATAAAGAGTGGGTGGGACCAAATGGAAAGTCCATATAGATTGAATGCACTGTCCATGTTTCCCTATGCAACTAGGAGCACTATAACTTCAAATGCTTTGCATATTTTCAACGAGTTAAACCTCCAAAAACCCGTGGTTCCTTGACAATAAAAAAAGGTGATATAGAAAATCCGACCATGTGCAAATATAGAAATGTGGGAAGACTCAGAAATTAGAAGTGTGGCACTGGAAATGGTATGTGACATAGTATGAATGCAACATATATGTACCAGGTACATAGTTGTGGATCCAGATCCACTTGCTTTAGGAGACTCATTAGGATTATCTTTGAGAATGCCAAACAGAGGTATGTATGGTTGGCAGGGGCAGAGCAGAGAAAGGGGGATCACTTCATGGTAGAGAAGATAGCTCGAGTAGACAATGGAAATGTATAAAGGGGATGACAAATTACTAAAAATGTTAGCATAAGTTCTTCTAAATGTTTTATTGTGAAAGGCAGCCACCTTGCCATGACAAAAGGGAACAATTTGGTCTCCCAAATTTTACTCCCTAAATCAATCTAAATAATTTTGGGTTGAAATGGGTGTTTTCTTTTCAAGAAGAGGACGATGAACCTGAGAGACTTGATGAAGGAAGCAACTATTTATGCAGAAATTCTGAAGAATCAAGCATTGGTGAGTTGAGAAACCATTGCTCCTATTCTTAGTTGTACATGAGTACAAGGCATTAGGAAAGCTAAAACTTCAGTAAGCATCGGATAACGGGTTTCTCTTTTACCCTTTTTTCTTCTTCTTTGATTGTTGGGTCTCTCTCTCTCTCTGTTTTGCAAACATCATGAACTTCTAATCTTACAATGACCCCAAAGCAGCATTGACGCTCTTAGTGCAAATTCCTACTGCTATATGATCAGCACTGATGGAAAGCTATCAAATCCTAAACTGTCAAAAGAATATCGCACTCTTCATCTAGATAGCATTCTCTTCTTCTCTACTGCATACCTATTTGCTCTTCCATGCACATTGTTTACAAATTACATGCCCCATACTTCTGTATCCCCATAATGACAAATTGACAATCATAAAAAACTTAAATTACTTATATAAAAATGACATTGAGATATTCATATTATGAGATGGCATCTTACCTCAGGATTCAAATCATTAACTTTCTCAATTGCATCCTCGACATTACCACACTGCACGGCCATTTTTACGGCCATTCGATCAGTTATTGTTGCGAGATCAATGTCTGCTATTTAACAATAAGGAAAAAATAAATTATATTCTGAAATTAACCGAACCTTCTTTGATAGCCAAGGTGGAGGCTATAGATCATCACATACAAGAGATATCCATAAAAACTGGAACATACAAAGGCTGCAGTAATGTGAGGTATAGACAATGTAAAGAAAGAGATAAAGGCATGTGGATACGTTCAGTGCCAGACTCCATCCGGAACTTCTCTGCAGCTTCAACATAACCCTCTGTCACCAGAAAATTCATTACAAGCTTATTCATGTCTTCTTTTCTGATCTTTACATCGTTGAGCTTTTTTTCCCACTCCGCCCTTGTAATCACCTTCTTTGATGTAGACTGCACAGAAATAGAGCTTATATGTATTTATCAGGGATAACATGATGCTAAATCAAACGGAATGGCGTTTTCTTCAGCACAACAACCATACAGATGGAGACACCACACAGTGAACCACCCATTCATCTCCAGTGGCCCAATATGGATTAGCCAAGTCCCAAAAATCTCCACCATTCAATAAAATTAACTATCTGATTGGTAACCTGAAGATGCTTAGCCAACAGTCTACATTTTTTATATATAAAGAGTCACATCTCCAGTGGGCCACTGAAAATGTAGCCAACAGACGACATTCAATGTGAACAAAAAGAAATAAAGAAGAGAGAAAGGGAAAAGAAAAAGACTCATTCATTGTATAGCTAAGATTTCCATCCAGGGACAGTTTTCGGGCATGGCCATTCATGATGGGTCCCACCAGATGAATGGTTGGACCGCCCAAGGTGATCCTGCCAATGAATCTACTGACTTACTGACATAACAAAAAACACCATATAGTTCAGTCAACCATTTGACATTTCCTCTGTATTTTCACATTTCTCTGTTTGCATTAACAGCCAAATAACCAAAAAGACCGCACGAACATATAACCAAATGACCAAAAAGACTACAAGAACATATAAACTACAAACCCAATCATCTGATCCATGATACAAGGATATGAACTGCCCATGGCCCTCTCACCAAGGTTGTCAATCTGAAGGTTCCCATGTATGATGGACAATGCTCCAAATATCTTTTAGATCAAAAGATCCTAGCCATCTAATCTTTGGCATTTTCAACTGCGTGAGGGCTGCTACAGTTTATCTTAACATATATTTGCAGGCCATGGATCAAAGGGTTGGGATTGTCCCATCGGGCAATTTTCGGGGCATGATACATCCATAAAGTGCCCATGTGATCAACTGGATCACCACTGCATGGGCACTTGTATAACTCAAGTCCTGGAAATGGGGCCATCAGACAATTCCTCTACTCCTTGGAAGCTATGTTCGTAAAAAAAAAAAATTAAAAAAAAAAATTTTAAAATAATAAATAAATTTGAATATCCAATCTTCTTATTTAATCTACAGTAAAATGGCAGATAATGAGATGATAATTACCATTCTTTCAACCGGATTGAACTGACCGACGACAAACCAGAACAGTGACATCAGTGCGCACCGTCCGAACCCATCCGGAACCCGATTCTCTGAACTCGAACCGACAATTCAATTAGACAAAAGAAGATCGAAATCTCAACAAAAGAAACAATCAATCTAGGGTTTTACAGGAAGAAAAACAACAGAATGGACCAAAAAAAATCAAATGCGACGAGGAAAAAACCCTAAAATTTCGAAGATCTGATTTTCTGGAGTTGCAGAAACCCTAGATTTAGCAGAAAGAATAAAAATGGGGGAGAACAGAAAGAATATGGAAATGAAAGCTATGGTTCTTGAGATTATATAGAGAAGAAATCCAGAAGCCTTTTGCTAGTGGCATGATCGTAAATATAGGAAAAAAAAGATGGAAGAAGGGCATTTTCAAGATTTGTGGCGGGTACTTGCCTTCGTTTGTGTTTCCCGGCGATTCGTTTTTCCTCTCAGATCGTCGTCGGGTTGCTTCTGAGGGTTTCTTACTTTAAGAGCGAAATGATACGGTACAACAGGGAGTACCGAAATATGGTAAATCCATCTCTCCACAACACACGTGCCAGAGTAATTTTCTAATCGTGTCCATCCATCTACTGGACCCTACCATGGATGGATTTTAAAGGAAATGAAAAAGTCTTAGATAATATATCTATCATTTTCCTTCAATTTTCCCTCTGCATTTTTTGACCGTTAACGATTTTGTTTCCTACAGATGATTCGATAGCCACCAATCTGATGGATGGGATCGTTTGGTCTATCTGTACTTTCAAATAATTGTTAACCACCGTTGGATTAACTTGATGGACCGTTGTGTTGTTGCGTCGTTCTGCTACGTGTACTTTCAGGAATCAGGAGGGCTCGACCCTATTCGGGTTCTTCCGGGTCTAGCGTAGCATCCCCCGATGAAACAGTACAGATGGAAGAACCGGAACAGGGGTCTCTCCATTTTACACATGGCGGACGCGGATTGCGTACTGAAGCCGACAGTAGCAACTCGCTTGCTGGACCGTGGTCTGTGGATCCACCACGATGTGTGTGTTTTATCTTCCGTCCATCTATTTTTTATATCATGAGCCTAAAAATGAGGCAGATACCGATCTCAGATGGACCACACCACTATAAAATGTGGTGATTGAACGCCCGACCATTAAAAGCTTCCTAGGCCCAGTTTATTTGCCATCTAACATGTTGATTAGGTCACATGGATGAAGTGAAAACAAAAATATCAGGTTAATACTGTTCATATTCCCATTATTGGCATTCCTCATTGTCACTAACCGAAATGTATTGTGTGATTTATTCGAAGATTTGAAAAGATTGCTTGATAACAAAACAGGAACACATCTGCTATGCCACCGTTTAAGAGTAATGGATGGAGGAGCAATCATTAAGGAGCGATTATAAGACAAATGGTAGAAGAAGAAACAAAAGAAGTTAGGTAGTTGTAAATGGTTATAGCAACTGTATGAACCTAAAAATGATTTAAATGATAATATCAAAACTATAAATAATAAATGAATTCAGTAGGAAGAATTTATCTCGTACCAAGCTAATCAAACCAAATATTACCTTTCAATTATCCTTTTAATTATCAGACAATTTACATTTCATAGTGTAATAATTTACCTTTTCTACCAAGTAAATTACATTTCTCAGCGTAATTCTTTACTTTCAGTCTGTTATTTACATTTCGCAGTGTAATCTGCAGCGTTAATCAAGTAGATGGTAGTTTTAGCTGTAATATGAGTTTATGCTCGCACGTTGGATTTAGTTTTCCACTTAAAAAGGTGTTTCGTAGCTGTTCTTCGTGATCGATTGTAAGAATTAATTTTTTATTTTATTTTACTTTATTTGTATTGAAAAGCTTTTTCGTATGGAAGTTAAAAGTGTAACCCATCATCAAATGATAACCCTACTTTCTAAATATCGATTGATCTTGTGTACACATTGAATGAGTGACTGAATAGGCGATTGATCTCATCATATCTCGGTCATACACTATGTATCTGCCTATCTTGGCACTTGGTGTTATAGTTGTTCGGTTTGAATTAAACTATAATTTCAATTCTAGCACGCTCCCACACATACAGCCAAAAACCAACCACCAACAAATACAAAAGTTTTGTGGCCCCATGAAGTTTTTAATGGTAGGCGTTCAATGGCCACGCTTTCCTATGTTGGGGACCACTTAAGATCTAGATATGCCTCAATTTTGGGCTCATCTCATAAAATGAGCTCGAAAAATGGATGGATGGCATGGAAAAATCATTTTTGAGGTTCGTACTAGGTTGTGCATCAATTAGGTCCGTCCATCCGATTGCTGTATATCAATTGTTTATTTTAAAAAATTACCCTTGTTTGCCTGTTTATCACTCTTCTTTAGTTCTCCCTTAAATATACGTCAACCGAAATTTTGAGGCCCACGGATTGGCTCGCATAGAGAGAATTTGGAAAGTAACCAAGAATAAATTTTAAAAACTAAAAAGCTCAACTCGCTGAAAATCTTGGCGAGTCGAGTGGATTGGCGACTCGACAAGTTGACTCGCAAGTTATCATTGGGCTTGAATGGGAGAGACGAAGGATCTATGAAGAGATTTTTATGGAGAGAGTGACCAGCTTTGTAGAGGTCCAACTTGATGTATTTGTGACATCTACTCCATCCACTAGCTAAATCACCACATGTTCACCGTATGTAACAAATATCCAAGGGATCCAAAACTCAAGTAGGTTACAATGTAGCAAATGTAAAATCACTTATAAAACCTTTAAATTCAAGCAGTTTGGCCCACTTGAGTTTTACATCATGTTGACTTTTCAAAAGTTCATTTATCCTGGTGGGTATCATTTGATTACTGGGTTGAATGGAACATAGACAATGCATTAGCCTTACGAAGATTTCAATGGTGGGCATCCTCATTTCAAATTGTTCTGTAGTATTACACCCCACACTCGGTAAACGGGTTTACAGAATTTTCGAGCTCCAAATCTAGCGATGACAGCCTCCATAGTATTCCATTCTCGGCTCTTAATTCTCATACGCCAGGTTCCGATCCTAGGATTCCACAAGGAGGATTTTCAGAGAGTTTTTTTTTTTTTTTTTTTTTTTTTTGCACATGACCATAACCACAAGTATACTAAAACTAAAGACACCAACACATTTCTATTTTAATATCAGTTCGAGTACAATGCTGGAAGGGTTTTAAGGAAATACATGATATAACAAAAGTCCAAAAGATAAGGCATACGCTCTTCCCTCAATGTTGTTGCGGTCTAGCATAATTTGCACGTAAAGAACATGTATAAGCTTACTACGAAGCTTAGAGAGTGCGTGCGTGTATCCGCAATGCATGTGTCAAGCATACAAATGTCAGACTAAGTGGAATGATGGAAGGTTAGACTGACAAGTCCATGAACACTATTAGCCATACCTGGGTCATGTGATGCAGCGGCATACAAGACCAAATGTCATATGCTAAGGATGTAATGCAACATGTCAATCCTAATGTCTAATTCACATTGCAGTACAATTCACATATGGAATCATAGAGGTTAAGTAAACTCTAATATTGGCTTGTCTCCCGTCTCGCTCATGACCTAGCGAGTGGAAAAGACCTCACTATCCACCTCGTCGGTGGTATGTCAATCCGCACCCGACTAGCTAATATTGGACTCATTTCACTAGTTGGTCAGACTCAACCTAACTTATAGCTCCCTTCATCTAGGTGGATAAGGTCACACTCCCTTTCAACCGACCCCGACACAGTGGGAGACACGACCTACTGATATTTGGCACTCGAGCGCTCATGTTATCCACTCGGTCCCGATGTTGGAGCATCATATGGCCTACAGGGTTTAGGGACTTTCACCCAGGGACATCCTAGCTTTCGACTAACAAAGACAAGACAGCTAGGAAAGGAAAGAGGTATTAACCAGAGAGGAGAGTGGTTAAAGGCGGGTGTTCTCCAGTCGTGACTTGTTGGACTTATGACTCGCTTTAGCTGGATGGCGAAGCATGGAATCTGGCTAGCCTATCTAGTGACGTGGCCAGGAAGGATAGACACTACCGGAGTGGTCTTCTCCGAAGGCAACAAGCAGGAAAGGGAGATTAGATCACCAATCAGAGAGTCATCCTAGGAAAGGCTTGCTCGCCGCGCTTGGCAGGAAGGAAACAGGGTAACACAAAGGCAAAAAGAATAGGAAAGAGCCAAGCAGCTCCTACCATCACTCTAAGACCACTTATTCAAGAGCTCCTAATTGAACAGTTAGCTATTCTATAAGAACTTATTCTCTCACAACTTATTCTTTCTTCTTCACTTGCAAGGTAATTGGATTTTCGATGTCCATACTTAAGCTGCCAACCACAAAAATCATGTGGTGGCCACAACCATGATGTCGCTAGGGTGTGGATGCAAATGCATCATGCAATACGTAAATGCATGAGTTCATCATCCGAGTCATGCAACCATGTCATGCAAGCCATACATACATGCAGGGTAGCCTCATTTCATATAGGTCCCCTAAAAATGCCCCTAATCATAAGGTCATCAATGCGGCAATGTCACGCATGGGTAAGCTAAAAATCATGAATTAGCTATCATCCAAGTCATGTAAACATGATGCGGATGAGATATGATAATGTGCAATTGTAAGCATTATGCATGAGATATATGATACCGTGTTAAGCATAAAGTGAGGTTAAATTAATATAAAGCAATGCTAATTTGAATGTAAGAGCAGTGCTACCTTTAATATAAAATAAGTGCCGCGTCAACATGAAGAAAGCATCATATCAACATATAAGAAGTGCTATAGCAATCATAAGCGTAAACGTAGTACAAATCATTAATGTAATGCCACATGAATAATCAACTAAGTGTTGTACCGTCACCAATGTAAAACATCACACTGCATGAAAGGGGAAATGCATCATTTATAACAGGTAGAACTAGTTGGAAGCCAAGTCTAATGCCCCCAAAGAGCTACACTTGAGTGGGCTTTCAAGTTAATGGGCCCTCTCAGCAAGCCTGCACACGAGCATCCAAAACATGCTACTAGTTACATCCAAGCAATGTGGCAATCTTAGGGTCCAAAAAGATCATGGTAGGCCTAACACGGACATCAAAGTGGGCCCTACAACCATCCCCAAGCAAGGCCCAAGAAGGCGGCCCATAGCCTATAAGAACATGTCAAAGATTATTTCAATGTAAGCATGCCGGGGAACCAAACTGTATGCCTCACACACTTTAAGAGTGGGTCCCATAGTGGGACAGTGCAGCTCTAATATATATGCCAAGGAAGGCCGATGGCGCGACCACAACTCATATATCAAAAGGTGGGCATACGACCACACATACATCAAGGGTAGGCCCATGGCCACGAGCATATCAAGGTGGATTTTACACACCTAAATGGGTCCATGACCACGTTGGAATACAAGTAAATATTTCAATGTACTCCACTATTAGTGGACCCAAAACGTACATTGAAGTAGTCCCTACATAAGCCAACCAATTGCATCGGAAATAAATATCATAACGGATCTCATTACTCGTGGGCTCAAATGGTTGGAGGGCGAGTAAACATTATGATAGGCCTGAGAAAGGTTTCAACGGTGGACATTCATATCTGGGACCATGCACTGAGATGAACTGTTAAAACAGATTGGTGGCTGGGATATGCAACCCATCATCAAGGTGGGCCAACCTGGAGGGCCACACTCGCTGGACAGTGGTGGGGTCCACAACGGCCCCACTCGCTAACCAAACAATCCAGTACACAACAGGCTCTAGGAAGGTCTCAATGGCAAGCGTTCCAGCACCACTGTTTCCTACTGTGGTCCATCGAGGCTTGAATATGCTTCACTTGAGACAACCATGATGGAATACACACATCAAGGTAGGCCCAGGGTCCGCCCAAGGTAGATGGACAGAGTGGACAGCGTGGATATAACACATACACCATGGTGACACCCTAAGAAAGTTTCAACGGTGGACATTCGATCAACACCATTCCCTGGGTGCACCCTAGCCAAGATTCGAATCTGCTACATTTCTGGTTGGACAAAAGGATGGACGGTGTGGATTTCTCACGGGCATCCAATGGGCCCCACTATCCAGTGGGCCCACGCAAAGAGAGATGGAAAAGAGGATGGCCAGTGAGGATGGATGTGCAGCACGGTGCTGCCCAAGGAAGGTTTTAACGGCAGACATTCAATCCCAGCTAATTTCTGAGGTGCGGTCCATCCGAGTTTTGGATCTGGCCCACCAAATGGGCCAGTAAGGTGGATGGATGGCTGGATGAAATACATGCAGCAAGGTGGGACTCGGGCCTGTCCACAGCAGCGGGATAGGGTGGATTTGTCACGGACATTTCATGGCCCCAAAGAAGGTTTCAGCGGTGGGTGGTAAATCCCCACCATTCTCTGGTTGGTGGGCCCTCTGGAGTTTCTGATTGAAGTTGATATATGTGTTTTCCCTTCATCCTGGCCACACGTAGCTAGAAAATAGGTTGGGAGGCCTACAAACATCAAGGTGGGCCATGAGAAGGTTGCCACAGTGGGCATCATTCTCTCCACGGTTTGCTGTGGTGTGACCCAACTGATAACTGGATCTATCTCTTTCTTGGGCCCAGATCCTAAAATGATCTTGCAAAATAGATGGGCGGTGTGGATGAAACACATACAGCATGGTGGGTCCCACGAGTGGGCCACCTGTTGGCTGCACAAAAGAGGGCAGCGCCCCTAGGAAGGCTTCAATGGTGTGCGTCCTTTTCTCCACTGTTTCCAGTGGTGCGGTCCACCTGATATCTCTGGATCGCCCTCATTTTTGGGACCCAGCTCTAAAATAATGTAGAGAAATAGATGTGCGGTGTGAATGGAACAAATACATCAAGGTGGGCCCCACGAGTGGGCCACCTCCAGCTGCCTAAGGGAGGCAGCGTCACTGACGCTGAAGGGGCCACCGCCCCTGCTGTCCCCACGGATGTGGTCCATATGAGATATGGATTGGGCTGAAATTTGGCTTCAAAATATCAAATGACCTGTTGGAGTGTATGGATAGCGTGGATGAACTAGATACACTAAGGTGGGCCCCACGACTGGCCCACCAACTGACTGCAAGAAGGGGGCTGGCCACTATTTCCTATGGTGTGGGTCAACTGAGATTTGGATCTCCTTCAGTTTTAAAAATAGGCTTGAAATGATCTGGAAAAACTAATGGACGGTGTGGATTAGAAATATACACCATGGTGGCCCCTCTCCTTTCCAAAGTGGGCTTCCGCCCCTCGCGCTGACGCTGGGCAGCAGCTTCAGTTCCGCTGGCTGTCGCAGCGTCTGCAGTCTTTTTTTTTTTTTTTTTTTTTGGGTCTTTTCCGAGGGGCTACTTGAAAGATCCAGCCTGTATATCAAGTTGGCCGGGGTCACCGTGGACCCAAAGAGCCCTCCCTTGGGTAGGGTCTACTTCCCTCAAACATCACAGTGGACCTGGAAAGTTTCAATAGTGGATTCCACTGTCACCATTGTTTTCTACGGTGTAGGCCACTCAAGATATGAATTTTTCTTATATTTGGGTCCTAGGCCTAACATGATATGGACAATTAGATGGAAGGTGTGGATTATACACATACTTCAAGGAGGTGGGTTGCCGAAGAGAGCTTCCGCCACCCTCACGTGCTGGCAGTAATGCCATGCAGGAAACTCCTCTCTCTCTCTCTCTCTCTCTCTCTCTCTCTCTCTCTCTCTTTTGTATTATGTTGATTGGGGCCCACGTTAGAATGATCCACTCCGTTCACTTTGTCGGGCTGTGGATCCGCATGGTCAGCTTTCATGGCATACATATATCAAAGTTGGCCTTGGAAAGTTTCAATAGTGGGTGCCCTTATCACTACTGTTTTCTGTAGTGTACCCCACCCGAGATCCGGATCTGGCTCAAATTTGGGACCTAGCCCTAAAATGATATGGAAAAATAGATGGAAGGCACGGATGACATACACGCATTATGGTGAGCCCCACAAGTTGGACCATTGCTCACGTCCAGGATGGGCTTCCACCCTCTAGTAACTCGACAGCCAGCAACCGTTCCCACTATTTTTTTTTTCCAAAATTTAAAATTTATTTAATTATATACATTACTCGTACATGTATATACATATTGATTTGCCCCCAAGTGAACCCACGTGTGGACAATCCACTCAATCCATATGTTTGGCCACCTCGTGGTGGGCCCAAAATGCATTAGAACAACTTGATCCGTTCTCAGGGGAAGAAGTTAGGTTGGCCTTGAACTCTCTAGGCAGTGACAAGGCTCCGGATGCAGACGGCTTCCCCTTATGCTTCTTTAAATACTTTTGGGAGGTGATCAAAGTCGACGTTATGCTCTTTTTCAAAGAATTTCACGACAGAGGTATATTATACAAAGGACTGGGGTCTTCCTTCATAATAGCATTGATCCCTAAAATCCCGGGCGCAAACTGTTTTTCAGATTTCAGACCTATTAGTTTGATTGGGGGTCCCTACAAAATTCTATCTAGAGTCTTAGCCTCCCGCCTGAAGCTCTCTCTCGATAAGATCATATCCTCCAACCAATGTGCCTTCATTCCAGGGAGACAGATTATAAATTGCGCGTTGGAATGCCTGCATTCTAGGTACAAGGATGGATCGAGATCTATTTGCTGCAAGCTTGATATCGAAAAGGCCTATGACCACATTGATTGGAAATTTCTCCAATATATGATGAGGAGTATGGGCTTTCCAATCAAATGGTGTAGGTGGATTGGAGAGTGTTTAGGGTCGGCTCACTTCTCCATACTCCTCAACGGCACCCCGAGAGGCTTTTTCAAGAGCTCCAGAGGCATCCGCCAGGGGGACCCGCTGTCCCCGTTCCTCTTTCTTATAGTGGGTGAAGCTCTCTCCAAAATTATTCAGGCAGGTCAAGACGCTCGCATCCTTAGCGGCATCAGAATGAGAGGTCTGTCATCCCTAGTTTCCCATATTCAATTCGCTGACCACACTCTAATACTCTGCGAAGCTGATCCGATCAAGGTCGACAATGTCCGCACCACGATCAGGTGTTTTGAGGCAGTTTTGGGTCTAAGAGTCAACCTGTCTAAATCTAAGATGTTCGGAGTTAATCTGAAGGACGAGGAAGTAAGCTCTTTTGCCAAGTCATTTGGGTGCTCCTCTGTCTCGCTTCCGCTATCCTTTGCCGGCCTTCCGTTATGCCTGGGCTCGCCCCCACATCCCTGTGGGACAAAGTCATCAACAAGTTCAAGAGATATTTGGCCAAGTGGAAGTGCAGATACCTGTCGCTGGGAGGCCGCATCACCCTAATCAAGGCAGCCTTCTCCAACCTTACGGTTTACTTCATGTCTCTCCTAAAATGCCCAGCAGTCATCCTCGCTAAACTTGATAAACTTAGGCGTGGAACGGGCAGGAAGATTCCAACAAATTCCACCTCGTTAAATGGTCTCAAGTCTGCCAGCGGCCAATTCTTGGTGGAGCAGGAATCAAAGATCTCAAAATGATGAACAGAGCCCTTCTCAGGAAATGGATCTGGAGGCTTGGTACCGAGAATGATCGTCTTTGGAATAAGATAATCAAAAGTAAATATGGAAAATCGATAGGAGGGCGGTGAGCAACGATTCTTCTCGATATAGGGCCTCTGCCCTTTGGAAGGGGATTCTCTCCTTGAAGAAGGACGTTCTTCCAGGCACCGACTTCAGTTTAGGCAACGGGGCCAACATCCAGTTTTGGGAAGATGTTTGGGTGGGTGATGCCAATCTGAAATTTGAATTTCCTAACATATTCTGTATCGCCTCCAGCCCTGCTTCATTCGTCGTCAATTGTTGCTCCTTTTCAGACAATAAGATCCAGTGGAACGTGGTTTGCAGGAGGAACCTTCAGGACTGAGAGTTTGAAGAGTTCATGGGCCTCCTCCAGCGCATATACACGAGTTTGCCTCCTTCCTTATGCCTGGACAAATTAATTTGGAAGGCGGACAGATCTGGTACCTTCTCAGTCAAATCCCTATACAATCAGCTGGACTATGGGACGATCTCCTTTCAGGATCAGCCCCCCTACAAATTCTGGAAATACTTTGTTCCCCCTAGACATGCAGCTTTCACCTGGTTGGTGGGAACCAAAAGAATTCTCACTGTGGATAATCTAAGGAAAAGGGGTATTCAAGTCGTCAATATCTGTCTTTGTTGCATGAAGAACGAAGAAAGCATTGATCATCTTCTGCTTTCTTGCCCGTTCATCTTTGCAATTTGGTTAGAATTCTTCAACCGCTTCAACTTGAAGTGGTGCTTTCCTACGTCGGTCCCTCTTATTATTAAAGCTTGGCATGGGGTCAATCTGGGCAAACATAGGACGAAGATCTAGTGGATGGCGATCAAAGCCATTTGGTGGTCGGTTTGGGAAGAAAGAAACAATAGATGTTTTAGGGACATCTCTAGTTCCGAATTGGCGACCGCCAATAAAGCTAAGCACCTTCTGATCGATTGGATGGTTTATGTAGTAGGTTTTAAGGATGTAGATTTTCTGTTTCTTGGGGCTTAATGGGTAGTTTGCCTGCTCGGCAATCTGCTTTTGTCCTCGCTTTTGCTCCCCTCTCTTGTTCTTCTTTTCTTTCTATTATATATATTCAGTGATTTCTCAACAAAAAAAAAAAATCTTTCCTTCATTTAGATCTGTGTGATCTCAAAGACAAATCGAATAGCAAATAAATATCATAGTAGGCCACATAAGATGGTCCACACTCTGATAATGTGCAGGGCATGCTGTCTCACATCGTGGCCCATATGAGCCCCACAATGATCCGCAACATTAAATAAAAGAAAGAAGTGGGAAGAAGAGATCAGCCATTGGATGGGCCCTCACTGCTTTGGGGCCCTCCACATATAATTATCATATACACAAGTGGGTCTCATCCTTGTGTGCCCATGAAAAATGAAAGAAAATAAGGAAAAATGAAGAGTTTGTCCTCCCTTGCACTCAAAATGATGATGAACGGCCGGATTAGGTTGAACCATCGATCAGATGGTTCAGATGGTGAAGCTTCTCCCTTAAACCCTTCTAACATTCCTTAAGAGCTAATCTCTCTTAATTCCACTCTTAAAACACTTCTTTCTCTCAAGCACTCTCTCTCCTCTCTCTAATATCTTCTTTCTCTCTTCAATTTCTTTTCTCCTTGCATCTCACTCTCATTTGCTTTAACTTTCTTCCTAGCTACCATTGGTGAATACGTATGGGGCTTAGGAGTGCTCAGGGTAGTCGTAGAGATTTGAGGGATAGAGATGGAAGAAGGGAAAGAGAAGGGTAAGAAGGGGATATGAAAAATAAGAGAGGGATGGAGTGGTATGGATCATGGCACGGGTTAGGGATGGTCTATGTTGACTAATGAAGAGAGATATGTGGGTATGAGCATTCTTGGTAGTTTAGGGTGAGTAGGGGGCTTTGTAGGGGTATTTTTGGTCTTTTGGTTAAGGGATATTGGAATAGGTACATGTAAGGGTGTGAGGGTAGAATGGGTATTTAGAAAAATCTCCTTTATAAGATTCTCTTCAAGATTCCTTGCAAGTGGGCCCACTCACCATACATACATGCATCGTAGTGTGCGCTTATCTCAATTTGCATACACGTATACATCTCTTCAACTGAGTGTCGGAACAAGACTTGCTGCGTGGCATTGAAATAATAGCACCCGTGCGGTCGCTAGGGTACAAGTATCGGAGTGTTGTAGTACTTACATAGGGTTGCGATCAAAACTCGCTGATCTGGTTCGCCAAGAATGTGACAACACCGAAAACGAAACATACAGAGGGTTAATTAAGGTACCAATTTTACATGTATTTTGAGGCCCACCTGAGTTTTAGTTGAATTTGATTTGGCCTTGTTCAGTAACAGGAAGCGTCTGAATTAATGGATGGAGTGATGTCACATACAAGTTATGATGGGCCTACTACAAATCTAGATGTTGTGCGCTCTTCATAACCAATTTTAAGATTATTGTGGGGAATATGCTGAGAGGGAGAGGGAGGAGAGACTCTTGGAGATAGAAAGGACAGATCAAACCATCCGATCTTGGTTGACACTTGACCCAGTTTCATGCAGGAGTATATTTCCAACTCAGTTTCAAGCTATAGGACACTTGAACCTCCATTCAGAATCGAACAAAGAAATGTAATTGTCTATAAATACATTTGAGTATCATCATGTTCATCTATCAAATTTGATCGAGTACTCTTGATGTGAATTAGTACAAGCCAACTTTAGTTGGTTAATCCGATCAATTCATCAATGGGCAGCAAGTATAATGGTCTCATTGAACATCCCTAAAATTACTTGTATCACACACGCATCTTGCAGGCCCCACGATGCTCAACTATAGGACTTTAAAAGGATAGATGAAGAGGATTTGGTCATATGAACCCCGTAAAGTTGTTTTGGTACCTCATAAAAGTTAAGGACTTTTTTTTAGTAAAATCAGAATTCTCGAGGACTTCTGCTGTAAAGTCCCAATTAGCTATTGGTTTTAGTTTCTTGATGAATGTGCAAATTTAAGAAGCCCAAGAAAAGCTGATTACTTGAAATTCCAATGCATTGTAAGATGCATCAGCAAGAAATCTCCCAGGAACTTCCCCACTACTCTTTCAGTTGCATTTCTTTGATGAGATCTATGATGGATGGTGTTTTAGATAATAACATCACTTTACAAAAAGGTTCCATATCCCCACCTAATGCTTTCCATAAGCACAACAGAATTAGGAGGAAGCTTTCCCGCACTCAGGCAACAATTCCAAGCATCTCTCCTGTCATTTTAGTTCTAAGAGACTGTGTTTTACCATTACAACAGAAAATGGGGGGAAAAACTCAAAAGAAAACAAAAATTGACAGCATGAACTGTGCCAAGAAATCGGATCAATACCTTACCAAAAGCAACAAATCTGAAAGAATGAATGAAAGATTGTGATCAATGAGATAGTAGGTCACTTCTCATCTGGTAATATAAGGCGATCTTGTCCTTGCACTAGCTTTGCGGATCGGATGAAATCTCCTGTTTTGATCTGTGGAAGTATTTCCCTTCCGACAGTTGTATATCTGTATATTGAAACAGTTTCGGTAAGAATGACAACATACATGCAAGAAAGATGTTTCAACCATTTACACTAATGCAATAAATTATGAATGGAAGAATTGCTAATTTTGCACAGTTTTGCACAGAAGTTCTCCATTGGGATACATGGCAGACATGTACGTGATCCGGACCACTCATCTGGAGGGATTTAGACGATCCCAAGACCAATTTGAGGAAAGAAATGACCCTACCCATTTTTGGGCCCTGATCCAATCAGGCGGTCGGGATCTCCTGATCCCTTTATTTTTGGGCCACGGACCATATATTGTGTGGGTCTA
The DNA here is from genome assembly GCA_030180095.1 of Magnolia changhungtana. Classification (NCBI taxonomy): domain Eukaryota; kingdom Viridiplantae; phylum Streptophyta; class Magnoliopsida; order Magnoliales; family Magnoliaceae; genus Magnolia; species Magnolia changhungtana. Next base: position 105,352 of record JASAUF010000224.1, on the reverse strand, counting down.
ATACATGTCCCCAGAGGGAGTCGTGCAGATATTAATACAGAAACCCGTATGCAATTAGCATTTCTACAAAACTAGTGAACAAAGGTACAGTTTTGTCTTGAAAGTTTCAAATCGTACCCAAAAACAGAAAATTGGCCTTCATCAAAAGACAATCCTCCTAGACCCGCCTGTAGAGAGAGATTTAGAAAATTGCTTTATATCACTGATGCAAGTAACTAGCATGGAATTTGTGAAATGCATTGTTGAATAATTCATGTGAAAATAGTGCAGTTTCGCAAGTTCATCAGACAAGATATTCATCGATTTCATCATGATATGTGAATTAAACTGATGAATCTGACTTTAACTTGTCATGCACACTTCTTGTCAAACTCTAACGTTTCTATTTCAAATGACATACCTAAAATTGGTCTTATGTGGTTTAGAGATGCTCCAGAACAATGTAAATAAGGCAAAGCAGCACTCTTGCAAGCAAGCATTCACCATCCCCAAAATGGACTTTTGGACTTAAATGAGTTATAAAAAGAAATCTCAACATCCTGGAGGAATCTATAGTTGTGAGTTAAAAAAAGAAATCTCAACATCTTGGAGGAATCTATAGTTGTGAGTAAAAAAAACAAATCTCAACATCTTGGAGGAATCTATAGTTGCACAAAGCGGCAAGCCGGCTACAAATTCGGGTGCAGGTGCGGTTGTGGGGAAGAGTTTGTTTCAAAATGTTAAGTATAAAGGGCTAGGAAGAACATTCAAAGAGGGAATGCCATCTAATTAGAAGGATCCTGCAAGACTGCATGAATGCTTGACTGAGATGTTGGCATGAAGAAGCCCATAACAAGAGATGGAATAGCTTCCATTAACAAACACACATATACAGCTTCTTCTTCTTTCTTTTCTTTTTTTCTTTTTTCTTTTAAATTCGAGAGAAAAGTATGCCTATGAGAGATTAGGAGAAATTCCATGAGAAAGGTTGTAACATCAAATATTTGGAAGATATGATAGGGTAGCATGTTACTTACACTTCTCTTGTCGTAGAGATAAAAGAAAAATTGGCAAGGTGACGAATACTCCTCAGAGACTTCACTATGTGCCATAGCAACAGCACCATAAACAGATAATGGAAGCACTGGCAACTCCCCGTCCTTCCATATGAAAAGGGGGAAAAAGAAGAAGCAAACTTAAGAGTATTACATGATCAAGAAACCAGTCAGTAATGTTAATGAGAACAGAAATCCATGACGAACTAACCTGCACACTTAGTGTTGTCCTGTACAATGGCTCAAATTGTCCAGCCGGCATTATTTCTAGAGGGACACTAAAACCATTGTTTCGAGGTCCACTTTCTGAAAGAATGGCTTGGTTGACACAGTTCAGTTTCATCCCATCATATGCCCCATCAATCACCTGAAACAATCATTCCACTTTAGATCCTTTTAAAATCATGTTAAAAGATTTCTTTGATTTTTGGAATCAACTCTCAGACGAGTCAATGTAAATTTTGGTGAACTTTCTGAGTCAATCAATGAAGTTTTTGAAGATAGACAAGATTTGCTTGTTTAAAAACCACAAAAATAAGTAAATAGTTTTATGAAATGATGGAATTTCTCACGATGACAATTGAGAACAAAACAATATGTGATATATCTATTTCATCTAAAGAGAAAATATGAAATTTACAAGAGCCAGGTGAGGTTCAGCTACCTTACCAATTTTGCAAAGTTCCCCGCTGTCAATGGCGCTGAATATCCATCAATAACAACCTGAGGATATGGTTTACAGGTTACTGATCAATAAAACATCATATGTAAGAAAAGGTCACTCAACATTCATTCAAAATACCTTTGTGACCAAGGACTGAAAACATTTCCCCGTTTCTTTTCTTTTCTTCTTTTCTTTTTCTATCTTTGGTTAATGGTAAAAACTTAGAAAAATTAAAGGGACAGGAGAAATGCCAATGGAGAGCTGAAGAGTTTCCTAAAGTAAGAGACTCTCTTGTCCCTCCCCTCCAAGGACTGAGAAATTAGAAGGACAAAGTCTCCCCCCACTTTCAACCATACCAAAATAATGCTTATGAATTGTGCTTGAGAGAGAGAGAGAGATGGACACTGATCTCACTATTCCAGTGGTTTGGACTACTTCAGACAAGACTTCAATATGTCTCCATCTTGGCTTCACATCCTAACCTGAGCTGCCACAACTGATGGACTGAATGGATTTCACAGAGACATCATGGTGGGGCCCCATGTAGTTTTATTTTGCACTGGATTCTTAAGGAGTTGCATCCAACGGGCTCCATGCAAGTAGAGAGGAGATAGAAAGGTGTGGGTACTCTCATGAAATGATGGAAATGGGGAAAATATCCCCAACTGAAGGACCAGACATATTGAATATCTTTTTGTTTTAAATTTTCTAGGTGACTAATTGTGGGGGTAAAATTGTCCAATGATTACTCGCGTTATATATAGTAGAGATTAAGCTCCCACATCATCTATTGTAGAAAAGGCACTGAAGTTTAAAAGATATATTGCTAATATTCTTTCTTGTACAATGTGAAGTTCAACACACCTGAATGGTGGCAAGTTTTCTTGGTTCACCCCCAGCTGATGCAGAAAATGTCGAACCATCTCCTCTCTCGATGGTGAGTTCAACAGTTCCTCTCCCAGTAAGCCTACAATCACATAGAAGTGTAATGGTTCCAATAAAGTTCAAAAACAACATGCAGAAGTTTCAAGGAGTTCCATGTACACGAGGCATTGACTGTTAATTTTATTTTCCAGACTATTTTCAAGAACCTCCAAACAAGCTCCAAAAATACTGTCCCATAAAAGATGGATATCATAAGAAAAAGTTGCCATCATCAACATCATAAGAACAAGTTACCATCATCAACAAAGGTACAATAACCTGTGGTGGAATGACGATCATTAGACAAACTAGCCCAAACAGTATCATAACAGGTGTGCACAATAAAATGGCCATAATCAGAGAAAAGAACTCCCTTGCCAGGAGACGAGTTTAAGTAATGTAGAATGCAAGAAATTGCTTCAAAATGTTGGCTGCAAGTAGTTTGTACAAACTGACTCACAAGACTAACTACGTAAGCAATATTTGGCCTAGTCATGGAGAGATAAATCATCTTACCTACCAGGCGTCGATATCTTCCTAAATCCATAAGAAGAGAAGACTCCTTAGAGTGAAGACAATGATTTACTTCAAAAGGAGTCTCAGAGGACAGGAACACAACATGCCAGTCTCAGGGAGAAGATCAATTATATGCATGCGCAGAGACATGAAGATCCCATCCTTGGACTGGGCAACTTCGATGCCAAGAAAATAGTGTAACAAACCGATATCCTTGATGTCAAAGGTTGAAGCAAGGAACTACTTGACTGCCTTGATATCATTTACACTGCCTCCCATAACAATGATATCATCAACAGAGGCGGCCAAAACAGTTGTCCAAGACAATTGTTGCTTAACAAATAACGAGTAGCAGAAGAACTGCGCACAAATCCAATTTAAGAGACAGCATGGCTAAAGTGTTCAAACCACACTTGGGGTGATTGCTTGAGCTCATACAAAGCCTTCGTAAGTTTACATACTTTGACCTTCTAGTAAGGAGATTGAAACTCGGGAGGAATGCTCATGTTCTTAGATAGATCATCATGAAGGCTTCTTCTTCTTCTTTTTTGTAACGTCTAACCGATGTAACGCGCAGTGACGATAAATTGCAGCTGACAAAATGACTCAAACAGAATTCAATTTCGCTATGGGAGCAAATGTTTCATGATAGTCAATCCCATATTATTGAGTAAAGCTCCTAATGATCAACCGACTAGTATATCAAGCAATCGTGCCATCAGGGTTATACTTAAGATGATAAACTAGTGTTTTAAATAGCAAATAGCGTGTAGCGTAGCATTCACCCCTCTGAAGTGTGAGGCGTAAGCTACATAGTGTGTAGCGTAAGCTACATATTACTTCTAGATTTTTAATTAAGGTTGTGCTTGGTTGCACTAATTCCATGATACTCACCAAATTAGACTAATTTATAGAGCTAAGCATCGAGTCGAGTCAAACTGAGTTAGGGCTGACCCGACTCGATCCGGTTGAAATATGCCTAACCTGAACTCGACCCAACTCGGTACCGAGTCCAGCATGCATGACCCGATCCAAGTCCGGTATGCCCTGGACTGATCTGGACTGAGTCCGAATCGGTCAAAAGTATCGAGTCGAGTTGAGTTGGCACCGAGTCAGATTGAGAGATGAGGGAGGGAGGGAGGGAGTGGAGAGAGAGAGAGAGAGAGAGAGAGAGAGAGAGATGAGGAGGGTGGTGATGGTGGTGTGATGCAGGATAATTAAGCACTTGCTCTAAAAGCTCGAACTGTTAGAGCATGGCGAATTAATCCCTTTATCTCATAGACCAGGCCCCAAGTCCATGGGTTAGGTCATCGGCCAAACCCTCCTCATGAGCCCCAAATCTATGGGTTCTGCCCCCTCATGGGCCCCAAATCCATTGGTTCTGCCCTACATGAGCCACCCGCTTCACACGGGCCCCAAATCGATGGGTTATGTGGGCCACCCACCCCGAGTGTGTCCTTGCATCCTACAGGCCACCCCACTCGAGCCTGGTGTGAAAATGCCCCACATTAATCACCCTCGGTGAGGAGTCTCGAACACGAGACCTCCCGCTTTGATACCAATTTGATGCAGGACAATTAACTAGAGGTGTACACGAGTCGAGTCGAGCCGAGCTTTGCTCGGCTCGTGCTCGGCTCGGCCTTTGAGCTCGGAACAACGGCTCGTGCTCAGCTCGTCCGAGTTCGAGCAAAGTTTTCGAGTCGAATTCCAATAACATCACAATGTTTCACAGATCAACCTGATTTTGGGGCCCTAGAGGTAACATATTTCACATATCAGCAATGAGGAATTGGATTTCAATTTGAAATTGAAAGAACACTTACCAGAGAGAGAGAGAGAGAGGGTAGGTGCAACGAGAAGTCGACAGGGGTGGGCGGTCGTGCGCTGTGGGTAACAGCCAATGGGGGTGGGCGGCCGTGCGATGCAGGGAGAAGGCTGAGGGTGAGGGAGAGAGAGAGGGTAGGTGAGGAATGAGGATGAGTGGATGAGGGAGGGAGTAGAGAGAGAGAGAGAGGGAGGACGGCCGCCGGATGAGAGGGAAGACTAGGAGAGAGGTGCGCGGGTCGAGTTTTCAAAAGGGGTAGGGACGTAACTAGGGTTTTTTTTTTTGAAATGAGTATATATACTACACGAGTCAAGCCGAGTTCGAGTATTTTTTGAGCCGAGCCGAGTCAAGCTGGGTCAAGCTTGAACTCGGCTTGAACTCATTTCGAGCTCCAAAAATTAGCTCAACTCGGTTCGAACTCAGCTTCGAGCTGAGTCGAGCGAGTTACCAAGCTAACTCTGCTAGTGTACAACTCTACAATTAACCACTTGCTCTAAAAGCTCGAACTGTTAGAGCATGGCAAATTAATTCATTTATCTCATAGCCCAGGCCCCAAGTCCATGGGTTAGGTCCTCGACCGAACCCTCCTTGTGAGCCCCAAATCCATGAGTTGCACTCCCTCGTAGGCCCCAAATCCATGGGTTCTGCCCTACACAAGCCACCTGTCTCACACGGCCCCCAAATCCATGGGTATTGTGGGCCACCCACCCCAAGTGTGCCCTTGCATTCCACGGGCCACCCCACTCGAGCCCGGTGTGAAAATGCCCCACATTATGGTTGGTGGCTGCCGGTCTTGGAAGAGGAGGATGATGAAGGAGGGGGGAGAGTTCAGGTTCGGATCAGGGTCAGGTGCGGCAGGTAGTGTTAGAGATACTTATAAACTAAGGTTTTATATATATATATATATATATATATATATATATATATATATATATATATATATATATATATATATATATATATATATATATATCCGAATCCAAGTCGAGTCGAGTCTTGGATCGAGTCGAGTCTGATTAGATCGAGTTTCAGGTCGAGTCAGGTCGAGTTACTGGGTAACTCGGACTTGACTCGATTTGAGTTCAAATTGGGCAAAGCCTACTCGGTTCGGACCAACTCACCCATTCGGTTCGGGTAGAGTCGGATCTAAATGAGTCGAATGAGTCAAGTCAGGCAAGTCAAGTTGTCCTGCGCCCAGCTCTACTGATTAATAATGAAATTTAACAAAATTTCATGAAATTTGGTGCAACCAAACATGACTTAAAGTAATAGAAAAGGGTAATCATTAAGTATAAAGGTAAAAAAAGAGCAACAAAACTAATTTAATATCGTTACTTATGCTATTTTTACTAAAAGCATTAAATATTGAAAATAGAAAAATATAACAAATCATTGAAAATATTATATGATTTTAATGTTGTAATGAAAAATAACTTGTAATGTGAGGTACGTAGCATGTAGCCTAGTTAGGCAGCGTGTAGTGTATGCAAATTATCATGTAGTGCAGGCTACACATGACTTAAGCGTATGCAACTCAACAACATTTGCACCCAATAACATGATGCTCAACAATTAAAGGAACCAAGTCCCACATGCCTAGCTTATCTAGAGCTATCATTTTTTTTCATCATTGCTACTTTTCCAACAAGGATTAGCCAAAGCATCTGCTACTCAAGATGGAATAGAGATAGAAGATATAAAAGAAAAGCTCGAAATGATGGAGAAAGACATTTAAAAGACATAGAATCGAGGGAGCAATATTCGACCTATACCTTTATGAGAAAGAAGGTGTGCGCTTTGGTTTTTGAAGAGCAATAGAGAGATTGCTAGAATATGGTTCTGACTTGAGCTTAGGAAGAGGAGCACGCTTTGCAACCAGCACAATGAAAGAATAATGGAATGCAGTCTCGTTGGGCGAAGTCATCCCCGAATTTAAGGTGTCCCCTAAAATAGGGAGGGGGATTGAACTGCACCATTATCATCCTTGGGATGCTACAAGGAATTTTATTTTTATTATTATTTTTTTTTTTTAAAAGGAGCATCTTCAAAGAATATGACACCTTTTGACGTAAATCTCTGCCTAGTCCAAAGACAGGAACATTTTAAACCCTTTTTTAGTGGAAGAATATCCCAAAAAGACGCACTTGACAAATCGAGAACCTAATTTATCTTGAGAATTTCCATTAAAGTGAACAAAACAGACACACCCAAAACCTCTAGGAGTGAGACTAAACAAAGGGATATTGGGTTGCACAACTTTTAAAGAATAACTGTTTCCAAGCACAAGAGGGGCATCCTATTGATGATATAGCCTATGAACAACCATTCTAGTCATTATGGGTCGAGTTAACTTTGGAAGGTGCTGATTTTTGCACCCAACAACCCCAATCTGTCGAGGTATATATAGGCACAACATTTGAAAATCAACTCCATTTGCGGTCAAATAATTAGTCAAAAAATTACCCCTATATTCCCTAGCATTGTTAGATCATTTTTTTAAAACCTTAGTGAAACTAATTCTCAACTAATTAAATAAACACTTGAACAAATAAAGTGGGAGTAATCATCAATAAACAAAATGAAGTAATGACATTCAAGTATTGATGAAGTTGGAGTGGGTCCCTAAACATTAGAATGAATTAATGCAAAAGGAGTACTAGTTTTGGATTCACTACTAGAATATAAGGTATGGAAATACTTTAGAAAGTTTTTAGGTGTCACACTGAATTTTAAACATATCTGGGAATTTATTTGGAAATAAGATATGCATGCTCTTTATTTAGTCCAGATTTAACAACCAATGCATTATGGATGCCTCACACATCCAGGAAGTAGAGCCCCTGAGCCTCACGTCCACCACCAATCATTTATCTGGCCCACTAATTCTATATAACACAATGGGAAGAGAAAAACATAAAACAACGGTTCGATTGTTTAGTGAGAGCACAAACATATAGCAAATTATTGGGAAAGGAACATGTAATACAAGAGAAAGTTTCATAGAAGGGCCTAAATGATAAGGTCCTTTTCCAGAAACCTTGGAATAGGAATTGGCTAACTTAATGCGATGAGGAAAGAATGAGTACGATAGGAAGTTGCCTTCCAGGCTAATCATGTGCCGAAGTCAATGATCCATGACCCGTGAGGGCGAGACAAATGACGAGATGAATGATTAGCAGATATATGTAGCAGACCCTCTGATATATTGGCATCAATAGATGAGGATGTACTGGTAGACAAAGAGGCATGAAGATCTACAATTTCTCAACAAATATCAATGCTCCCCCATCTGGACTATTAGCTCCACTTTGAGGCATTAGACGAAGGTGTGGGTGCAACTGATAGCAGTAATCATTAGTGTGGCACGCACGGCCACAACGAGTACACACCAATTTGTCTTGATCAACATTCTATGGAGGAGGACACAAAGGCCATTTTCCTGATGATGCTCTCCCTGACGACTTAAATCCAGCTGCAAATGCCAATCTCCTGAAATTGTCCTGAAAAAACATATTCTAAAACTCTGAGTCTATTTTTGAAAACTGCGCAGAGTGTGTAAATTTGAGGCGATTTTTAGATTTTTCCAACTTGGTGCGGAAGTTGGAGTCCCACAACTATAAATGGGACTCCTTAGGATACTCCAAAGCATCTTCTAGGGTTTGGAAAGGTCTCAAGGAGCATATACAAGGGTGGAGCAGCCGCCAAAGAGTTTTTCTTCTTCCCTAGTTTATTTTTCATGCTTTGTTTAAGAGATTTGGTTTCAATCATGTCTATAGTTGGCTAAACCTCTTAGCTAGAGCTAAGAGGTGAAGCTTGTAGTGTGTTTGGATGTTTATTTTGCTTTGATTCCTATTCTTATTGAACTTCATTGATTTCTAGTTTGATATTAAAAGAATATTTTCAGTTTTCTATGATTTATTGTGACTTAAATTACAATAGATGTTGTGATAACTTTGTACATCTTCTTTTCCTATTTTGAGATTGTGAGATTGGCAAATCCTGTTGTTCACCATTGTCTCTTAGGCATGGTAGGGTGATGGAATCCCTTCCAATCTTCACAATTCTCCTCCATTGAGAATTAGTTCAATGAAAAGTTTAGATTTAATTTAAATTGCTTTTATCTTCCAATTGGACATAGGATAGGACTCCAATTCCAATTTTGTTCCTTGAATCAAGTAAATTGTGTTCCTTGAATCAAATAAGGTAGCATCTTGATAGTTACAAGCGGATCCTTGACACCCTAGTTCCCACCTTTAATTGATGAAAGAGACAGCGCCACTAAGGATGTAACCCGGTGATGGGCCTCACCACATATGTAGTTATAAATGGTCTTCAAAGGAGTTAGAGAGTTCCAATCAAGGATCTAAGCGGGCCAAGCCGCTATATCCAAATATAGCTCATTGCAGGATTCAAACACACGTTGATTTCCCAACCACTTACCGAGCTCATCTAGGATGGAAACAGCAGGTCTACAATAATCCAACACCTCTCGATGCTAGTGGAGAGAAGCGTAATACTCCATCGAAAAATCACCTTGCTGCATAGTGGCAATCTCCCAATGCAATTGAAAATTGCAGGCAAAATCATGACATTAAGAATGCATGCCTGCAATGCAATTATATTCCATAGTTGCTTTCTTGTCCTACTCTTGAGCATCGGTCCATTACTGACTCATGATTGCATAGAATGGAGAAATCAAGTCATAATAGTAAAGTGTCACTCATCTCTTAATACGTTGGATCATTTTCATTGAGTTCCTTTTTCGTACAGTTGATATACCCCGATTTATTTTCCACCAAGGACTGGAGAAATCAAGTCATAACGGTAAAGTGTCACTCATCTCGTCTTAATATGTTGGATCACTTTCATTGAGTTCCTTATTTATTTCCCACCGAGGAGGAGGGAGGAGGAGGAGGAGGAGGAGGAGGAGGTTTCCCCTACTTTGATACCTTGTTGTTTGGAGAAACTTTTAAAGTAGAGAGAGCCATGTTGTTTGGAGAAACTTTTAAAGTAGAGAGAGCCATGTTGTTTGGAGAACTAAAGTAGAGAGAGCTCTCCCCCACACCATCTTTATAATAAACCCTAACTAAAGAGGACCAAAGCCCTAAAAAGTGAATGGGCCCATTGACCAAAGTCCAAGTCCAAGAGATTATACAACCCACTGACATAATTAGTGAAAAAAAAAAAAAATCACGCACACAAACACACACATATATATAGAGAGAGAGGCAAACACTTTAAGATATAAAATCTAAGAAGATAAATGATAGAATATTATAGATATGTGATCTAGTATGAATTCTTCACATCGTATTGTCCAGCAAAGTCGTCATCATTATCTAAGCTTTATCCCAACTAATTGGGGTCTGTGACATGAATCCCTTTCCACCATTACACTCTATCAAGGGCCATAACTTCAGTTAGACATACGTCATCGGGTCTTTTCTTACTATCTCCACCCACATCGCTTTGGGTCTTCCCCTTGCCCTTTTAGAGCCTTCGACTTGTACAGACAGTGGGACACACTCCTTATAACCAAAGCAATTCTTGGTCTCTATTGCACATGACCAACCATCTAAGTCTACTTTCCCTTATATTATCCAACACAAGTCTTTGTGCTCCAATGTTGTAAGAATTCATAGGAACTTTTGATTAAGTAAAAAAGACCTAATCCACTCGCAGTACCATAAATCATCATGAATGGGCATGGTACCATGATATTTGACATGCATTGCAAGCTATGTTAGAAGACTTCAAATACTTGAAAATCTTAGTGAGTGAAAGCAATTCAGTCAAGATGGAGGGGAAGCGGGAATTCATGATGGTAGGTGCTTAGAGAGGTGTGGATAGGGAAGCATGGCGATTGGAAGGAAATTTTAGATCAATTACATGTCCTAGTCCTACAGGTTTTCATAAGGTTTTGTTAAAGTTTAAGGGTTTTGACCGGTGAGAAAACTAGGATGCTTAAAGTGATAGGATTGTAATTTCATAGAATTTTGTAGGAGGATGGGTGTTTTGCATCCAACTAGGTATCTTTCCAAATGTTTATGAGCACAAATACAGACACGTATGAATTATGTAAGTCTGACTAACTTCAGCATGTCAATGTCAAATATAATATTTCTACAAAAATCTGAAATGTTAAAAAAAAAAAAAATGTTGTTTCATTGGAAAAACCAGGCAAGCAGATAGTAGACACAGAATCAGGAGGCTCAAGATGTATTTGAAAAAAATACTGATTCTAAAAAAAAAAAAAAAAAAACAATATTTCTAGAAATCCGGATACAATGAATTTGAGAATCATAGCAAATGAATCCTTTCTGGTGGGGTGCATATCCAAGGAATGCATATTTGGAAGACTAAGTAGTGAGTTTGGTGCGTTCAGAAGAAGGTTAATGAACAAAACAAACACAACCAAAAGTACGAAGATGATCATATGATGGGGGTGTGTTGTACAGACGGAAATGTGGGGTATGATTGTTGAGGGACAAGGGAAACCGATTTATAAGATGAACAATAGATGTAAGTGCCTCAAACCAAAAACGGGGAGGAACGAAAGATGTAAGCAAAAGAGACCGAGTTACATGAAGAAGATGTTTATTTTTTCTTTTAGCGACATTGTTTTGTTGAGGGGTATACAAACATGTTCGTTGAGTCCAAACGAAAATTTTTAATGCAAGTAGAAAACTGATTTTCAACATAGGCTAAAAGCATCTTAAACGCATGAAAAACTTCGGACTTCGAATGCAAGAAGTAAACCCAAATAAAATGACTAAAATCATCAATAGATGTCACAAAATACTTGTAATGGGCATGAGAGATAACAGGAGAAATTCCCCATACATCTCTATGTGTTAAATCAAAAAATTTTGAACTTAATGTAGTGGATGTAGGAAATGAAAGGGTCTTACTTTTCCCAAAGTTACAAGTACTGCAATCAAAAGAAACACAATTTTTCATACGAACAAATTTATTCGTCGATCCAGAATTGAACAATATCGATAAAGTTTTAGAATTTGGATGTCCAAGCCTATTGTGCCACAATTGGCAATTATTTTGAATAGAAAAACAAAACAAATCATTTATTGGTTTATGCTGAAGAAGGGCAGAAAGGCAAAGAGGAAAGAGACGTCCACATTTAGGGCCCTTCGCGATCACTACCCGACATCCGATATGTATCACACAACCCGAAGATGAAAATATGATATTGCAGTTATTGTCAACAAGTTGGCCAACGAAAAGTAAATTGGTGGTTAAGCAAGGAGAGAGATAAACATTTGTCAATAGGACTGAGCCAGGAACATCACCAACTGTAGTAATTGGAAGACTGCCTCCATCTGCAGTCTGAACTTGGAGATTGCCAGTGTATTTGTTTGACATTGGAATATTTTCATATGTGAATGTCATGTGATTTGATGCTCCGAAATCAAGATACCAAACAGAATGAGGTTTTTGGGTTTTACCAGAAACACCAAGTGCATAAAAGGCACTTATAATTATTTGTTGGACCATTTCCGGGGTCAGAGAAGCAAATGAGCCAGGTTGTGTACTAGATGAGGAGGAAGCGATACTCAAAGCAGATGAAATCACAGGCTGTAGAACAGATGCAACAGTTATTGCAATATAGGCACGAGGAAACTGATTTGAAGTAGTCCAATTTTGAGGTCGTTTACGACATTCATTAATGATATGATCGATTCCTTTGCAGTAAGTACAATATTTACGTTGACACAAGGAAGCATAGTGACCAAATTTTTTACAACTATAACACCGCATGGTACTCATATCATGAGGAGAAGGTTTTCCTTGAGCAGCGTAAGCAACATCAACAATATTTTCTGTAGTTTTCTATTCCAAATGTGCTTTCGTCAATTGTCGTTGTTCCTCACAAAGAAGTCCATTCAAGCATTCATCCAAGGATGGAGATGGAACCCTACTCATTAGATTAGAACGAACAGTCTCATATTCAAAATGTAGTTTCATCAAAAATTGGTCCCGATGACTAGTAGCGTGAAGTCTTTGTATTTCAGCTGGAACGTCATTAGATACATTAGCATATTTAATCTCATCATATTCAGCTCATAAAGTAAGAAAGCCTGAATAATATTCTTGAATGGAAAAAGTTCATTGATGATATTGAGCAATGTTAATTCTAATTGGAATTGGCATGCAGAATTTCCTTGATGATATACCTTTTAAAAAAAAAAATAATTCCCACATGTCCTTTGCAGTTTTGTAGGGTTTGGTTTGAGATACAAAAAAAATTAAGGATCTACTGATCCAAGAATCCAGGATTTGATTTTCGCATCCTCTGTAGGTAATGGATTTCCCCCACAATTCATTGCCTTCAAGGTATACTTGGAATTGGAAACAAAAGAAGCACCACACACGTGGATAACAGCGGTGGCCCAGACGCATATGCGTGTGATCCCGCCCACGTGTGTGTGGGGCCCACGAACCCAAAATCCCCCTCCTTAGGGCTGGTCGGCCAGGGGCGGGCTACAAAACCCCCGAATTTCAGCCCGATCCGATGTCGGTCTGTGCGTGGTGCTCTGCCTAAGTTTCTACCCCCTGCAAGGCCAGATTCCGAAAATCTATTGTAGAGAGAAAAGTGACTGCAATAGAGGGTGGATTTGAAGCGTAGATGACTGTAGGAAGAGGTGAATATGGAAGGTAGGAGATGGGGCGATTTGGGATAGGTGTGGCTTCTCACCACAATAGTCAGCCCTTCGAGGAAGGGAGGGTTTCACACCTAATTGAATTTCCGCAACTCAGAAATTTAGAGGAGCAGAAAAAAACGCAGAAATTTTATTAATCTTCAATGAAAAAAAACCTACAAAGGGTTGCCTATTTATAAGAAAACCTACAACCTAAAAGCTGCGCCATGTGCACATACTATTACTTAAAGACGAAGTAATAAAAAATAACAACTAATCAATGCAATCTAAACCGTTCATGATGTTCCTAATAATGGTAATAAGCAAAACTCAAAGTCCTAGGTCACCTAGGGTAGTGGGCCGCGATCATGAGATCTAATGATGGAATCCATATGATGATTGGGTCCACCCCAAGGAACCAAAACAGTCCTCTAACTAGGAGGCCCTTCATGGATGTCGTCATCGATCCAGATCGAAGGTGGGGCCCTCCTCCTTGCGTACGTGCGTAGGGGGGGGGGTGTGCGTGAGATGTCCCCATCAACTCTCCCCGGCGGCAAAAATTTCGCCATTGGCGAAACAAAACTCCTGAACTGCTCCAAAATTTTGGGATCAAGTCTCTAAAGCTCCTCCTCAGTGAGCCACGAACTGTCTGAAACTGGGCGTGACTTCCACTTGACCAAGAACTTTTGAAATCCGCCGTCTGATGTCGATATTATCTAATGATCCAGAATATCATCTATCTCCTCTCTGGGTGTGGAAAGGATAGGTATATGAGGTAGAGGTTGGGAAGATGGGTCGGGAGGGAGCCATGGATCAAGGGAAAGGTCTGGGAAATCAAGATGACAATGTATCAGTGGTCGCCTGAAATGCAACTACATCCTCCACATTGAATATGGAACTAATTCCAATGGAAAGTGGAAGATCTATCATATACGCATTAAGACCATTTCGTTTTATAATTTTAAATGGTCCAACGTTACGCGCATGTAATTTACGAACAGCTCCCTGAAGGTACCGCTCTGGCCTGATGCGGACCATCACAGAGTCCCCTATTAAATTCCTTGAATCGTTTATGTTGGTCAGCAGAAATTTTGTAATGTTCATTACTAGTATTGATCTTTCGCCTGATTTCTTGATGCAATGAATGAATGTGATGCGCAAAGGACTCTGCAAACTCTGATAGCCTATGGGACAGAGACATAGGGACAAGATCAATAGGCTTCCTAGGTTTATAACCAGTAGCGACTTCATAAAGACTTAAACCTGTGGATTTATTGACAGAACTATTAAATGCAAACTCGGCAATAGGTAGTGCAGTGTCCCACGTCCTAGTGTGCTCCCTCACTAAACACCTGAGCAAATTTTCTAGACTCCTATTGACCACCTCAGACAGGTTTGGTAGAGTCACCCCAAGGACTAAATCAATGGCATGCTGTATATCCCCCATAGGGGGGAGCTCATCCGGTAGATCATAAGGAAAGTCATCACGAAACTCATCCACTACCGGAATGACCTCAATGGTTAACTTTGCACTAGCCTCTAGTGCACTTTCCCTAGCCACAAGGGCATACATCATTGAGTCTGACTCAGTCTCTCGTTCAAAGTCTTTGGTATTTAGAATATGGAGAGGCTTAGACTTAGACTTCAATTCCTCTACTAATCTTAAGTGATAAGAGAAAGGGAGGTATTTTTCCTCGAGAATTTCTTTCATTTCTCTCTAATGGACTATTGGGGGTTCCCTCAACCTCTCTTTTTTTTCGCTCCATAGTAGCCCAAAACTTCTTTGCTTGGCCCGCAAGCTTCATCTTGGCCAAATCGGACTCGACGAGCATTCAACATGTCGTACCACTCAAAATCGTAGTCCATATCCGCCAACCAATCTAGAAAAGCTTTAGGGCCCAAGTGACTATTAAACGTAAGGTCATCTACTCTAACTCCCTTGAGGAGTTGCGCATCTGGGTCATAATGATCATGATGCCCCTCGCGGGGTGGGTGCACGGGTGCCCACCCATGTCTGTTTCTTTGGCCACCCCTATTCCTTTGTCTATCCTCCTAACCACCTGCCTGAGATTGGGCATCTTCCTCAATGGCAGAGTTTGCTTAGGCGGAGGTCTCTAGTTGGGTAATGCGCACATTAAACTGATCCCAGCATTGGTCAATACGTTGTTCCAAGCACCTACCCAAAGACTCAAACTGCCGGGTTATGTTGTCCATTGACTCTTGTAATTGCTCCATGTTTAGTGCAGGGTGCAACCTAAAACCGCGACCAGTACGTGTGAGCATACAACTACCCACTCAACTCAAAGGTCCTCTAATGCAACTATATGCGTCTAAATGGGACTAAATATTCCTATAAGACTCTATATGAGGGAAACTATACAACGCTCCTAAAATTCCAGCAACATAACTGTTCAAACAGTTTGTTAACAGAAAATTCAGCAACGAAAATTAGGCAATTTCTGACAATAAAAAATTAAGTAGTCTATGTTGTGAATGAAAGGTCCTAAATAGCCCTATATGATGAAATCTAATGCAAAATAAACGCGAGTAGACTAAACCCTAAACATGCAATGCAATCCCCTATGAAAAACCTAAGCTCTGATACCAAATTTGATGCAGGACATGAAATTCAAGTATGATGTGCAAGATTTCAGGCTTTAGATCGCACTAATTCAGAAACAGTTACACAAAATTCCACATCCCGCACAAAATTTCAAGCACTCAATCAAGGGGAATCTTACGAGAATCCAGGCCTATACATGCTAGGGCTGGATCAATCAAAATTATAGACCAAACAATAATCAAAGGAGGGTAAATTCATCCACACATGCACAGAAATAATTCCCCAATCCAAGGGATTCACAGATTTCAATTCGAGGAACCCTAAGGTTGAAGAAAGGGCATAAAATTGGGGATTTAAATAATTTAGGGTTAAGGTTAAGGATTTGGCTGAAAGAGGAGTGAAAGAGAGGAGAGAGACAAACCAGAGAAGCACCACACGCATGGACAATAGCGATGGCCCAGACGCACGTGCTTGTGATCCAGCCCGCAGTTGTGTGGGGCTCATGAACTCAAAATCCCCCTCCTTAGGGCTGGTCGGCCAGGGGTGGGGTACAAAACCCCCGAATTTCAGCCCGATCCGATGCACGGTCTGTGCGTAGTGCTCCGCCAAAGTTTCAACCCTCCTACAGGGCCAGATTCCCAAAATCTATCGTAGAGAGAAAAGCGGCTACAATAGAGGGTAGATTTGAAGCGTAGATAACTATAGGAAGAGGTAAATGTGGAAGGTAGGAGATGAGACGATTTGGGATAGGTGTAGCTTTGCATCACGGTAGTCAGCCCTTCGAGGAAGGGAGGGTTTCACACCTAATTGAATTTCCACAACTCAGAAATTTAGAGGAGCCAAAAAAAAACGCAGAAATTTTATTAATCTTCAATGAAAAAAAACTTACAAAGGGTTGCCTATTTATAAGAAAAACCTATACCCCAAAAGCTGCGTCATGTGCGCATACTATTACTTAAAGACGAAGTAATAAAAAATAACAACTAATCAATGCAATCTAAACCGTTCATGATGTTCCTAATAACGGTAATAAGCAAAACTCAAAGTCCTAGGTCACCTAAGGTAGTGGGCCGCGATCATGAGATCCAATGATGGAATCCACATGATGATCGGGTCCACCCCGAGGAACCAAAACACAGTCCTCTAACTAGGAGGCCCTCCATGGATGTCGTCATCGATCCAGATCGAAGGTGGGGGCCTCCTCCTTGCGTATGTGCGTAAGGGGGGCGTGCATGTGCGCGAGATGTTCCCATCACATGATATTTCTACAAGAATCCGAAATGTTGAGATCTTGAAATCAAGTTTTGATTCAATTCAGGGTAGTCCTCATAGTGAGATTTCATCCTCTTAAATAGATTACAGGATGCTATACAAGGTATATGTTGACCCATAATTTGGGTGATTACAATCCATGATTTAAGGGATAATGAAGAAGAATAATTCTATTCCTAAAATAGACAAACTAAGTATAGTACATGATTGAATGGGATAATGAAGGAGAATAATCCCATTCCTAAAATAGACAGCCTAAGTATAGACTGTATAGTACATGATGGAATGGGATCCACGTTTGAGAGTGTGGTCCCTCGATCGACAAAATCAACCTGCCATAACATTATAAAATGGAAGTAGCTCGGATATTACTATCAAACTTATTAGAAGAGTAAATGTTTAAACATAATAAATTCTTCCAAGGCCCTTGTATCAATGAAATAATGCAAAATCCTTAGTTTTAATGATTAAATTAAGAATTTTGCATTTAGATCTCACCATTAATTTTGACGAAGAACTTCCTGCTATGTTTTCCACCATGTATCTCCTTCAGCATTTTTTTTTTCCAGATTTCTCCACCATAAGCACAAGTTATATTCAGTGAAAACCATTTGGAGGACAAGGTTTGACAAATGCCAATTGGAAATCTTGTTTGACACAAAATCATCTTGACGTTCTTTTTCAAAAGACCTGCTTGCTGATGTATACTCCAGAATACCCCCTTTTCACAATGATAGGCCATAGCATAGAGAAACAAAATAGCAACGAAGGGAAGCCAGGTACACCAGAATGACATGATGGGGAGAAGGATATTAAGGCTAACTAATGAAATATGTAAGACAGCTTAGAGTTAATGAACAGAATCCCTTTGAAATGAACCATGTCATCATAGAGGTTGCATCTTGAGGGAATTGCACTCTGCCTACCCATTTTCTTTCTTTACCTTTGTCATTTTCTGGCGTTAGAGAATCAACATCTAATATGGCACCAAGAATTAAATTATGAATGGAACATTTGTTCACAACCCAACGAGGAGAAGCCATACCTTGGGTACTTCAAGTATTGCTCGGGCAAAAAAAATGACAACCCTGGAGCCTGTTTGAGCGTGGTATTATTAAGCGTTCAAGACATTCCAAAAGTTGCATCTTATTAGAAATTAACAAGCTAAACCAGCTAAGTGAACGCAAATTATAGTAAACTGTTGATGACAGTAAATGAAAATCTGCCACTTTCAAATAATATATCATACTTATCAGTGAAAAGATAAAGCAATTAATTTACACATCAGAAACGAAAACATCATCTTTTTTTAATGGGCTAGAGGTGAGTGCACAGTGACTATTAGCTTATATATCTGACGATAACCATATGAAACTTCAAATATTAGGAATTTCAGAAAAACATGATCATTGTGTACCAATCAAACTGAAGGGGACATTTTATAGGATAGCCATAAGATCAGCCATGCTTTGTGGGACAGAATGTTGGGCAGTTAAGGAATAACATGTTCATAGGATGTGTAGCTGAAATGAGGATGTTGAGATGGATGAGTGGCAAGATGAGGAAATATGGAAATAGAGAAGTGAATGCATTAGAGGGAACTTAGGAGTGGCACCAATATGTAATAAGATGAGGCGAAGTAGACTTGGATGGTTTGGTCATGTGCAATGAAGACCAAGAATTGCGCCGGTTAGAAGTGAGTTGGTGCAAGTTGAAGGCTCTGAAAGGGCGAGGTAAGGCCCAAAAGGACATGGGTGGAGGTGACTTGATGGCCTATGGCCTAATTGAAGTTATGGCTCTTGATTGAGTAGAATGGTGGAATAAGATTCATGTAGCCAACCCCGATCAGTTGTGACAAGACTTGGATAATGATGAGGAATTTCACAGAAACATTATTTCTTCTTTTTTTGTTTTTTGTTTTGAATTGTAACTTTAGTTAGGATGTATGAATCTTTTACAAAATACATATTATCAGTTTTTGCTGTGTCCGTATTATGATGTCTCCATCACAGTGCATAGATCCAGTAGCATTGCAAATAATGGAAATTAAATTCTTGGAAATGTTAGTTACCTGTAATAACTCTATTTCTGCAACGGTGTCCAATGAAGATGCAAGGCTTACAGATACCTTATCTGGGTCCTGCTCCTTTATATATTGAATGAGGGACTGCAATCTTCCCTGTGATACCAAAAGGAACTATAACTTTCCCCATATAGATTTGAAAGACCATGAAAGGAAGAAAATAAAGGAAAACAAAGCATATTTGTAATTGAATATTATATAAGAAATATACGTAATTATGTATTATATAAGCAGTCCCATACTAGGAATTTAGAAAATGGAGCAAAATGAGAGAAACCGGAGAAAGCCAATGTTTTCTCCAAGGTGATGTTTCATATCAGACAATGTGAACAACTGCAAGGTGCCATTTGGTAAACTGAAAAATAAGGTCTGAAAATTAATTTAAGTGCCAAAAACTTAAGTGCTGAATTTTAGTACTGTTTTCTGAAAAAAGTCCTGATAAGTGATAGCTGAAAATAAGCAATTTTTTCACCCAAAAAATAAAAAAAAAAAAAAAATGTTTGTTAAACACAGACCACAAATGTCTGAAAATTGACAATTTACCATATCTGCCCATCTTGTCTCTATTTCTATCTTTTGTAGAGTATGAGATGAAACCTGTCGTTGTCATGCTACTAAATTTGGCGCACCTATGCCGATCTAATAAAACTTTAATACTTTCCTCTTGTACATTCCAACAAGAGAATGTTACTCAATTTATAAGTTTTATCCCTTACTATTTTAGGAAGTTCAATGGTGAATTGTGGTAAGGAGAGATTAAAGGTCAAGTAGACACATGTGCGAGATTTGTGTCAGATTTATCATGAATGGCTCAGATATCTAGTAGGTGTGCCATGCCAATCAAGACTGCCCAGATATTGGGCTTGAATAAGGGCTGATTGTGATAGGTGATCCTTTGATCTCGCCATGCAACAAACCCAGATGTTCACGGCCTACATCTCCTTGATTGGACCACCATCTGATTATTTTGAACCGTCAAATGTGTTCAGTGTGTATTCATTAGCCTAGAGAACAATTTTCAGCCTAATTTGATCTGAATTGAATCAGATCTATCGAAAAAAAGATCGAATGGCCACGATCTCATCTGGTCTCATCTGGCCGGATCTGGTCAAGTATGTTCTAATCCGACTAGACCATCTTGAAGAACACATCAAGAAACCCACCATGACCAAATTTTGTCCAAATCCAATCAACGAATGGGGAGATATGGTCCATTAAAGGAACATGCCATCTTGAAGATCCATTTTTGTCACGATCCACGACCCGATCTAGATTAGCGATCCCCTGATTTCATAGAGCTCAAAGCACCAAACGTCATGGAAGGTTCAAATCTTCCAAAAAAAAAAAAAAAAGGCCAAAAGAATGGGACACAAACAACTGACATTAGATTTCACTTTTTTTGGTCAACATGTGTAACGACCCGAAATTTTGTACGTCCAAGATCTCAATGGTCATATCTCCGTGCAGGACATGCAACTACTTATTTTGAAGTTATAAACAAGTATTGCAAGATGTGCGGTCCACATCCCAAAAAGAGACTAGAAACACCATAGAAACTGGGCCATAAAGTAAAATCATTATTACTGCACATGTGGCCCGATGTGCAGCGACACACCAACTTTGACGTACAAGATCTCATCATTCCGATCTTCGTTTGGGATATGCAACTACTTGTTTTGAAGCTATCAATGAGTGCTACAAGATACGTAGTCCACTTCGCGAAAAGGAGTCTAGAAGCACCTTGAAAATTAAGCCACAAAGTCAATCGTTATTACTGCACATGTGGCCCGGATGCATAGCGACACACCAACTTTGACGTATAAGATCATGGCGCTCTGATCTCCATTTGGGATGTGCGACCACTTGTTTCAAAGCTATCAATGAGTACTACAAGATGTGCAGTCCACTTCATGGAAGGAGTCTAAAAATACCTCGAAGAATGGGCCATAATGTCAGATCGTTATTACCGGATGTGCAATGACACACTAACTTTGACATCCAAGATCTCGACACTTTGATCTCCATTTTGGGTGAGTGACTACTCTCTTTGAAGGGCTGGTACTTTGAGATTAACGTCTTACATCTATGATCAGACCTCCTACGGTGGCCCAAAATTGTGGTCATTTTTTTAGAAGAGGAAGGGCATTTGTTGTCATTTTAAATTATTGATACGGAGCAAAATCACTTACCGCATTCCGTGTTAAGTGACTAGTCAAGAGAGGGGAGCTGGAAAAAAATCCTTTTTCTATGGAAATCGAAATTAAGCAGTTAATTATGTGGATTTACTAAACGCCCTAAATAAGGGAAAATCACTGAAAATACAAAAATTCAGTTGTAAGTGCTGAAAATAATTTTATCAAACAGGCCCTAAGTATTACGATCAAGCCACACTCATGAGATAATCAAATCATGTTTTGTAAAACTTACGTAGCAAGCATGAGTCATATCCACGCTACATGATTTTTTGCTAAGATTGTAACACGGAGTTTTTTTTTATATAAAAATAAAAATAAAAATAAGGCAATGACATTTTATTAAAAGAGCACGACAGCTCCAATTTACATAAGAAATTACATCCCAGATAAGAATGACTAATCATTTTAGTCAAGCCCCTTTAACACAAGAAACCCACCCTATTATAGTCATTTTTGGCCCTTTTATATGCATCCACCTCCAACATGCGCTTGTTTTGAAAGCATTGACCATTCCTCTTGCCCAAACAGCCCATAACACAGCCATCATAAGTCATATCATAATATAATCCTAATTCCTAAGAGTTTAAACTCCTTTTGTCAGCAGGTGGCTGGCATTGAATGCACAAAGATGCATCTAGGACCATACATGATCCATCAAGGACACATTCAGGCATATAAAATAAATAAATAAATAAAACATGGCTGAGTGAAGATCAAGGCAAAGAAATCATCCGATTAGATGTGGGGCCCTCAAACCTAATTGAGTAGTCCAAAGGAAGGAACCGATTACTGTGGGTCAACAAGTCCAAATATGCAATGATTTCAGAGCTTACATATCAACTAGTTATCCAATGTTAGGACTATAAGCAACCATACAATGCATGTTGCAAGGCTTGTATATACACCAAACAGCTTGTAGAGCTTATAAGTTGTCTACATAGAAAGAGAAAAAAAAAAAGAGTTCATATGATTGTAAATTGCTAAATAGATGGTATACAAAGAAATCTAGCTGAAATTGGAGTTCTCACAGCAATGAATGTGTCTGTAGAACATGTGGTTGCAAGATTTGAGGTATGCATACCAATCATACTGTGAAAACAGCCATATGGTTGTATATAAAAGTCCATAAGCATGGTGTACAAAGCGATTTAAATATTTAATAGGCTTTGGATTCTTTATATATATTCAATAACATTAAATGACTGGACACATCAACTAGATGCCTAGTTTTTGGCATTTTACACAACCATAGGGTGTGCGTGTGTGTGTAGCCTATACAAGGCCATGTGGCTGGTATATTGAGAGTTAAGAGTTAGTTTTGGACTCTTTCATTTGCTTTCTTGATGTAGAATGTAATGAGAAAGAAGAAAATAAAAGAAAATGAACAATGGATATTTTGTGCATAATTCAAAGAAGTTGATTTTTAGGGTTTTCTCCCTCGGCAAGAGTATTTTCTCTCAAAACTCAACACTTTTTTATTCTGATATGTACTCATCAACTTTCCTCGTACAGATGGCCTTGGAGGTCCTTTTTTTTATGTGAAATGAGAATTTTATTAAAAAGGCATAAAATAGATGCCAAGAGCAAACGGGAATTCAAAAAAAAAATCTGGGAAACAACCCAGAAAATTAACCCAAAAGAACAAGGATGGCTAAAGCCTGACAATAGCAAAACATAATTACAGAAAACAGGTGCAAAAATAGTAATAAAAAGGGAAGACTGAGCTTATCTGCAATCCCTAACTGAAAGCAAAATCATAATGGTGCCAAGTTCAGCCCGCTTATCCTATGGCCTTAGAGGTCTTTATATAGGCCTAAATACAAAAAGATTGAAAGAGTTCTTTCAAATCTAGGCTTTACTAAATTATATCCCAAATATTGACATCAAAATTTCATATCCAAAGAGGGAGATAACTACTACTAAAGAGATTTTAAATCTTAAAAGATCTTCACGAAATAACTATAATATCCGAAATATGGACTGTTTTATATCCAACCCTACAATCAAGGAGGACATCTGATGGTGATGGATGCTACAGATGCATCAGTTGCCCCCAGCTTCAAAGAACACGTCCTTGAGTTGATAGCCAATAGCAATCCATCAGACCATATGACATCACAACGTTCTTCCTTGGCTCTACCAGCAATCCATCAAACCAATATGACTTTATAACATGTCTTCCTTGGCTTTGGTGACAGTTGTTGGGGAAGGCCTACATTTCGGATCGACAACATTGGCATTGGCTGGCATTGTAGATCATGCCACCTCTTCTTTTCTTCTTGCTCTGCACATTCTAGGCATCAACTCCCACTTTTGCAGTAACGGAGTTGTGTTTCTATTAACTCCTTGTCAAGGTGATGTTTTCCTCCTTGGCTTTACCCGATACACGAGGTTGTGGGTGATTGTGTGCATCTGCAGGGATTAGTCTCACTTCAAAAGGAGGTGGGGACACCTTGTGTCTTCAAAAAAAAAAAAAAAAAAGGTGATGTTTTCCTCATCACAGTTCACCTCCGATTTATGCACTTTGATCATTGCTGGGACGGGACCAACATGTCCATTTCAACTTTGATATACACAGTAGAATGTGCTAGTTCAACCATTGAGTTGCTCATCTCTTACTCCACCAATTAAACTGTCAATCCATTGTTTGTTCCATAAACAAATCCATCCATTGATCCATAAATAGGTTCATGTAACAATACACAGATTGACTCTTTGCATGTATCTTCTTGAATTGTGGTCCTTTTACTAGTCATGTCACCTGTTGGATCTTCAAACACTTCTAGTGAATCTTGGATTTGTTCTATGAAATTCTTTGATTCTTAATGAAGATCAAGCATTCCAAATTTCACATCAAAAGCATAGTCACTATTCTCCAATTGATCACCTCAAGAGGATGATCAAATGAACACCCTTGGAACCGCTAACATCCAATTCCAGGATGTTGCGACCTTCTCAAACACAAGAAGGAACTTCTCGATATTGTGTCGGCATTGTAAAATTATCCAATCAGCTGAAAATATTATGGCACATTCCCTCCATACAATCATGTCTTTTTACCATTTCCTCCATGACATCCTCCCCAAAAAACCTCCCATTGGTCTCATACAAGCCTAAGAAGGAACTAGTTCTAATACCAATTGATGAAGTAGGTTGTGAAAGAATAAAAGAAGAGAAGAATGGATTTTTGCTCAAACCACAGAATTCAAAGAGGTTTAGTTCTCTCACTCTGCCAGAGATTTTTTTCCCCCCAAAAACTCGCACTTCATTTTTTTTTTTTTTTTTTATAGATTTCATTCTATATTCATCAACACTTCTCATACAAGTGGCCTTAAATATTTTTTTATAGCCACAAATGCAAATGATAAAGATATAAAGTGATCTTTCAAATCTATACTTTATTAATTTAGCTCTAAATCATATCCTAAAGACTGAAATCTAAATTTCAAATCCAAAATTGGAACTAACTGCTAGTAAAGAAGATTCTAAATAACCAAAATATCTTTAGTATGTGCTGTTTTACGGCCAGCCCTACAATCAAAGAGGGTCCATGTAATGGTGATGGATGGCCTAGATGCATCATTTCTCTACTTAAAAGATTGACTTACTAACACTTTGAATAGAAATAGGTCAATTTATATGTCCCATAGGGTCTCTTTCAAGGGGTTTTGGCATACAATAGAGATTTAATGATGAGAACATCCAAGCACCATACCAGAGGAGGGTTGAGCTAGTCTCCTTATGGTTAGACGGCCATTACATGGGGCCCACTTAGCCCAATTCACAATCCTAGCTACGTTGAAGACTCCACGTGCATATTCATGCATCTTTGAAAACCCTACACTGGGAAGATGCACATGGGCTGCATATAGAAGCTTGATAGACACATCGGACCATTGGATTAGGTGGACACGATGATCGGACCGTCGGATCATCATCATCGGACATCTTGATCGTGGACCCCCATGAAATTGTTTAGTTATTTAGATTATTTACATGCTTCATTATTTTTTATATACCTTCTATTTGTGTTGAGATTAGAGAGTTCGGAACAACTTTTAATTTATTAATTGGCTTTATGTTGAGAATCTTATCTGAGAGCGTCTTTTTGTAAAAGGTCTTTTCTGAGACTATAAAACAGAAAGATGGGTGTGTGAGGCCCCAATGCCATTATTTTGAAAAGAAAAAAAAAAACTCTGTGTTTTCTTTTCTTCATATGATTTGAAGAATACTCCATGTGATTTGGTGCTTAGGTGTGGTGTGATTCCATTCCCCATTCAATGAAGGTGCGAGGTCTCCAACTATCATCTTTCTTCTCTCTTCCTTTTTATCCAAAAGAGGTATTTTTCCAAAAACTTCATCTCTTTTCTTCCCTTCCTATCCAAGACCATCCAAATCATATTTTTCTTCAACTTCTCATCATCCAACTTCAACCCCAACCGAAATCAACCATTGAGGACCCAAAAAGCCTAGCTAACGACCCACATGTATGAGCCCCTAGGCTAACCACATGGACAACCACTCAATCGTTTGATTTATCCCTGCTTCCCCCATAAAATCCATTGATTTCCCATCCATAACCCTACCCTAAACCCTAGATCCCCAATTTCCTAATTTCCCCAATTTCTAAAAAACCTAATTCTAAAATTCTCAATTCCCATGAACCCTAATTTTCCAAATTTCAGATTTTCTCATTCCTAACCCTAATCATAAAACCTACAAATCTATCCCTTGAGTGTGAAACGTGCCTATGCTAAATTGGAAGTTCTATCCTTCCATCGAGCCTAGTTTTAATTGATTTATGTGATTCCTTAGCATGCGGGAATGTGATTTTGGTTAAATCAGATTTTATTGCCTATTATTTACTCTTAATTACTTGGTGGATTAGCATCTTTTGTTAATTGAATTACTTTATGAACTCTTTCATAATCTCCATATTGCATGCTAGCATTAAATCATGTGTCTTGCATCATTTAAGTAAAAGGCTATACATCTAGCCATATGTATGAACCTATGAGACACGATGCTTTATTATTGAATTAAATTAAAGTTACATTGAGCATGAATTGCTTCAATCCCCTAGCATGTGTTGATTCCATTCCTATAACATTAGTTCTTTTTATTATTTATCTTCTTTGTTGAGAAAAACTAGAAGACTGCTGGAAATTACTTCTACAGTCCATTACCTTTTGAGTTCTATTCAATCAAGTTTCACATGCATATTCACCCACTACATTGAAAGTTCATATTCTTTTCCAAGCTACTGCATCATGCAATCTCAAGGTTGTCTAGTTGAGCTACAGGCTCAACCCCACAATCTCTTCCACATAAAGGAGCATGCTCACTTTTCAAGAAACTCTCACTAGAGAAAGCAGTGCTCAGAAACTCATGGATCGGGGCAGCTTGGTTTGGATTCTATTTTCTCTTACACTCTGCCTTCACCCTCGGAGCCCCAGTTACAACTGGTTCCCACTGTATCCTTTAGTTAATCTCTCTTAACTAATGCTACTTAAGTGTATTATTTAGTTTAGATGCCATCAATATGGTTTTACCATGTTATGATCCTGCATATGTTGGAGATCTTCCTGCATGTGTCAAAGCTACTTTGCCTCATTTTCCAACAGATCAAAACCATGGTATGCAATCACCTACGTTTAATTATTGTAAATGAAGTGTTTCTAGCAAAAGAGAGTGATACACGAGTAAAACCAAAACCACATGTATTATAAAAGAACTCCAAAGTGTATTTCCTTCACCAACTTGTACTACACGATTATGACTAGTTGAAGTAACAACATTCATACCTTCTCATCTACAAGAGAAGCATAGAGTACAGAACCTTTTTCCTTCAGATTTATTGGTATATTACTCAAGATGGATTCCTTATCATCCACTGCAATCTGAAAAGGAAATGTCTTTAAATTAGTAGTGGGTCATCACATGAAATTAGTAGTGGGTCATCACATGCTGCCTGGTAGTAGAAAAGCAGGCAAGAACCAAATAAAAATAGAAACGACAACTCAATTGGAAGAAAGTTTAAATACAGGAAAAAAATATATATATGGGAATGAAAATCATCTTCGCTTGGTTTATTTTACATAGCCAGAGTGCAAACAAAGATGAATAAACACATGTTACAGATCTAATCTAACCTAAACAAGAGATGTGGTGGCTACTGGAGTAGTATTAAGAATCCTACTCTCCCCACATGGGCCAATGTCCTCATGTGTGTTCAAGATCTGTGTTGCTCCTGTGGTGGGCCCTACCATGTATGGGGTGTGGCACAAAATGAGGTAGGTACAGTCATCGGGTGGGCGAAACTTGTATGATGACTGGACCAACCCTGAGTTCTAGGCTAAGAATATACACATGGTTCCCAAGTTGTAAGAGCATATCAAAATAGGATCCAACATACACAATATTTCATGTATAAAACTACGGAAGGAAAAAACAATGTTTCTTAAACAACAATAGCTCACCTTCAGGGCTTTCTTTACATTGCCTTCCATTGTGCCATAAGGCTTTCTCTGTGGAATTCTAAGCAAGTATGAGATGTCCTCCAGAGAATCCTACAAGCGAGATGCTTACAAAGAAGATATTACAAACTCAAAGAGAGACAACAGGCTTGAGACTACTAAGCTACTGACCTTGAATAGCTCTACAAATGGATCCATTCACCTGTATAGCTTTCATGTTTGTGTTTGCTGGAATCGCCTTTCTCAAAGCGAGTTCCCCAGTTCTTGGAACTTTAGTGTCGGGTGAATAAAGCACAGCTCTTGCAGGAGAAATAGACCATGGACTCCAACTAGCAAAAGGCAATGGAGACGAGATTTGAACAAAAATAAGGATCACAGCAATGGCCCTCTCAAGTCTCCTCATTCCATTATTCAACAATGAATCATATGGGTCTAAAAATTCCTACAAGATAAAAACATCTTCATTTTAAAAGTGTAGTTTTTTATAGATTAAGAGTAAATAAAGAGAAGAAAGAGGAGAGAGAGAGAGAGAGAGAGAGAGAGAGAGAGAGAGAGAGAGAGTTGGGAGAAGAGAAAAAAAGAGAGGTAGGGTTGAGTTGGGGTTGGACATCCCCTCTTCCCTTTTATATTATTCAATAAAATGAATATGACAAAAATAACCTCAAGTAACAAAAGAGAAAATCCCCACTCAGTCTTAAACAAGCATAGCAACTAATTAGCAAAAGAAAAAGACTAGGATTAAAGACTAGGTGGGCTGTACAGTGATGTGGTTCACATTCACATCCGTTAACACCCCCCTTCAAGCTAGAGCATGGATGTTGTCAATGCCAAGCTTCAAGTATATGCATGTAAACTAACAGTGACTAAGGGCCTTGGTGAACAGATCAAAAAGTTGATCTTGAGACTGAACATATGGCACAGAGATTTCACCACTAGAGACCTCACATATGTAGTGATAGTCAACTTCAATATGTTTAGTTCTCTCATGATAGACTGGATTGTTTGCAATGTGGGTTGTTGCTTGATTATCACAAAACAACTACATAGATAGATTCACTTCGAACCCCATCTCCTGCGACAACTTCTTGATCCACATCAACTCATAAATAGTATGAGCCATTGCTTTATATTCTACTGCAGCACTTGAGTGGGCCACAACACTATGCTTCTTACTCTTTCACGTGACTAGATTTCCTCCCACAAACGTACAGTACCAAGGAGTAAACAACCTACCTATTAAAGAAGTTGCGCAGATGTAGAGTACCATAGTTCACTACACTCCAGTATAAGATATATCTGGCTGAGTAATAGTTAAATAGATGAGTTTCAAAACTAATCTTCTATACCTCCCTAGGTCTTCAAATATATCTCCTTAATCAGCAACAAGTTTGTGATTCATATCCATTGATGTCTCAACTAGCTTATACAAAGAGGACTTGTCTCCATGAGCAAATCCACAACAGATTTCCATTGAGTCGGATTAATTTCTTCATTTGATCTGGAAACTTCTATACTAAGAAAGATTCGAAGATGTCCTAGATTTTTTGTGATACTTCTTCAACTCCTCAATCCCCTTATTACCACTTCTTGTAACAACAATATCATTAACATATATCACCGACACAATAAGACCTGAGGTATCTTTCCGTACAATGATGGAATGAGGTGGTTGATTTCAAACAAAGCCATAATTCAACACAACTCTATTGAATTTATCAAACAATCCATGTGATGGCTGCTTTAGCCCATAAATTGCCTTTTTTTCAATTTACACAGCTTATATGACTCCCCTTCAATAACGAATTCAGGTAGTCGCTCCATATAGACCTCCTCTATAAGATCACCATGAAGAAAGGCATTCTTAATGCCCAGTTGGAATAAGGACCAGCTATGATTGACAGAATTGATAGCCACGGAAAGGATAATACGAATAGAATTCAACTTGGCAACAAGAAAGAAGGTTTCAATATAATCAACACCAAGGGTCTGAGAATATTCATTAGCAATCAAGTGAGCCTTTGGACATTCAACTGTGCCATCACGGTGGGTAGATTGGTGAGCTCCCAGGTGTTATTCTGATAAAGGGCAGCCAATTCCTCTTTCATTGTATGTTTCCACTCCTTATGTAACAACGCTTCCCAGTATGACTTGTGAATAGAACGAGAGGACAACAATAAAGCAAATACTAAAAGTAGGAGATAAGTATTGAAAGAAGACATATTTGGAGATAAAGTACATAAGCTCACCTTTCCTCAAGGCAATAGAAACATTAGACCTATCAAGAGAAGTCACAGGATCACTAGGCTCGGAAGAAAATATGGTGGATGGCACATTATAAGTGGCCGCACTATCTTTTCATTTCTATTTAGTAATAGACTTGTAGTTGAAGCACAACGGGAATGGAGGAGTCAGCAGAGGGAGGAGATTGGATTATGTCTTCTTCAATCGCAACAAGTACATGCATAGCTTCCACATCAAGAGATCTACTATCTCTTGAGAAGAATGAAGTGGACTCGAAGAATGTAACATTTGCACACACATATTGTCTTCGAAGTAAAGGACTATAACAACGATAACCTCTTTGCATCCGGAAGTACCCAAGAAAAATATACTTAATAGCTCTTAAGATCTAATCTATAATAGTCTAACTCCAATTGATGAACAAAGCATAAATATTGAAAGACTTTGGGAGGCAAAGAAAACAATTAAGTGTTTGAGGTGATTTACCCATTAACATAGTCGAGGGTATTCAATTTATCAGAAAATAGGCCGTAAATACTAAATTACTCTAGAAACTTTTTGGAACATTCATCTGAATTCATAAAGCACGAGTCACCTCAAGCGGGTGACGATTTTTTCATTCTATAATACTATTTTGTCATGGCGTGTAGGCATACGATGTTTGATGCAATATACCTATTGCAGAAAAATATAGACTAAAGGATTGGGATGTATATTCCTTAGCATTATCTAAACAAAAAATAAAACTTTTGAGTTAAATTGTTTTGCACTTTCATGTGAAAAGTCTTAAGAGAGTCAATGGCCCATGAAACAGGAACCGTGGATCGTAAACATGCCATACCTAAAGTCACGAAAGTAGCCATAGGTGCAGAAGTGGCAACAAAAGTAGCAGGAATAAGCTGATTCTATGGATTTTTCATCAATTTGGAATGGTCCTCTTGATTAAGTGTAATCATGTTTCCAGGCATGCATGATTGTTGCGTTGCAGAAGTAGAACTAGCTGAATGAGACCTAAAGTTCTATCTAATGTGAAATGTATGATTAGCCCATACTAGTTATCCATGAAGGTACCAGCATTTTTCAACTGAATAATTCATAAGCTCACAATGGGTGCACTTCCTAGGTCCATGACCTCTGCCACAATAGCAGGCCACTTTACTATGACCGCCTTAATTACCTTTGCCACCGCAACCACTACCTATGCCTCATCCAATGAAAGATGCTAGATCATAACTATCATTGGCTCCACTTGTAGACCCCAAGGATACACGTTAGAGGCATGCATATACCTCATTCAGAGATGGCACATCCTTGCCACCCAAAATCTATGCACAAACCGGCTCATACGTAGGTTTTAAACTAGATAAAACTCAACCACTTAAAACTCCCCATGTTGCTGATGTTGCTTTTCTAAATCATTAAATGTATGCAATCAACATCCCCAAAACTTCAAAAGAAAATGAAAAGCAAAAATTCCTTTCTTACCAACATTGAATTTTAAAGCATATATTGAAATCTGCACAATCCAAATTTATTTGAACTTAAAGGATGTGTTTGGATGAACTTCTGAATTACAATAATTAGTAGAAAAAAAAAAAAAGAAATTGCCAAATTGTATTTTATGTCATTATTACTTGTGGTCTCAACCAGATACGATCCATATAAACCAATTATACAATCATTCCTTATATTTTCTGGGCTATCTTTCAAGTGTACGACTAAACACTTCGGTGGTAAGGATTCAAATGCTAGAGAATTCATTTCTAATAGATACTTCTATTAATAAATTCGAGACCCTAGTCCCAATTATTCCTCTGATTATTTATCTTTAGCATTCATACTGAGGTAACAACAACATCCATCAGGAGATGATACGGTAGAACAAGTACCAGAATTTGGTAGAGCCATCTCGCCACATTACACACGGCAGGATCATATATCAATTCAGGCAGCCCATCCATTTTCCCATAATGCAGATGGTAAATGATGGAAAACAATACCTGTCACAGTTTGGGCGAACCGCTTGGGTTGTGGGTTTGCTCCCCACATACACGAGTTTGAGTCCACAGGGAATAGTCTCGTCTCAAAAGGGGGCAGGGACACCCTGTCGTCATATATATATATATATATATATATATATATATATATATGGAAAACAAACAAAAATTGGATGATGCGAGAGATGATCAGGGTCTTCCAATATATGGTAGAAAGTAAAAAATGGTTAATGCATTCGCTCCAGGAAATTGCATAAATATGAAGGCTATGGTCCACCAGATGGATGATCCTGATTGATACATAATCCTGCCATGTGCACGCGAACGACGATTCAGCCGTATTCCCGTTCATCCAGCTCTGTGGTGTCGTCTCCCCACCGGAATTGCATTTGTGTTGCTTTCAAGTTGGAACTGCAACATCCGAACCGTAAAAATTTCGCCAATTGCTCATGATTGAACTGAAATTTCGCAATTCCAATTTAGCATAGCAACCAAACGCATTCCAAGCCCGAATCTAAAACGAAGAAGAGAACTGCTAATACCAACGTCGAGACGGCATTTGAACTGAATTCAACTGACCGTTGAAGGATTCCTGGCAGAAATGCAGCGAATGTCGAGACGGATGCTCCGTGTTTGGGGCGTGCGCGTGGATCTCGAGCGGAGAGATGGATGGAATGGAAGCAGAGATCTTGGGAAAATAGCCGAGGATAAGACAGATGACGCCATTGAAGCTTGCTTTTTTGAGGAGTTACAGAGATTTTTGGCGCTCTTTATCCAAAATGCCTATCGCTAGCTTTTCTTTTCTTTTCATCTCGCATTGGTGGGTTGGAAGTCGAAAATGACTGATTTACCCTCACTTGCAAGTTGAAATTACGAGTGGCATCGTCGTTGCCCGCCCTGCCTTGAATTTTTTAATGATCTCGTGCGGTGTGTTGAGCCCCGAACACGCGTGAGGACTTCCACGACACAGGGCTGTCAAATTTAGCAGCGTACGTCGAGTCGAACCGAGTCGAGCTGGCCTCAAGGTGACATCAGCTCGAACTCGACATGGCTCGGTCCTTGAGCCTGACTGGCCAGACCGGCTTGGTTCGGTCAGCAGCTCAGGCCAGATCGAGCTGAGTTCGCCATTGCAACATTTTTGCAAACATCTGAACTGCACCTTCAAAATCTCACAGTATTGGAGACAACAGCAATGGTTTTATAGGTATTTTATCAAACACCTTCTAAGCAACATAAAAATCAAGAAAAAAATAATGCTAGTTTCATATACATACCTTCCTTGCCACCAGTCACACTTCTTTAAGTCATTTCATCAAACACTTGGTGAGCAACATCAATATCAAAGTAATCGAGTCACAGGTATTTTACCAAATACCTTCTAAGAAACATAAAAAATCAAGAAAAATATGTGTCGGTTTCATATACATACCTTCCTTGCCACCAACCACACTTCTTTGAGTCATTTCATCAAACACTTGGTGAGCAACATCAATATCAAAGTAATCGAGTCACCTAACTGGTTCGATCCGAGTTCGATTTGAGCTGGGTTCGATCCAAGTCAAGTCGAGCTGGTGCCATCTCGAACTCATTTTTGAGCTTAAAAAATCAGCTTGAACTCAGCCTCGAACCGAGTTGAATCGAGCTTTTTCGAGTCGAGTCGAGCAAGCTAACCGAGCTAACTCGGTTCATGTACACCTCTACTGTCAATGCGTAATCCAGTCCATGGATACTCAATCTGGTTGTCAACCGGTATGGTTTGAGTCAGGTCCTGTAGTACTGGTGTTTAGTACCCATGCTAACCCGATTGAAGACCTGGACCCAATCCATTTGAATTTAGGTAACATTAGGCATCTATTTGCTGGTCTTGAATTCGATGGACATGTTATGTGTGTGTGTGTGATATGTCAAGCGTGCTAGAGCCAATAGTGGCTCAGCTCAAATTGAATGCCTTGTGACCCTATGATGTAGAGCGGGTCGCGGACAATTTCATGGCCAAGATGGATCAGAAAAGGCCCAGTCGACGACAGAAGTGATCTGGACCGTCAGACCTTAGATCGGGCATATCTCGCAATCCGAAATGAGTTAGTTGACGTAAAATATATGATTTTGGGGTAGAACAAGCTACTTTAGCCAACCAACCCTGCTGTGTCGGGTCGTGCAGCCTAGAATTGCAAAAAACCCCTGGATCGATGGTCGTTTCCCTGTTTTAATTTCCTTTTTACTATAAATAGTAAGTTTTAGTTTGATTATAACTCCTCATCTGTCGGGCTTTAGGAGTTGCGCCCAACGTGAAAGGAGCTTAGAATAATTAGGTGAATGGTTTGGTGAAGCCAAATAGGACACTCACTATTTTTGGCCGAAAACCTCACGCACTTGTAGACATCACGACCGTCTATATAAGTAGCAAGTTTACTATTTATAGTAAGTCGCGGATTCTAGGAGTTTTAGTTGTAGTTTGATTCTGATTTCTTTTACATTGCTTCGTACCCCTATTTAAAGGGTTGTGAACTCATTTTTAGTGATCAATTAATCAATTTCGAATTTCTTAGAATTTATTTCTATTTTTTGCTTTCTTTCCTCATGGATTCGAGAAGTCTCTGTGAGGAGTCCAGTGAAGCTCCGTGGATTAGAAGTAGTTATCCTCATCACGTTCATCCCTACGTCAATTGGTATCAGAGCAAGGATTCCCCTCAGGCCGATGGCAAACAATGAAGGTATGAATCAAAATCCCGTGGACGGTGATCCAAGTATTTGTTATCTTTCGGAAAGAATGGAAGCTTTCCACTGAGAGAGTCAGTTGACCATGCAAGGGCTGCAAGCAACCCCCGACGTCTTGCGGATGCGCTACTTTCGCCCCGAGCCTTAGGTGGTGCTCCACCACCTGTGGTTGCTCTACCACCCATGGTGGCTCCACCACCCATGGTTGTTGTACGACGTAAACCGTAGGGCTACACCAGATGATTCAAGTTCCAGCGATGAGGACCTTAATGAGGGTTTTGCCCGACGACCAATCCATGGAGGTGATCATCTAGATCGTGCTGAAAAAGACTATCGAGGTAAGGCTGAACTTCTTAGTTTTAACGGTTTATTATGTATAAAAGATTTTCTCGATTGGTTAGCCGAAGTAGAAAGATATTTTGATTATATGGATGTGTCAGATCATAAAAGGGTAAAATTAGTAGCGTTTAAATTAAAATCTGGTGCTTCTGCATGGTGGGACACAATTATAACTCTCACGAGCCTGCCAGAATAAGACGCACATCTCATCATAGCCACGAATGAAACGTCTTCTTCGATCATAATTTCTCCCCAGTGATTATGACCAGATATTATTCCAACAATATCAAAATTGCCGACAAGGAAATCGAATCGTCACAGATTACATTGAAGAATTCTAGCGATTGGCTACACGAAGCAATCTGTCAGAATTTGAGTCACAAAAGGTGGCACGATTTATAGGTGGGTTGCAGCCGACAATTCAGGACCGAGTTCAGATGTACCCAGTCGGGACCGTGGATGAAGCAGTTCAATTGGCAGGTAGGGCAGAAACACAACTTGCAAGAGCTCCTACTCGTCCATATCCTTCAACTAGATCCCCCATGATGGATCCCACGTAGGATCCAGTGCTAGCACGAGGAGAAGATCCAATAGGAGAACGTCATCAACCTCTTACAACCACAAACCGTGATGCGGAGAGTAACTCATCCAGACCTGAACGTGTAGCACCCACAACAGCGGGCCCGAGTAGGATTCTAAATCCTTACGCTCGGCCAAGGTCGAACAATTATTACCACTGTGGCCAGCCAGGCTACTTATCAAACACTTGTCATCAACGTCCCGCAGCACACTTGACTATAAACGAAGGGGGCACTGAAGATGAGGCCGCAGAAGAAAACCATGGCTTTGATGAACATGAACAAATAACTAAAGAAAAAGCACATGACGATGAAGTAAGGGGCGAGGATCGTGACGAATTTCTAGTTGTGAGGCGAT
This sequence comes from Magnolia changhungtana, assembly GCA_030180095.1. NCBI lineage: Eukaryota > Viridiplantae > Streptophyta > Magnoliopsida > Magnoliales > Magnoliaceae > Magnolia > Magnolia changhungtana. The sequence continues at coordinate 68,912 of JASAUF010000224.1, read as the reverse complement.
TACTGTATGCCCCACAAAAGGAATTACATCCACAGCGACACAATATATTTCGTACTCGGTGCACTGTCAACGGAAATGTCTGTGATGTGATCATAAACAGTGTTAGTAGCGAGAACATCGTCTCAAGAGTGATGGTGGACAAGTTGCAGCTACTGACGATGAAACATCCTTCCTCGTACTCAATTGGCCGGATAAAAAAGGTGAATGAGACCAATGTAACTGAACAATGCACTATCTCTTTTTCAATTGACAAAAATTATAGGATCAAATACTTTGTGACGTAGTTGACATGGAAGCTTGTCATATGCTACTCGGTCGACCCTTGTAGTCGGACTATGATGGGGACAAGATAATGTCTACATATTCGTCAAGGATAGTCGAAAATTAATCCTTAACCCTATGGCACCGGAGAACCACCCTGAAGCATTAAAGTGGAGGGGAGTTCCCTCTTGACCATCCAGAATTTCATGGAGGAATCCAAGAAAACCGGCGAGGTATATGCCGTAGTGGTGAAGGGCATGGAAGAGGAACCCTTATACATCCCTCCAAGTTTAAGACTGTTGTTAAACGAATTCAAAGAAGTATGGCCTGAGGATTTACCTGATGGATTGCCCCCCATAAGGGACATCCAACATCACATGACCTCGTCCCTGAGGCTAGCCTGTCCGATCGTCCTCATTATCGGATGAGTTCGAAGAAGTGCGAGATACTTCAGGGGCAAGTGGAGGAATTGATCCGTATGGGTCTCTTAAGAGAGAACATGAGCCCATGTGCCATACTAGCATTATTAACGTCAAAAAAAGATGGAAGCTGGTGCATGTGTGTCGACAGCCGGACAATCAACAAAATTACCATCGAATATCGGTTCCCAATACCACGGTTGGACGACATGCTCGATATGATAGAAGGGGCCAAGGTATTCTCTAAACTAGATCTAAGAAGCAGGTATCATCAGATTTGTATCCGACCCGGTGATGAGTGGAAAACGACATTCAAGACTAAGGAATGGTTGTATGAATAACTGGTCATGCCCTTCGGCCTATCGAACACACCAAGTACTTTTAAACGTTTGATGAATCAAGTTTTAAAACTGTTTACTGGCCGATTTGTGGTAGTATATTTTGATGACATATTGATATATAGCCAGGATGAGGCAGAGCACAGGAAACATCTCAGGCAGGTACTGCACGTCTTACAAATTAACAAGTTGTACCTCAACTTGAAGAAGTATAGTTTTAATTGACAACATGTTGTTTTTAGGATTTGTTGTAACGTCCACAGGCATCCGTATGAATGATGAAAATGTGCGAGCTATTAGAGAATGACCGATCCTGACAAACATTCATAAGATTAGGAATTTTCACGGGTTGGCGACTTTTTATCGTCGATTTGTGCGAGATTTTAGCACTATAGTCGCGCCTATAACAAATTACATGAAAAAAGGACCGTTCCAGTGAACTGATAAAGCTGACAAGAGCTTTCATAAGATCAAACATCATTTGTCTACAATACCGGTCTTGGTGCTTCCTAATTTCGACAAATTGTTTGAGGTTGAGTGTGACGCTTCATACGTCGAAATTGGGGGAGTATTATCACAGGAAGGCAGGTCGGTAGCCTTCTACAACAAGAATCTCAGCGAAGCCCGAAAGAAATGGTCAACTTATGAGCTTGAGTTGTACGTAGTTGTTCAGGCACTGCGACATTGGTGACATTATCTGATTCAAAGAGAGTTTGTTTTCTACATTGACCATCAAGCATTAAAGTTTATTAATAGTCAGACTAACGTGAATTGTGTGTACGCTAGATAGGTTGCGTTTTTATAGGACTTCACGTTCGTTCTAAAGCACAAGTCAGGGCAACAGAGCAAGGTGGCTGATGTACTTAGCTGTCGTGTATCACTACTTGTTACGATGAGCAACAAGGTGGTCGGCTTCGACCGTCTCAAGGCGCTGTATGCCGAGGATGAGGACTTCAAAGATTCTTGAGTGAAGTGCCAAGAAGGTGACCTTCATATACAAGATGATTTTCTCTTCAAAGGGAATCGATTGTGCATCTCCCAAAGTTCTCTGAGGGAGCATATTATTCAAGAACTACATGGAGGTGGCCTCGATGGACACCTTGGGCAAGACAAGACTCGAGCTCTTATGGAAGAGCGGTATTACTGGCCGCAATTAGTACGTGATGTGGGAAAAGCCGTACAATGTTGTCATGTTTGTCATACCTCTAAGGGACAATATCAAAATACGAGCCTTTACACCCCGTTACCTGTGCCCGACGATCCTTGGAAGGCTTTATTAATGGATTTCGTGCTTAGTCTCCCATGAACACAACGCAATATGGATTCGGTGTTTGTGGTGGTAGATCGTTTCTCCAATATGACACACTTTATCCCATGCAAGAAGACTCTCGATACAACACACATGACGAATCTATTCTTCAGGGAGGTCGTACGGCTACATGGGTCCCTAAGACCATTACTTCCGATCGTGACACAAACTTCATTAGCCACTTTTGGCGAACTTTATGGACTCGATTCGATACACGACTTCAATTCAGCAGTGCTTACCACCCACAGACCGATGGGTAGACCGAAGTTGTGAATCGCATGTTGGAAAACCTCCTTCACTGTATTTTAAGAGAAAAACTGAAGCAGTGGGATTTGGCCTTGTCTCAAGCAGAGTTTGCATTCAACAACATGGTGAACCGCTTAACAGGGAAATCACCGTTCCAGATTATCTATGGATGAGTGTCTTGCCACACGTTTGACTTGGTCCCTCTGCCCAAGCACCCAGGCACGAGCATTGCAGTAGAACATATGACGGACAAGACCATGAGTATCCATGCGGAAGTGCAGACCAAGATATATGCCTCAAACGAGAAGTACAAGGAACAAGCGGACAAGCACTGACAACAAAAAATTTTCGAGGTGGGCGACCGTGTTATGGTCCATCTACGTAAAGAACGATTTCCGACCCGGACATACAACAAGTTGAAGAATAAGAAGATTGGACTGGTACTAATCATCAGAAAGATCAATGACAACGCTTATGTTGTTGATCTTCCAGATGACATAGCGATCTCATAGACTTTCAACGTTGCGGACCTGACCGAGTATCATGAACCAATGCAGGATGAGAACTCGAGGACGAGTTCTTTTGAAGTAGAGGGAACTGATGTAGAGCGGGTTGCGGACAGTTTCATGACCAAGATGGATCAGAAAAGGCCTGGTCGACGACGGAAGTGATCCGGACCGTCACCTTAGATTGGGTGTATCTCGCAATCCGGAATGAGTTAGTTGACGTAAAATATATGATTTTGGGGTAGAACGATCTACTTTAGCCAACCAACCCTACTATGCCGGGCTGCACAGCCCGAAATTGCAAAAAACCCCTAGATCGACGATCGTTTCCCTGTTTTAATTTTGTTCTTATTATAAATAGTAAGTTTTAGTTTGATTATAACTCTTCATCCGTCGGGCTTTAGGAGTTGCGCCCAATGTGAAAAGTGCTTAGAATAATTAGGGGAACAATTTGGTGAAGCTAAATTGGACACTCACTATTTTTGGCCGAAAACCTCGTGTACTAATAGACATCACAACCGTCTATAAATAGTAAGTTTACTATTTATAGTAAGTCGTGGATTCTAGGAGTTTTAGTTGTAGTTTGATTCTGATTTCTTTTCCATTGCTTCGTACCCCTATTTAAAGGGTTGTGAACTCGTTTTAGTGATTAATAAATCAATTTTGAATTTCTTAGAATTTATTTCTATTTTCTGCTTTCTTTCCTCGTGGATTCGAGAAGTCTCTGTGAGGAGTCCAGAGAAGCTCTGTGGATTCACAGTAGTTATCCTCATCACGTTCATCCCTGTGTCACCCTAGGCACCCAAATAGTCAAATTAACACTCAATTTGTAGAGATCAACATAATTAATTAACCACTAATTGTGCAAAATCAAACGATTTGCAAAGAAGATTGTTCATCATTCCAATGAGTTTTTTTTTTTTTTTTTTTTTTTTTTTTTTTGTTGTTGTTGTCAAGGAAAGACTTTCAATTAGACACGTTAACTTGCATTGTTCAATATGCAGAGAACATGAACAAAGAGAATAAAATTAGGTGAAGCCAATCAATTAAATAAATAAATTTTAACAACATTGTGCTAAAAAAGTACTGATAAAAAAAAAAAAAAAGAAAAATGATAACCAACAACAATTTGTTCATAGTTAGATGGTGGTTGAGAATGATTGAATGTTCATAGCAAAAAGGTCATTAGGTACAAAAGCTGGATCACATGCTCAATTGGCTTCATGGCTTGATGGTTAGCATGGACGACAATCTGTTTTGTTGTGGGCTGAGCTTCATTATGCAGGACAGTCACGATTTGCATGGAGGGATGGACATATTTTCATCATGTGGCTGGCTTTGTGGCTAGACGGTCATTGTGGCAACTATTTGTTTGTCACACAAGATTGGGTTTTGTGACTAGGTGGCCGATGGTAGGCAAATCTTCGACAGTCCATTTGTTCATTGTTGGACTTCGTGGTGAGACAATCATTGGAAAATGAAAGTAGGCAAATCTTCAACAGTCCATTTGTTCATTGTTGGACTTCGTGGTGAGACAATCATTGGAAAATGAAAGTTTGTTCGTTGCTCCGCACAATTGAGCTTTGCGAGCGAGTCGATCATTAGGAAAATGATTGATCGTTCATCACTCGGTCACGTACTTCGTGGCGGGAAGGTCAGTGGGGTAGCAACCTGTTCACCACTTTGGGTTCTCACTTCATGATGAAATAAGCATGGGACCAACTATTCGTTAGTCGCTTGCATTCTGACTCCATGGGCAATGTTGTTATGGGACACCACTTGTTCATCACTCGACTAGGTTCTATGGTGAGGCAACCATAGTTAAACAACAACCTGTTCATAACTTGGTCGAACTTTGTGGTGAAGTGGTTGAGCGAAATCTTTAGGCACGTGGCAAGATGGCCCCGCAGGCCATCCATTCAAGACTTGGAGATCTTCCTAGGCCCAACAACATGATCATAGGCATAGTGTGTCTAACTACCTTATTCTAATCTATTCAATCAAGCTGGTTGCAACATTGCATCGACTTGGCAATGAAAAAGTTAAACTGAAGAATAATAATAACAATAAGTCTCCATTGCCGGCAGGGGACAAGCAGCATTGCATTGGAAAAAGTATTGTTGTGTTGTATCAGAGTGGCGTGGATCTCAAGCTCTTTATTCTCTGTTGAATTTATAAATGTCTAAGGTGGTTTGTTGAAGATGCATATTGGAATTGGCTTCCGAAATCTTCTCAGGTTCTTCTTTCAATTAGCCAAGCATCCAACAAACATAGTTGATCGTATTTTTATCTTGAGAGATGCCTTTCGTGATCTTCGAGTAATCAAATTGCTTTTGGATGTGCGTGGTCAATCACATTGCACCACTTGTCTCTGTTGATCATCACCTTAGCTAATTGTGGGTTTTTTAGCATTTCCGCTTATGGCTTCATAAATGTGCAACTACTCGACTTTTGCCATGTGTCATAAGAAGCATCACTGGTAGCTAAAACAACGGTCATGACTTCTTTTCTAGATGGAGCATATGGCCTCTCTGTGTTATCGCACGTCATGCAACAACTTTTGCTTTGGTGCGATGACATGTATCTCATGGAAACAATGTTCCTTGTGTTTCATGGTCTCCTTCTATCGATCACATTGACATGAGGATCTTTTTTTAATCTTCCGTACAGTAGTGTTGCCATGTGTACATTAGATATGGTGCGATCAAATCAGCTGTAAACACTTTCAAGTCTTCATAGTTAAGGTTCTAGTTGAGTTTGGGCCAAATAAAAGCATTTTATATGGTTGAGTTGCTCCAATGAATGGATTGTATTGTAAGTTTGTAATAGTACGTGCCACTTTGACACATTCTCAATGTCCTATCGTGCTCTCATACATGGTGTGACTTGGCTCTATTCCATTGCTAGAATAATCAACATACATTAATAGACATGACTTGGCTCTACTTGGCCTCTCTAATGTGTCCAAGTTGATAAACTTTACCAAACCTAAATTTTAGTCGGGTCACAAAAGTAAGGAACTGAACCCAACCTAAATTCTTAAACGGGTCCAAAAGTTGAACCCACACCCATTAAAATCAGTCCGGTGGTACGTTGCAAGTGTTATTGTTTGGATCGAAATTCAAAGCCTAGCTAATAACTAGTCTAGGTATGGGTACACCCATTTGGATCATACTGGAAATAGGGCTCACAGTAGAGTTGGATCAAGCCTACTAAGCTAAAGGTTTTGAATTGACCTATTATTATCAATTAAAAAACCTGTACAAGGACAACCGCGGGCCGAATGGGCAGTTGTATAAAAGATAATGTCATCGTTCATGAAGGATACATGAATAAAAATGCCAATGCGTTATTTTTTATAGTTTTATTTTTATGGATTTTTAATAAATACCTCTTATAGTTGTTGGGCTTCTATTTGGACACTATGCCACACATGTAGTGATTGGGTGGGATACGATCGCATGCGCGTGTATGTGTTGGGTGTGTTAGAGTCGTATATGACTAAAATTGAACCGAACGCCTTGTGACCCCAGGCGCTGAAATAGCTAGATTAACACTAGATATATGAAGATTTGCCTGACTACTTAGCTACTAATTGACATAGAAATAGTTGATTTGTAAGCCGGGGGATGCAATGGCTTTTTATTACCATGGTGATAGCTTGCATTGTTTATCAATAAAGCAAGCACTTAAAAAGAAAAAAATGTAAGGCCAAGTGCCGATTTTATTAAAGACTCTCTTAGGAGCTTGTAAATGGATGTAAATGAGAAATGGGATTGTAGGTAAATGAATTAGGAATGGATGGATTACTAAGTTGTGTTTAGATGGGAGTAAACGGAATGCATGTGGAATCCAATTATTCCGTTTGGATGGGAGTAAATGAAGGAATTAGAATGCATTGAAAATTTTCATAATATTCATAATAGAATTATTGCAATCAGCCCGTTGAAATACATACTTTAGCAAAAAGAAGAGAAAATCAAACCGCAACTGCGAGGATCACGGGCAAGTAACTTGTCAACATTTTAAAACCATCCATTTAGATGGCCAACCGTTGGATAGCTTGAATCATTATATTGATGTAGCTAATAATTGTTCCATAATATCATCAATGTGCCACGTGTATGGTGGACACGTGCATAGAAACACCTTTGTTTACACATGCACTCGCCGTTGGAGTTCAAAAGGGCATTTCACCCATTTACTTCCAAATCCTCTCTCACAAAGAAGATTCCATTTACAAGCTAAGCCCGCTTACTTTTATTTTATTTCATTTCATTTCCTTTCATTGATTCCCATTCAAACACATCTAAAATGTCATATACCTAAATTTGCTCCTAATTCCCCCCATATACCTCCATTCACTCCCATCCAAATGGCCTATAAGTTGAATAAGAATGCATTACATTCGAAAAATAAGTAAATAAATTAAAGTAGAAAAATATCGAGGACAGTCCAGGAAAGCGAAGTGGATAGTTGACGCTCATTTAAACCTGGACGATCAAGAGACAGTCGTGCTTCGGCCTATACATTGTAGCTTAGGAAATCACTAAGTGAGGACATGGGGATTTGGGAGAGAACGTGAATGAAAAGTAAACTAATTCTGACATGTTGTAGTGATGCTCTTGACAAAAGTGGATGAACTAAACTATAATTGATTTGGGTTTATTGCAACATTGCCTTGGATAGAAGTGGAAAGACTAAATTAGGCTAGGATAAGATAAGATAGGCATCCATGTGGGGAAAAAAAAAAGTTAAGACAAGCACCGTTGGGTTAAATAAGAGATTTGTGTCTTTGGATTGACAAGGGCCCGAAGCTCTTTACTATTCGCTGCTTTTATAGACTTGGATTGGCAATGGTCTTGCACGGTCTTTGGTGGTGTGAGAGATTAGGATGGCTAGTTGTGTAATCTCGTGCAAATATTCTTGAGCCTTTACATAAGTATAGCCTTTCATGTTCAGGCATGTGTAAAAAAAAATGTATTGTCTCCAATGAATAGCTTGATTGTGCATACTACTTCAAGCCACAAAGAATGTTTTATCAAGCAAGTTATGTGACTTTGTATACTTTTATAGGCCATTACTTTAAGTATGATTATCCCGGTCTTACCACGTGTTAGATGAAGATATTGCCTATATTGCTTTGCTATATAGTTTTCTTTTGTCGGACTATTGCATTTAGGGGTTATTTATTTTTCTTAAGCAATGTATGATTAACTCTTCACAACGTTTGAAGGGAGGGAAATAGCCTATGTAATTACTCCTCAAAAACGTGATTCTATGTGTTGGGGGAAAAATGGAACGACTTGTAAAATGGACAAACTCTATAAACCAACATGGACCCAGTAGGGCTTGTGCCTTAAGAGGCATCTATTGGTAAGGAAGGGTCGACCTTTAAGTAGGTCGATGCAACTGTAAGGCTACTCAAATAAGATGCAATTGTAAGTCCACTCAAATGACCGGTTGCTGACCTAAACCATAGGTCAGCTATAGGTCGACCTAAACCATGGATTGGATATAGATCGGCAATATGTCGGCTACAGGTCAACCTAACCAAAGGTCGGCCATATGTCGGCATAACCTCTAAGCAAGATAAATACTAATATGACGAAAGGCTCAGTATTATTTACGTCTATTGAATTTGGCAGCTCTACCACTTGACCTTTTCCCGTACTAACAGTTCGGGAATCCCTCCAATGGCCCGAAGATCTCTCCTAAGATTTTTGGGAGATAAAATTAGATCTCGAGAAACTCGGACAGCCATAATCTTGGGAAGATCTCCAACATATCAAGAATTCTAAATGAGAAAGACTCCTTAGAATGTGATCTTCCCTCTCATATAAATAGAGGTGCTTCTATCCAATGAAAGTACGCATACAAATCCTAATACTCGACTGAAAACTCTTTTCCTTAAGATCATATCCTACAAAAGACTCAGGGTCTTGACTTAGGCATCAGAGGGTCTCCTGTACAAGTTAGAGTCTCCTTTGTCTATTACTTTTTCCTATGCAGGTCTCAGATGATTAACCAAGGAGGGTCTTCTGGAAAACTGCATCAACGCTATGCATGTAATTGGAAAGGGTCTTCTGGAAAACTGCATCAACTTATAATGGCCTCACATATTTTGCACCAATCATCCTTTCCCTTTTCTCTGTTTTTACATCAGTACGTGCTTTCCAAACAGCTACGCCTATCAATGTCAGCTGGTGGCTCCACCGTGTAATTACCAGTGTAAGTAATGATTACCTATTTATAGGTATTTACAGCCAATTATTGAAAACCAGACAACCCCTTAACCCCTTGCTAGAAGGTTGTTTTACTGTACTTTTGCATTTAATGCTTTCCAATATAGACAAGCCAATAGCTTTTCGGCTTTCAAATTCACCTTCACCACATGCATCTTGTTTTTTCTAGCACTTATAAATATCCTCATTGTATCTTTTAGTTGAGAAATGCTCAGCCATTAGTTATAAGTCCAACTAGTTAGCACACCCTCCATGGTATCTGCATGATGTATCATTTTATCTATCAAGGTTGTCCCAACATGAAAATAGGATGCTCAAAAAAATAAGGTGGATCCAACTGTCAGGCAGGGCATGTAGAACAATTAACAACCATATAAAAAAACTTCATATTCATGTGAGGTGCATATAATGGTTGGATCGACCTGATTTTCGAGGTGTCCCATTTTCACGGTGGGATGATTTCATTAGACAAGTTAGATGTCATACAAACACCTTGGTGACCTTCACACACCAATTAGTTGAACGTGCAACTAGTTGTATGAGATCGTTTCTCCATTTGGCAATAATTTTAAATACCTCTGTAGACTAACTAGCTTCTAACGACGCTAGACACGTACTGAAAGTGGCCAACATGGCCTCATTATAGAAGAAAAGCCTCCAAGTCAGTTATAAACTGTCCAAAAATGCACCATACACACAAAAAAAAAGAAAAAAAAAAGCATGACACTCAATCAAACGAGGCATGCATCTATCTAACTGACCAATTTTCACCTATAAGAACTTGCTTAAATAATAATCTAACATCACTTGATCAATGATGTGGTGAATGGTGTGCGTGATTTGATGAATGGTCTGGATCGATCATTAACACGTGTTGTATGCGCACGTTTCTAACATGTTTCTTGTCTTTTCACGCCAGGAATAAAAAAGTGTGACGCCAGTGGGAATTAAGAGACGTGTGTATGGCACTTCAATCTTCAGCTCCGTGAGGCCCACCACCAAGTTCGAAGTCCATGTTATATCGACTCCATTCATTGGTTTTTACAAGCTCCTCGAGAAGCCTATTATATACCTATTTAATCCTTCAGCCTTGTCGGTCATGTTAGGATGTAAGCTTAAAATTTAAACAGTTTTGGAACTCAAGTGGGCGATGCCATGGGAACCAGTGGAGATTTAAGTTTTCAATGGGCTGCTATTTGTGTTTTGCAAATCCTAATAGGAATCACATTAGGGAGGGGTTGGATGGCATACAAACATTTGGTTGGACCGTAAAGGTTTTAAACAATTTCTTATTGCGTGGTCCACTGAAGTTTTGGATCAACACATTTTTTAGCACATGGAGAGGTCTGGATAGGTGGATCTATAGAATTTGACAGTTTCTATATATGTACATACGATAAATAAATAAATATATATATATATATATATATATGCATCACACACACACACACACACACACACATATATATATATATATATATATATATATATATATATATATATACTTTGCTGGAATTTCTGTCAAGAAATTCTATCTCAAGAACAATGCCACTAGGAGCGAGAGTGGTGTGGAGTTCCATGACGTGAGAGCGAAAGCTTACTATCCCACATATCCCAATGCCATAGTAGAAATGAAATCTTCCCAGTTTATATCTCATGTGGGGGTATTATGAACAAATTTATACGGGATTGTTGAGAGCATAGACAGTTGTAAGTAATGCGTAGTCCCATAATGTTCTAGAGAGATTAACATGTGCCATAATTAATCTAACCATGTTTAACATTATCATATTCATTCTCTCTGCAACTCCATTCTTCTATAGAGTATAAGCCATCATATATTGTCGGATGATGCTAACACTTTCATAGTATGACTTGGACATTCCAAGACTTTGATATTTTTCTCTAACTATTTTATACTTCAACTTTGTATTTGTGAAAACAGTCAAATGCTTTGGATTTATCTAAGACGCGATGTACACATCTATATCATGAGTAATCATTATTAAAAGTGACAAAATATTGACATCAATTTATGATACATATATTTTGGAGTCCATATATGCTAAACCGCATATATCTAATAGGCCCTTAGACATTACCACTTTGGAAAAAAGTTTTCTAGGAATTTTTTTGAATGCATGATGTTCACAAAATAACATATTAACTATGGATAAGGAACTTAGCAAATCAAAACAAGTTGAGTCTTGTCATATGATTATTTTTAATGTAACCTAGCTTTGCATATGATTTTATAAATTTAAATTCAATTGATTCATTCAACATAACCGATGAAGTAATATATGCATTATCGCTAAATACTCCTAACAATCTAGCAACAAAAATTAAACTTCAGCATATGCCCGACATGTAAAGAATATCATGAAGGGTTATTATTCACCCAACAAGCATAATGATATAGTAAACGTCAATTCATGTGATGCCTTCAACGATGTTATTTCCTATGCATATCTTGTAGTTCATCGTGGTTACATACTGGAATTCCTTGAGTTATCTGTAATCTCGTGGCATATGCTTTGCCACATTTTTTAAAAGCTAAAATGATTACTTAGATTGTGAATCAATGAAAAGGATTTCAAAATAAATGTTTGCGAACAAAGTATCACGTGATAATAGAATTATCATATTTTTATTTGCACACCAACAGGTACAATGGTTGGTGTTTCTGCAAACGAAGTAGATGACGTTGAACATTTTATCATTTTCTTTTGGTTTTCATTTTTGATATTAAGAAGAGTTGTGGGCTTCTACTGCTAATTATTTTTCTTCGCTTTCTTACGGTCTTTTGACCATCTCATTAAAACTCTTTGTATGCGAGACTTTATTGTGAGGCCTTAGCTTCATCTAATTGAATGATACTCATTTCAACCTCATGTACTAGGTGGTAACAAAAGTCTCTGAACGGTGTGATTAAATTATTATGGTTCATAATCATTTTGATTGGGGCTCACGATTTGAACAGTGCATAGCGATGGTCTTTTAATTTTCCAACAATGTACATCACTCAACGTTCCTAAGTTCGCCTATTGCTTGCTCGATCTTACAAATATGATTCTTGATGGTGCAACCAAATGACATCCTGTGTTCCTGTAACTTCAATTTTATTGCTCTAAGATGTACATTTAACTTCCTTACATACGTATTAGCTAGTGCGTCGCACGCCTCTATAGCAATTTCATGCACTTTATATGTGAATATGAGCTTCTTGTACCCGATGCTTAATAGGATATCATGGGTTATTCTCACGCACACTTACTATGATGGTTCAAAGCAACCCTCTAGTTAGCCAAGTTGCCATCTAAAGTAAGTTATCCCTTAGCCGCGTCCAGAGTGTGTGATATGTTATCATTATCCACGAGGCTTCACACAACATGAGACCAATATTAATAATTGTTGTTGTCAAACTTTTAATCCTTAAGTCGATCAGTGACTTAAGCTTTGGTTGTCATTTAGGCTTCACAAACTTATCACATTGTTATGATCATAATATACTGACATTAATCACTCATGTGTTTACATGTTATGTAAATCTTCTTGTTATGGAAGTAATTAATCAATTTTAAATGAGATATGAAAATCCACTACCCATAGTGGGAGGTACATAATAATCAAATTCAAAAAAATGAGATAAATTAATTACTTTTATGACAATCATCTATATAATATATGAAACCCTCTATCATGAATCCTCATGTTATTTGGTGGAAGAGACGCGCTCCCACTTAGGTTATGTACAACTTTAATTAAATGATATTATCTTAGCATTAGATTGTCAATGTTCTTAATATCAAAGGAGGGTCTGTCTTACTGTCCATATTAAAGGAGGGCCCATTTGATAGATTGTCTACATTGAAGGTGAGGCTCATGTGGTGAATGGTCCACATAAAATGTGGGCCCCACATGATGGACGATCCCATATTAATGTGAGCCTACACATGGATGGTCCATACCAAAGGTTGACCCATAATGATAAAAAAACCCCATACTCAAACTGGGTTGGTATGATGGACAACCTACTTCAAAGGTGGGGCCGACATGATGGGTCGTCCACATCAAAGGGGGGCTCCATGTGATGGGCAATGGACATTGAAGTTGGGCCCCACATGATGGACGATCCACATCAAAGGTCAGCTCTAATGATGAGTGACCCATATCTAAGGCGGGCCCCTGCATGATGGACAACCTGCATTGCAGGTAAGGCTTGCATGATGAATGCTCCACATTAAAGGTGAGCTCCACTTGATGGGTGGTGGATATTGAAGATAGGCCCCACATTATGGATAATAACATTGATGGGAGGCCCTACTTGATGGATGACCAACATTAAGAGTGGGCCTTACATAATGAATAATGCATATTAAAGGTTGAGCCATAATAATAAATGACCTACATCCAAGAAACATTTCATATGATGGATGATGGATGTGTCGGGGACAAAACAAACTTAAGAGATAATTGTTCATTATCTTGGAAGTCATATGTGCTTTTCAACTTTTTGATTGATAAACATGTCATTTGTAGAACATACTTATTTACTGAATAAGTGAAACAAAAAATTACTTAAGACATAAGTAGCTTATCAAGCACATGTAGTTGTATTGTAATTTCCAATGAGACATGTTGGGACTCTAGCTCATTGGATATGTGACTCTTTTAATGATCGAATCCAGTTATGTGACAGGAATCCTCCCAAAAACTCTCATATTCAATATAACTCTTTGATCATACAAAGTTACGATGACCGTCCATGTTAAAAGCAAAAAAGCCAAACCATCAAGTGGTTGAACTAATTGAGAACTTTCATTAGCTTTCTATCCACCATACAAACTGAGAATCATCATATGAACGACCTAAATCATTGCAAGACGATCCACATTTAAAAGCTAAAGTTCGACGTATTGCAAATTTGCAATCCGTTGGAATGTCTTCTAGCAAAACTCCATCGGAATAGAGAAATTTACAACTGTACGACCCATTTATGGCCCATTTACAAGACGAAGCCCACCTCATTTTACCTTATAAGAATAAGCCCCAACTGCACGGACGACTTGCTAAAGGTAAAAAATGCCCCTGCTTCTTCCTTCAAGCGGATCGGTGGTGCTCGAAGACGAGCGCTGACGCTCCTCGAACTCCGAGTTGTACGAACGATTCAAAAGATATCAAAGTTACATGGTCCCCACAGTTACGTATTTATTATATCCACAACGTTCATCCATATTTCGAGATCATTTCGGAGCATTAAAAAAAAAAATCATATCCAAAGATCAAGTGGACCACACCACAAAGAGCAGCAGGAAAATTGATTTTCACCCTTAAAAATTTTGCAGGGCCCACCATAACATTTATTTTCCATCCAATCTATTCATAAGGTCACAAAGACCAGGATGAAGAGGAAAAACAAGTTTCATAATGATCCAAAACTTCTGTGACCCCTAAAAGGGTTTCAATGGTAGACGTTCAATTCTCTACAACCTTTAACAGTGTGGTCCACTTGATAGCTAGATCTGTCTTATTTTTCATCTCAAGCCTTAATACGAGTTCGCCAAAAAGATGGATGGTTTGGATATAATACCTCATAATAGGACCCACAAAAAGCGGTGGGGATTACAACAGTGAAAAATAAAATAATAATAATAATAATAATAGTAGTAATAAATTAAAAAATAAGGAACCTATGGCTACGGGGCTTTCTATTGCTACGGATAATAACCGTAGCCACAACCCTCGCCCCTGCCATTTCGATATGTCCTTTTATATGTATCGAAGGTCTTTTGATTAATCGAAAAATGTCCAGAACTGTCCAGCGAGTTTGCCTCAAAAATCCTGCAATTTTCGATTAATCGAAGGTCTTTCAGTTAATCGAAAAAGTTATTTTACCTTTAGCTACGAATTATAACCATAGCCATTCCTTTCTTTATGCATTTAACAACAATATCTTCTAAACCAAAATTAGTTACTTGACACACCTTATATGATTTTGGGGTAGATGAAGCTACTTTAGCCAACCAACCTGGTTATTTTTCAAGATTCCATCAGGTCGATGGTCGAAAATCCATTTCATTCACTTCACGGTTAATTTCAATCAATTCGTGGTCAATTTCGCTCATTTCATTTACTTCGCGATCAATTTCATGCATTTCATGGTCAATCTTGGCGATTCTGTTTTGATTCATGGTCATTTTCATGCATTTTACGGTTAATTCCCTTCACTTCACGGTCATTTCCATGCATTTCATGGTCGATTCACTTCACTTCACGGTCATTTTCATACATTTCACAGTTAATCCCAGCGATTCCGTTTTGATTCACAGTCATTTCCATTCATTTCACGGTCAATTCGCTTCACTTCACTGTCATTTCCATGCATTTCATGGTCATTCCGCCTATTCCGTGTTGATTCACGGTCATTTCGACGCATTTCACGGTGAAATGTAGTGATTAGACCATAAAATACGTGGAAATGACTGTGAAGTGACGGGGCACAACCGTGAAATGCACTGAAATAACCGTGAATCAACACAGAATAGGCGGGAATGACCGTGATATGCATGAAATGACCGTGAAGTGAGGCGATTGGACCGTGAAATGTGCAAAAATGAGCGTGAAGTGAAGGGGCATGACCGTGAAATGCGTTGAAATGACCGTAAATCAACACGGAATAGGCGGGAATGACCATGATTTCCATACATATTATGGTCATTCCCGCCTATTCCGTGTTGATGCACGGTCATTTCGATGCATTTCACGATCAATTCCCTTCACTTCACGGTCATTTTCGCGCACTTCACGGTCAATTTACTTCACTTCACGGTCATTTCCATGCATTTCACGGTCATTCCCGCCTATTTCGTGTTGATTCATGGTCATTTCGATGCATTTCACGGTCATGTCCCTTCACTTCACGGTCATTTTCGTGCATTTCACGGTCCAATCGCTACACTTCACCATGAAATGTGTCAAAATGACCGTGAATCAACACGAAATAGGTGGGAATGATCGTAAAATGCATGGAAATGACCGTGAAGTGAAGCGAATTGACCAT
The DNA here is from genome assembly GCA_030180095.1 of Magnolia changhungtana. Taxonomy (NCBI): domain Eukaryota; kingdom Viridiplantae; phylum Streptophyta; class Magnoliopsida; order Magnoliales; family Magnoliaceae; genus Magnolia; species Magnolia changhungtana. The sequence continues at coordinate 52,525 of JASAUF010000224.1, read as the reverse complement.
AAAATGCGCGAAAATAACTGTGAAGTGAAGGGCATGACCGTGAAATGTGTCGAAATGACTGTGAATCAACACAGAATAGGCGAGAATGACCGTGATATACATGGAAATGACCGTGAAGTGAGGCGATTGGACCGTGAAATGTGCGAAAATGACTGTGAAGTGAAGGGGCATGACCGTGAAATGCGCTGAAATGACCGTGAATCAACACGGAATAGGTGGGAATGACCGTGATTTTCATGCATTTCACAGTCATATTCGGCAATTCTGTTTACATTCACGGTCATTTCGACGCACTTCACAGTCAATTCACTTCACTTCACGACCATTTTCAAGAATTTCACGATCAATTCTCTTCACTTCACGGCCATTTCCATGCATTTCACGGTCATATCTGGCAATTTCGTTTACGTTCATGGCCATTTCCAAGGACTTCACGGTCAATTCTCTTCACTTCACGGCCATTTTCATGCATTTCATGGTCATATCCGGCAATTCTGTTTACTTTCACGATCATTTCAACGCACTTCACGGTCAATTCACTTCACTTCATGGCCATTTCCAAGCATTTCACGGTCAATTCTCTTCATTTCACGGCCATTTCCTTGCATTTCACGATCATATCTGGACATTCCATTTAGATTCACGGTCATTTCGACGCACTTCACGGTCAATTCGCTTCACTTCACGGCCATTTCCAAGCATTTCACGATCAATTCTCTTCACTTCACGGCCATTTCTATGCATTTCATGGTCATATCCGGCAATTCCGTGTTGATTCACGGTCATTTTGATGCACTTCACAGTCAATTCACTTCACTTCACGGCCATTTCCAAGCATTTCATGATCAATTCTCTTCGCTTCACGGCCATTTCCATGCATTTCACTGTCATTTCCGCCAATTCCTTGTTGATTCACAGTCATTTCCATTCACTTCACGGTCAATTCCCTTCACTTCAGGGTCATTTCCACTCATTTCACGGTTGATTCGCTTCACTTCAGGGTCATTTCCACGCATTTCACGGTCATTCCCGCCAATTCCGTGTTGATTCACGGTCATTTTCACGCACTTCACGGTCATTTCCCTTCACTTCACGGTCATTTTCATGCATTTCATGGTCGATTCGCTTCACTTCAGGGTCATTTCCGTGCATTTCACGGTCATTCCCGCCAATTCCGTGTTGATTCACGGTCATTTCCACGCACTTCACGGTCAGTTCCCTTCACTTCACGGACAATTTCATGCATTTCACGGTTAATGAAGGCGATTCTGCTTCACTTCACGGTCAAATCCCTTCACTTCAGGGTCATTTCCCTCCACTTCCATGCATTTCACGGACAATTCCCTTCACTTCACGGACAATTTCATGCATTTCACGGTCAATTCCCTTCATTTCACGGTCATTTCCATGCAATGTATGGTCAATTCCGACGATTCCGCTTCACTTCACGGTCATTTCCATGCATTTCACGGCTAATTCCCTTCACTTCACAGTCATTTCCATGCATTTCACAGTCAATTCCCTCTGCTTCACAGTCATTTCCATGCATTTCACGGTCAATTCCACTTCACTTCACGGTCATTTCCACACTTCACGGTCAATAACCTTCACTTCATGGACAATTCCATGCTTTTCACGGTCAATGAAGGACCTTCTGCTTTACTTCACGGTCATTTTCATGCATATCACGGTTAATTCCCTCCACTTCATGGACAATTCCATGCATTTCACAGTCAATTCCCTTCACTTCATGGACAATTCCATGCATTTCACCGTCAATTCTAATGATTTTGTGCACTTCGAGTGTCCAACCTTTCCACACTTAAAACAAATCGAAATTGTCCGTGATCGACTACCTCCTGTCATCCAAAGCCTTTGTTGGCCAGATTGAGAACATTTCCTTGGCTATGCTACCACACCGTTTATGGTTGCCAAATGTGACCTAAGTTCTTCAATTTGCTGATGATGGCCCACCTTGTCAACTTCACTTCCCGTATTAGGCAACGATTGGGATCCTTTCCCATTTGATGTATTGAATGTTGTACTCTCTCGTCCATTAACATCTTCTGCACCGCCATCTGAATGTAAACCGGGCTCCTTGCTAGGCAAATGGTTGGGAATCCTTCACCAGAAGATGATGGCAACCCTTTATCTGTGAATACATGGAGTAACATACCCTCTAGTGCATTACCATTTCCTTCTACCCCTTCATGTAAATCAAAACCCTTGATTGGTGGATGGTGGCCCACCTCCACTTCAAATACTTTTCGAGATGATGATAGCGGTTCGTTCTCTATCGACCCATGGAATAACACACCCTTTAAATCACTGCCATCTCCTTCTCCCCTTTCATGCAAATAGATATTCTCAATTTTAAGATGGTGGCCCACCTCCTCCAATTCAGATCCTCCACCAGATGATGAAACTGACCCTCTCTCTATTGACTCATCAAATGACATATCCTCGCATCTGTCATCGTCTCCTACCTCATTGTTCATGCAGATTAAGCCTTTCGAATGGTGGATGGTGGTGGATGGTGGTCCACCTCCACTTCAAATCCTTCACCTGATGATAACAGAGACCCTTTCTCTATTAACCAATGTAATATCACATCCTCCAATCCATTATCATATCCTTCTTCGAACACTTCGATCAATAGAGATTCTTTACCAGATAATGATGGACAGTCATTCTCAATTGATCCACACAACAACACGCCCTCCATCCTATCACCATCTCCTCCCCCTTCTTCATTTAAATTGAGCTTCTCGATCAGCGAATGGTGGCCCACCTCCTCCACTTGAAACCCTTTCCCAAGCAATGAGATTCTGGTTAGTAGTTAAAAAGTCTATAACTGGACCAGGGGATGGGATCATCGTAGTCAAGACATCTACTGAAGGAACCAGTGGAATTGTTATCTAGAAGTCACGAGCATGGTGAAAATTATAGATCGCTACCTAAATGAACGACAAATAAAGATTAAAAACTGATACAGAGAAAAGTCATTCCCATATTTATTGACAAACCACCTTAGGTGGTGCAGAAACTAGAGTGAAACCCTCGACAACCAGTGACACCACCTGTTGAGGGTCAAATACTTCATATGAGACCCCAATTACTGCCTAGATTTACGAACATGATACTGTTTAATGACCCATTAATCGTGTTTGTGATGCAAGGTGTAATTACAAGTTTGGACTAAAATAGGTGTTTAAAGCACGGATTTAATGCTCAGAATTCACCAAGGCAAGGGACGGACCCCAGGGGACCAAGATCGACGGATTTACATACCAGAGATCCGAGAAAATCGAGAAACTAAAGCTCAAGTGGCCTGAAGGGTGTTCAGAATGCGAGATCATAAGGTTTCCACCATCCGTTCGACTCGAAACTTCATATATAGACTGAGGACTACAAATTAACCGTACAAGTCAAAATTCAGATCTTGGATCTCTGTTGAAGTGGCCCAACTGACAGATCAGCCACCAAAACAGTGATATAGGGCCCACCTGATATCTAGATATTCTTCAATTTTGGTCTCAACCACTTAATCTACAAGAGGAAAGGAATGAATGGAGTGGATTAATCACATGCATGACAGTGGACCCCACGTGCGATGTGCATGTACACAACACGTCCGCACGCTAGCCGCACCGGATAGGGAGTCCGGTCAAAGAGACATTGACCCGTCTCCTCTGCGCAAGAACGGACAACGTCCTTACGCTGTCCGTCCAGCTTTCAGTGGTGAGGCCCACTCATTGTCTATTCGGAAGATCTGAACCGTCCTTTGCGTCCAGAGGGTGGGCACACCCCTAGCCTAGGTGTCCTTTTTACCCAATGCAAGCTTATGTAAGTTTTTCGAGGGGAATATAATGGACGTAATGGATTTCTCTGTCCCCCTCAATCAATGGGCCACCATCCATCATAGCGTCGGCTGCGTACATGCTGTTTCACGGAAGGGACGTGCGGATGTCCTTGTGGGCCACCATCTTAATTGATCAGTCCGATCTGAACCGTCCAGTAGAAGCCCAAGGACCTTCTCACCTCAACCTAGGTGGAGAATTTCAAGAAACCATGGAGATAAAATTGTGATAGTCCAAACGGAAGAAGGACGGTGGCTGTACAAGTTCCGTGGGCCGCAGCATATAACGTCCAGGAGTACCCTATTCCAACTAAAATTTCGAGGAGAAGCTAATGAACGGAGTGGATCTCCCGTCTGAACTCAAGAATGGGCCCCACTGGGAAATCAGCATAAGATGTTTCACGCCCCAAACTCGAAAACCGGGCTCACAAAATTTTCGATCACCGAATCCGGCGCCGACAGCCTCCGTAGTACCCCATTCTCGGCTCCCAGCGCCCATACACCGGATTCCGATCCTGGGGTCCTACAAGGAGGATTTTCAGTATATATATATATTTTTTTGTAATGGAGCATAAACATAAGCATACCCAAATCATAAAGGCAACATCATCATCACATATCCACTAATATAATCATTTGAATACAATGCTGAAAGAGAAATACATATATCGAAATCAAGCTCCAGATGACAACTGCACGCTCCAAGCTCAATGCTGCTACAACCTAACGCCACCTGCACGCATCTATCATGCATAAGCTTACAAAAGCTTAGAGGGTGGTGAGAGTGTGTGTAAGGTAAGTGCCAAGTATACTATAAAGCTCATAAATCATACATCATCGAAATAAGCAGAAATACTAACATGATTATGAATCATACAATATTAGAGTAAGTGGAAATATACTGGTATGTCCATGAGTGCTATTAGCCGTACCAAGGCTATGCGATGCAAAACATAATAAGACAATTAATAGATGCTGAGGATGCAATGTAATATGCAAATCCTGACAAGCCACGAATACTATCAATCTCATCTATATCATATAAGCGCAAAAACATAGTAACCCAAAATGCTAAGTACTACGGATGCAATGTAATATGCGGTGCGAATGAAATGACCATGCAGGAACGTGAAGTCGGGATGATAGTACGAAGTATCACAGGTTATGAGGTCCATTACAAGGGACTTCTATCCAAACCAGTCCCATACCTAAATTTGGATAGTCAGACACAATGTGGTAAACTCCTGATCTCAGGTTAGTCGCGCGCCCAACCGAAATCCTTGCCATGCGAAGGTACACAACAATTAGTTACGCACCACCAGCCCAAGTGGATAGTGAATGAAATGAATGTATGAGTATGCAAATCCTACTCAATAAGTCCACATATCAGTACGGTTCCTCTCTGGGATTATCACCGGGGTCTATTACACTCTACGCCAGCTTGCCGCCCCTATCCGAGCGCACAACTGGATAAGTGGAAGAGACCTCACTATCCGCCTGCCAATATCGGGCCCGGCTCGTCGATAGCGGACCCATTCCTCAAGCTGGTCAAACTCAACCTAGATATTGCCCCCTCACTCAGGCGGGTAAGGTCACACCCCCTCCCAACCGACCACGACACAGTGGGAGACGCGGCCTACTGGAATACGGCCCTCACGCGCTCATATATATCCACTCGGTCTCGACGTTGGGGCATCTCCTGGCCACAGAGGTTCAGGGATTTTTACCCAGGGACATCTATGGCACCCGTATGCTAGAACCAAACATTTTCGGTGTCCTGTCTGGCCATCCACAATATGCCTGTGGAGGCTACAGCCCTGATGTCGCCATGGCGTACAGTAATCAAGTAATATGTATGCGAGGTGCATGAATTACACCGTACAAATATGTAGTAATTTCGCGCATACCATGCGCTCATGTCGGGCACTCTGTCTCATATGGAGTCCCGTAAATGTCTCAAACCTACGGCTTATGCTATGATCAAACATTCCTCATATCAAGCATACAAATGATGCGAATGGGTATGAAACATGGAATTATACTACGCATGTTATATAATGATGAACTATCACAAGCATGTGCCTATTAATGGGCCCTAAGGAAAGCTACAATGCGAACATTTAACCAACATTGTACGTACAATGTGGACGTCAAACCAACATTGCTCATAAGGCACGGTCCGTCATAAATATCATTACACAAACCATAGGGAATCACACGTTGCAATGGACCTATACACATCTCATTGGGCCTCGACCCAAAGTTCTCAAATACATTAAATGGGCTGCCCCATATGGGCCTTTCATAAATCAAGTGGGCCGCATCAATGGGTCTTAAGTACATTATAATGGGCCATGTCCCATGGGCCTTTGAAAACATCACGATGGGTCACATATTATGAGCCTTATATTCATCAAGTGGGCCACATCAATGGGCCGCACCAATGGGCCTTATGTACATTGCAATGGGCCATGGCCCATGGGCCTTATTAAATGGGCCTCCTATCATGGGCCTTACATTCACATCAAAGTGGGCCTCCACAACAGCTTCACATACATCAAGGAGGGCCTCAATAATGGCCACAAATACACATCAAGGTGGGCCTCCATAACGGCCACAAATACATCGAATGGGCCCCATAACATGGGCCTTACATAAGTGGTGATAATGACTTCCACCATTGAAATCCCTAAGGCCCACCATAACATTTATTTCCCATACAATCTGTTCATAGGGTCACCAAGAACTTGGTGGCCCAAGGGTCTAATGGTGGACATTCAGTCCTCACTGAACAGTGGGGTCCACATGATAAATAGATCTATCTTATTTTTGGCCCCAAGCCTTAAGACAAGCTTGCCAAATGGTGGGCAGTTTGGATGCAACACATGCATCATGGTTGGGCCCCAAAATAGCCCACCATTATATATATATGTGGGAAAAGGTACAATGCGTTTAGAGCTGATTTTAACGTCTCATAAGGTCGAGTTGTGTGGGCCTCGCCGTGATTTGTTTCGAACATCTACCCCATCAGCCAGATGCACCATTCCATCCTAAGCCTAGGTCTCAAAAATCAAGTCAATCCATGACTTGTGCAGGCCACACCACATGCAGCAGTGGAGAGGGCGTGCACCGTTTAAAACATTCATAACCATTTTGAGGGCCCACAGAGATGTGATTTTGCAAATCCATCCCATCCAGTCAGAGTGTCCCACTTGATTGAGGGTTCAAACTAAGTTTCAGGTGCATGGAAAATTCCAGGTGGGACCCACCATCCACTGGACGGTGTGCATAAACACAAACCTCACCGTGGGCTCCACCGTCCACTGGACGGTGGAATACAACACATACCTTACAGTGGGCTCCCACCATCCGCCTGGACGGTGGGGATAAGACACATACATCACTGTGGGCTCCCACGTGGGGCCCACTATAACGTTTACTTTCCATCTAACCCGTTCATAAGGTCACACGGGCCTGGATGAAGGGCAAAACAAATTTCAACTTGATCCAAAACTTCTGTGGGGCCAGGAAGGGTTTCAATGGTAGAATTCATTTCACACTGTTTCCTATGATGTGGGCCACCTGAGCATTGGATAGGCCTGAAATTTGGAGGGGCCCCACTTCAGAGAGTGGCCCACCACATGAACGGATTGGATTTCAAATAAACATCAGGTGGGGCCCACGGCCGAGCCGTGGGTTGCCGGCCCCGCCCACTACAAGCCGTTGTGTTTCTCATTGTGGCAGTTGGCCAGTGCCACTTACTTCTAAATTTTTTTTCTTAAAACCTATATTTTTGAGGTTTTTCACTTGTGCGGCCCGCATCAAGGAAATTCAACCCTGCCATCGGATTCCATGGTCTAAAACCAATCCATCAAGCCCAATATCGGGCATTTTTTTGGCGTGTAGAAAAGTTGAGGTAAATTTAAACGGTGAAAATCACTGTTGGTTAAGGTATGGCCCGCCAGAACCTCAGATTGGCGCCATCTTTTGGCTCAACGCCTAAAATGATTTGTAAAATGTAATGGACGGTGTGGATTGACTACATACATCGAGGTGGGGCTTATGTGAGTGGGCCACCAAGAAGCTTGTAAACCAAGCTTATATTTGTGTTCTCCATGTACGTCCAGCGTCGAACGGTCTGGGCCTAACCCATGCATAAGGTGGGCCCTGTTTAGGTGGGCTACCAAATGGTGGTTGGTGTGGGTGCAATACATATAAGGTGGTCCCCACTCATAGGCGACTCGGATAAAATACTTACTTCATGGTGGGGTCCATTCAAGTGGGCCACATAATCATATCATCTCAAGAAAAGGAAAATGAAAGAGAGAGAGAGAGAGAAGGTGGGACACATGTGTGATGGAGGGACCCTGACACTATGGGCCCTCCCTTGCATCCAATCATACAAAAAAATAATTAAAGTGGGCCATCGGCCACATCTTAGGGTCCCAAGTGAGATCGATACCATTGATCGATAGGCCTCACTTGGTCCATCATAATCATAGAAAACTACACTATCAAAGCACCCACCGTTCGATCTTCTTGGTCCGTTGGAAAGCCGGTCTCCTTGTGCTCCACTTTGATGGAGGGTGATGAGAGATGGATGGCTAGGATGAAGGTTCTTTGGGATGGGAAGGTGGGCCACCAAAAATCACTTTTTCTCTCACTTGGGATGGCTTGGACGTGCACATTTTTTTCTCTCTTGGTGTTGCTTTGAAAAAGTGTTGAGAAAGAAAGGGAGAGATGGGATGTAAGGAGAAAGAGTGATGGATGTGAGTGATGGGTGAGGTGATGTTGTACTTGACTAGGTATGGGTGTGTAAGAGAGAGGGTGAGAAAGAGTTGACTTGGTGGTTGCTTGGGGATGGGGTGAAAGGTGATGTATACTTGACATAAAGTGATTGATTGATTGATGGGACATGGTGTAGAGATTCTCTTAGGATTGCAAATGCGCGGCATTTTCCTCGAAATAAACGTCGGCCCACATCTTCTGACTTGGGTATCGGATCGGTGCGCGAGTCGCGGCGTTGGAACCGCGGCGACGATGCGGTCGCAATGATACAGGTCTCGGATTAAGCCGACTCAATTCTATATGATACGACTTAGGGTCGATCGCAATATTGATTATACATCGCAGGTTGCCGGAATTCGATGGGAAGGATCGCGGGAGTTGACGGAACAATACGGGATAGGATACGGGTCTTACAGATGTCTATTCCTGCCGCGGTTTGGACTGCAAAAAGAGGTCGGTTCGGCCAACTATAACCACCGCCCATTCCTTCTCTATAAAAGGAAGTAAGAGAGAGAGATCCAAGGCATCCAATCTTAGGGGAGCTGTGAGCACCAGGTGTGCAGCCGTGGAGGCATTCGAGGGAGGAGAGAGCATAGACGTGGAGCAACCTTCTTAGCTAAGTTTTTTGTTTCCTTTACTTTTGTTTTTTGTTTCTTTTTTTGAGATTAGCCTAATCATATTTAGGTCAGGCTAAGCCTCTTAGCTAGGGCTAAGAGGTGAAGCTTGTAGTGTGATGGGAGAACTTTTTGCTTGTACCTTTGTTTAGACTGAACTGATGTTGATTTTGGTTTAATGAAGGGAATATTTTTAGTTTTTAATGGTCTGTTGTAACTAAAATTACAATGGGTCTACGATAGCTTTGAGCACGTTCTTTCCTTTTTATGTTTATGACGTCAGGAAGCCTTGTTGTTCACCATCGTCTCCTAGGCATGGTCGGATGATGGTACCCTTCCTAACCTTCACAGCATATGAATTGGTTGGTAATTAGTTTAATTCTGTTGTTTACTTTGTCTCCTGAGCATGGTTTGGTGATGGAATCCATTCTAATTCATATACCTTTCAGCTCTAGAAAACTAGAGTAAGGTACGTTCAGTTTGATTTTCATGATTACACCCTTCAACTGGATGAAGATGGGACTCTAAATCCAGTTGAGTTTTTTGATACAGGCATAAGATCTCCCTGATCTCTACAAGTGGATCCTCTGAATCCCTAGTTTCCTTCCTCTGAATTCTCTAAATTTTAGATAATTATTTCACCATTATTCCTTAAATTGAATCGATTTAGATAGCATCTTAGTCTAGTTCTAGCTCTACTTAATTTTAGATTACGTACAAGTATCAGTTCCTTGGGATCGACCTCGGTCTCACCGAGTTTTATTACTACATCACAACCTTGCACTTGGGGAGTGAACACCACCTCCCAATTCAGTGAAGTTCCTCACGTCATCATGAAAAAATGATTGTCTTACGAGGATGCATCCAATACATTGCAGTGATAGATAACCGTAATGCATTTACTATGAGACCCAATCCATTACTTGGTCTAACCAACATTTTCCTGATAAAAGAAATGGAAATCAAGGAGATTGAAGAAGTGGAGAGCAAGTAGGGGTGAATATGAAAAGGAAAAGGGGCAGAAAATCTAGGGTTTTAAATGATTGACTAATAAAAGTGATTTACCAACCTTAAAAAGCTCTGGAAAATGGCTCAAATTCACCGCCATTGACTTCTTGGAGAGGATGCGTCGCAGAGGAAGAAGAAAATGGAATGAATGAAATGGAATGGAGGCGGCGTATTTTAAATACACGCACAAATTCAATATATTGAATGTACATCGATATATCGAAAGAAGCCCAACGGTCGGGCAAAGGGTTTATGGCTTTTCAAATCTTTTTCAATCGAGTCTACTTCGATATATATCGACAAGTTCTTCGATGTAACGAATATTAATCGATAAAAGCAAAATTTCGTTTTAAACGAGCATTCATCCCTGGACAGTTTTTGGTGTTATTCAAAATAATCGTAAACTATTCGATATTGTAACATCCCGAAAATCGGGGGTCGAGCATAAACTCAACTCCCGAGTTCCAGAACATCACTTATGCAACAAAATGAATGATGATTGAATGTTGACTGTATTCGTGCATTGAACATGAGTGAGATTAAGCCAAAATAATATATCATACTCCAGAGACAGTTAAATTATAAGCGGAAGACTGTGATAGACATATAAGATATAAAAACTGTGGTGAGTCTCCAGAGTGTGATAAAGTTACTAGGTTAGATAATTACAAGTACAATTCTAAAATTTACTAAATGTGAGGAAGTGTAATGTCTTCTATCCCAAGTACCATAGCCCCGTCAATACATTACCAGGTCTTCATAGACCTGTCAGAGAGTTATAAGTAGGAGAACTCCTCCTCAACATCATAGTAGTGGTCCGGCTCTGCTTCATAAGCATCACCATCACCTGAAACTCAACAAATCTGGTTGGTGTTGCAAACACCATCCCGTAACGTGGGAGTGAGTGATCAACTCAGTGGAACAGTAAGACATAGGTTAATATGTTATCAATTCAGTCAAGCAGTAATGATAAAGCAGTAAAATCAAACACTCCTAACTACTCTTATTAATGTAAGTATGAATGCAGTTATGATGTATGCCCTTACTGAAATACTCCCTCATGCGACACCCTCTTCGTTCGTGGCATGCTTTCATCCCTCAGTGCTCCACATCTTTCAGGCACATGCAATGCATGCTGAGCATGATTACCGAGTTGTTATTAGTCCATTTCAAACAGCAGGATTGGGAAACTAAGGTACCTTCCTTGTATCACTCCCAAACATGATCCATTATAGGGTCGTCAGTCCTAGACAATCTCATATGATGGTGTGTTTCTAGGTCACTGTAACGGTTGTCAAGGCTGTTACATGGAATCATTGCACCACTCCCCCATCACCTTATCAATACAGGCCCAGTTTATACTTTGTTACTACGGGAAGGCTCGGCGCCTCACCGTAGGTTTAGAGTATGCTCGAGGTCACTACACCGGATACGGTCCGTGGGCGCTGTGGTCGTTACACGGAATCGTTGCACTACTCTCCCATCACCCATCAAATAGTGTAGGCCGACAGCTCGAATATAGTGTCTCATACTACCATAATCGGCTCACGAGTCTGGTTGCTCACTGGTCACTACGGGGAGGCACATGGCCCCAGCGTAGGCCGACAGCTCGACCACAGTGTTCCATACACCATGTCCGACTCATGAGTCTTAGCGGATCGAGGTACCATGGTTAACGGGATTTCATTGGTAAGTTTGGTACCCTAGGTTCAAGTAGTAGCGACCAAACATGGTGAACATACATTAGACAGATCGGGTTACTTGACGAGCCTGACTAGCTCGAGCGCACAACCAACTGGACGACATGAAGTGCATAAACACTTCGCGTGGCCTAACCACTATCGCCAACTGACGTACGACTCGGGTTCGTCAAACCCATCTTACGTGGCGATATGAAACTCAAACACGATCTCAAGTCTAGTGCTGACTGTCTGGACTATAGACATAGTCCCAAACTCAATCAAACCTTATTCGTAGCATGTGGAGTCATGTTACACAAAGTAATTCAAGCATGTTAGTAGGCATGTTATAAGGCATGTTATAAAGCATGTTGTAAAGCACTACATCAATAGGAATACAAGCACATATATTACAAAGTAAGCGATTTAAGCAAACAACCTCATGGAGATAATCATACATGTCTCCAAGGTAGTTGAGAATTCCATCTCAACACCCTCCTAAGGCATCAACATCCAAACACTTGCTCACACAAGCATTTTCACAAACACTTAACATACACTATTTCAACATACTTAGTGTATATTAGCAAACATGTATTAGGGCGAGTCCTTTCGCCAAGCAAGTATTTTACGCATATATAATATATTTATATAACAATTAATCATGGCAAACACATCTCTAAAATATATACGTATACGGTACTTTCTACAATACAGTATTTCTACATACATAGTGTATATAAGGAAAACATGCATTAGGGTGAATCCTTTCGCCAACTAAGTATTTTATCCATATATCGTATATTCATACAACAAATAATCATGTCAAACATATTTCTAAAAATATACATATACGGTATTTTCTACGAATACCTATAATATGTAAAATTCCATATTCTACAACTTTAATCGAAACAGAAAACGGAAAGCACTTTGTACATGTGCAATTGCATGCAGATCATGAATCTATCATTATCTGACATTGAAAGCGTTGAAAATCATAACCTATACACCTAAAGTCCGCACCTTTTTTCGTAGAATCGAAACGGAGTCAATATGATTGCTAAGTTTCTGCATACGGCAGCTTGGCAACCTAGAGAACGAAATAAGTTAGCTATTTCATAACCTACAACCTATACAACCCCAAAACAGATTAGAGTTAGGGTTTCTTACCTAGAAACAGAGCTGGAATCGCCGGAAAAGCGATTATAAAAGGGCAGTGTAGCTTGTGTAGCGGCAGGGGAGCATGACAGGGAGATTCTCCCACATCTCCTACACTTTCTCTCTCTTTTCTCTAGGGTTTTTCTCAAATTCGGATGGTTGAAATGAGAAAGGGTTTAAGGTCTTTGTATAGCCTAAAAACTCACTGAAATAGACTTGTGGATAAGGTATACTTAGGTTATAACCAAAGTGAGCTAGTTTTAGCTCAACAGAGGACTTCTGGCGGGCCTCCTTGAGCCAAAGGTCGGACTTAAGCTCACAGACACCGGATCTATATTCCATTAAGTTTTCGTTCCAGTAGGGTTCTCAAATCACGCGTGGCGGACCAGTTTCAGTTCAATGGTCAGTGGATCTCGATCGGAGATTCCAAGTACATGTAAATGTTTATGAAATTTTTCCTGATCCGAGAGTGTAATTTGGTCAGATTCTGACGGTCTGGTTGCTTAATACTGATCCACAAGTGACGAGTCTCAGATTATTATTCAAGATATTTCTTTTGTAAAGAAACAAGTGTTCTCACACTCTCTCGCTCCGGACTCAAGCGAACAGCCGTGGGACACTGTTTGGACTTGATTTTCGAGATGGTTGTCAAGCCCAGCGTAGTGGTCCTAATTCCTTAACTTGGTATTATTTGGACTTCCGACGTGCGGTCTAGATCTGATACGGAGTTTCAACGTGCTCCTGAGAGCAGTCAGGTTATGAGTTTGATATGAGATTTTAGGATAACCTAGCGTCAATGATTCTACAAGTTTTGGGTCTTGTAGATCGTATATAAAGCGATTCAAACGGATTTCGTAGCTAATCTAGTTTAACACTCAGTTACTTTGTCTCATTTCTAAATGATTTAATCCTAAGTGATTTCTGGTCGAGGTGGTACTCAGGCCTTTATAGTTTGTATATAAGGTAATCCACGTTATTACACTTAACTAGTTTTAAGATAGTGTCTAGGGTGAAAGTACTTAGGAAAATTGAAAGAACAAGGTGGTGAAGGGTTGGATTTGTGAAGGAAATGGGTTCAGAAGCGATTTTAGACTGTGGAATTCAGTTCTGACAGGTTAATAAGGTGTTAGGAGCGACCCATTGCCTAAGGACGTTTAATTCCAGGTTGGCAAAAATTCGAGCTGTTATAGATATATATGCACATACAAATTAAAGTTTAATCGATATATCGAATCTTCGATATATCGACGGAGTATTGATATTATCGATAATTCGTTTTAGAAGAGCAGTGTGTCTCTAGACAATTGAGGAACATTTTTGATATATCGAAATGTAGTCGATATATCGTCTCCTTCAATATATCGAAATGTTGTCGATATTATCGATAATTTCATTTAAAAAAGTATTTTGTCTCTGGATATTTTCTGACCATTTTCGATAAATCAAAATATAGTCGATATATCGACACATGACATCGATTTCAAGGCGATGTATCGTTCCGTTGTAACGATGACTTAGTTCGATAACATCGATTAGAGTTCGATGTTATTGACAACTTAAGCCCGATGTAATCGATTAGAGTTCGATAACGCCGAAGTGTACTTTTGTTTTTTCCTTACAAAATTTCAGTGGATTCTGTTTTTATAATCAAGTGTCTTTCGATTGATATCGAAATTTCTTCCTTCGATTTATCGAAAATATCTCGATATAATCGAAAAATTGTTTTAAAGCATCATTTCGTCTCTGGACAGTTTTTGACTAATTTCGATATATCGTCTGACATTCGATATATCGAAATACAGCAAATGTCGATATATCTTGTACTGTTCGATATATCGAAGGGTAATTTTTACTCTTTTTTTTTCTAAAGTTTTTTTTTTTAAAAATAAAAATAAAAATTTTTAGGTTAGCTTGTTAGTACACACCCATGTCAGTACACACTCCATGTTATCCACCCCCACTACGGATCGATACGAAGACCTTAATTTGTATAAATGAACATAAGTTCTTTAGAGACTTGTGGACCTTCTTCGATATATCTAATCCTACCATGTCGCACTCTCTCGTTTATTAACATCTCCTGTAACCTCATTTGTATGTAAATCAGGCTCTTTGCTAGGCAGATGGTGGCCCAACTCCTCCACCTGGAATCATTCACCAGAACGTGATGGCGACCCTTTATCTTTGAATCGAAGGAGTAACATACCCTTCAGTACATTAGCATTTCCTTCAGCCCCTTCACGAAAATCAAGACTCTTGGTTGGTGGAATAACATACCCTCTAAATCACTACCGTTTCCTCCCCCTTCATGCAAATAGAGATTCTCAGTTGGAAGATGGTGGCCCACCTCCTCCACTTTAAATCATCAACCAGATGATAATAAAAATTGATGATCGATGAGTTCCATCAAGCTTTTAAGATATCGAATGGTCTCTGAATTAGGCAATTAACCGTGAATTGAAGCAAATTGACTGTGAAATGCATGAAAATGACCGTGAAGTGAAGGGAATTGACCGTGAAATGCTTAGAAATGACCGTGAATCAACACAGAATTGTTTAAAATGACCGTGACATGCATGAAAATGACCGTGAAGTGAAGAGATTGGACCGCGAAATGCGCAGAAATGACCGTGAATTGATGGGGCATGACTGTGAAATGTGTCGAAATGACCGTGAATCAACACGGAATAGGCTGGAATGACCGTGATATGCATGGAAATGACTATGAAGTGTAGTGATTGAACCGTGAAATGCGCGGAAATGACCTCGAAGTGAAGGGGCACGACTGTGAAATGCGTCGAAATGACCGTGAATCAACACAGAATATGCGAAAATGACCGTTGCATGCATGGAAATGACCGTGAAGTGTAGCGATTGGACCATGAAATGCGCGGAAATGACAGTGAAGTGAAGGGGCATGACCGTGAAATGCGTTGAAATGACCGTGAATCAACACAGAATATGCGGAAATGACCGTGGTATGCATGGAAATGACCGTGAAGTGAAGCGATTGGACCGCAAAATGCGCGGAAATGACCGTGAAGTGACGGGGCATGACCGTGATATGCGCCGAAATGACCGTGAATCAACATGGAATAGGCGGGAATGACCGTGGTATGCATGGAAATGACCGTGAAGTGAAGGAGCATGATCGTGCAATGGGCCGAAATGACCGTGAATCAACACGGAATAGGCGGGAATGATCGTGATATGCATGTAAATGACTATTAAGTGAAGCGATTGGACCGGAAAATGCGTGGAAATAACCGTGAAGTGAAGGGGCATGACTATGAAATGCGCCGAAATGACCGTGAATCAACACATAATAGGTGGGAATGACCGTGATATACATGGAAATGATCGTGAAGTGTAGCGGTTGGACTGCGAAATGCGTGAAAATGACCATGAAGTGAAGGGGCATGACCGTGAAATGCGTCGAAATGACCGTGAATAAACACGGAATAGGCGGGAATGACCGTGATATGCATGAAAATGACCATGAAGTGTAGCGATTGGACCGTGAAATGCGCAGAAATGACCGTGAAGTGAAGGGGCATGACCGTGAAATGCGTCGAAATGATCGTGAATCAACACGGAATAGGCGGGAATGACCGTGATATGCATGGAAATGACCTTGAAGTGTAGTGATTGGACCGTGAAATGCGCGAAAATGACCGTGAAGTGAAGGGGCACGACCGTGAAATGCGTCGAAATAACCGTGAATCAACACAGAATAAGCGGGAATGACTGTGATATGCATGGAAATGACTATGAAGTGTAGTGATTGGACCATGAAATGTGCGAAAATGACCGTGAAATGCGTCGAAATGACCGTGAATCAACACAGAATATGTGGGAATGACCGTGGTATGCATGGAAATGACCGTGAAGTGAGGCGATTGGATAGGAAAATGCACGAAAATGATCGTAAAGTGAAGGGGCATGACCGTGAAATGCGCCGAAATAACCGTGAATTAACACGAATAGGCGGGAATGACCGTGATATGTATGGAAATGACCGTGAAGTGAAGTGATTGGACCGCAAAATGCGCGGAAATGACCGTGAAATGCGCCAAAATGACCGTGAATCAACACGAAATAGGCAGGAATGACTGTGATATGCATGGAAATGACCGTGAAGTGAGGCAATTGGACTGAAAAATGCGTGAAAATGACCGTGAAGTGAAGGGGCATGATCGTGAAATGCGCCAAAATGACCGTGAATCAACACGGAATAGGCGGAAATGACCGTGATATGTATGGAAATGACCGTGAAATGTAGCGATTGGATCGTGAAATGCACAGAAATGATCGTGAAGTGAAGGGGCATGACCACAAAATGTGTCGAAATGACCGTGAATCAACACGGAATAGGCGGGAATGATCGTGATATGCATGGAAATGACTATGAAGTGTAGTGATTAAACTGTGAAATGCGCGGAAATGACCTCGAAGTAAAGGGGCATGACTGTGAAATGCGTCGAAATGACCATGAATCAACATAAAATATGCGAAAATGACCGTTGCATGCATGAAAATGACCGTGAAGTGTAGCGATTGGACCATGAAATGCGCGGAAATGACAGTGAAGTGAAGGGGCATGACCGTGAAATGCGTTGAAATGACCGTGAATCAACACAGAATATGCGGGAATGACCGTGGTATGCATGAAAATGACCGTGAAGTGAAGCGATTGGATCGCGAAATGCGCGGAAATGACCGTGAAGTGAAGGGGCATGACTGTGAAATGCGCCGAAATGACCGTGAATTAACACGGAATAGGCGGGAATGATCATGATATGCATGGAAATGATTGTTAAGTGAAGTGATTGGACCAGAAAATGCACGGAAATGATCGTGAAGTGAAGGGGCATGACCATGAAATGCACCGAAATGACCATGGATCAACATGGAATAGGCGGGAATGACCGTGATATGCATGGAATTGACTGTGAAGTGTAGCGATTGGACTGCGAAATGCACGAAAATGACCATGAAGTGAAGGGACATGATTGTGAAATGCATCGAAATGACCGTGAATCAACATGGAATAGGCGGAAATAACCGTGATATGCATGGAAATGACCGTGAAGTGTAGCGATTGGATCGTGAAATGCGCGGAAATGACCGTGAAGTGAAGGGGTATGACTGTGAAATGCATCGAAATAATCATGAATCAACACGGAATAGGTGGGAATGACCGTGATATGCATGGAAATGCATGAAAATGACCATGAATCAAAACAGAATCGCCGGGATTGACCATGAAAGGCATGAAAATGACCGTGAAATGAAGCAAATTGACCATGAAATGCATGGAAATGATCGTGAAGTGAAGGGAATTGATCGTGAAATGCATGGAAATGACCGTGAATCAAAACGGAAACGTCGGGATTGGCCGTAAAATGCATGGAAATGACCATGAAGTGAAGCGAATTGACCGTGAAATGTATGAAATGGACAGTGAAGTGAAGGGATTTGATCATGAAATGCATGGAAATGACCGTGAATTAAAATGGAATGGCCGGGATTGACTGTAAAATGCATGAAAATGACTGTGAAGTAAATGAAATGAATGAAATTGACCGTGAACTAATTGAAATTGATCGCAAAGTGAATGAAATGGATTTTCGACCATTGACCTTATGGAATCTTGGAAAATAACTAGGTTAGTTGGCTAAAATAGCTTCTCCTACCCCAAAATCATATAGGGTACATCAAGTAACTAATTTTGGCTTAGAAGATATTCTTGTTAAATGAATAAAGAAAGAAATGAGAAAAATAGAGAAATTTTTTTTTATATGCTTATATATACATATTTATATAAATATGTAATAGAGAAAATTGTAGGTATAATAAAGTTCTCCATGTAAAAAATAAAAAAATAAAATAAAATTGCATAGACTTTTACGGGCTGAAGTTATGGCTACGACTATAATCCGTATCTATATCTTTGATAATATCGAATACACTTCGATATGTATCGAAAATTGCAAGATTTTTTATGCAAAGTTGCTGGATAGTTCTGGACCTTTTCGATTAATCGAAAGACCTTCGATATATCGAAGTACATATTGAAAGACCTTCGATACAAAGCAAAGGATATATAGAAAAGCATGGGCTGCCGTAATCACTACGGTTATAATCCGTAGCTATAGATTCCAGGCTTCTTCTTTGTTTTTTTACCGTTGGAATCCCCACCGCCTTTGTGGGTCCTTTTATGAGGTATGTGTTATATCCAAACCGTCCATATATTTGGTGAACTTGTAATAGACCTTCCTCGTCCTTCTCTCTACCTTTCACAAGAGCAACCTTTCTTTCACGCTCGCGCATTTATCGGGCTTTCACTGCTGGTCTTACCTGCTTCGAGGGCCTCTCTTCCTCTCTCTCTCTCCTTCCACATACATCAAAACCCCTTTCGATCTGTTTCTCTCTCTCTCCACAGATCCTATCTCGCCTATGATTTTCCTCGATCATCCGCCATGGCGAATTTCCTAGCTCAGTTCCAGACGATCAAGAATGCCTGCGATCATCTCATCATAGCAGGTAAAACCCTACTTATCTCTCTCCTTTCCTGTCACTCTCTACGAATCGAGAAATTTCATAGAATCACATTTCGTTTTTCTTCTTTTTTGGCTGGATCTCGGTTGGTCGAGATTCGCATTCTTTCAGAGTAATGCGGATTTCATTTTTCAAAATTAAAAAAAATCGGATTTGGTGAATTGCACATTCTTTTACTGGATCTGGCTTGCGTCTGATTTACATGAGTATCTGAAGAAAGGGCTAGGTTACAGTGTGAGTTCCCTACACTGTAGGGGACAGCAGCACATTCAGATACAAGTAAGAGTATGTGCACCGTGGTCCGGATTCTTCAAGTTGTAGGCCCCACTGTGGATTGAATATAGCCTGAACTCGCCCCAGTAAATGATCCTCACTGTGCATTCCACAACCGTCGAATAGACTGTTAGAAAAAAGAAAGGTTCAGTCGTCCAAATCCAATTCAAAAAATCAGATTATTATAATTGTATGTCAGTGTTATTATTGGCAGTGGTCTATCTATAGTGGGCCCAGCAATTTGGATGATCTAATTGATGTTCCTATTTGTCACGTACTATGTATTAGAGGTGGAAATGGGCCAGGGTTGGCCCTAGCCTAACCCTGTTCCTCCAAAGCGTTGGCCCCTAGCCCGGCCTGGTCCTAATTGGGCTAAAAAGGCTCTGGTCCTGGCTCTATAGGATCAACCCTGTAAGGAAAAGAGTTAACCAATCAAAGGTTTGAATAGTCGAATCTAAGAATTTTTTGGGCATCCTCCGTCAACAACAATTCCCATCATATGAGTGGTTTGGATCATTGAAACATGACCCAGTGACCCTGGATCCAACTAGTGTCTTTAGAACACACATGTACATTGAATGGGAATTGCTAACAAGTGTCTTTAAACTTCCCATTCTTTTAATGGTGGACCACTTGATAACTGGACGGGGCCATTCATCATTGGCTGGGCACGTTGCCCATTTCGGCCAAGTTGGCTCTACAGGGCTGGGCCGCCTGCCACCTATACTACATATGCTGTATACTCTGGATGCAGTTGCCAGTTGCCATTGTGCCCTTGCTATGTTTTGGATCTCAGACTGTAATCTGGCTCCTTAGATGTTAGAAAATTGTCATCGATTTGAGTGCTTGAGATTTCTCTGAGATCGATTCCATAAAAACCTAGAAGTCAAGTCATATCACCTGAGAAAGATGTTTTGCTTTTGTGTACATGTCTTAAACTGTTTGTTCTATTAAAGCTTGCTTTTTTCTGGATTTTAGGAGAACATATGTTCATCTATTTTTAGATTTTTTGAGGGTTTCATTTTTTGAATATTGATGGCAATTTTGGTGAAATGAACTGAAAACTTAACTGCGAGTCAAATCGTAAATATCTGTTGTATGATGTATTCAAGTTTGAGATGTTCATATGCCTGGGATATGCTTGAATTCTCTATAAGATCCTTTATGAACATCTAAGTTTTATCATACGTGCCTTGAACCGTTTGTATAAGTAATTCCCGCTGTCTTGATTTTGGGAGAAACTGCTCCTGTTTGGTTTTGGTTTGAAGGATTTATGGGAGAAAACAAATGGCAGCTTTGTAAGCACTTGCTCTTCCATATGTCCTGGCTCATATTTTATTTTCTTGCATTACTCTCCAGTGGAAGATGTAAGTGACTTGTGGCCGACTGTCAAAGATGCGTTTGAGGAACGTCTGCCATTCAAAAAGGCTTGTTTGAATAACAAGACTCGCAATCCGGTGTATGTAGAGAAACTGCCTGCTGAGTTCATCCTAACAACAGATGCAAGACTGCGTAGCCGTTTCCCTCAGGAGCAGTCTGTATTTTGGTTCCGGGAGCCATATGCAACTGTTGTTCTTGTTACTTGTGAGGTATCATCTTGATCTATTTGACCTAGTCAAAGTTGCTTTGTGTTTGTTGAAGTTATACCAACATAAATGTGGAGTGCATAAATTTGCCGTGTCTGTCAATTAATGAACTTTGAGTTACTAGTGCTGCTGCAAACCCCGCATCTTAGTCATTGGAAACTTGCACAAAGGTTGGCGGGAAACTTGTTAAGACTTGTACTATGCATAATTTCTTTGGAAACATTCCCCCATGCCATCTCCTCCTCCTCCTCATCATCATTGTCATCATCATCATCTTAGTCTTTCTCCCAACAATTTGTGCTCGGCTTTTAATGGTTGATTTGGTTGGGTGCTACATGGTTTTAAACAGGGCATAACTTCACACAATCGGCTCTTGAGCAAGTGCGAAATTACAGCATCTAGGTAATGAACACCAAAACTGACATGGTGGATTGGAATTCCTTGAGAGGATGAGGGATTCGGACCTGTTTGCATGTTAAAACACTGACTGCAGGATCCATAGATACATGCGTATCATAAGTGGGTGCAGGTGGCTCCTGGCTCCAAAATGCAGGATATACCAAGCAGTTCTGATGCAGTACGAAGTGGGATCTGAAAGCAACTTGAAAGAAACAGATTTCAGATTGTCTGTACCAGATTTTGGGTTTCAATGTGGATTTTGATTGCAAAAGTCACATGTAGGAATAAAGGAAATGGGAAATAAGAGAAGCAATAATCAGATAAGAAATCTAGGGTGTCATTTCAATACGGAGAGATGTAGGGCAAATGGAACCACTAATTTGGCCATTTGATTGGAACCATAGTGACAAATCTTGTTCTTCGCAATTTCTTGGCCCAGGAATTTTTCGAGATATTTTCAAAATGTCGAACCATAGTCCATTGCAGTAACGCGCCACTTGTTGCTTAGCGATGACAGATCACCAATTCATAATAATGCTATGCGTATTTCTCCACAATTAGATTGTCTTGCCACATTGCGAGGAGTTCCTAGTAGAAAGTTGTCTCAAAATCCAATGTTAGAAATCTGTGCTTCAATCTTGCCTTCATTTTCTTCCAATTGCCTATAGGAGGAAAGTCACATTGTTGCAAGTTTTCTTTGACAACGTACCATTAGTCTTGGGCTGCAAGTTTCAGGTAGCAAAACATAGCTTGATTGCTTTTTCTATATTGTACTAGTAGAAATACTGCTCTATTGACTTTAGCTAGTTGTTGAAAACCTTAGGATTCATATTACTATCATAATTTAGAATCTCAATCTTGACATGTTTGGTGAGGCCCATAGTGCAAACATGCCTCCCTCTTTCAATAATTTGGGTAATTTTGTCGGAGGTTGTTTGTTTCTCTTGTTCCTGGCTGTGTGGAGCAATGTTGTTGGATCCTATAGCCCGACGCATAGTCCTCCTTGTGGAAATCACCATTTCAGCCAGGATGCCTTGGGTCAACATCCCGGATTCCAAGTCTTCGTCACGAACATCCATAAATGTTTGACAGTGTGGACTGATTCCCTTTCATGTTTTTTCAAGAACAATCATCCGTCCTTCCAGAGTATTTACTTTGATCGTGAAACAAGCCTCCATATCGTCTAACCGTTTCATGATCAAGTCGATCACTTGCTGCAAGGTTGTTATAGTCCCATTCTGAGGTTCAATAGTCATCTAACCAGTGTAAGTCATCCCTCTTTTAGTGCTCTTATGGTTGCAGATCTACGCAAAGTATATGAGAATGGCTTTGAGTGGGCCTTTTTTTTTTTTTTTTGGAAAGGAAGAAAAGGAATGGTTTGGGTTTTATTTTTTTATTTTTCGTTATTTTGTTTTTTGGGAATGGGGAAGGTTTTGGTAGGGTGGGTTTGATGGGTTTTTTTTTTTTGGACATGTGAAGGGGAAGGTTTTGGGAAGGTTGGGTGTATGATAGATTATGGGTTGTTTACTGGTTTAACAACATGTAAGTTTTGATACTATGTGGATCTATATAGGGTGGTGGCTTAGGTGAGATGGAAGCTATATATGGTTTGTGGTGAAGGGCTAAAATAACAGGCTGGTTTGGGGAATTGAGCAATGTATTCCATAACAGTAATGACACCGCCTTATTGTTACAATTTGGGCTGTTACGGCCTTTTTTTTTTTTTTTTTTCCTTTCTGAAAAACCTATTTCGGCCCCGTAATGGACCATTATGGGCCCATTACAGCCGTTATAGTTCGGTTGCGAGCTGTTACACTTACAGGTCATAATTTCCATAATGGTTGTTATGACCCCATAATGCCTAATGGTTACCACTGCTATCGTTCCGATATTGCCATTGCATAACTGTTTTGGAATACCTTGAATTGAGGGTGCATTTGGGTTGAATATTGGGCCAAAATTTGTGGAAAGAAGATAGGGAAGAGAAAAGAAAAGTAAAAGAGAAAAAGCATCTCCCAAGAGCAGAACTTTCTTTGATACCAAAATATCGCGACTAGATCAAGGAAGAAACTCGTTGCAATGAAGTTCGGCATACTGGATTGAAAGTTCGAATCACACAAGAGTTGAGCAAGCTCAATAGTTCTCTAGTCTTATGCTCAATAGTCAATAGTCTTCGGGATGAAATTTCAGGGTTTGGTTTGTAGAATGTTAGTGAAGGTTGACGGCGTCAATGCTTTTGGTGTAAATAAGGGTTGGGTTAGGATTGTTATACTGTCCAGTTGTGCGAATTGGGTTTTGGGTACGGAGCTCATGGTGCAATTTCTGTGGTGGACAGAATTTGTCTGTGATCCTTGCTGTCAAATCTTGGGATTGTTGTCATGTTTACGATATCCATTTTGGTAATTTGTAGCATACTTATTTTTGCGATCAAGCAGTATAATTTGCACTTCAAAGGTACTTATGACGTAGTGTCCAGAATATATAATTTGTTCATCTGAGGGAGTTTGGGAGGGGTTTGTTATATTCTCTGGATGATAAGCATTAATACATCTTTAATATGTCAGCGAGATAAGTTCAGGAAAAAAATTAAATAAAGAAAAAGCAATCAACATGCGCGGGTGCTTTTTAACATGTCGATAGTTTGATTCTGTTTGCATATCAGTCTAGATGGAAGATGGATTCTAGTCTTGATCATCAAAGTATATTTTAGTTTTGCAGGTGCTGTTTTCCTTTATGTGCTCAAAGCTGTGCTTATTCTGATATCCTTTTGCCTCTGTGTACTTGGCATGGCTGTGTATATTTTCTTCCTTTCCAGGACCTTGATGAGTTCAAGACCATCCTAAAACCACGGTTAAAGTTAATTGTTCAAAACGATGATCGAGAGTGGTTTATTGTGTTCGTGTCAAAAGCTTCACCTAGCAATGACCAGGCAGTTAAATTAGCCAAAAAAGTTTATGCCAAACTCGAAGTTGATTTTAGCTCAAAAAAGAGAGAAAGGTAAGCAAGCAAAAGTACTGTACATGGCTCCATTTCAGTTCACCTTTTGAGTTGTAGCAATAAATTTTACTATTGTACTTGAGTATGTTGCTTCGGGTTGTTTTTTTTTTTTTTTTTTGTTTTTTGGTTTTGTTTCTTTCATCATAGCTCTCTTTCTTTTATAGAGTTCATATAAAATCAAAACCATCATGGAATTCAGTTTCTTTTGTAAGCTCTTCTTGCTATACTTAACTTTCTTTTTATATTTTTTTGGAGGTTCAGATTGAATCAAAACCATATGGGTCTCAATCTTTTCTTTGCAATCTATAGTCGTCCCAATTTTTTCTAGGAGTACTAGTGTTCTCCAAATTTGTAGCCAAAACAGGTTCCTTTTTTTGTCAGGTTGAGCTGTCTGAAGATGAATGATATTCTCTTCTTTTGCTGGTCTTGTAACTTTAATTCAGGTGCTGCAAATTAGATTTACATGGAGCCGATACAAACTTTTGGGAAGATTTGGAATCGAAGATGGTGGAATCCATCAGGAATACGTTGGATAGACGTGTTCAGTTCTACGAGGACGAGATTCGCAAGCTAAGTGAACAACGCTTCATGCCAGTGTGGAATTTTTGTAACTTCTTCATTTTGAAGGTCCATCCTCATAACTAACATGTTAGTACCTTTGAATTTGCCAAGAAAATGAGATTGCTTGTTTATCAATTTTACATTGTTATTACTGTTATTTGCGATGATGAATTCAAATGGAGCAATTTCATTTTGAAAGATTTTGCTCAGATCTGACATTTTCTTCCTTTGTTTTCAGGAGAGCTTAGCTTTCATGTTTGAGATGGCTCATCTGCATGAAGATGCGCTACGTGAATATGATGAATTGGAACTTTGCTATTTGGAAACAGGTATCTTAAAGACTAGTAGCTTGTTAGACTTTTGTAAAATCTTTATTTCATTTATTTTCTTCCCATTTTCAAATTCTTTCAGGGTATTCAATTGAGTACTGTGAGTACTGTGTTAACTTCTATTAGAGATCTTGTTAGAGCCTTCATTTATATTTTTGTTTTTTGGTTTACTTACAATTGTATCATCAACATGAAGATATCTATAGATCATTGTGTCTTATAAGGCTCAAGCATGACTCTTAAGATAGCAAAAAATGGTTGATAAAATCCAAAAGCAAAAAATGACTATAAAAGTCAAGATTGAATGTCGAAGTAAAGGTGCAGATGGAGCCGATTTTATTTAAACGTCTTTGCTTAAACAATCTGGATCTGAATTGAGTCAGGTTCATGTCTAAAAATTACCTAAATTATCAAATGGATCAAGGTTGGAATCCATCCAAGGTTCTGTACATCGGTATTAGGAGGCACATATGAGACTAGGTGGACTGTAAAAAGCCAAAATCTATCAAATATTTTTTTTTTTTCATGTGTTTTTAATCAACGTTACCTAAATCTCTAACCTCCCTGGGTTTTCTCTTCCAAATCCTGTGATCTGGATTATGAATCATTTGTTATCCAGAATGCTATTTTTATCTATCCGAATTATGGTTCTATGCTCCTAGTGTAGATTAACTTGTAATGTCAATCTATATTCATAATACAGATCTATGATTAGAATTAAATAACAGCATGCACATTTTTAATATTATCCATATGGTACCTATAATAATAATATTTGTCATCTCAGTATAAATTACAATATCAATTACTGTGTATACCTAGCTTATGTACTAGAGCAACACACATGATTGTACCCTAGTGTACCACACATTGGAGGACATAGCATACCGTGTACCCGTTCCTGTACCATGTAACAGGGTGACCCACGATCTAGGTAACCTTGGTTTTTTAAAAGTATTCTAACCTTGGTTTTTTAAAAGTATTCGGTGGTGCATTAAACCATGAGAATGCTTTTGATTGGCTTGACTTGCTGAAAGTCAACCAAATAGTCCCTGACTGAACAGAATCAAGCATGGTATTTGTGGATCGAGGTCCATTACATTGTAATACAATAAAAAAGAAGTTGAAAAAAATGAAAGTGATGGGTTTTTTTTTTTTTCAATCTTCCCAAAATGGTTCATTGCTCTTTGATCTATTGAATGCGATCCCCAAAATAGGCCCAGATTTGTTAGGATAGCATATTGATGTACAATTGTATGTACATACATATTCAGACCTAGCAAGAACTAGTCTTAGTGGTTGTTTGGGAAACTAGAAATGGCTGGAAATACCTTTCGAAAAAAAAAAAAAAAAAAAAATGGCTGGAAATGAAATTGGATTCCATGTTTTTTGCTGTTTGTATTGTAAGAAGTAACTGTGGAAATTGATCATTATTTCACTTTTCCTCAGAAAACTAGTTAATTGATTTCCTCCCAAAAAGCTAATCTATGGGCATTTCCATGATAATGAGAGGCGCCTCTTGCTGTTGACCATATCAACATTTCCATGGAAAACAACCTGCAAAACAAACTTGTATTGACAATTGCCCCTTCAACATTTCCACTGTTTTCCACATCAGTAGATTTCCAAATGTAGTTGAAAACCCAAAGTTCAGAACTCTTTGAAGACTAAATTGTGTAGTTAAATTGTCCATGACTGCTCATGTTATTTAGTAGAGATTTAGAGGATCTATTAGAAACGTAGTTGGTTTGGTTTTGTGTCCTATAGAGGTTGAGATTAGAATAGCTTCGACTAATCGTCTAGATGGTTAGGAGCTTCGGCAGGTAATTTAGGTTTATTTGGCTCTTAGTGGTAATGTGAATACCAGTGATAATGAGAAAAGAGGAGAGGGGTATGCTAAACCTATGTGAGAAATTGGTAAAGCTACGCCGGTCGCTTAATTATTTCTTTTGTTTGCTACATTCATGTCATTCTTCATGGAACAGCAATTGTTGGAGAGATTGTGGACTGGGCTGATTATTGTAGTACTGTGATCCTACTTACATTTAGATTGTATGCGGGCCAAGGTTGAGTAGTGTAGAAGGTGTTCCAAGCGCACATGTTGTGGGCCATTGCACCTTGATTGGGCCCTAGGTGAGGCACTGTCCCCAGGTGTGCACCTGATTGTCACTTGCAAAATATTGTGAGGTATCCTTATGCTTACCTTAAAGAAATGCTATTTTGGGTATCTTGACATCCATTAAGGATGAAAAGACTCTAGGCATGGCCGCATGGGTCTTATAAACCCCCCCTTTGGACACTTTTTCATAGTTTCTTTTAGATAAAGCTTTGATTTATGGAAAAATACCTATGAACCTGAATTTCTTAGATTTTCTGTGAACTCATATCAATTTCTTCTTCTATTAGTGATTTAAGCACACACTGAGCTTCTTAAAGTAATTTAAGATTCCATTTGTGCCATACAACAGATAGATGGCAAATTGGGGATTTTAGGGGGAATTGGAAAATATAGGTTAAAGGATTTGGTGATATCAAAATTTTGGATGTTAAGTGTTGGGAAAATTTATAAATTTTGGCAAAGTTGTGATTTGGGGTTGGGGAATCTAGGGGAGATGTTAATTTAGAATTGGGAGAATTTATGGAAAATTTGGGATCTGGGGTTTTCAGGTAAGTGGAATTGGGAACTTTATGAAATTAGGGTTCATAGGCTTGGAAAATTGGGGGAATTTAAAATTCTAGGGTTTTGTGTGTTAGGATAGTAAATGCATGTGCTACTGTATGTAAGACTGTATTATATAGCTGTACATCCCATTGTACATACATATACTATCCTAACATTGTGGATTTATTGGAATATTTGACTAGATGTAAGGTTTTGTAAGTGGCGTCTAACTATTGTTGTCTCAAAATACATAATTACTTAACAGTCAGTTTCATTCCATTGTCTTAAAATTAGCTTCAGACAAACTATTAAAAAAAAACCCAATATGCATCTATGTATAACACAAATGGCACAAAATAAATTAAAGAATCCGCCTGTAATCTCCAGGAGGGCACCTAGGTGTTTCATGCATTCCAGGGATGATTGTGCCTGGAGCCTTTAACAACAGTGAGGTTGAGCTAGTTGTAGTTATCCAACGTTCATAGCCTGCATCAGGAACTAGGTTACAAGTTGTATAGTGGCAAAAATGGGTGATTATGTCGTACAAAATTGGACCTGATTTGTTAGATATCTAGAAGGAAAGCCAGGTTAGGATGTGAATTGGCTGGGGTTTCCTAGATGCGTACGATGGTGGGGTCACAGTGGTGACTGGCAAGGAAGTGAACCTGGAGGTAATGGCGAGGTTGCAGGCTCAATCCCAACTTACCTACTGATATAAATCAAACAAAAATGGATCAAGGGTGGGGTATCAAGTGGTGCTAGTTTGGTTAATTGTTGAAGGCAACTCTCTCAATTTTGTTTTTGATTACCATGAATAATGGCAGAGTCACACATGGTGTTTTGGACTAAAATCGCTGGTTTCATAGAGGTTTCAATAGTCCACTCTTATGGCTCAGCTAATTCAGGTTTGGACCTTCCTCATGTTTGTAATTGGGACTTGGGACTGTTGATGATGGGATCAGTTTCTTGGCATATTTCCTGTGTTAGGTAAAGCTCTAGTCTGTCTATGGTGTTTTCTCTGATTCCGAACTCGCCTATTAAAATGGTAAGCTTGTGTCCATTTCTGCAGAAGGTTTTTGTTGTATGGGGAGAATGTGGAAACTAACCTTTATGCCACTCACCTGATAGATTCAAACCCATGATGAAGCATTGCAGAACCATGATCTCGTTATTATGCTAGTGAGTTCCAATCAGCTAAGGGCTAGTTTGGCATTTCTAGAGTAAGCACTTCTAAGCACTTATGATTCTAAAGGCTTTTTTTTTTTTTTTTTTGACATTAGATATATCCGTTTAACAATAATATACAATTGTTATTAAGAATTAATTTTCAGCTGAGCACTTATTTCCAAAATGGTGAGGGGGCATTTCCCATCTTCAAAAATGCTTTGGCAATGCATCCTCAAACACTTTAGTCCACTCCTGTGGCAAAGCCAACACCATGGCATATAGCTCAGCTACTTCGGGTATGGAGCTTCCCCATCTTTGTAATTGGGACTTGAACGCTGTTGATGATGGGATCGGTTCTCAGCATATTTCCTGTGTTAGGTAAAGTTCTAGTCTGTTTATGGCGTTTTGTCTGATTCTGAACTCGCCTGCAAAAATGGTAAGCTTGTGTCCATTTCTGCAGAAGATTTTGTTGTATGGTTGAGATGTGGAAACTGACCTTTATGCCACTCACCTAATAGACCCAAACCCATGGCGAGGCATTGCAGAACAACGATCTTGTTATTATGCAAGTGAGTTCCAATCAGCTAAGGGATAGTTTGGTGTTGCTAGAATAAGGTCTTCTAGGCACTTATAATTCTAACAAAGCAATTTTTTGACATTAAATATGTTTGGTTAACTATAATATACAATTGTTATTAAGAATCAATTTTCAGATAAGTGCTTATCTCCAAAACAATGAGGGAGTTTTCCCGTCTTAAAAAATCTTTGGTGATGCATCCTCATATATGGTGAATCACACATATCCTCACATCTGGTAAATCGGACAGTGGCGTGTAGATGTGGTGGCACACATCACTGACAGTCACTGTAAATCTCCATCTTAAGATTTTAATGTTGATGCCAACCATCCATTTTGTTAGCCTTCAATATGATTGTTCTAAAGATCCTTTAGTTTGATTTTACTTTATTGTTCACTAGGGCTGAGGCATGTGTGTTGCATGTGGAGAGAAGGAAGATAGAGATTGGGGAGAAACCAAAAAGGAGGGGCTAGAGAATCATGGGGAGAGAAAGTAGGTGCTAGAGGCTTTTCAAATGACAAATGGCCTCGGTTGACGACTCACATTTTTGAAATGTCCCAAATACCCCGACCTATATTTCAAATCCCTCCTATGTCCTTTCAAATCTTAAGGTTGAAGACTCTCCTAAAAACTAATTCTACAGGCAAAATTGTCCAAAATTGCTGGCGTTATATACAGAGATATAGACTGTTCAATTTCTCGCTACCAATCACTTAGTTATAAAGGATCTTTTATTAGGATTTTTCGAATTATGACCTATCTATACTGGGCCTTGTATAATAAGTGTTCTTCTTTCTTTGTTTATCCCCTATTAGTGGTCTTCCTTGATGTTTTTGCCCATTTTATATGATCAACCACCCTCGGAATTTATACATGCCTCCAGCCTTATTTTGTACGAATGGGACTTGTGGTTAGGTGGATCCATACCATTGATTCCATGAGCTGCACTGTGGATGGACCATGCGTAAATGATTTCCTGCATAGGAGGATTTAGCAATCCAACGTTTTGGCCTTGCTTTGAATGTGGACAGTTCTTCCCCCCCCTCCCTTAAACATCTGTTTGCAGGCCACTTATTTCAAGGTTAGATTTTCCCGTGTGGGAAATTTTGGGGCAATGGTGCACCAGTGGTATGGTCCATTGTGAAAGATGCGCCACACACTACCCGCTCAGGCCCCAACTTGCACTCCAGTATGGCTTGCTGTGGATGGACCATGTGCAAAAGATCTCCCGCATAGGAAGATTTAGCAATCCAATATTTTGGCCTTGCTTTGAATGTGGATAGTTCATGCTTCTTCTTTCACTTATTGCAAGTTTAGAATTTCCCATTTGGTAGATCTTGGGGCAGGGTCCATTGGCAGTATGGCCCACTGTGAAAGATGGGCCACACATGTACCCACTCAAGCCCCAACTTGTGCCTCGGCATGTTCTTAGCCTGGTGAGGAATTTAATTCCATACATGCGGTTCACTGAATCAGACCACTGTCTTGATGGACACGTGCAAAATCTCGATCATTGGCAAGTTTTTATTATGTGTGTTTACCAAACATGTCTATTGGTAATCAATCAAAAAATTATTTATTGAAAATCAATCATGCACAACCCAGAAGTAACGCCAAACGGGCCCTAAATGAAAATTAACCTTTATTATTTTTTGTTTGTTACTGTTCAAAAATCTTTTCTTCTACTTGTGACTGCAATGTCATGCCTTTACATGATCATTTACAGTTCATTTGGCAAGCATCCCACACTCTTCTTGGACACTAGATCCTGTTATTAAGGAAAATAATATAAATGCAGTTCTGCTCTAATAGTTTTGAATTTTTTATACCCATGAAAAGAGAGCTACCAAAATTAGAAAGTTGGATATATATGCATAGTCAGATGTGGGTATCCAATTACAGTGGAAGGTAATGAAGTATTGTGGCCATTGACATTTTTTTTTTTGGTAAAATGCAGTAAATGCTTCTGGTAATAGACTCAGGGATTTTGGTGGATTGGACCATGGCGATGATCAGGCGGCACTACTAAACCCTGGATACAAGCCGTTGTCACAGATTGTTCTAGACGACTCATTTCGAGAGTTTGAATTTAGACAGTATTTGTTTGCCTGCCAATCTAAGGTGCATAAATGATAGTTGTATTCTTGTTTAATCTTATGCTGGAATAACTGAACTTTATTTATTTATTTATTTCCCTTTCCCTGTAACAATAAAATCTATGAGGAGAAAAGTAGTGATGTAGCACAAATTACATCTACAGGAAATGGTGCCTCTCTACAACAATGAAGGCCTACCGAGTGCACACCCTCTCTAGCCAGAGATTCATGTCCTAATTAGCCTCCCTGAAGGTGGGAGAAAACATCATCATCATCTATGCCTCATCCCAATTAATTGGAGTCGGCTGCGTGAATTTGTTCCTCCATTCCACTCCCTCAAGTCTTTTCTTACTACATCCACATCCTTTTGGGCCTTCTTCTTGTCCTTTTAGAGCCTTCAACTGGTAATAACTCACTCCTAACTGGCATGCTTCTTGTTCTCCGTTGCACAGGACCAAACCAGCTTAGTCTACTTCCTCTCATCTTATTACCTATTGGTGCTACTCCTAAGTTCCCTTGGATGCATTCATTTCTAATTCGATCCTTCCTCATCTTGCCACTTATCCTTCTCAACATCCTTATTTCAGCTACAGTTTCCTATAAACATGTTGTGGTACAATATGAACCGAATTAAAAAAATATAAGAACTTATGTTTCTCTACTATGCATCGAAAACCCACTTTTTCATGAACCTTTTGTTACTTTTCTTGTATAAAGTGTCACTTCTGTCTTTCCTTGCCAAAATGCTTAATATTTTCGATCTAGCATCATCAAATGTAAGTCAACTTCATTTAGACTGAAGTGGCTTCTAAGTTGAACCAAGGATGAACCTGACTTATTGTTTGCTATGTTACTGTACACTCTACACAAATGCATCTGTATTTGATGGCACCTAAATGCTTGTTGAATTTTCTTTAATTTGCACATTTTGTGGAATTTGCTTAGATGGGGACTTGGAAGATTGTAGTCTGGAACAATTAAGTTCAAACTCATGCAATTGATATGCACTCTTACCATAGATGTACCTCTATCTCCCCAAGAGTTAATGTGCCATGCTTATCCAATCATCAATCCATCATTAGTAGTTTGACATTGTATGAGAATTTTTATAACCGATGTTTGAAAATCAGTACCATATGTGAACCTGTTTCTCGGCAGTCCAGTCCAAACTGGTCCGACGGCCGGTCCAGCTGGATCAACACATGACGTCTTCACGATGTCATACCTAAATTAGTTAAAAAGCCGATGGTTCCATTCCAAATTATCTGGTCAAACTGTTCAACAGTTGGACTGGAAAGCCCCAGCGTGTTCAATCCAAAAATGGGCATTATAGTGACCCAGCCCGGAAAGTCCCATGGTTCCGGTCCAAAATGGTCCGACCACCCATACCAACCCAGGTTTTAAAAAAGTGGCTGTAACTGCAGAGTTCTTTTATTCTGTGGTATCCCCAAGTTTTCTCGTTTGTTTACTAGATGGCTTTGTCTCTTTTTTGTTTGTCTCATGGTTTTAAATATCATCATCTAAGCCTTATCCCAACTAATTGGGGTCGGATTGGAAGTTATGCATAAGTTTGACACCAGCTGTCAACCTGACGCAATCCTCCTCCTTTATTTGGGCTGGGGACAGGCAATGAGAGCATAAAATTCCCGCAGGCGCAATGTAATAGACTATTGCATAGGTTGATTATGATCAAGTGCTATATAATAGTCTATTACGCAGGTTGATTAGAATCAATGAGTTTGTCTCATGGTTTCAAATATCTGATACAATAAGTATCAGCTCACGTGATACGTGATATAGGTCTGTGATGGGCCAATGGTTCTGTATCAGCCTGTAATGTATTGGTAATTGAAAGCGCCAATTTGCAATACGCGTTTGTCCCAAATATGCCGTTGTTTACTTGCTTTATTTCCTACTGTTATCATTCATATTTATCTAAGCCATAAACTAACTTCATAAATCTATAACGGCTTCCCTTTTCCCTATTTCATCGAAGGGTAAAAAAGCTTAAGAAACTCTATTGCAAAGCCTCTATATTGAAATTGAAATTTTATGTAAAATATTAATACTTTATATAATAAGGACCCTTGCTTATTGAGGCTTAAAAGATAGGGTTACAACAAAGGGTGGCCTTTCTTGAAGCGTTTACTTGATTGAAAGAAGAAATTCCTGTTCTATATTACGTGGGATATTTGTTATTTGTTTCTCTCTCTCTCTCTCTCTCTCTCTCTCTCTCTCTCACCCTGTGTGTTCATGTCTTAAATTCTGCAGCTATTGTTCAAGCTCAATCGTCCAGTTGAAGTTGCATCAAGGGGTTACTCATTTACAATCAGCTTCTCCAAGGCTTTGGCACAGTATGAAGTATGTACTATGCCATCTGGTCATGCATTGATTTGAGACCTTTTTTTTGTGTTCTATTGTATCTCCTTTCTAAAGTTTTACCTCCAGTTGTATGGAGCTGAGAAAACATCTTTAACCTAACTTATTTGTTTCAATAAAAAATTCTGATGTATTTGCAGAATACCTTACCTTTTTGCATGCGAGAAGTATGGGTAATCACTGCTTGCCTCGCATTAATCAAGTCAACATTTACTCATTATGATGGAGAACTTGTGGCACCTGATGTTGAAAAGGAATTCCATCGTCTTCGAGGGGATCTCTATTCACTTAGCCGGGTTAAGGTAACCTTTATTATGTTTCATACACAATTACTTAACGTGCATAGGCCTCTGGCCATAATAATATTCATGTTTCAAAAAATTACTTAACGTGCATATTTTATTCTAATTGCTGTCTGGTATGACATCGTACTATGTGCAAAATAAATCTCTAACCAAGAAAGATAGAGGCTTCCTTCTTAAGCCCATGTATTGAAAAGATAAATGGGTTTTAGAAAGATCAATGGTGTTAGAGACGTCATGTTTTACTCCCAGGAATTTCATCAGAACAAGTGTCTCCGTTCAGTTTCTGATGAAGTGGTTACCTTATTATTATTATTTGTTGGTTCTGGATTGTTATGTGCATTTTGTTAATGAGAAATTTTATTAAGATCCAAAAAGGCGAAGAAGAATAACACGGCATGACAGCTACAAAATAGATATGACATGACCTTCACGTACACATCCGATATGGAGTGCAGGAGCTGCTACACTATCTTCTCTAGCAAGCAAGTGCACGACTGATTTGGCCACTGAAAGGATATGATGAAAGTAAATATTGAACTCCTTGGCTGGGTATTGATTTCCCCTATCACATATGGCAATTTCTAGGGGGAGATCCCCGACTTTGCCACCAAATGACACTTGAGGAATCTCCCGCAACAACTAAAGGGCATGAACAAATTCATACTCTTAATCCACACAGGAACACCCACACTTCTGCTGTATTTGAATCACACATGCCTAACAGTCCCGTTTAGCTTGAAGAGGAGCCCCCAAACAAGCTCGAATGATATCTCCTATCCTGGCTGGCCTTGATTCCCAAAGGAGATGCTGTCAAATTCAGCTTCATAAAACCTGGCAGGGAAGGCTTCCTACTTGCAACAGCCTGGGATGAACAGGGATAACATCAAAGTTCAATAAATGATTGTTATGCATATTTGAAGAGTATTCTTTAATTCAAGTGTTTTCTATTCAGCATTTTCTTCATTCTCATATATCCAATTTGGTAGTATTCTTCTCCTTTTTTTTTTTGTTTTTTTTGTTTTTTTTGTTTTTTGTCCTCTTTTTGGCTTTGCAGCTGTTTGTTTTCCTTTCTAATGAATTCTCTTTTCGTTGCCTCTAAAAATAAATAAATTTGGTAGATGTGCCTGTTCAGTGAAAGTTATTTGTGGATGTGGCAGTTCATGAGGCTTGCGTCTTTGATTGGATATGGGGTGGACAGAGAAAGAAGTCCTGTCAACAGGTACAAATGTGATCCTAATAGATAAAATGTACTCGAATTAGTTCTGTGCATTCCACTTCCCCAACCTGTATTTCATTGTTCTGCTTTTTTATCATTATTTTGTAATATGACTTTGTAAATTAGCAAGAACCTCTCAATCAGAGGAAAAAAAAGACCTTCTGACATAACAATATTATTTTGCCAATAGTGCATTTGTGCCACAACCTTCAATGTTCGGCCATTTTACTGTATTTCAATACAATTTGCCTCTGTACTTAATGCATCTCCCTTTTTTGAGCAGCGCATCTTTAAGCATGCTACCCTGGCCCAAGCCAGCAGTTTGGCCTTCAGTTCCACCTGATGCTTCATCCGAGGTGCTTGCTAGAGAGAAGGCAAGTCTATCTATACGATAAATGTTGAAAGAAATGTATTTCCTTGTACACCATATCTTTGGAGAAGATTAGGACTGTGAACATGTACTTGGATTCGTGGGTACCTGATGGACCCAACCCACTTTAAACAGGTATGGATCCAAATTTCAGACCTGTTTAAAGAAATTGAGACAGGTTCAGATACACCATTTTAGACCTGTTTAAATATTGGGTTGGTTCAAGTACCGAACTGGGTACACGTCATGTACCCTGATTTTATGGTTAATTTATCGCATATATTATCTTTAATTGATTAATCTTATATAAAAGGATGATTAAAAAACTTGATTATCTCAATTTTGAAGTAACTAAATTTCAATATTTACCAAAACAAGAAGCTTCAAACGCAATTCCCATGGATTTGGAAAAATCAGATCTAACTGGATAAGAAAGGTAACTTTTTGCTCCTATTCTCCCACGTGAGAGAGAGGATGAGTTCTCTCGGGGAAGAGGTGTGATAACAGAAGATCAGTTCCAATGGTCAAAAGATGTGCTTGAGAGGG
Organism: Magnolia changhungtana; assembly: GCA_030180095.1. Taxonomy (NCBI): domain Eukaryota; kingdom Viridiplantae; phylum Streptophyta; class Magnoliopsida; order Magnoliales; family Magnoliaceae; genus Magnolia; species Magnolia changhungtana. The sequence goes on along the minus strand of JASAUF010000224.1, from coordinate 15,391 downwards.
TTGGGGGTTTAGTAGGGATGACATTTGGAGCGCGGGATGAAGATGTGGCCGATTTCTTCCATTTTGTTGGAAGTAGAGCTGCCCAGAGACAACAAGAGGCTCATATGGTGAAGAGTAAAAAATCCCCAAGGAGATGGTGGGAACTTCTTAGCTTGGAATGCTCAGTCAGTTACGACTTGGCAAGGAAAGCTAGTGGAGGCAAGTGGGGAAGAGGATTGGAACATCATATGAGACTTGTTCTCAATGATTGTTTTATCTTGGAATGTTAGAGGATTGGGATGCAAGTTCAAAAGAGCATAGGTTAGGAAGGTTTGCAAAAACGTGAAGGCAGAAATCATCGCTTTACAGGACAGAGAGCTCCAGTCTATTGATAGAGGCATTCTCAACTCTATTTGGGGTATTAAAAAAAGGGGGTGGGATGTTGTTGGGGCTGCGGGGGGAATTCTCGTGGCGTGGAATACAAATCTGTGGGGGAAGCTAGATGCTTATTTGGGGTCTCTCTCTTTATCTCTTTTGTTGCGGGAGGTTTCCACTAGAAACAAGTGGGTCTTTATTCCGGTTTATGGTCCATGTGCTAGCAGTCTTAGAGATCAGTTTTGGGACGAATTGGATTATGTTAGGAAAAAGTGGGACTCATAGTGGTGTGTTGGAGGTGACTACAACGTGCTTCGTTTTCTGCACGAGAAGTCCAATGGGGGCCATATCACTAGTAGCATGATGAAGTTTGCGGATTGGGTGGCTAGGCATGAATTGGTGGATTTGCATATGGAGGGTGTCAACTTCACTTGGACTAATGGTCAATAGAATGCCATCTTATCTCTGTTGGATAGATTTCTTATTTCCCTGGACTGGCTTGATAAATATCATTTGGTTTGCCAATGTGGGATGTCGAGACCCACTTCAGACCATCATCCTATTGTATTGGAAGTGTTTGATGATAATTGGGGCCCTAAACCTTTTAGGTTTGAGTTGGTGTGGGTAGAAATTGCTGGCTTTAAGGATTCGATAGCTTATAAGTGGAATGTTATGGAAGTGGAAGGTTATACAGGCACGCGTGTGTGTGGGATGTGAGTGCGTGTGTAAAAGAAAAGGCTATACGCATTCCAATATGTAGAAAACTCAAGCTTCTGAAGGAAAAAAAAAATCAAAATCTGGAAAAAGGAGGCTTTGGGTGCTAGAGAGGCTGAGTTCGATAACATGACCAAGGAAATTTATGATCTGGACCTTTCGGAGGAGGCATGTACCCTATCAGCTGAAGATCGGGACAAAAGGGATGCCCTTATCTTGAGTTATGCTAATCCTTCCAAAGAGAAGGAAATTAAATGGCGTCTCCGATCTAGAGCGGTTTAGTTGAAAGAAGGTTACAAAAATGCTTGTTATTTTCATAGTATAGCAAGTGCTTGGGCTAGATGCAATTGTATTAGGAGCCTAGTCCTAGAGGGTGAGAGGACTTTGGATAAAGGGAAGATATGAGATTCAGTTGTTGGCCTTCTATAGTAACTTGCTTTCTGGGGATGGATGGAATAGGCTTTGGCTCGATAATTTGTCATTTGATAAGCTTATAGAAGTGGAGGGTTCATCTCTTGAAATGCCGTTTTCTATAGAGGAAGTCAAAGTAGCTAATGATTTTGTGTGGTGACAAAGCCCTAGGTCCCGATGGCTATCCTATAGCCTTTTTTTCCCATATTTTTTTGGCCCACTCTCAAAAGGGATGTTATGGATTTTGTTTGCGAATTCTTTGAGTGTAATAGATTATCTATCGACATTGGGGCTTCTTTGATTGCCCTCATTCCTAAGCTTGAAGGGGGGCAGTTGAAAGATTTTCGTCCTATAAGCCTTATAGGTGGCCCGTATAAGATTTTAATGAGAATCATGGTGTTATGGTTTTGAGGAGTTACACTTCCATCTAATATTATTGTTGACAATCAAGGGGCCTTTGTCATGGGTAGACAAATTATTATGAGTGCCCTTTTAGCCCATGAATGCATCGATTCAAGATATAGAGAAGGAGAAGTGGTGTAGCATGCAAGTTGGATTTGGAAAAGGCCTATGATCATGTTGATTGGGAGTTCTTAGACTATATGTTGGAGTGGGTGGGTCGCGGTTATAGTGGAGGGGTTGGATGTGGTCCTGTGTGCAGTTTGGCACTTCTCTCTCTCTCTCTCTCTCTCTCTCTCTTTTTGCAAATTCTTTTAGTGTAATAGATTATCTATCGACATTGGGGCTTCTTTGATTGCCCTCATTCCTAAGCTTGAAGGGGCAGGGCAGCTGAAAGATTTTCGTCCTATAAGCCTTAGAGGGGCCCGTATAAGATTTTAGTGAGAATCATGGTGTTATGGTTTTGGGGAGTTACACTTCCATCTAATATTATTGTTGACAATCAAGGGGCCTTTGTCATGGGTAGACAAATTATCATGAGTGCCCTTCTAGCCCATGAATGCATCGATTCAAGATATAGAGAAGGAGAAGTGGTGTAGCATGCAAGTTGGATCTGGAAAAAGCCTATGATCATGTTGATTGGGAGTTCTTAGACTATATGTTGGAGTGGGTGGGTTGCGGTTATAGTGAAGGGGTTGGATGTGGTCCTGTGTGCAAGCGGTTGCGATTTTTTTGTTGTTTTGGTTAATTGCTCACCCAAAGGCTTCTTCAGGGATACCATGGATCTTAGGCAAGGGGATCCCCATTCTTCCTATCACTTTGTGGGTGTCGGCAAGGCCCTAAGCAAGATGCTTTATAAAGGGGAGGACAGTGGCTTAGTTAGTGGCTTCAAAGTTTCCGAAGGTGGAGCCCAAATTAGCCACACTTTTGTTTTGTAATGCGGATGCGGCTTCTATAGACAATCTCAGTAAAATTCTCATTTGCTTTGAAGCAGTGTTAGGGCTTAATATTAATGTTGCCAAGAGAGAGATGCTGGGGGTGCATGTATTTGATGAGAAGCTAGCTTCTTCGGCTAATGTTTTCGGGTGTAAGATAGGAGTGTTCCCCTTTACGAACTTAGGTCTGCCTTTGTGTATTGGCAAGCCTTTTGAGCATTTGTGGGACAAGGTGATTGAAAGAATATAAAGGAAATTAGCTAGTTGGAAATGCTGTTATCTTTCGTTGGGAGGGAGGTTGACTCTCATTAGAAGCGACTTTTTCTCAAGCTCCTACTTCATGTCTCTTTTCAAGTGGCTTAGTTCGGTCTTCGATAGATTAGAAAAGTTGAGAATGGATTTTTTTTTTCTTTTTTTTTTTTTTTTGGAAAGGGAATATGGATGGTCGAAAGTTTCACCTTCTTCATTGGGGGAGGTCTGCAAGCTTATTATCCAAGGGAGTGCTGAAATAAAAAATTTGGGGCTCATGAATCTAGCTCTCCTAGGGAAGTGGCATTGGAAGTTTGGTTCCAAAGTGGGTAGGCTTTGGAGGGAGATCATTGTCAGCAAGTATGAAGTTCAAGAGGGAAGATGGTTTGTGAAGAGATCTTCTTTATACCATGCTTTTTGCATTTGGAAAGTTATAGTGTGGATTGAGCATTTAGTTCGCAGAAGGATTGCTTTCGTCCTTGGGATGGGGAATTAAATCCGTTTTTGGACATATGTTTGGTGTGGTGACAAAGCGTTCCAAGATGACTTCCCAAGGTTAGTCGCTCTTGCTCTTGATCGCTTCGTTGCAATTTCCCAATGCTTCTCTATTTGTGGTGGCTTGGTTGTGTGGAGTCCTCCATGCCGTAGGAACCTATCGGATGATGAGGTCTTAGAGTTTATTGATCTACTGGATCATATCAAGCTCGTTACTCCATCCCAAGAAGAGGACTCAATGACATAATAGAGACGTTGGACGTCACCATCTACCTCGTTGAACACAACGGAGGTGCTTCTGAATCATGATTGCCGAGAGGTCCAATTCATTGATATGCCGAGAACAAGTGAAGGGTTGTTGTTCGATAACCTTTGTCGAAAGAGGATCTCGACTGGACCAAGGATGTCATCGATAGAGTGGGAAGCAAGATTGGTCTTTCCTTTCACGCTCGTGATGAGGATGCAGTGGCCCCTTTTTAGTTCATCGAATAGTGTGGAAGTTCGGGGATCAAGCGATCAACGAAGCATAATTTGAAGGGGCATATTGAGCTTCTAAGACTTGACAGTTGGGTCAACTACGAGGCATGAAGCAACATCAACAAGTCTCAGAGGGCTAGAAGGGTGAGGTCTGTTTCCTCATAAATGTTTTAAGTTGGAACGTTTAGGGGATGGGGTGCAAGCCAAAAGGCGTCAGATTAAGGAGATGTGTAGGAAATCATAGGTCCAATCATTGCTTTTTAAGAAACCTCTCAATCAGATTAAGGGGTTGAAGATCAAGGATTTTGCTGCTCTAGATGCTGAAGGTTTGTTAGGAGGTATTATGGTGGCTTGGAACTCGAGTAAGTGGAGGAAAGAGGACAACTGGTGCGGTGAATTTTCTGTGTCTGTGGTCCTTTCGGAGATTTCTTTTGGCCTTAGGTGGCTCTTTGCTTCTGTCTATGGGGGTTGTCTTCCGATCCGAATTTTGGGCGGAGCTTCGGGCTATTCCTTTTAGATGGGCTATCCCTTTGTGCATTTGGGGGGATTTCAACATAACCCACTTTAGTTACTAGAAATTGAATGTCTCATGGTTGACCAGAAACATGAAGGACTTTCATCCCCGGATCTAGCACTTTGAATTGTTAGATATTCCTATGTCAGGAGCTAAATTCACATGGACCAACGGGAGGAGTGTCCCAATTCTGTCTCTATTGACAGATTCCTGGTGTCCTCGGATTGGATGGATAGGTACCAACTGGCCCAATGTAAGGCTCTTCCGAGGCCTATATTTGATCACAGGTCCATTACTCTTTAGGTCGACTCTATCAGCTGGGGTCCCAAACCATTAAAGTTCGAGTAGTGGTGGCTAGAGATTGGGGGGTTCTTTGGGCTAGTTGAAGGCTGGTGGCTATCCTTTCAGGTTTTGGCTTTGGTAGGAACCACATTACACAAGAAGCTAAAGCCGCTGAAAGAAAATCTGAAGATCTGGAAGAGGGATATACTTGGGGGTTAGGTGGAAAGAGCAGGTATTTTGGAGGATCTCCATGCTATTGACATCGAAGAGGAGAGAGCTACTTGAAGAGGATAAAGTTAAACGTTTGAAATTGTTATTGTACTACTTGAAGATGTTAAAGGAGGGAGAGATCAAGCGGACACAACGGTCGAGGCTTCGCTGGCTGAAGGAAGGGGATAAGAACAGGCGTTACTTCCATAGCATCGCTTCGGCAAGAGCTAGAACCAACATAATTTCTTCTCTTGTTGTGGATGGATCACGGCTCAAAACGAAGAAGCAGATTTGTGGGGCAATTGTGGGGTACTATGAACAACTTTTGTTGAAAGGACATTGGATTCGGCCGAGGTTAGATAATCTTTACTATGATAGCCTATTGGAAGATCAAGCTTCTATCTTGGAAAATCCGGTTTCGGAATCCAAGCTTAAAGGAGGCGATGGACAGCTTGGGTAGGGACAAAGCTCCTGGGGACGGCCGGATTCCCTCTTGCCTTCTTCCAAGTGTTTTGGAGCATAGTTCGGGCAAATTTGGTAGCATTTGTTAAAGAATTCTTTGAAGAAGATCACTTGCCTCTTGAATTGGGGGTGTCCTTCATTGCGATTATCCTTAAAAGTCGAAGGGGCTGAAAGTTTAGAAGACTTCAGGCATATTAGCCTTATTGGGAGTGTGTACAAAATATTGGCCAAGATTCTTGCAATGCGATTTCGAGGTGCTGGGCTATGTTATTTTAGAAAGACAAGGGGCTTTTGTAGCGGGAAGACATTCTGGATTTTGCACTTGTAGCTCACGAATGCATCGATTGTAGATTTAAAGAGAAAAATCAAGGGGTTATTTGCAAGTTGGACGTTGAGGAGGCCCATGACCATGTAGAGTGGGAGTTTTTGGATTACATGTTGGATAGGTTGGGGCGAGGAGAAAAATGGAGGTGGATCCAGGTGTGCGTTAGGTCTCCAACCGTTTTTGGTGCTTGTGAATGGTTCCCTAAAGGCTTCTTCAAGCCGTCTAGGGGCCTTCATCAAGGGGACCCGCTCTCCCTACCTTTCTTAGTCATAGTGAAAGCCTTTCTTTGGTTGAGAGACTAATCTCATTAGCGGCTTTAGGGTGGCCAACTTGGCAGATTAGATCTTGCACCTTCAGTTTGCGGATGGAAATTATTTTATATGATGCTGATCACTTAATGATAGCCAATCTTCAAAAAATAGTTGCGTGTTTTGAGGCGATGTTGGGTTTGAAGATCAATATTGGGAAGAGCGAAATGTTGGGCATTCATCTTTCTTCAGAGGAGATCAGAAGGTTGGCTATGGTGTTCGGATGCAAGGTTGGGTTCTTTCCCTTCCTCCTACTTGGGGCTTCCATTGTGCATTGGGAAGCCCGCTAAGCATTTATGGGACAAGGTGATAGAGAGAATCGAAAGGAAGTTGTCTAAGTGGAAGAGTCACTTTCTCTCCTTGGGCGGCCACTTGATCTTAATCAAAACAACTTTCTCCAATATGCTGCTTTACTTTATGTCCTTGTACAAGTGCCCACAAGCAGTTCGGGAATCATTAGACAAGTTGGGAAGGGACTTCTTATGGAGGGGATCGGAAGGCGGGAACAAGTTTCACCTAGAGGAGGTGTGTAAGCATGTTTCCCTAGGTGGTTTGGGATTATGGAACTTGTCCACTATAAACCTAGCCCTTCTCGGCAAATGGCTATGGTAGTTTTGGATGAGGGAAGGACACTTCTGGTGTCAGATAATAGCTTGCAAGTACAAACTTAAAGAGGGAGGGTTAGGAGGTGAAGGAATCCTCCTCTTTATCGGGCTTCTCACATATAGAAATCAATATCGGCTTTAAGAGGGAATGATAGGGAAGGTATTTCTTTCTCCCTGGGCGATGGTAGAAGGATTCTTAGTGTGGCGATCACCCTTTGCACCTGTACTTTCCTAGCTTTGCTAGTCTAGCGATCTTTGAAGAAATAAAAGTGGTGGATTGTTTCTCTTATAGTGGCTCCTCGACATGTTGGATGCCTGGATGCCCCCATGTAGGAGGAATCTTTTATATAGTGAGATCGAAGAGCTTTTCTCCCTCCTCGCCCGTCTTCAGTATGTGTCTCGTGGGGCCAATTCTATACTGTGGGATATTCATAGCTTGGGTTGGTTCTCAGTTAGCTCTTTCTATAAAATACTTTGCTTGGAGACGACGATCTTAGATGGAGCTCACACATCATTTCAGGTCTTAGGGAGTACCTCATAAGGTTGCCGCTTTCATTTGGTTGGTGGGCAGAAAGGTGTTGACCATTCACAACCTTCAGAAGCGTAGCATGGCTATCTCGAACATGTGTTGCTTGCATAGACAAGATGCCGAATCCATCGACCATCTCTTCATCCTTTGTCATTCACCTTCAAAGTGTGACGTAATTCATAGCATTATTCATATGTTGTGGATTATGCCGTGTTCAGTTAGAGACTTCCTTTGGGCATGACATGGTGGTGGTGTGACAAAGAAGGTTACGGTTATCTGCAGCTGAGTTTGCTTGCCGTGTGGTAGGCTATTCAGGGTGAGCAGAATGGATGATGCTTTCGGGACTCCTTAGGATTGAGTGAGGCCTTGGTGGACTCCATTAAATTGTCTTTTTTTTTTTCCCTTAAAAATAAAATAAAATAAATTTAAAGCAATGGGATAATATAAATAAAAAAAAGGAGAGAATACAGAAAGTAGAAAGGAAAAGCAAATCTGCCGAGGTAGCAGACAGCCACTAACAGCCTAGAAAACAAATATCGCAATCTTTCAATCCCTTGACATAGACTGCCCATTCGAACAACAGCCTTTTGGCCTTGAAACCAACTGCGTTAGCAGAAGAAGAGTTGTCATTGAAGCATCTTTCATTTCTCTCTTCCCAAACGGACGACCAGATTGCTAAAATGGCCATTCTCCAAATAGTCGTTTTGATTTTTCCTAGTTTGAACCCTTGCCAAGTTGATAGAAGGTTGAGGGCCAAGTCTGGAATGCACCAACTAATCTTGAACCGCTGACAGAAGTTGACCTAGATTTGAGAAATAAAGGGGCAGTGCATCAGAAGACTGTTCATTGTCATTGCTTCTTACATGCAACATAAGCAGGCATTGACGATCTGCATTCCCTTCTTTCTAAGGTTATCTATAGTTAAAATTCTGTTTCGACCCACCTGCCAGCCAAAACAGATGAATTCGGGGGGCGCTGAGTACCTCCAGATGAAGGGGGAAGCAGGGACCGACGGATGCAATTTAGGGGCGATGTGGGAATAGAAGGATCTGACCGTGAAGGAGCTGGTTTCGTCAAGCCTCCAGATAAGTCTGTCAGGTGAGGATTGCTGCGGCATGGTCTTGGAGATGCAGTCTAGGAGATCCATGTATTTAGAGAGTTCCCAGTCATGGAGGTTACTTGAGCATCTCACATCCCAGACTATTTGGGCAGCAGTAACTGAGAAGCAGTCAAAAACGAAAGTGTTTTTGATTGGGGCAAGGCGGAAGATGGTTGGAAAGCGGGTTTTCAGCAGTTCTTCACCCCACCCGTAAGTCTTCCCAAAATCGGATGGCAGATCCGTTGCCCAGCTCGAAACTTATGTTCTGGAGGACTGCCTGCTTCGACCGAAGAATCCCTTTCCATAAGTAGGAGGCCCTGTAGGAAGAGGAGTCTTTGGTCCACCAACCGCCTGGGGAAGAGCCATACTTTCCTTTGATTATCGAGGTCCAAAAGGCATCACCTTCAGCACCTAGCCTCCAGGTCCATTTACCGAGCAGGGCTTGATTCATAATTTTCAGATTTTTTACATTAGCACCGCCTTCTTGGAATATCTTGCAGACTTCCTTCCACTCGAGGAGTTGGATCTTCCTCTGATTTTCCTTCCCGTACCATAGGAAATCTCTTCTTAGGTTGTCGATGGACTGCAACACAAAAGAGGGGCATCCGAACAAGGACATGAAGTACAAAGGAAGGTTGGAGAGGGCTGCATTGATAAGGGTTAGCCAGCCTCCCAAGGATAAGTAGCGACATTTCCATCTTGCCAGGTATTTCTGGAACTTGCAGATTTTCTTATCCTATAGCGATTTAGGGGGAGGGCCAACGGAAAGGGGGAGGCCCACAAAAGAGGTGGGAAACGAATCTGTTGGGCAACCAAGGGTAGCAGCAAAACTGTGGAGATCCTCTGATTGCACGTTAATCCCGAACAACTTCGACTTCGCCACGTTGATTCTCAGCCCCAAAACAGCCTCGAAACAGTGAAGGGCCGTGTGAAGATTATCGATATATATCGCAGTTGCTTCGGAAAAGATGAGTGTATCATCAGCGAATTGAATGTGGGTAATGGGATAAGATAATCTGCAAGTCATTAAATTGTCAATTTTTGAATGGGCTGCCCTCTTTAATGTTGAGCCTAATTGTATTAAGTCAATCTTAGGGTTGTAATCCTTTTGGGATCCTTTCCTTGTATTCTTTTCCTATTGTGCTTGCAAGCGGGCCTTTAATAACATTTTCATTATCCCTAAAAAAAATAAAATAAAAATCTTGGTGCATTTTAGAAAGTTTGCAACCCAAAGTAGCACAAATGAGGTGAATGATGCTAAATGATGTACCCCACCACTTGTGCTGTGAAGAGATGGCTCTACTAGAGTATGATTCTTCCGACACTACTGACCATTTTCTTTGATGAATCATGGTGGGTAGTAATGACGCCTCCCATGCCCATTTGTTTTTATTGTTGTTTTTATACTTTGGTAGTGTGATGGGTGACACGTAGGCACTCATTGATGGCGGTGCGATTATAAGCATAACTGAAACTTAATTGTCCAAATTTTGGGACTTACTGTAATCAAATGATAAAAAAAATTCATGTTTTTAAAGCGATCCTAACCTATAGCCGTCCATTTCTTGCCCAACAATCAGCCACTTTAGAAATCAAATGTGTAATATTCTAATTTGTGGCCATCCAAATTGGGGGCCCATGATCTTTGATGGTTTCATTTAAGCTACTTTTATACCATGTTTGCATTTTCTTAATCACGAATATCCCATGAGACCTTGGGAGAGTGTAATTTTTGGGTTTGCTCCATCCAGAATTGGATCAGTGATTTGGCGGGTCTAGATTGCCACCAAGTCCTCCATGTGTATGGTTGAAGAGTCGCCACCATTTTTAAAATACTCATGAACTATCATGTAAGTCTAGCTTGAGTTGAAATATCATCACAAAGTGTGATGGTTGAAACTCTCGTAGGGTTTGATGGTGGGCACGTGCGGCTGAGAAATCATATATGTGTGAATTGATGGGTACCCAAACCTGGCCGAATTCGGGTTAAGGAAATCAAATATGGTACCTAGACTCGACATGTCTTGGACATTTGTATGGTTGAAGAGTCACCACTATTTTTAAAATGGTCATGAACTATCATGTGAGCCTAGCTCAAGTTGAAATAATGCTACAAAATGTGATGGTTCATACTCTTGCAAGGTTTGATGGTTGATACGTGCCATTGAGAAATCTACATGTGAATTGATGGTTACCCAAAGCTGGCCGAATCCGGGTCAAGGACATCAAATTTGGTACCCATACCTGACCTGACCTGAACTAACAAGATCAAGGCCTCGATTAGTTCGAGTATGGGTATAGTAGGATTCGATCTGTTGACAACCCTAGAGAAGATATCCTAAATAAAGATTTATTTCATAATTTTTTGATTATCATATATGCATATCTTTCGTATCAAATTAGGACTCAGGGAGTATGATTGCTTCTTGTAATGATCTTATCTATTTATTATTATTATTATTATTTTTTAAATAAGACATTTATTTAACAAAGGGCAAAAGTAAGGATATAAAATCCATTAAAGTGAGGATTGGGAGCACACCTTTAGATCGTTAAGGATAGAGGCTAAATTCTTCTTTGATGGATATCTCCTTGAATCGCAGATGATAGTGGAGGACTAATTCCTTTGCTAATGAGGGGAACTCACCTAATTAGCAAAGTTCTCCAACCTAGTTTTAATCACCAAAAATTCTGCTTTCTTAGAGTTTCCAATCCTACTTGCCCAAAAAAGAAGAATTTGATGATGCCATTTTCAACCTTTGCTTCCTCAATACCTAGACTCCCCTGGATTACCTAAGGAGCCTCTGTCCACATTGAGCTTCCAGAAACCTGGATGAGGTCTGCAAGGTGGCTTTAGAAGGCTTCCAAGGTAATTATCAATGACCCCCTTCCATGCATGGATGAGGTCCAAGTTGTGAATTCATCGAACATATTCGAGACAACCCAAATTAGCCAATTCTGACTTCATCTTGGTTACAAGAATGACCCGACTTAAGAGAGGAATCGTAAAAAAAATATTCTATTTCTTTCCTCGCAAACTTCCCATATAATTTTGTGAGGCATGATCCCATCGGGACATGAATTCACCACCATTCTAATCGTCCACTAACTATCACGACCTGAAAATCGAAACTCGACTACGGTGACCCTAATCTCGAGTTTTAGGGTGTGAACTATAGTTTCATATATTTGTTCACCCCATTAACATTCAAATCATCATTCTTCCAAACCAAACCATGATTAAATCATCAAAACCACAATGAAACTAATTTAAGCTTAAAATTTAAACTTCAAAATTTCAATTCTACTATCATCGGTGAATCCTCTCATCACTTGCTTTCTTAATTTTGTACAATTTCTCAAAAAAAAAAATAAAAAATAAAACTAAGAACTAAATCTAATGAGTGTTGCTATTTAAGTATTCTTCATCTTCAGTTCCTCTCTCATCCTACAAACCTACAATTGTTGTTGATTTGATGAGCTAGAAGCCCAATGAGATCATTTCCACAACGAATTTGATACAAACTTGAGAATGGAAAGAAAAGCACGGCTTAATAAGATAACTATTGAGACAAATATACATAAAGGAAGTACAACTCAAGACAAGGATTAAGGATGTTATGAATTTAAAATAGACCTGATAGAGATAGGTAAAACATATAGCAAGATGCAATGCCATGATTCAAAATTCTCAGAATAGGTACGATGTCATGATGCATTAGTTATGCATGTAATGCGGGTATGATCTCCTAGGGAACCCCTGCTCGATCTCACCCACTGTAGCAATCATCCTTGCCATAAAGGCCAAGGGAATTCTCGCTCGATCTTGGCCACCATATCAATCAATATAAATTTCAGTTCAATGCGTTCCATAATGAGACGTGCAATGCAATCATCAAGCACTATGTTTTCAATGCAATTCAAGCAAATCCAAGCATACAGGTTCAAGCACTCACAATCATGATGTATGTAGACATAAGAATTAACATGCAATGTAAGGTACACATGTTAGATTACATTAACCGTTCAAGAACTTTATGAATCAAGAATACAAGATAAATTCAAGAAGAATAGTACATTGTAAATCAAATTCAAAAGAGGTAATGATGGGCCCATCATCAACATAATACATCAACTTTCAATAAATTAAAGGATGTAAAGTCGAGGGGAACGCCTTTGAGTCAAAGGGAAAAAAAGACGCTATTCCTGATTCAAAAAGGATTGAATTCAAAGCGAAAATGGCTAGCCTCGACGCAAAAGGGCTAGACTTGGATCAATAAAGGAACTATCAAAAATACACATGATGTCGAATTTTATAGCAAGGAGGATCCCATACCAAGGATCATGAAACACACAAAAAAGATGAAAATTCAACAGGAGGAAGGATGTATGTAAGAAATTGGAATTAAAGAAAGGAAATGAAAAGTAGAGGATCACTCACATACAGTTTTCCACTCGATTCTGACTCAAATCGGGCTCGGCTCGATACGACTTAGTTCGACTCAGTCGCGACTCAGTGTGACTCGGTTGTAACCTGTTCTCGAATTCAATGCACGAATTTTTTAGTTGAATGCTCCACTTTCTTAGGGGTTCCCAACACTTTGCTGGAATAAAATTCGACTCAACTGGTCTTGACTCGGTCCAGACTTAGCGGGTTGACTCTTGTTTTCTTCTTATTCTTTTTTTGTTCCCTTCCCACTTCTTCTTGCTTCTTCGTTCTTCTTCTTAGTCCAAGACCAGAGGCTAGATTCAACTCAACCCAACTTGACTCGATAGGTCCTGGCGAGTTGCACTCAGCGGACCAATTCTCTCTCGTTTCTCTCTCTTCCTCCAATTGTAGGAGGGTTTTTATAGGCTTTCTCTTATTTGGAGAATTCCGAAAATTAGAGTCACATGAGGATTGGGCGTTGAGTTTACGCAATTTCTTAACACGACATGTTTTGTGTACGCGTTTGAGCTTTCTTTCGAAATTTGTCGATCGGTTTGATACATCCATAGTGTGGCATTTGATCTTGGTCAAGAACCAGTGATCATATGATCATTAGGTGGCCCTCTATATGAACGGTTTGAGTCCTTAAATAGTGGTAAAACAAGATTCTACGACTGTTGTTGTTTGACAAGGACGATGGGGGTCATTAATGGTGGAATCACAACTGGGGGTTATTTCTTTGCAGGGTTTCTTCTAGGCAGTCCAGATCATTCATATGAATCTTATAGAAGTGAGGATTTGAAGCTTCTTCCAACGTTGGTTGGTGGATTCAGATTTAGAGAGGTTCTTGGGTCGTGCGTGCTTATGGTCGAGAATCGCGGGGAACGCGATTGTTTCGATTGGTTTTGAGTTCTTGTGCATGAAGTCATAGGAATGGAGGCGTAAGATGATTTATGGATTTCCATATAGTGATCTTAAAGATCCGGAGTGGTTGGACCAGAATCTAGGTTGGCTTTGGTTACTCTCTCAGGCTTTTGCAGTGATAGTTACAACGACTGACTTCTGGCACTGGAGTTGGTAATGGACAGATTGATTGCCCTAATGCATGGTGAAGATCGACAACGTTGTAATTTTCGATGTTGTGGCAACGCTTCAGAGGAGGAAAATCGCTTTCGAATGGGAAAATCAGTTTTCAGAGGAGCGTTTTTGGGTATATCTTGATCACATGAACGGTGATGGTTTATACGTATGAGGTCCATAATTTGGATGGTTTAGATCTGCTAATGATGGGATCTTTCGGTCGATGCTTGCTGTTTTGAGACGAAGAAAACAGAAGGTGTTTCCTTCCAAATTGGGAGGGAATTTGGAAGGAAACTTGTTGTACACTGAGCTGCCAATTGGCTTTCATGCTCACGCGCCTGGTTTATATGTATGATCAGCCAGGGGTTGAGTTTGTACTTTGTAGTCATCTAGTGGTCGTGGTGTCCGTTGGTCCACCCGATGTACGACTTAGATCATTGAAAGATGATTTCAATCAACTATCTTGATTGAATGGCTTTAAATGCCTAGATTTGAAATTCAATGGTCGGATCAGCTTTAAAATCACGAGTTAAGGGTCCACGAGGTCCCTTTGGTGCGTTTAGGTGAAGATGTTTGGTCAAACATCCGGATCAACAGTCTAATCATGCTCTTATTGGATGAGGGTGTACAATTTGAGTTATTCGCGCAACTCTACTAAAACCTTTTTAGTTTAGGATACTACAAGACACGCGGGATTCTTCGTAATGGATTTGTGGTCTCCAGGAATACGCCTAAGCGTGTCTTAGTGTGAAATGTAAATCTGTAGATTCGATGAGGATCATCCGTGGATCGCAAAGAAGGTCATTTTGTGATTTTCAGGCAGGTCATCCATCAAATATAATACGAAATCCGATGGACGGTGGATCTTGTGAGTTAGGTCCTAAAATTGAAGATGTACGGTTCAATTGTGATGTCTGAGTATTGTATGAAATTTCATCACAATTGGGTTCCTAGAAATAGTTTTTTTTTTTTTTTTTTTCCCTTGAGGTTTAGTGTCAACTATGCATATATACATCGTGGAAAAACTTAAGATGATCAATGGCGTGTTTATAGCTGTTGGAATCAAACTTTAACGGTCTAAACTACTCCTTAGTGCACTCGAATTAGGATGATGGGTTCAAAATCAAAGATGCTGGGATGTAAATGACTAAGATGGCCTATTTGTCTATTTAGTGATGATGTAAAGGTGCAAACTGGAATCAAGCAGTTGGATAGCTTAATCAGCCTATAAGGTGTCTTCCCAGCGAGTTGGATTGTTATAGAATCAAGTGGGTTGGGATATATGTTGGCTCTGGATTTGAAATAGGATGCACATGAGGGCAAGCTCGTTAGATCATGATTTTGATGTTAGGTTAAAGATTTTCTTGGGTGGCGAGTAAGATAAACAGGTCCAATTCTCGAATGGATGTTTATATAAGCGGATACGAAGATCTCGTAGTTAGTTTACTATGGTTGGGTGGCCAAAAATTGAAGCGGTTGATCATATATCTTCAACTAGTGATGATGAATAGTTT